>OY735229.1:44733669-45341169 GCA_963457665.1 Thysanoteuthis rhombus
AGTAGCCTTCCCACCCAAATTCCGAATTCTCAACCTAAGCGCCCGGATTGCACAACCCCATCCTTCTATCCACTCTGTCATTATCAATTTCTACAACTAAAACAGCAATCCCAACCAAACCAAGCCATGCCCTCGCGCCGTAAATAAACAATGTCAAAACTACATTAGGGCCTAATTCTGTTAACAATGATCCAACAATGAAATAACAGCTTTCTACACGAAGGATTAGAATTGAAAAACGTTGTTTCTTTTAACAAACCTTTTTCTCTAATTATGTTCGGTGTTTTTGTTTGTTTATTTGTTTGTTTTTTTCGCTTTATACTCTTTATTGATCATTTCTTCAAACCCTCATTCTTCTGTTTAAGCATTTTTCTCCTCTAGTTCTTTCTAAACCTTGTTGTCGGTTTTTATATTTTTTACTCTCTGTTCTTAAGTCCTACTTTCACTTTCATTTTCATTTTCGCTCTCTCTCCTCTCATTTAATTAATATATATTCACAACTTCCAAATTAATTCTTCTGCTTTTTTAAGTATGTATCGATTTATCAGATCATCGAGCTCAGTATCGGTCAATCAATCTATTTATGATACTAGTGCGGTGTCCGTTTCAAAAGTGCATGTTTTGAAGGGTCCTGACCTCATGGTGTGTGGAGCAACCTCTTACAAATTGCATGTGAAGTGATTTTCCATCCTTCATATGAAAGCTTCAAGGCATTTCGGTTAATTTTCTTCAGTGTTGCCAATCTAAATATTTTGATATTAAATTTTGAAAATTATAAAGGGAGGAAGTCAAGTGAGATAGTAGAAAGATTTTAATTGTTTTTTTTTTGTTTTTTTTTTCTTTTAGATTTCTCGCGAACCACCAATCCAAACTCTTCAAACTCAGTTCTTCGCTGCCATATGATATATCTTGTGAATCTCAATTTCGTACGATGGCCGGCTGTCGATTACTATGCAAGCACACTGTGACAATTGTAATGAAATTCATTAAGCATAAAGCTTAATGATGAGAAACGAAATTAGGTGATTATTTTGGCTTGAAAATCTGCCCCCGAGATCCTGGGTTTTTACCCGCATTTTGAAAACTGATTACTGGAGCCGATGGGAAATATGCAGCTAAATCATCGAACAAGTCAATCATTGAAGCACAAAGCCCCAAATATGGGACACTCGGTGAGGATCGAATTCAGTGCGCTAGCAATAGGCTGTGTTACAATTTGCAAAACACTACGCTATGGCAAGCACACAAACTGATATTTATTAAGCTTGGCCTGGTGCGATACAAAATTAGATCAATTAAATGGGAGTAGGAAGATTGTATTGCGTCACTTTTTTTTCAAATGAGTACACTTTGCTTTATTCAAAAATCAACATTCGTGGGGCTCTTGGGAATGTTCAAATCAGAAGATCATTCTTTTAATGCTGTTTTCCATAAAACTGCTTCATCTTTAAACGGTGAGTATCAGAGGTCAAACAGAATTAAATTATCGAAAATCCATTTGGGAATATAATATTGTTAAAGGGAGACAACCTCAAACTGGTCTTGGAGAGATAATTTTTTGTCACCTATATTTTTCATGTAATTAATGAGTTTGTTTATATGTACTTGTGAACTGTACGTGTTATGGTGCGAAGATTCTAAGCATCGTATCCTGATTAATCTAGTGATATTTCGGGTTTTCTATTCTTAAAGCTACGCCGTCAAATTTTCGAGAATTCTTCATTGTGTTGATTTTCAATTACTACGTTTTTTCTCTCGCTTCTTCCTTTTCTCTCTCATAGATGCATATTCGAATGTCGTTCTTTCTCTTTTCCTTTCCTGTCTTTTCTTTCGTGTTTTCTTCATTCATAAGTGCCTCAATTTTTCTGTCGTTTCTTTTTATTCATTCCTCTTAAATCCAAAACATATCTTTCACTTTCTTTATCTTCGACTTTCTCTTCTTTTCCATTCCTTTTTTCTCTTCTATCTATTGTCTTCTCTTCCCTTTTGTCCTTCACTTTTTTCTCTTTCTCTTTCCTTAGGTCACATACTTCTTTTTTTTTTCTTTTTTGCCTTCAACTTTTCCTTCCTTTTC
The DNA here is from genome assembly GCA_963457665.1 of Thysanoteuthis rhombus. Lineage (NCBI taxonomy): Eukaryota > Metazoa > Mollusca > Cephalopoda > Oegopsida > Thysanoteuthidae > Thysanoteuthis > Thysanoteuthis major. The sequence continues at coordinate 44,735,744 of OY735229.1, forward strand.
TTTCAATTTTCCTTCTCCTCTTTCTTCTTTTTCTACTCCTGCATCTTCTTTTCCAATTCCACTCCTCCCTAACTGGAACAATAAATGTCCCTTTCTTTGTCTACTCCTACTCTTTCTCTTCACTTTCATTGGATTCGCTTTTACCTTATCTTCATTTTTCATCAATTGCTCTCCCTTCCTTCACGTCACCTGCTCATCACTCCTTACTCTCCCTCCTTACTCTTCGTACATACCCCCCTGCCTCTTTACGGAATTTAACTGCTCTGAATTTTATTTATTTATTCAGGTTGTCGACAGGCCGTAATTTGTGCTTTCTTTCGTCATTAAAACAAAAAAAAGGCAATAAATATTTTTATTTCATCTTGAAAAAACAGAACAATTAACAAAACACGGGGAGTGAAATAAAAAATAAATCCTTTTTTAATGAATTTTTTTTAAAATGCGGTAATTTTTTTAATCGAAACTTTTAAAAAATAAACAAGATGGCGTGCTTGGAAAAAAATGGCGGCGGATTAAACTCTTTGCTAAATTGGACTGTCAAAACAAATTTTGGCGCGTTTATTTTTAGTCTTAATCGATCTGCACTTTCTTTCATTAATTCAGGCTTGCTGGCTTTTATTTTTTTTATTCCGAATTATCTCCCTTTCCCTTTCATTGTTTTTTTCTTGTCTACCACCTTTAAAATCCTGCCAAACTTTCACTGTTTCAAAACTTTTCCTGCCTGCTTTTCTTTCTTTCTCTCTTTCTTTCTTTCTTCTACAACAATATTTGTTTCTCCTTCTTGCTTTCCTTCATCATCATCATTTTCTTTTCTTCTTTTCTCTTGCGTTTCCTTCTTCTTTCCTTTTTTAAATACTAATTCTTTTACTCTCTACTCGTCTCTAAATCCCCTTTTTTCACTTTCTGATCTCTTCCCAGTCTCCCAAATTACAAAAAACTCCTTTATCGACATTTTCCGCTAATTTTGTTCATATCTTTCAACAAGAAAAAACGTATGAGTGTCTTGCGTGCACTGTGATTTCACGAAGACTGTTCATTGTACCATATGTTAGTAAGCACACAAGATCATGCAGTATTGAGTTTGGAATTGTTTAGATCTGTGGTTCTCGAGAAATCCAATGAAGACAAATAAAAGATAAAAGATTCTAGGTCTTTCATCATCGTTTCTATGAATTATCTCGCTTGGCTTCTGATCTTTACAATTTTATATATTTAGATGTAAAATTTCTAAATTGGTAGCACTGAAGAGAAGTAACTGAAATACTTCGAGGCTGCAGTTCCAGACAACCAATGGAAAATTATTTAACATGACGATTATGGGCAATTGACGAAAGGTAACAACTCGGATAATAGAATCAGAGACCCAACTTAAAACTCTGGTCAGGGCTGGTTATATTCACTTTGCACTAATGCCCTTGGGAAAGACATGAATCCATATTTCCCTCTCTCCAGCTATGGATTGGGCTCGCTAGCCTTAGGAAAACAACCAGCATAGGAGAAGGACAACTCTGATTCTAAACCAAGCGTGGGGCCGCCTTGAGGTAGTTCGACACCAAATTGGACTTCCTATCGGCCACTCCTGCAGCCAATCAGATGTCAGACGTATCACTCTCAGCTTTGCTTAGAACTACATAAGCAAGGCTGAGAAGGGCATGCCAGGGTCTCTGTATGCTCCACCAAGCATTTGTCCCGTGGACGTGCGACGTTCCTTGTCTGTATAGACTGAATGGAGAGCGTCATTGCAGGCTGTTTCATACACCAGAAAGTCCGAAATCATTCAACCTTGAAAAGACCACCGTCCTAATTGCTTAAATCACAGGTTTCCTGTTATTCAAAATCATAAAGTTTCGGTGAAACTTTTCGTAAACCGAAATAACGTAATGCAAAGAAGCAATTATCATTAATTTATAGACCCCAAAATAAAATATTTTCTTCTCCCTCTGTTCTACCTATCTCCTGCTACTTCGCCCCTTTCTCCCTTTTCGTTGTCTCCCCTTCCTCTTCTGACTTTTTTTTTAATTTACGAGTCTTTCCTCCCTCTCCCTATTTAAAAGATTTAAATCTCAGTCGAACCTTAATTGTTCCTTTTTTTTTAACTTAGTTCTATTTTTTCACTTCTTTTACTGTATTTAACATATGTTCGTTCTTAAATGATGAAGATTTTCTTCTTTTTTCTTTTTTTTCATCCATTCTTTTTTCATCCTTTTTTTTTTTTCACCATTCTTTCGCAACATTCTTTTTCCCAATTTTGACCCCCTTCGAAAATGCTCCCTTCGTTCTTTTTTTTTTTAATTTCATTCTTCATTGTCCTCATTAGTTAATGTTTTTTTTGTAATTTTATACGGATATTTTTTTCACGTGCTTTGGATAAAAATTAAACAGCAACACAGAAAACAACTTTAATCTTTTTCGTTGAATGAAAAAAAAAAATCCCAGGAAGAAATCTGCGCTGGGGAACTCTTCTTTCACAAAGGAAAAAATCGTCCCTCGTTCGACATGTCCTTCTTCATGCGAATTGTTCTTTTCCAGTAACCAACAGCATCTCAGACTCATCGTGTAAATTTTAATTTGTAAAAGCTGTCGTTTCGTTCCACGAAATTCAAATTGGAGAAGTCAGATTCTGTCTAAAGAGAAGTTTTTTCTAATGTCAGAATTCTACGGTATTCCAATTTCTTTACATTTTTTTCTTCGAAATAATCTCGTAATTTGTTCGCAAGTTAAGTGAAGTTAAGTAAATTTCATTAGGTTCATGCAAAAGTTTCCAGCATTTTTAGGACAAAGTAGTTTCTTCAAATGAATTCATAGCATAATTATTCAGTCTTGAAAGTATTTTCCATGGAGTTTTCTAACCTTACACCACCTTTCACTTCAATTGTGTATTCCATATTATTAATTTGATCCAAAAGTTCCCAGCATTTTTAGAACAAAGTATTTTTTCATATAAATTCACATCATTTTCCTTAATTTTGTGAAGAGTTATAAATATCCAATCTTTTAATCAAATGTTCGAATCTCTTTTTCCTATTCTTGATGTCATCAACGAAACTTTTCGGCCGATCTACTCTACAGCACGCGTCAACTGCATAATTCAAGAAAAGAGACAAACCTTATTATTATTTTTCTTCTCTTCTTTAATTATATACCTGACGACAAGTGAAGAATTGATCGGCCGAACAATCGTGTTGACAACATCTAGGATGGGAAGAAGAGATTAGATTGCCACAGCATCATTATTCACTCATGAAAACATTTTCCCTTGAGTTCAATGACCTTCCACCACCTTTCAGGTAAATGTATATTACATCTTTAAAAAAACGATTCTAGTTTTGATTCACTGGATACAATTTCTTGGATATGCAGGGATCACTGACCATTCAAGAAGGGATACATTAGGCCGGTTAAAAAAATCTAAAGGTGATTTGTCTGGAGAGGACATACACGAGGGAAATATTGCAGCCACACATCATAACAATGATCTTTCAAGGAATCTCCATTAATACTCTCCTAATAGTTCTGAATAGAAAAATACAATAATTGTGTATACATCATATTTCTGCATTTTTCAACATTTTCAACAATTACCTCAGTTGTAACTGAATTGTTCCATGGAATATCATTGAAGAAAATCTCTCAAGTTTTCAAATCTAAGCAATAGAATAGAATAAATACAAAACCTCTCACTGAAAACCATTGAACAACTCAGACATAACTATAGATAAGAAAGGAGTGGTCCAAAAACTTTTGAAAATGAAATTTATTATTAAGTTTAAATATATGAAGTTAGGCTGTTCATGTTTAGATAGATAGATAGATAGATAGATAGATAGATAGATAGATAGATAGATAGATATAGATTGATATGAATACATGAAGATGGATAGATAAATATGAAGAAACTGAGATAAATATATAAATATGGATAGATAAATATGAAGAAACTGAGATAAATATATAAATATGAAGAGACTAGGGTTGATAGATAGATAGATAGATAGATAGATAAATAGATAGATAAATAGATAGATAGATAGATAGATATGAACACACACACACACACACATACACACATATATATATATATTCATATTGATAATTTTATATGATATGAAAAGACTGAGATTGTTAAATATAGATAGATATGAACATATATATATATATATATATATAGGTAGATATGGAGAGACTTGGATGGATAGATATAAACACATATATATATATATATATATATATATATATATATATATATATATATATATATATATATATATATATATATATATATGGATAAATATGGTGAGACTGAGATAGATAATTAGATAGATAGATAGATAGATAGATAGATAGATAGATAGATATGAAATATTCAGATATATAGATATGAAGAGATAGATAGATAGATAGATAGATCTGGCTAGTTGCTCAATAGAAATGAAGGCGATCGAATGAAAGATTGGAAAGGAAGGTGATCATTGAATAAATTACTTTTCCCACCTTCAGTTTGGCGATGATCATCAAAACGTCTGAATTTTCAAAAAGCAAACATGAACACTGCTGGACTAAGGGACCAATTTATCATAAACTTAGACAGTGAATTGAACCCCCACTAAAAACTGATTACTTTTTTGACTGGGTTGCAAAAAAAAGCAAATTCCGTTGACATGATAAGGAATAAGTGTTTAAATTTTGAACCCTCTAGCTTAGTTGGTGTGGCCTGTAGGTGCACCTCATAGATAACCAGCAAGACAATTTTGAAAACTGAAAGAAAACTATGGTGATGTTTATCATGTTAATGTTGGCAGTTCTGGTTGATGGTTTCTAATAAATAGGTAGATAGATAGTTGTGAAAAGATTAAAATTGTTACATTTACTTTCGTAATATGTGCTGCTTGTTACAGTTTGACCCATTAAAAATCCTTTATAAATAATTCATTAGATTATTTACTATTTTTACTATTTATCCTTCATTTTTTTTCTTTGTCTCATTTGGTTGCATATGTTATTTCTAATCCCATTTTTCCTTATTCAAATTTCTTTTCCTTTTCCACATTTTTCTCTTCAAATAAGCCCGATTATACAAAAGCGCCCTCTGGCGAATAAAGGGAGGTAACTTGATAATAAGTCGTTAACCATTCCTGCACACCACAAAAATGCCCCGAATGCACGACAGACGCTATCTGACAAAATAATTATTCTAAGACGTTTTTTAAATTGTTCTGAAAAAAATGTATGAAAAAGTAACTTCAAAGGCCCCGACACTTGAACAGTGTAGAATTGAGAAAAAAAAACCCTCCGTGAACCAAGTTTGAATAGCTTTAATCATTTTGATTAATTGCGGGCAGTAATTGCATTCCTTCAGAAGTAAATTTTTTGTAAACCTTATAAGTAGAAGTCTCCTTTTCTTTTCTTTTTTAGTTCGGATTTGTGAAGTGGTGGTCTTACAGTCTGCCGAAAAGCTTTACAAGATTCTTTTAATTGTTAAAAAATGAATGAAGGTTTTGAGAATAAAGGTAAAAGTACGCAGTATTATTAATCACCGCTACCCACAGCAGATTGGTTTAAACACTATTACTGGGTTTGGGTTATCTATGTGTTCTACCATTTATCTATATCTATGTATATTCGGACTTTTCCCATCCTTTACCATTTATAGTAGAAACTTGAAATTTGGCTAACACCCTCCCCTCAATGAGAAGAGGAAATATTTTTGATTATCTTTTTCAATTCCCCTCCAAAATGGGTTTCAGTATGCAATGTAGGTTCATGCTTATGGTCACTACTTTGTGCCTGCTTGTTTTGTTTTGTTTATTGGTGGGGGGTTGTTTGTTTGTTTGGGGAGGGTTTGTTGGGGGGGGGTTGCTTGTTTGTTCGTATTTTTTTTCTTATTAAGACCTTTTTTTAATGGTCACTTCAACACAGAATATATGGTTGGCGGGGTTCATAATTTCTCTTAGAATGCTTGTTTTAGGGTTGTTTTTTTTTCAATGTGCTTATCAGCTGTCTTTAAGTGTAACCAATGCTATTTTTGGGCAAAAAAAGGATGAGACTGTCATATGTATAATGTAGATATATCACTGGTGATATAACAATAGAAATACGTTGAACAATTCTAAGAAAGTGTTGACATTGGTCAAGAAATATGGCAACCATTATTAATGTACTGTGGTTATAATATGTATAGTGTAAATGCACTGCTAGTGATCTTATCAAAGAAATACATTAAAAATAAGTAATAACGGGTATTGTTAGTGTTCACGGATTAAAGAGACCATAACTGATAGAATAGGGCAACTGTGTGTACTAGCGGTGCCCGAGGGAATTCCACGATTATTTTGAATTCTATAAAATCGTTGGACGTTTCAGTTATTTATCATTCTTATTAATTTATTAAAATACAATGACATTTTAAATCTATGTAAAAAAACTGAGAATAAATGAGAACAATTTAACAATTTAATTAAATTCTGTCAAAAACAGCGAATGATTAAGAAAAAAAATAACTATTTGATTCATCAAAGCAATAGCAGTATCATTTATGTACTTACGTCTATAACGTTTGTTTCATTAATTATTTGATTTGATTTTCAAGGTTCACTGTTTTTAATATTGAGTGAGCAAGTGCGCAAAATTTTACAATTTACAATCGGGTTGACCTTCCCTATGTCAACAATATACTTCGTTTAATGTCCTTCTAATTTTTGGCTCAGTTTCTAAATTAGATTTCATTCTTTGCTTTCTTTCTTTCTTCCTTTCTTTCTTTCTTTCTTTCTTCCTTCATTCCTTCCTTTCTTTCTTTTTTTTGCATTTGTGACTTACAGACGGACTCAAGACTGTCTCATTATTTCCGACGCTCCTCTTTCTTTTCCCTCTCTCTCTCTCTCTCTCTCTCTCTCTCTCTCTCTCTCTCTCCTCTTTCTTTTTTTATCATGATGATGGCTCATTCCATTATTAAATCAAACGGTGAAGAAGCAGTCTCCAACGTAGTCGATGGTCTATTAATTAAAGGGAAGGTAATGCACAGGCATTGCCAATAATTTATTATAGAAATGTATTGTAAAAAAAAGTTTTAAAATGGATTGTAATTGGTCGGGAATTAAGGCCAGAGCACTGATGGAATCTGACCATTATATACTGATGAAATATAAGTATTTTATGTACATTTTTACGAGTCATCGATCTTTTGAAGCAAATGAAAGATTAGTAATCAGTCAATAAATCTGTGGGTGTGCTTTGGGATTGCATTTATTGTTTCTAAATAACCGTATTGTACTCTTAATTAGATATTTTCATGATAAATCAGTTTGCTTCTCCATACCAGTACCGGACTACCTTGCTAGTTGTCATTCGAGAAATTACGTCTCACGATTACAAGTGCTTCTTATGCCGAAGAGCACCTCCATAGTGATCCTCCGAATATTTTTGGCAACGAGCCTGACAATCGGGTTATCCGGGGCACACCCGTGTCGCGTAACGGCCTGCTCTTTATATCAGTCCCTCTTATTGAAAGACGTGACCCTTGACCTGGAGTGACTGAAAACTACAGGAGGTGAATTCGGCGTGACGAAAGATTGACACGGAGTCTGACCCCCTTGGTTCCATCGTCACAGTTGATCGTCTGTCACAATTTCATTTGGGCTGGTCAAGGGAGACTGACCTTTGACCTTGATAATTCATCATCATCTTGTCAAGCATCGTTCCTTGCCCGGGATTATCAGCAACCAAAAGCCGGTGAAATAATATCTGATCTCTAACAGATATGTTGGCAAATTCTGGAATTCATTCCGATATTCATTCATTTCTTATCGCTCGCAGCCAGGCCAGTCAGAGGAATCAAGAAGTAGCGGCGAGGCCTTTGACTCGCGTTATTGAGCGTAGTGTAGAGGTCGGTATTCTCTTCGCGAGGTTTAACAGGGTTGCCAAGGGAAGCTCTCTGCACGATCACAGGTTGCAAGCGGAACCTGGTATACCCAATCGGTCACCCATTTAGGTATTGAGCAGGCTCGGTGGTGCTTAACTTCGAGAATCGGCGTTTTGGCTGTAACATGCCCAAGATTATGAACAACAAAAAAACATGAGTTGTACTATCTGATACTTAACAGATGTGTTCCTTAATTCTAATTTATTTCGACAATCATAATTCTCTTTCGTCTTGAGATAATATCGTTCTAGCTAAACTGACATCTCCGAATAATAGGGTTCAAATGACCTTGCTAGGTATATTTTCTCGAAATGGTTGTTCTCGAAAAAATTGATAAAACAGAAAGTCTTTATCATATGTTTAAAACAATTTTATATTTATACAAATCAACTGATGTGTACAACAGCTTATCTATTAAATGATATATATATATATATATATATATATATATATATATATATATATATATATATATGAAAGAAGAAGAGAATGAAACGCTATCGTAAGACGAGTTATTCTGTGCATGGCACTGGACTGACGACTTGCAAAGACGAGTTATCTCTTTCGTAGCAACGAACTAGGAAAACATAAATGAAAAAAATATATTGTTGACTTTTAAATTTTCTACTTTCTGACGATTTTCATTAATTTGGGACAATGTAAAAAAAAACAGAATATGCTAAAAGATGTTTCTTTGATATAATTTTGCTTAAATGTGTGTTTCCGAAACTATGATGTATAAATTTGGTATCTATATTGAAATTTCTAACAAGAAATCAAGTTTATATTTTAAATTGAAATGTTCGATTTTAATGTGATTAATATAAATGCTTTTTAATCTTTATACTGCAGGTATACCATTGTGAATACGCATATATATATATATATATATATATATATATATATATATATATATAATTATTTCAACTCTTCAGTGTGGCTGTAGACTATCCAATATCCCTTCCAGTACTGCGAGGTAGAACTGAAACCTTCTCTTCAGATCCAGAGGCTGACATTCTACCCCTGCCCTACACAGAACTAAACGGTCAGTTGGACCGAATAAAGCGATATATTTACGTACGCATAATTCCCCATCCACCAGTGCTCCATTCCAGAGTTGGAAAGGCATTGCTATAGCAGATTGTAGTGGACGAGTTGCCCTAACCAAGAGTGCTCAACCCTAAAGAAGGGAGCGTTGTTCATACCTTTTATTCACTCAAATGATTCTGTAATGAATTCTGGCAGTAGATCAACACGGTTGTATTTTAATGTCAACTGCATTTGAACCATGGAGACATAGACAAAGTTCAATCTCTTTCATCGCTGATCACTGACTTCATCACAATTCTAACGTTCCTCCTGTTTAGGTTCAGGTTGTGTCCGCGCCATATACATGTATATCTGACTGTAAGTAAGAAAATCAAAAGCCATCAGGAAAAGAAAGAGAGAAAGAATGATAGAAAGAGCTAAACCAAAAATGTACCTTCAAAAATTAAAGCGAAAGGAAACGGCAAAAGAACTCTCTCTCTCTCTCTCTCTCTCTCTCTCTCTCTCTCTCTCTCTCTCTCTCTCTCTCTCTCTCTCTCTCTCTCTCTCTCTCTCTCTCTCTCTCTCTCTCTCTCTCTCTCTCTCTCTCTCTCTCTCTGCCGTCGTAGCTCCCGGTGATGTTCATGTGATGACGTTTCATGTTGTCAGATCAAAGATTCCGCGAGCAGTCGGCACACAACAGCACCGGAGACACAAGAAAATGTGGAAAGACACAACGGAGCGAATTGATGATAACAGTTAGGCCTCAAGTCTCGCCAAAAAGTCTCGCGTTATTAATGCACGCCGTGAAAAATACGTCGCCATAGTGAGAGGCAGAGTGTCACAAATATATACGCAGGCATATTGAGATACAATGCAATTAAATATGATTGCAAGCGGGGAGAGAAAGGGGGGAGAGAGAAAGAGAAAGAAATAGACCAAGATATAGATATATCTATATTATAATATAATATCTATATAACTTATGTTTGAAATCAAAAGTCTTTCGGGAATGACACGTGTGTGCAAGTGAGTGCGTTTATTCATCTGTATTATAATTTTATACACACACACACACACACACACATATATATATATGTGTGTGTGTGTATGTGTGTGTGTTGTAATACAATACAATCAAGTATGGCCGTATGCAGGGAGAAACAGAGAGAGAGAGCGAAAAAGATAGAGAAAGAAAGGAAGATGTAAGTGGAGTAAGTATTTCTTTACTCACTCCACTTACATCTTCCTTGCGTATGAACGAATACATTTGCCGAGGTTGATATGTATGTCCAGGCTAATGTGTTAATTTTTTGCATTACATTAGAGAGAATTATATATATATATATATATATATATATATATATATATATATATATATATATATATATATATATATATGTAGAGAGAGAGAGAGAAAGAGATAGGGAGTGAGAGAATTATGAGAGTGAGAAAGAGAGGTGAAGAAAGGCAAGTGAAGGACACAAATATAGTTACATACATTATAAATATACTATCAAAAAATATATATAAACTGAATTTGATAGATACAGATCAATTGTGATAGATAGATAGATAGATAGATAGATAGATAGATAGATAGATAGATACCAATATCGTAGTCTTATTTGATCAGGAAGAGTCATTCATCTTCTATTCAAAGCCCATCGGTTTTTACCCATTGGCCACAATAGGCAATGTTAAACGACCAATCAGAAGTGTCGTATTACATCCGGGCACTTAGCCTAATTGAATTGCGTTGTTGATTGGCTCTCTGGTTCCAGGCTATTATAATTCAATAGAATTACCAATGACTACAAAAAAAGAAATTCTAGTGTCTCTTTGATTGTTTTCCCCTGGAACCATCTTAAACTAACAAGTAAATAAGTCAGTGAAGAATGAGAGACTTGGTCTTTTATCTCTGTCATTATTTCCCTCGACCTGAATACTCCATTTTATTGTCTTTTCGTTGTCACATTTTGACTGGCTTATCATTTGAGAATCTTCACTCACATTCCTATACTTTTTTTTCGAATTCAGAAAATACATAATACCTCTCTTTTATAACACCGTCACCATCACTTTAATGTATCAATTTCGATTGGCTTCAACCAATAGGTGTACTAGCCAGAAGAGAAGTGTTAGATTTCGGGTGAATCAAGCCTTTTGTCCCGTCTCCTAATAGAAAGCGTTCCCTTACGCTTATGCTTCAGCCTATACAGATTATACGATCAGATTTAGCTGCTTTGAGGTCCAGTTTAAAATAATACCTGAAAATTACCAAAACTTCTATACTTGTATCAGCCATTATAACATCTACAATAAAATGTACAGGTAGTTATGATGATTATATATATATATATATATATATATATATATATATATATATATATATATTAATCGTATAGTGGAGCCATAAATAGTCTTTACATGTATACGTGAAATAAGCTATGGAGAAAATGTCTGTAAATGTGACAATACTCTCCATACACCACATGATATGTTTTACAAACTAGAATCCTCAGTCTTGCTGTTTTAATTATTACGTTTCAAAATATGACCAAAAACTGCATGCTCAACATCCCTTGCAGTAAGGAGTAAGTCAGGAGAAACTAGTCAAATCTTGAGTTGAATGTGAAGAACATGAAAAAGATATCCAATGTGATTCATGGTGTTGCTTTTTTTTAGAAATAAGCATTTTCGCTACCGATTGGTAGGCTCAATAGTTTCTAACATTTTCCAAAAGATTCACTTAATTCGTATAAATTCATTGCATCATTTATCAGTCCTCATAGTATTTTCCCAGGATTTCTCTGACCCTATGCCACTTTTAAGGGCGGGAACTCACGCCTAGTGGATCCCGTTGTCCTTACTACCTGTCATTCTCATAGTTGCTTTTATGATATCGGATTATCTTTGAAAAAAATTGTTCATTTTGGTCTACGACTTTCTTTAGCTGTTTTTTTTTTTTTTTCTTCAGTTTTGGGGGTATTTTTAAATGATCATATTTGGAAATTCAGTAAAAAAAAATAAAGATTTGAAATTTGAATATATTCTTCAGACATATATGCAAATCATTCAAGTCTTTTCTTCACCACCTGAGTGTCTCTTGTCCTAAGATTATTCTTTCTGTATCGAAGAAGAAAAAGAAAAGTGTTTAAACACCGAAAGACGTTCGTGTCCGTATATTCATAAGTCATTGCTGCTTAATGTTCCTAAGGTTTGTAAACGACTGACTATATTGGACTAATTGCACCAAGAAGAAAGAGTTGAGTAAACTTCATAAATGCTCCCAAGATTTCCCTGATATTGTGCCAATTATGGCGTCGGGAACTTTTGCATTGACCTGATAGTTCACTGTGATGGGCACAGTTAACGTTAACGCTAAACTGATGAAGATAATCACCAACTTTTATTGTATGAATTTAGCCTCAGATCGTTTGTTTTAACTCAAAAACCTGAGAAAGCTGAAATTTTAATATGTTGTATTTTGGACAAAGAGCTTCCGAAAATATATAGTATGCCAATATTAGGTTTGTTTGTTCTTGCTATAAAACTCTTGAGAGAGCTGAAATTTTAATATGTTGTAACTTTGACATGAGGCTTTCCCAAAAATATAGTATGTCAATCAGATTGTGATCATGGTGTACATAAATAACTAAATGAACAAATTAGATTGAGGATTAGTTCACATTCAACATCAGAGGGCTGTCAATCTGCGCTCATTATGTCTAGAAAAACAGTTTTAGATAGATAGATAGATAGATAGATAGATAGATAGATGACTCAAATACCAATACGAGTATGCAAGCATAAAACAGGGGTCATACATCCAAATACGGACTATGATGAATCATGTAAGCACATATACGTGCACATAGACACACACACACACACACACATACACACAAGCACATATACATAAATACATACATACATACACACTCATATATATTCATAGATACAAACCGCAGCGAATCATATAAACAAACACATATACACATGCACATACACACGCACACTCAGATGTACACACATCCCACAGGATGAGAGACAACGAGAGAGTGAAAGAGGGGTAAGAGAGACCCACACCCACGTAATACTAATGTCGCTGTATTGATAGTCTCTTTGCAAAGTTGTTGTTGGCAGCGTAAAATAATTATTTACCCGGTTGAATTAAAACAAACGAAAAACGAGAAAGTTTTTTTAATCTCTTTCGTCGTCATCCATCTTCGTCCCATCCTTCTGCGTTTCACAGTGTCCGCCATTTTGCTTGATGTGTGCCGAAATCTCAGAGAAAAAATCTCTTCACCAAATCTTTAAGTGCTGCTTAAATAAATAAAATCTTTTTGTTTTGTGCTTTTTTTTATTTCGTTTTGTTTTGTTTAGTCGATTTGTTTGTTGGCCGTTATACCGTTATTCGTTTTTAAGATTTTTTAAAACGTTTTTTGTGTTAGGGAAGAGGGGAGGCAGTTAATTCTTTTTCTAATTTTATGAGTTCGCTGCATTCATTCCTTTCTATTTTTTCTTCAATTGTATTTTATCGTGCCTTCTTCTCCTTCTTCTCCTTCTCCTTCTCCTTCTCCTTCTTCTTCTTCTTCTTCTTCTTTTTCTTCTTCTTTTTTTTCACTTTGCATATTCGTTTTCCTTTTTCTCTTTTCCCTGTCTTTTTTACTTTTTTCTCTTCTTCCCCGCCTTTTTTTTGTTAGTTTTAATGCGAAAGAGATTTCTTTACTCTCTTTCCATTTCAAAAATCTTGCTTTCTCTCTCTCTTTCTCTCTCTCTCTCTCTCTCTCTCTCTCTCTCTATATATATATATATATATATATATATATATATATATATGTATATATATATATATATATATATATATATATATATATATATATTCTGCCTTCCCTACGCACTGCATTTACATTTCTTTTTTTCTGGCAAGTTTAAGTACTCGTGTACATGTCGACCTCGTGTATGAATCGACCCTTGATTTATGGTCATGAAATCATTAATTCATGCTGCCGAAGGTTCTTCGTAGTCTTTCCCATTATGTTGCAATTTCAACCTTACAAAATTATTACTCTTGGTCTTCAAAACTCGCCCCATACATGAGTACATACGGTACAAATTTTTTTTCCTGAATATCTCATCACTATCTTTTGTGATTCAATGGATCTATCTTTCTGTCAATCTAGTTTGGCTTATATCAGATCTTTCTTCTTTCTCTCTTTCTCTTTGAACGGCACAACAATTGTATTACTTTCGTGGAGAAAGCATATCAAATGGTCTTGGGTGTCCCTCTCTGCAGATACGTCAGCTAGCAAGTATTATTTTGCTCCTTGTCATACTGTGTGTCCAGAGTTTAGAGTCCTCAATCGAAGTACACGAAGACAAGGACATGGGTCATATTTTGTTAATGTTGAAATAATGCAGAAAGTGATCAAACATTTTCGTTAGGGCTCTATGTTGAGAACATAAAAATGAAACGAGAATTCACAGCGCCTTCTATACGACCGTTAAAATCCATTTACTTAATCTCACAGGTATTTGGCATCAATCAAACTTGCTTGGGTAACCCTTTTCACCTCATCTTCATCCTAAACTTTTAAAGGGTCGAGTGTATATTAAACATAGTATCGCAACAATTTTTTTTTGATTGTTACGTTTCAATCAGCGGGTTCTTTGACCTGCCTCAGTTATATGTGATATCTGGTAAGCCTATTTTCTGATTTTACTCATCTTTTCAGCGTTCGACGAATGTTTATTTTTTGCATAAGTTTGACTTGAAAACAAAAGAGATATAAATCTAAAGAAGGTCAAAATGCCTGTCGGTTGGTGGATTCTAATCGGTATGATTCATCGAATGATATATATATATACATCGTCTAAAAAGCTTTGCAGCTTTAATCAGTGAACATTAAAAAAAATTTTCAATAGATTTTTTGTGTCACTTCAGTCACCCATTTCCCAATATCTGTCAATGCAATTTATGTAATCTTCCTCTATATTTTTTCTCTGTTTCCCCAATACTTTGTTATTATTGTAGATTGTATAAAGTGTCTCTTGTTGGGATCATTAGTTGTTCGCTATGTAACTGTTTCGGGGATTTTAAAAACAAAACAGTTATATAAACATGGCACCCAAGCAGTGCAGATCAAACACCACCTCTTTTTATTGCACAGTTTATGCCATTCATGTAGTTTATCATTTTATATAATTTTCGATCTCCCATCCTGCCCAACTAGCTATCAATCAGACAAATGGACCAGAGCCAAATGTTTTCTCCTTTCCTAGGTTCCAGTTCATACAATGATCTTTCACACTGTCAAAGACTGGATGCATCTCTTTTGGTTACCCAATTCCCTTAACATTAGTACAATTCTATTTATGATATAAATACACAATTTATCTATTCTATATCTGTACTTTCGTTAGCATATTCCTTAATTTTCGTTTTTTTTTTCACCATGATCAAATTTTAGGGGGATCATGGTGTCCGAACATAGCTTTATCAAATTATATATACACACACACATATATATATATATATATATATATATATATATATATATATATATATATATATATATATGTATGTATATACAGAGAGAAAGAGACATACATACATACATACATACATACATACATACATACATACATATATTGATAGATAGATAGATAGATAGATAGACAGATAGATAGATAGACATGTATATATGTGTGTCCTGCTTGTCAAAAGTTTGAAGGAATTCGATCATGAAAGAGAAATTGACTTGGCACCCAGCTTCCACTGTTTCCTTCGAAGTAGCCTCCTTGTAAACCAGCACACTGAGTCACGAACTACTGTTCACAAATAGTAACGGCAAAAGTCCGTGTTATATTCACTTAGTGCGCTGTTCCCACTTCCATAACTTCTTCCTTCTGCTTTTCTCACACTCTTGTCTTTTGCTTCTTCTAATTCTTTTATATATATTTCTTCTCTCATTCAATTATCTCTCTTTCCTTTCTCTCCTTTTACGTTTTATTTCATTTTTTTTCATTTTCTTCCTCTCCCTCTCCCTTTCCTTCTTTCTACCGCCTCTGTTACCCCTTATATATATCTTCATCTCTTCCCTGAACCATTTTCCTTTTGTATTCTTCCTTTCTTCCCTTTCTTTCTTTTCTTTCTCTCCTTTTCGACCATTCCTCAATTTCGCTCCAGTCATCAGGCGTTTATTTAGCACTTTTTTGGCCATTCAATTGTTCCTTCCATTTAACTATTTATGCTGGAACTTTTATTTCTACTTTCACTTTCACTTTCAATTTTCTTTCTATTAGTGTTTTGTCTCCAAAACTTTTTTCTTATTTGTTGATCACCTCTTCTTTAATGTTCTTCCATTACCTTTTAACACTTCTTTTTATACAAAACCCAAACCTCTTTCACACAATCATTTTATTTTTATCATGGTTCTTCCGAATGTGCATCCAATCTGTTTTTTTGTTTTGTTTTTCTTTTAGCTTTTAATTCATCAACAGATGAAGTTCTTTCCCTTTGTTTATTTGTACTTTGTTTCCTTTGAATTATTTGGTTTCTTTTTTTTTTCCTTCTTCTCTTCATTATATGTAAAGAACCCATTTACTCAAGTCTAGGGCCAGGCTTCCAAAATATAACTTTCGATTTCTTTTAACCCACAAAGTTCTACTTGACTCTGTTTGACTGAAAAAAGTTTTTTTGTTTCATTTTTATAAAGTCGATTATTTCTTTTAATTGCGTATTTTTACTTTCACTTTTAATTTTAGTTAGTGCTTTCCCCGTCTCGATTATTTACTCCTGCCGACGAATAGTCCTTCCATCTCTCTTTCCGCCTAGCCATACGATATCTCCAAAAGTTCTGAATTAATTCCAAAGGAATCTCGTTGATAGGTGGTACATAGGGTAAGGAAGAGGAGTTTCAAGAATATTATTCGCTGCTGTTGGGCTGGGAAGATGTTTTGAGTGTTTTGTAAAGATCTCATTGAGCTACTTTCTCTTACGTCAAACACTGTGGCATGCTATTGACCAGTTATTTTGTGAAGATACATAGTGACAGCTCACATGGAAGATATCTTCTAAATAAGCACGAAAAAATGTCAGAAAATGAGGTTCTAACATTTTCTGGCTAGGTAATTCTGAGAGTTGCGTGAAATATCAAGCGAGACACGGGAAACTCTCGATAACCTGAGGTATAAATAAATGAATCACTCAGTCAGACTTCCCTGATTCTGATTAGGATTTGTCTCGTTATGATATTGATTAGGATCGCAAAAATACAATCAGCAAACCCAGTTTGAAATTCTAGCAGTGGGAGTTTGTGTTCACCACGTCCTAGTGCTTAACGAAAAGGCATGAATCTCTAGCTCTCTCAGTAATGAGAGTCAGGGTTTACCCCATACTTCTTTTTTTTTCTTCTCTTTTTCTCTTTACTCTGGAACCCTATAAAAATCCTAGGGGCTACTCTACGTATAAGATTAAAGTAATTTCTGGTTCACAAGATATCTATTGACCCTGGATTTGGAAATACGGATATTATATCCAGTTGGAAAGCTCCCTCGGAGAATGTTGTTTAACAGAACAGCCGTCCGAGGGAAGAAGCTGTTCGAGAGGAAATCGCAACGGTTACATAGAATAGCCAGAAAGTGTAGATGAGATTCACAAGATATAGCAAATCGTGCTCTAGATGAAAATTCTCTTACTCATGGCGATGGAGATCCTCTGAACACTTTTCATGAAAATAGCGATAGAGAAGTACCAGGCTCGCTATTAAACGTCGATGTGAGAGAGTTTGAAAAGATGGGGATAGCTCATCACCAACTAATCCACGCCCTCGATTCTACACCCTATCGAGGCTGGATAACACCTGCTGGGTGGAGCCAGCCCAAACGTGTGAGAAGCATTCCATTCTAGGTTGTATCTTATTTGTAGCAATGTAACCCATTACAACCTGTTCCACCTAACCTTGAGAGAAGATGGCCACTTTCAA
Source organism: Thysanoteuthis rhombus (assembly GCA_963457665.1). Lineage (NCBI taxonomy): Eukaryota > Metazoa > Mollusca > Cephalopoda > Oegopsida > Thysanoteuthidae > Thysanoteuthis > Thysanoteuthis major. Next base: position 44,753,678 of record OY735229.1, read on the forward strand.
GTGAACTCCAATTGCTCTGGGAGATTCCATGAAGGAACCAGCGACGATCCACAGGGTGGTAACATAATTTGATATCTATTGGTCTAAATATATATATTTATGAACACACACACACACACACACACACACGTGTGTGAGTGTTATCCTTTTTGACAAACAAGTAGACCAGATATAGACAGCGAATTAACAAAATGTATGTTTGGAATTAAAGCAGTTTTGTATGGGCCTTTGCATTTCCCAGGGCTGTTTAGCTCAATGTTAAGAGCAACACTAGAAGCAGCTACTGTATCGGTTGCAGGTTCGATTCTTGCAGCAGTCCAATTATGTGTGTGTATATATATATATATATATATATATATATATATATATATATATATATATATATATATATATATATATCAGATATGAGCAATTTTCCTGGAAAACTGCACGTACAAATATGTATGCAAGCTTCCATATTTGAATCTAATTGTGAGGAAATATCATTGCTGAGTTCACACAGTAAGATTTCTATTAATAATAAAAGAAGGTCGTCCTTTAAATGTTGGGAAGGCTGTAGGTTTTGGAGGAAATAGATGGAAAAGGAAATGGTGGGCGAAAGATCGACTGAGTATCATCATATTCAGCTTCTATCCAAGGCAGAATGTCAACAAATCCCGGATTAAAATACGTACATTAAAAGACGCCCAGGAAATAAGCCTGAATGACGATTCGGACGTCTTCCTGCACGCCCAATTATGCCGGTTATTTTCGCAATCCTGTACGCCATATTAAACGTCAATATAATTTCCTGGATTTTTTCTCCTGCTTCTTCGAGTCCGGTCTTCTGTCCTTTCTTTGATACCCCCTTCAGCAGCACCCCGGCCAACTTCATCTCTTCCAGATTATTATACTCGTCTTTTTTTTTTTTCATTCTCTCTCGGTCTATATTTTTATTATTAGTTTTTCTCTGTTTTTGTTTGATTCCCTGTCTTTTTCTCCTCTTTCTGCATTGTTTTACACTGTTCTCTTATTCCTTTTTTCCTTCCGTATGCCAATTCGCTTTCTACTTTCATTTTGACTTTCTACTTTCACTTTCACCTGCAGTTTTTTCATGTATTCTCTTCTTTTCTTTCGAATGTTTTCTTTCTTATTCCCCCTCTATCTTTATTTTTATTTTCTTCAGCAATGTTCACCTCCTTCCTTACTCTTCATTTTTACTCCGATTTTCTTCGACAACGTTTTATTTCATTTTTAGTCTTTGCTTTTACTTTCTTTTTACTTCGTAATTTTTGCTTTCAAAATTACTTTCTACTTCCCTTTTCACTCTCCTTTTCATCTTATCATCCTATTTATCTTTTTTCATTTATTTCATTATTGATTTCTCTCATTTTTATGATACACTTCGAACTTTCAACTTTCTGTGGGCATTATCTTAATTATTTTAATATCAGTTTTTTTTTCTTTTATTTCATCTTACATTGTCTTCTACACTTAAATTCTATTCTTTCTATTCATTCATTTCTTTTTTTCTCTCCTTATATGCAATAAGTCTATCGCCTAATGATATAAGATTATTTATCATAAATATCTTCTTTACCATATTTTCTCCATCTTTCTTTTTCGTCATTTCTTTCTCTTTCATTTTGCTTTTTCCCCCTTTCTTCTTTTTTGTTTACACTGTTTCCTTCTTTTTCGTTTTTTTACTGTTTTTTTTTTTTCATATTACTTTTTTCATCCTTTGCTTCCGTCTGTTTTCTTTCTTTTTCGTCTTTCCATCTTCTTTTTCTTTGGCGTTTCTTTCTTAATATTTTTTTTAGTCGTTTCTTTTTCCCTTTTTGGCTTTTATTCGTCCCTCTCATTCGACCTTCCCTCATTATTTTCTTCATTCCCTTTCCTCAACTGTCTTTATTCTTTCTCTTTCTTTTTTTCCCTTTTTCTCTTCCTTTTTTCCTTCTTCCTCTTTTTTATTTTTTCTTCCTTTTTTCACTGACTTTTTCTTTTCTTTTTCTTTATCTCATATCTTCTTCATTCTTATCTACTTCTTTTTTACCCTCACTCCCCATCCCTTTTACATCTAATTTTTCTTTCATTTACGACTTCCGCAGAATGAATTCGATCGTCTGTCATGACTGTCGATCCGACAGTAATGGGGAGTGGGCAGTGTGTGTTGGAACGAACTTAGTAACTGTTGTTTAGTTGGCCAGCTGCGGGCCGCTCCCTGTCAGTGTTCCAAATGATGAAACATAATTCCTTATTCACCCTCCACCCCTTTCCGTTCCATCGATAACCAACTCGGCCACTCTCCACCACCACCATTCTGGAGTGAAGATCGCATCGATGCCCTTCGGTGAGGGTCGGCGCGGCGGAAGGACCAACATAGAACAGAATTGAAGCCAAGTGATTTTAGTCTACAAATGAGGCACAGAAATACATATTGCTTGCGTATACACATATAGATAGATAGATAGATAGATAGATAGATAGATAGATAGATAGATGGGAATAAATCTGCAGAGATAGATAGACAGAAACAAACATAGATAGATAGATAGATAGATAGATGGGAATAAATCTGCAGAGATAGATTTATAGATAGATAGATAGATAGGAACAAATCTTCAGATATAGATAGATAGATAGATAGATAGATAGATAGATAGATAGGAACAAATCTTCAGATATAGATAGATAGATAGATAGATAGATGGAACAAATCTGCAGAGATAGATAGACAGAAGCAAACATAGATTGATAGAAAGAAACATAGATAGATAAACAGAGAGATAGGAACATAGATAGATTGATAGACAGGTAGAGAGTTAGGACAAACTCAATGATTGGAACAAACCAAGGTAGATAGATGAATAAATAGAAAGATAGATTTTTTTAAAAACAAGATAGATAGATCGGAACAAACTGAGATCATATTAAGATAGATAGGAAGGGTGTTTATTAAGTTAGTTTCGCAGCTCACTATTCCGCTGTTGTTGCTTATCTTGGTAAATATTGAATTGTATTCCATAGAGTAATGCCTTTGCAAAGGCTTCTCAGAGAATTGAAAATACTGAGAATACAGATAGACAATGCCCTTACGCTGGCTGCAGTATCAGCAAGTAACCCCAGGTTTCTCGTATCACTAGTTCCTCTCGTCTCGCTTTGCCAATTACAAAATACACTTAGAGGCGACAAGCACCCGCAGTGGCGTAGCATCACTCAATCATGTTGAATACAGCATTACTAAAAAAACATTGGAGTATTTGGGAGTCTTCTTGCGAACTGATTCTCGGTGATAACCACCAGAAACTTTTGGGTTGAAGTATATTTTATAACAAATATACAAATTGGTATCTGGAGGTTTGTGTCAATAAAAAAACAATGCGAGTTTGTGAAGAGAAATGTGTCAGAAGAAAAACACACGTGACATTCGTAAAGAAAAGAGACGCCGTTTAATTCTAGAAACAAAGAAACGTTTTGATGAGAATTTAACAGCAACACCCAACTTTGTCACACGTCGCAAATTAAACACATAAAATATTTCCACGCTTCGTCTTATATACATATACATAAATGCATGCATATGCATATGCGTAAATATAAGATAGCAAGAATGTTTGTGTACGCTGATATGTGTGTGGATATGTGTGTGTGTGTGTGTTTGCATAAACATAGGTTTGCATGTATATATGTATACGAAAACATATTTGAGTCCCATGTATATGTGTGAGTACATATTTTTGTGTGTGTATGAACGTGTTTGCATAAATATATGTATGCAGAAACACGTTTGCACCCCACCAATATAAGTAAGTATGTGTGAATATATATATATATATATATATACAAATATATATATATATATATATATATATATATATGATTGTGTGTGAGTTTGTGTGTATGTGTGTGTGTATGCACGTGCGCGCATGTGGATATATAGCTATATGTGTGCGTGTGAATATATGGGATACATCACTCTAGTCTATTTCACTGTGGCAAAAATCATCTTTTTTGCCTGAGTGAGATAGACAAGTCTATCTAAATCCAAATACATGTCTGTGCATGTATGTGAAAAAATGTGTGAATATATATATATATATATATATATTTGTGTGTGTGTGTGTGTGTGTGTGTAAACTAATATGATATATTTATGCATTGCATATACACGTGTGAATGTATATGTGGGGGAAGGGTGCATGCGTGCATGCGTGCGTGCGTGGCTGTGTGTATTCAAGTAAAAATTTATAAGCAGTTGTTTTGCGTAAAGAAGACTTAATCATACTGCACATGCATGTATGTAGATTGTCACAGACATGCACATACAAATACACACGCACACACACACACCCATATATATATATATATATATATATATAGAGAGAGAGAGAGAGAGAGAGACAATTGTTCCCTACCTAGTACACATATACACACACACACACATATGTATGTATACTTATGTGGCTATATTGCATAGATACACACTTACCAAGCCATATCAATAAGAGTGTAGCTTATTGTTGATATCATTTATTTTATATAACAAATATTGTTTTTTCAACATAATTTCTTTCCTTGTCAATACACTTAACCGAGCGGTCCTACATTAACCATATAGATCAAACATTAAATCTTGATTCCCACTGCATACCCTGCTGTCACAGCTATATGCCAGACTAAGCTAACCTTAGTAAATGTTACTGGGTGCCTGTATCAAAGACTAGTAGAACTGTAGTGATTTCAATTTTCATAGGTGAATGGTCTGTTAATGCAAGACTAAGCTAAAAGTAATCAGTATCGTTAGATATTTACGCTTACATGTATTTGTAATGAGTTTAATCCTCACTGGATGACCCATCACTGTGGCTATTTGTCAAACACTGTATGTACACTGTGAATACCGCTTAGCTTACTTTGACTGTGGAGAGACACCCAGTGAGAATCGAATTCATTACAGTAGTAAAGGTCAGCATCACAAACTTGTTAATTATTACAGCACTGATTGTAAAACTTGTGATTTTTTGTTTCACAATATTATTATAATAACACACACACACACACACACACACACATATACGAGGGTGAATCAATAATTATCCGCTCTTTTGTTGTATTATCTTTTAAGCTGACCATACAAGGTTCTATGCGCGCATGTAGAATTTTAGTGTGTCTGTGGTCGCTATAGTGAACATTCGTCGTTGAAAAGTCAGTTGCCTTTGTACTACCACAAAGTGAACACAGCATCTCATCCCTCAGTTTGAACAGAGGAAAAACAAAAATCAGTGATCCGTTTATTATGGAATTAATATGTACCAGGGGCTAAAATCCATCATGACCTTCAGCACAATATGGGTAACTGAGTTTTACTATGTTGAAGTGTGTGCGAATGGGTGGCAAAGTTAAAAAACGGTCATGATTTCGGGGCAAACCTAGACGTCTGTTCCCTAAAAGTATTTTTGCTTTTGCAGGACAACGCATTGTAATTTCCAAACAGTTCAAACGCTTCAGGAATTGGATTCCTCCTCTACCCTTGCTCTCTCAGGGTACAATCTCGGACCAAAATGTGACATAAATACATGAGGGTATATCCAAACGCTGGATCGTGTGCATCTCAAAGAAGGGGACTATATTATATTGACTATGGATAATGTATTTGTAAGTTCTGTACAACATATATATATATATATATATATATATATATATATATTTATATATATATATATATATATATATATATATAATTGATTATTGTGTCCTTCACAAACAGCTGTTTCGTTGTATTACAACTCTTCAGTGTGGCTACAGACTATCCAATATCCAGCACCACGAGGTAGAATCGAAACCTTCGCTTCAGACCCAGAGACAGACATTTTACTCCTATCCTACGTGGAACTAGACAGTCAGTAGGGCCGAAAAAAGCAATGTATGTTTACTTACGCATAATTCTCTGTCTACCAAAGTGCTCTATTCCAAAGTTGGAAGAGCATACATACATATATATAGTATGTGTGTGTATTTGTGTGCACGAGTGCCTCTGTGTGTGTGTGTGTGTGTGTGTGTGTGTTTGTATGTGTGTGTGTGTGTTTGTATGTGTGTGTGTTTGCCAAGCAGATAACCATTGTCCAGCATCATAAGCTTGTTAACCATTATTAGACTGATTTCAGATTACAGAGATTCCATAAAACCTCTGGAGATTTCACAAAACCATTTATTTCACGATTTCACTGTGACATATACACCTATGATAGTAAGTGCATGCTTTCAGTCAGTCCAAAATCACGGAGTTACACACAGACACAGAGGAAATCCCTGCAACGCGTATGGGCGCCATATCTTTTTTTTTTTTTTACTAATTTTCCACCTCGTTGGATCGCCTACCTTTTTGTCGGTCGTCACCTTGCAAGGATGCTATCAAAGAGAAAATCTGACAAATGAACGTGAAACGTCGAAGCGTGGTTGATTATTAAGCAGACCGTTAGAAACAATTGGTCGATCAGTTGGCACCGAGAAATCGATAACAGGTCATAATTCAATCAGAGAGACGACCTGAAAACGGAAGAAAAATCATTTTTCTTACAAAAAGTTTTAAATGGAGCTCCGAAACCAATTAGAGTTCTTTTTTCAACCAAGATAGAATCATTAATAGAACCATGGGTAGTACAGTTACTTGTGATAGAAAGTAAAGACTATTTAGACCTCCATTTTTTTTTCATAATAATTTTTTAAGCTCAAAAATGAATTAGAGTTCTTTCCCTTCTAATAGAATTCATGATACAATTATTATTTTCATCAGTACTTTAACTTATTTCACTGCTGTTGTTTTTATTACGGTACTCTGATTCGACACACTCTTCGTTGTTACTGTCATTGTCGAACTATTCGTATTGCTGAGTTTTGACATTATTTTCATTCGCCACAATAATGACAATGACTACACCAAAACCAGTGACGTCGTGCACGCAAAAACTGATGACGAATTCACTCTCTCAACTAAGGTCGACTTGTTTTATTTCAGAAACTACTAATATAAAGGTTAGTATTGTACCGAGTAATGAATTCTGCTTTGTTTATCTTTTAGATTTCAATGAATGAGGGAAGGAGGTTAATCCTGGCACAGCTTAACTTTTTTAGTAGTAGTTATGCTCGATCTTACTATCGTTGCTTTTTATCACAATACTTTGGCTCAACACATTTTTCATCATGACTAGTTTCAATCCATGTTTGTAATGTTGGTTAGCTTAGTTTTTGGTATAAGGACACAAATGCGGAGAACCCATTGATGATTAAATTCACTGCTCAGAAATAATGATCTGCGGAACCAGCTTACTAACCATCATCCTACAGTGAGATACCTTTGGACTATTGCTATGATTATTTATTAAGCTTAGTTTAGTTCGGGTACAATGCAACGAGTATGAAGCATACAGTGAGTATTGAAATCACTTACTCAATAGTAATAATCTGCGAGATCAACCTCCCAGCCATTATACAACAATGGCTCATCCACGTAAGTAATGATTAGTAATTTTTATAGATTTAATAATTCTGAGTCGTGAGTTCGATTCTCGCCGGGTGCTTCTTGTTCGTAAAACTAACCAAGGCTTAGTATATAACTATAGCCAATGCGGTGGTTAGATGTTGTAGTTGTTTATCTCCTCCTGGCACCATTGGCCTGCTGTCGAGCCCTTGCAAAAGCCAGAATTTCGAACGCTGGTTTTCAAGGTAAGCACTCAATCTTATAAACTTTTTAGATGAGAGTTGATATTTGTTCTACTTTCATCCTCCATCGTCACTCAGCTGTCTTTATTCTGTCTGAAAATATCCATCTCGCCAACTGGCGATCTTGAGGTACGGGGTGGCCGAACGGAGAATGGAGTTCAAACTCCGGCTAGAGACAGTGTGCGTTCATCTCGCACTGATGGCCTTGGGAAAGGCATGAATTCAACTCCGTTTCCAGCCAGGGAGTAAAATAGCGCAGGGTGAAATCATTGAATCTACTTTGGATGCTAGTCGCCCCGGAGTCTATTCCACATACCCCAAACGGATCAAGTAAGTAAGTGACGTTATGTGTGGTGTCCAAACAGGGACATCTGAAGCTGTGGCCAGCGTAAGGGCAGTACTTATCTAAGTAGCGATCGATGATGTAGAAATCTCGGAAGAATGTCTCACGAGGGGGCGGGACAATACAATACACATTCCATGTTATTTCAAGAGAGAAAAGGAGAGATATTGAAACAACATGGAATTCGGGAAGGAAGTGAAGCGGCTGGTGCTGACAATGTCGGTGCTATTCTCTATGGGACAGACAACATTAAGCACAGAAAGAAATCAGTGTTGATAAGATAAGATCCCTATCAAGAAACACACACACACACACACACATATATATATATATATATAACAGTAAACACAGAAGGAATATATATATATATATATATATATATATATATATATATATATATATATATATATATATATATATATATATTTGAACCAATGGAGACGTGCTTAACACTTAACATGGATACAACAGATGAAGTAAAAGGTTTACCAATCGGTCCCTATAGGAAAGTAAACACTGAAGGAAAAATTTGACTTACGTTGGGAGGATGAGATAGAAAGGTTTATGGGTAAGACATGCCAGAGGTCAACGCAATCATGCTCGTCATGGGAGAAGATGACTGAAAATTCTTTAAAACAGACTCAGTTTACTGCATATACCATTATTTTGAATGGCCGACCTGTGGTCATTTGCACATTTCCCTGTGGATCTTTGTAGATTTTCAGAGCTGATCTGCTGCTTTATGTGGTAATTGTTTCGTTTCTGTTCCTTCATTTGGTATCCTATGTTGTCCTTACTTGCTCTTTATATAGTTTGTTTAAATGGCATTTTTGTATGGCAGCCATTATTATTATTATTATTATTATTATTATTATTATTATTATTATTATTATTATTATTATTATTATTATTATTATTATTATTATTATTGTTGTTGTTGTTATTATTATTAGAAATGATCGATAATGCTTTGCTTGTTAATATTTTTTTAAAGAAAAACGAGCCTACTTCAAATTTTTATTATTAATCATTGATTTTTTATTAATATTGATTTAATATTATCATTATTAATAATAATAATTCATTATCATTATTATTATTATCATTATTATTATTATCATTATTATTATTATTGTTGTTGTTGTTGTTGTTATTATTATTATTAGAAATGATCGATAATGCTTTGCTTGTTAATATTCTTTTAAAGAAAAACGAGCCTGCTTCAAATTTTTATTATTAATCATTGATTTATTATTATTATTGATTTAATATTATCATTATTAATAATAATAATTCATTATTATTATTATTATCATTATCATTATTATTATTATTATTATTATTATTATCGAAAACGCCTTGTTTATTATTATTTTTGTAAGAAAAAGAAGCCCGCTTCAAATTCTTTAAACATGATATAATATGATGAACAATACTGAAAATTTTTGATTTATTATATATCTTCATCAGTCAAAATTAAGATGTAAAAAAAAACTATAAAGACGTAAATGGTGCGTTCTGTAATACAATCTTTTTTTGGACGTTCAAATTGTATTTCGGTTTTCATTACAGAACACACTATTTACGTTTTTAAAGTTCTTTTTACACATAAATTTTCTTTGATGGAGACATGAAATACATCTAAAATTTTCAATATTGTAATATCATATTTAGACAATTCGAAACAGTCTTCATCATCATCATTATCATCATCATCATCGTCTTGATCTCTGTCCTTTACGATTTATTGTCGAGTCGTTATTAACAACTGATGGTAAAAGAAAGTTGAAGTAATGTACTTTTTTTCCCCTTCCTCACGTTTCTTATTTTTTGTATATTGCAGTTTGCTTTGTTTTTGTGTTTTTTCTTGTGTATTGCCATTTATTTTCATGCGTGTATGTGTGTGTGTGTGTGTGTATGTGTGTGTTGCAGTTTTGTTTTGTTTCTTTGTGTGTTGCAGTAAAAACAGTGCATGTTGCAGTTTTTTCCTGTGTTGCAGTTTTTTCCATATATGTTGCAGTTTTTTCCATATATGTTGCAGTTTTTTCCATATATGGTGCAGTTTTTTCCATATATGGTGCAGTTTTTTCCATATATGTTGCAGTTTTTTCCATATATGGTGCAGTTTTTTCCATATATGTTGCAGTTTTTTCCATATATGGTGCAGTTTTTTCCATATATGTTGCAGTTTTTTCCATATATGTTGCAGTTTTTTCCATATATGGTGCAGTTTTTTCCATATATGGTGCAGTTTTTTCCATATATGTTGCAGTTTTTTCCATATATGGTGCAGTTTTTTCCATATATGGTGCAGTTTTTTCCATATATGGTGCAGTTTTTTCGTGTGTTGTAGTTTAATCATTATCATTATTTTCATTATTATTATTATTATTCTTATTATTATTATTATCATTATCATTATGAAAAATGATAGATTACGCCTTGCTTGTTAGTATTCTAAAAAATGAAACAAAACTGTTTTGAATTTTTTTAAATATGATATAATAAAACACAACTGAATGATATTTCCGATATATTGTCTATCTTCTTCAGTCAAAATTCGAACGTGAAATAAATTTGAAAACGTTAATATGTTCTGCAAAGAGAAACGAAATAAAATTTGAACGTCACGCATCAGAGTGGTGTTTTTGTAGAATTACTTTTTTAAAAGCTGAAAAGGTGAAATAATGTTTATCAAGACAAACGAAAAATAACTTGTAAGTCACACATTAATGTTACGAAAAACGTGGTATATTTTAAAATCTTTGGTAAACAATTAGCGAAGAGTTTATGGTGAGTGCGAATCAATTCGCTGAAATTATTATTTAAGCCATCTGGTTCGTGAGTTTTAGTCTCAATATCCTTTTACTCTCGTGGTGTGCTAGAGCGCCAAAGCCTCCCTTGACTTCCTCTAGGGCATATTCATTATGACTTCCGGGTACATGCCCCAAAATAATTGGAGAGAGGCATCGACGCTCTAGCACAACACGAAAGTAAATGGATGAATTTTGACTGAAGATATACAAATTTTCAGTTTTGTTCTACTATATCATATTTTGCAAGTTTATGGTTTATGATTTATATCTAAAAATGTCTTCAGAAATGGCTAAAATAGGCTAAATGTCTAAATTTCCAGTTAAAAATGTTATACACCCATTTAAAGCCAAATTATCAAATAAAGTAGCCATGGACCAATGTTCCAGAACAAATTATAAATAGAAATTGTAAATTTACTAAACTTACTAATGTTTTGTTCTATTAAATTATATTTTGAAAAATTCAAAACAATCTTTTTTTCCTTCTTTTTATTTTATTTCATTTTTCATTTGTTCATTCATTAATTTATTATTATCGTCAATATTACTATTACTACTGCTGCAACAACAACTACAACGACGACGACTATTACTACTACTATTGAAAAAATCATCCAATAAAAAGCAAATCGAGGTTTTCCGTGTAACCGAAAAGGCAACGAAAGAAATATGAAATCTCCAAGTTCGTAAGGCGTTCAAAAAACAGTTATTGTCTCAGTCGGAGATTTCTCTCCCTTTTCGAAGATGTCAGGAGAGAAGAAACTAGGGTCTTCTGGCAACTAGGAAAAAGGGTTAAAACGCTGATAAGCGAGACTGTCTTATTATTTCCACTCTCTCCCTTCCCTCCCTCGCTCTCAAAGTGCGTGTGTTTGTGCTTATCACGGTGCGCACCTGGGCAGGTGAAACAAAAGTCAGGGCCTGGGAGGGGGGTTCTTATCGCTTCCTGGAAAGTTCGACTCAATATGTTGGCGTCTTATCGCTAGTGAGTTGGCCTTCTTGCCTCCTTTCTGTTTAACTCGCTCTTTAGTGTCAAAAGGAAGAAAAGTTTCAATACGGGGGAGAGCGGTCGGTGTGATATGCGCATGCGTGTCTGCTGCTTTCTCACCGGTGTTGCCAAATATGGTTTATGATTTATATCTAAAAATGTCTTCAGAAATGGCTAAAATAGGCTAAACGTCTCAATTTCCAGTTTAAAGCGTTATATATCCATTTAAAGCCAAATTATCAAATAAAATAGCCATGCATCAATGTTCCAGACCAAATTATTTATAGAAATTGTAAATTAACTAAACTTACTATTTTTTAAAATGACTAGATTTTCGGCAACTGTAAATTTTGATCAGCTAGAAAAAAGATCAGTCAGATTTAACCGGAAAATGGCTAATATGGCTAACCTGTTCCTAAGTCTTAGCATTCATACATGTGTGTAAACATGTGCATGCGTATAGTCGCGCACACATCGGACACACATACATATGTAGGTATACGTTAATACATTTACGAGGGTGCGTCAATAAATCCATAGCCTGACATGATGTTATTAGCTGAATCTTTATCTGGCATTTTCCCTGTTTACTCTCCGATATAAATGATTAATAATCGTACTGAATTAAGTGCATTGAAAAAGAACGAAAGTAAATACCTATTGACTAAAATAAATGCTTTTTTTCACCATTCAGCTGCGGACATGTTCTTGTACCTACTTATATATTTAGCAAACCTAATCGGTCTCTCTAGCCCTGGGAAAGCAACCAGTCTAGGGGAAGGATAACTCTGATTTCAAAACCAGGGAGTCAAGCTCCCTTTGGGGCGGTTTGACGCCCAATTTGACATCCTTCCGGTCGTTCTTACAACCAGGCTAATTTCAGACGTATTGATCTCTGATTTCCCCGGGACTACATCAGCAACGCCGACGGGAGCATTCTGAAAACTAGGTATCCAAGGATCTCGCCTCATCCAGGCATGCATTCCGGAGGGAGCGTTTCGTTGTCTGTAGAGATATAACGGGGGCCATTCACTTATGTTGAAATTCAGTTAATAACTAAATGTCAGGCTACGGGCTTATTGATCGACCCCTGTGTCAACAGGCTTACGCCACTTCGGGTGACCCAAAAGGTTCAATTCTAGTTCAATATGATATTATAGTATAAGAAACGTTTTTTCAATATTGACGGTTGCTGTATGGATTGGCGAAACGTTTATCGGCTTGGAATCGGCGAACCAAGTTCGAATTCCGACCGAAGCTACTGATGTTCACCTCAAGCTAATACTCTTTCGCTGTTATTCAATACATTTGTAAGATTTGATCGCCTCTGCAAAAAACAGCTGACGATGAGGATATTTGGAGAGTAGCCCTTAGTTTGACGCAAGACCCAAACAATTCAAACCGTTACGTTACCTCCATTCCCAACTGTAAGATATTTACACAGGTTTCGCCCGTTATACGAAAATAGAGCTTTTCAATAGAAACATTAACTTATATGGGAAGAATTTCTATCGTTCCCAGACCACCCAAATAACCCTCTTTGATCAGTTTTACGCTACGAGCACCTGTAGGCTTCATTGATGCCTTAGGACACATCTTGCTAATTGATGCACAAAACGAATGGAGATGAAGCACACATGCTCACAGACACAGTTCAAAGCTACGAGGTGTTTCATTAAAGTGTAGTGGTGTAAAGGGGACTCTCGTCAAAAACATGTATACAATTATCTTAATGTTATCCTAGCCTATCAACCAGTTAAAAACATATACTTTGTGAGATACACTGAGAGCATAACGTACGCACGCAGGAACGAATGAAATGAGGAACAATAAGAATTGTATAGATTCTCACTAGTAATAGTTATATTGGTTGTAATATTATTCTGGCACCATTGCCGTTTAAAGCGAATCAAAATCCATTTCCAACGGCCGACGTATGTGAGGTAAAGATTGACGAAAGTGTGGAGGTGGGTGTAGATGGTGGGGGGCGAGGTCGACTGATAAGTTTCCGTGCTAATTAGGCAACCTTTCTTCCCTTCTTATCGTTTGCCTTCACCCGCCATTATCGCCGGTGCGCCATTCCTGAAAAGACTTTAGTGACATGCCGTCGCCGCCCAATACGACCTGCCTTTCCCGTACCTGTCGACCGTCACCGGCCGCCAAAAATAATTACGTTTCATGATAAGTAATCATTCTCGTAATCCCGCAGTGCCAAAAAAAAAAAAAATAAATAATAAAATAAAACAGCGACAAAGGAATAAGAACAAAAGAAAAATGCAGAAAACTGAAGTAAAGTGAAAAAAAAAGGAAGAAAAAACGGATAAGTACTAAAAAAGAAAGAAAAGAAAAAAGGAAAAAAGGAAATCGGAAATACAGGACAAAAAAAAATTTTTTTGAAAAAAAAAAAAATATGGAAGTATTCACTCAAAAGAGGCAAATAATTGTCTTGGAGACGGATTTCCAGCAGTGGGGATTGGGTGGTGGGTGTGGTTTGTGACGTGCAAATCAAATAAACACGTTGTCGAAGACGCGTTGCCTGCCTTGCCCCACTCTTCCTGATGACATCGGCTCGCAAGACGCACTCTTGTGGTGAACAGTTGCTTGCTTTCTAAGCACGGCGTCAATAAGAGTTTTGGTCGAGCTCCGATAGGGAATCACGGGATATGTGCCTCCATGAAATCGAGAGATTTGGAGATTCTTATGGTACAATGAAAATAGCTATAACTATTACTAAAATAAATAGCTTCGTACAGTGCAGATTAAGATACTCGTGCGGAATTGTCAAAATATTTTATATCAGAACTTCTGATAATTCTAATTGTACTACCAAATAACCAACAAAGTGGCGTAGAATGGTAAAGAACGAAGGCAGTAGAAATAGAATTGAAGATAAGGACTTCGCTTGGCAGTCAGAGGTTTTGTTTTTTTTTAAAGTCCGAGATATCATAGAAACTATTAAAAAACTCAAATGGTAATGGGCAGGCCATGTTGCAAGAAGAGAAGACAACCGATGGACATCACGACTCACAACATGGATTCCCAGAGATCACATTAGAAACCGAAGCCGACTGAAGACAAGATGGAGAGATGAACTAGACAAATTCAGGAAATACTAGCTCGCCCATGATGGAGAATTGTGGCGAATCCTGGGGATGGTCTATATCCAAAGACGGACGTTTAAAGAATGATGATGATGATGATGATGATGTGCGGGAGGGGTCGATGATGATCTCCTAAGTGACAGTGATGTCGGGATACAACTTAGACTCATGTCGTTGTGGTTGAGAGTTCTCACTCAATTCGGATGTAAAATGGAGAGAGAATAAGAGCTTTAAAGACGACGGTTTTAAATCATCTAACAACCCATGGCCATACAGAAAGCTTGCCTGCCTTGGCCGACTCTTCCTGATAAAATTGGCATCACATAGGCTTACAAAATTCACCCTTATGATGAGCCGTCGCTCGCTCTCCTAGTATGACGTCAGTCTTCATTTTTGGTTGAGCTACGAGAGAGAATCGCAGGATATGCACCTTGATATAATTAACGCTTATATTCATGAACTGCTCGAGACAGCACCTAAACACAGATCGATAAATACATTTCTTTAATGGAACCTTTGTGAATGAATCAATTCTTTCACCTTTTGTTGGGTATTGATCACCCCCCCCCCCCCAACAAAATGTTCTAATTCTTGAAAAAAACATTTTAAAAAAACAAGCGTGAGTGCAACCGGACACAAACTAAGGGATCAATTTTGGATAAACTTATATTGTAAATTGAACCCCAACTAAAAACCTATTTTACGTTGGGGGTTATAAACAATTTTTTCTAGACATGATAAGGAGTAAATTTTTAAATATTCAGCCCTCTAGCTCTACAGCTTGGATGCGTGACACATACATAAATAGCTTGCCAGACTCACTTGAAAACATAGTTTTAGTGACAGTTTTGGTTGACAGTTTCTAGGAGTCTACCAAGGGAAAAGAACGAGCTTGGGGTCCCACACACTTATCTCTGCTTCTCTTCCCCTTTTCATAAGAAGGGGTAGTTGCAGTCAGGAATGGCAAGAGTTGCAATTATTATTATTATTATTATTATTATTATTAAGTAAAGCGTTCAGTTTTATATTCGGATACTTAAACAGACAAGTTGTGTTGAAGGGGAAATTCATTCTCCTATAAATTGTATTTCTCGTAAGTAAAACATCCATCTCTAGGGACACAACCCTCATTAGGGTACGTGCGGTCGGCGAGGAAGTCCCAGTTTCCTTTCCGTGCATCAGCTTAGTGACCTTTGCAAGTTTCCATGACCATCCGAAGGGATACCTCCACCCTAATCTTATTGCTTAATCAATCAGCTGCTGGGAAATTCGTCCTGATGAAAAGTTATCCACACTCTTCGCTAACGCCAGGAATCGAACCCGGGACCTTCTGTATGCGCGGCAGATGTGCTAATCATAACACTACCCGAGTGGACATCTCCATCTCCTAGATGATAGACAATTTACAAGAGAATAAACGGAGGAATTGTGAATGTGTGACTTTGTGATGGCAATGAAATCAAAAGTGAAAGTAGAAAAAGCGACTCCCCTTTCCCTAACCGTAACCCATATCACAACCACCATCCAGCTCCCAAACTAGAACTGGCATTTCGATGAGCGTCTGGTCACTTTAACACTTCGTTCCCTAAGGCCTAACTATACGAGTTGTTTATAGGCCATTAAAACAAACAAATAAAGACAATAAAAATAAACTCTGTGCTAATGGTAGATGACACACCGAGTCACGGCGTTGAGAAGAGGTGGGTATATTGTTTGCCCCGCCCAGAACGCGACGTCACGAGAATAGACCTGTCAATCATTGCAGCATGAATGAGATCTCTAGCGAAATTTTTGGCACTAACAACGAATGAGCCGATCAAAATTTGTCCGTCCCATTTTTTTTCCTTTCTGCCTGGTCCAACCTCTTTTGAATACGTTGAAGGCGTGACGCTTAAATGACTGACAGGTTGAAAGATGTCGACGATTTCATGATGTTTTTTTCTTGCTGTTGTTGTTCGGAAGTAAGGATACAAAAATTATTTGATATCAAATGTCATTGAAAAAGGTTTGATCTTGACTTCCACATACAATCTCTCTCTCACACACACACACACACACACACGCATACACATACAGACACAAACACGCATACACATACAGACACAAACACGCATACACACGCTCTCTCTCTCTCTTCCACTCTATGTCTCTTTCTCTCTCCTTCTTCCTTCGCTGATTGCTTTGTCTATCAAACATCTCTATCGCTCTCCCCCCCTCTCTCTCTCTTTCACTTTCTTTTACTCTTTCAATATCTTTCTTCTCCGATTTGCTGGCTAATATTCTCTCTTGCTCACCCTACATTTTATGTTCTTTTTTCTTTCTTCTCTCTCCTAACCTCTGTCTTCTACCAACTCACTCTCTTCTTACGTCTCTCTCTCTCTCTTCTTCTTCTTGTTTTCTGCATGTGTGTCATCTTCTTCTCCCTTCACCCCACCACATGCCCTGCTTTCTTTCACTTTCATTATCTTCTTCCTTTTCTCTCTCTTAAAATTTCCAACCACTTTGACTTGTACAGTTTACGTTCACTTCGCACCAAGGCATGAATCCACTTCTCCCCAACTATGAATTAATAACAGCGTAGTTAGAACCCTTTAACCATGTAAAGCAGTCTATCTATGACACATATGGGCAATTGTACTTCCGCAGGCCAGAGTTGGCCCTATGCAACATTTTTGAGGTCCATAACCGATCTGGGTATTTATTTGAAATGTTTTTCTTTCAGGAAGTCAATTTTATAATTCATATCATAGAATTACTATTGTTTAGGCTTAACAAATCAAGAATATGATAATCGTAATTCATGTTTGTCTAGAAAAGAAATGAAGTACGCTCTACAATACGATCTTCATTTTAATTGAATGCGTGGCTCAAATAAAGATGAAAAATATCTTACGTAGCCCGCTAGATTAAAGACGTTCCCCTATTCCTGATCTATGTATGTTTAATGCAAGAACCACATGCGATAAATTCAAGATGATTGAGAGCTGCAAAACATAAATAGAATTTACACGTATGTATTAATTGTTACATTCACATTTTATTACAAAATATCTATATAAATATCAATAAATACATGATATTGATTCATATATGTAGCGTATCAAACTGTTACTAAGTATTGGTTTCAATGAGCAAAGGGTACGCATATACACTTCCTGCCTATTACCTCAGTTGTCTGACATTCTTCTGTTACACTTGCTGACCTGGAAATTCTTCAATCCTTTAGTCCCCCTCTATTCTCTCCCCCCGCACGGAAGAATTATGTCTCGCTAAATGTTACAATTGAAATTAGGATTTAAATTCTTGAATGTTTTTAAGAACCATGAATATTAAACTTACGTCTTAATCCAGTGGAGTCGTAGTATATATCCGGTATTATTCAGACCAATATTTCCATCTTTGTTTTTCCTGAGTCCATATTCTTCATTGGCTATTTTAATGAATCAAGCTTACCCTTAATGCATATACAATATATATATATATATATATATATATATATATATATATATATATATATATATATATATATATATATTGTATATATATATATGCCTGACAGATGCCCGAGCTAGGTATGGGGTCTGCCACCCCTTTGTAGAAGTATTCTGACAGAATGGCTGACCTGTATATCTAAACCACAGGATATGAACACTACGTACCTGGTAGATATCCGAGCTGGCTGTTGAGAACTACCATCCTTTTGGAGAAGTATCGTGACAGTAAGCCTGTATGTACAATTAAAACACATATCCGTGACACAGAAGAAGGAAACTCCAGGCAAACTTACGACCGAGTTGGGGAGGGGCTTGTGGCTATCGACACAGGCCCCAAATCTATGAATTTTTGTACTACACGTTCCCTTTCCTGTCTGACGGCGATATTTCCATAAAATTGGTTAAATCTAAAAGAAGATGAAAGAAAAGTTAGGAGAAAGATAAAATCACTCACTCAATGAATTAGTCTTCCTTTAACTCACCAACTAAACACTTACTCACGCAGTGTTTCTTTGACGCATTGAAATTTTAACTTATTCTTTACTGTTACAACAGATGATCACATCCTACAACCTTTTTATTTATTTAGAGCCCTGGTAATGTATTTCATATGCATTAATCTATTACAACTTCTAGATTATTACAAAACTCGGACACGACAAATTAGTCAGACAATATAGATAAACATACTGATGTGCATATATATATATATATATATATATATATATACATATATATATATATATATATATATAGAGAGAGAGAGAGAGGGAGAGAGAGAGAGAGAGAGATGCACATTAGTATGTTTATGTATATGTGTGGGGGGTGTAGAAAGATAGATATTACCAAAATGATATACAGAAATAGATGTGAAAACCTTGAGATAGATATCAACAGAAAAAGATAGATAGATAGATAGATAGATAGATAGATACATACATACATACATACATACATACATACATACATACATACATACATACAAAGTGGGAGTGATAGAGTGAAGGTGGGAACCAATACAATGACGGTGAGTGACAGCTTTGATCAAGGGACAATACTTTTTTTCCTGATTTTACCAAAGTGATTGGGGGTACTTCTCATGAGCCTGAGACAGTAAGACTTTCTTTATATGAATGGAAAACAAATGGAAAAATAATAATAATTATCATTATTATTGTTATTATTATTATTATTATTATTATTATTATTATTATTATTATTATTATTATTATTATCATCATCATCAGCAGCAATAATAATAATAATAATAATAATAATAATAATAATAATAATAATAATAATAATAATAATAATAATAATAATAATAATTAAAAGTAATTTCTAAATCTACCCTAAACAAAAATCAAAAATCCACTCTGAAATATACCGTGAATCAAAATAAAAAAAATTATAATGAAATCTATCCTTGATTACAATTTTAAAAAGTTTTCCCTTGAGCCCACTCTGAATCACAATCAAGAATATGCACTGAATCATAATTTTAACAAATCTACCATGAAATGACCAAACATTTTCTTTTTACGGAATAATGGAATAATTTCTACATCGTAAACTACACAGCACTCAGAGAGCACAAGCCCTTTCCAACACCATTGTTACTAAAAACTGAATTAAAATCAGTTTTTATTTAGCTACGATGCAGAAGAGATAACTGTGAAAACTTCCTGCATAAAATATAGCCATATTCTCCCTTACTACAAGGCCTCTCATACCATGAATTGTCATTGGAATACATTGGAGAACTTTCGAAGATATTGTGTGAACAAACAGACAGGCAAGAGAGAATACATACAACTTCGCTAAAGAGGTTGGAAAAGGTGAATAAACATAATACAAAACGTTTTATGAAATAGAAATGATAGAAATAAGAACAGTTGGTAGTATTAATTAGGTATATTTTCACTTTTTTAATAGAATTGAATAAAAATGAAATAAAGTCAAAATCTTACTGTTTGTTACATTCAATTCAATCTAATAAATAAATATTGATGATTTTTCCTCAGGATGTATTTAAAAGAGAGCGGATGCGTTTCGGCTTCTTATGCCATTGTCAACGTTTGTGACAAAAATTTCCAGATGCGTTCAGTATTTAGAAAAAATAGTTATGAACGCTTGACGAAATTTAGCAAAAACGCTACGAGGACACGTGCAACCGTCGCGACACCATTTTAATCCTGCAACTACAATAATACTAATCCAAATCGCTGTCGAATGTTTTTTATCATAGAACAACAATCTGAGAGATGAAAAAAATAAGTTGAAATAAACACTAGTGAAAAAAAAAATGATTAAAAAATAACAATATTCGAAATCTATAATAACACAATAAAATATTTTTGTCTGTCTGACTTCGTCGTGTTCTCTATTGTATTTGGATTATTTATTTGGTAATTTCCTTATTTATGTTCGTGAGATAGTTCTCCTAAAAGGATTTTCTTCTTCTAATTTTAGGCGCTTTCAAACCATTTGTCCATCAAACCATCCGAAATTTTTCGCAATTAGAAACTGTCAACCAAAACTGTCAACACAGGTTTCTACAGTTTTCAAGTTAGTCTGACTGGTGTGGATGGCCAGCTATGTATGTAGCATGCGATCAGGTCGCACCAATGGCGCTAGAAGGCTGAAAATGTAAATATTTACTGCTTAATGTCTTTTTTTATTTTTTGAAAATCCACCCGAAATTGGTGGCTAAATTTACAACGTAGGTTTGTGCTGAATTAGTTCCATTCATGCTTTTTTTTTTTTTTTCAATTCAGTCTCTTCAATGAACACTGTTCAACAAAAGACAGAGGGAGTGAGTCATTCCTTGATAACCCCTTTTAATAATTTTTAATTGATCGCCCCCGATTCGGTGTGCTGCCAAAAGACGATGGTCATGTGATGGTTTCTATCAAGTGACTAACCAGACCTGTTTGTTTGTTTGTTTGTTTATTTATTTATCTACTCATTTCGTGAATGATGGTGAAACGATTTTTTGGCGTTATTGAGATCATTTGATTCAGGTTGACCGGGGCCACCTCCGTTGGGATCGAATGAATCACGTGTGGAGAGAAAAAGAATATAAACATTATTATATGATCGAGACAGGGAGAAATAAAGATCAAATGTGCCGCTTGGCCTCCCAAAACTGAAAATAGCCGTGACATTTTGGGGAGGAGGAGAATTGAGATTGAACGGCCAAGACAGAAGGACGTTTAGCTAAATACATTCTGCTGGGCTACAGGATTTATTTCTAAAACGTGAATGGAATAAAAAAAAATAACCGCTATTCCTGAAATTAAACCCAACCTTTTCTGCAAAATGTGAAGAACATTTTCGTAACTAAATATTTTTCTATTCTTTTTAATTACTTTTTACCTTTTTACCTATATTTTTTTGTTGTTTTGATCACAACTTTGACTCAGGTCGTCACTCAACGACCATGAGCTTCAAGATGAATTAATAAGTCGAAAGTGAAATGTAAAAAGTAGTCAAATTTGATTTTTTTTAAAATTTGCACCACAGTTCAACATTCAATAAGAGGGATGAATAATTAAAGCAATATCATTTTTTGTTATTTGATGGTTTTACAAAATGAGAAAAGAAATAATGATAAGACAAAGAATATTCCCTTCTGAGATCGATAAACAAGCTTCAGATTTTGTAGGAACCTATTTCTTTATTCTTAATTCACACCATTTACTTTGACAGGTGGGAGTATTTGACAGACAAAGTTGTAATAAGAGAAACTGACGATGAAAAAAATGTTTTCAAAAATTGGTAATGAAAATACTTTGTCTCAGAATTCAAAATGATTTGAGGCCATTACTTCACAGTAAAATAAAAGAATCTTTTTTACATACTACGCCACATGGTGATCGACATTTCCATTTGTCAAGGGAAATCATTATTAAATGCTAATTTTAGAGTAGTCTCCCTTCCTTCTTCGTTTTCATTTAATTTTCTTTTTTTATTTGTCGTTGCATACGCAGAAAAAAATCCCAGATTCGCCTTGAACATGACAATGTAGAGCAACGTAATCTTATCTGATATTCTTGAATAGAGTACAATTGTAAAATAATTCAAATATGGCCATCAATTTTTGACGGCAAGGCTAAACTATTACGCAATGAAGATTAGGCGTAAAGCGGTAGCAACACTATTGTGGACTTTTCTCCTGTTTAACCATAAGCATCTGTGATAAAATCTTTTTCAAGCGTTGTCCATAAAAATCAGCTCCAAGAATAAAGGTTGTGGGTTCAATTCTAGGTTGAAGCCACTTCTTTATCCATTACTTCACGCTATTTATATAAACAATGGAGGGGCGTAGTCGATCTACAAATATTTCATTAAAAGTAACAACGGGATTTCAAAAAAGAATAGCCAAGAATTAATCCATGTATTAATCGGGTAACAGAATCGACCAAAAATTGTAGATCACTTGGATCATACATTGCTCGATAGAGAGAAAAATCAAACGATATATATATATATATATATATATATATATATATATATATATATATATATATATATATATATATATATATATATATATATATATATATATGAGTGTGTGCGTGTGGCATCTGTATTTGTATGCATCAAATTGTGAGTTCATGTTGATGGCCGTTTAATCTTACATAATAATGAATGAGATCACAACTACAAGTGCTGTTGAAATCCCATTATTACTTTTGTTTATGTATTCATTTAATACACATTTACTTATGTATGTATGTATGTATGTATGTATGTATGTATGTGTAAGAGCGTGTATTTCGGAGAGTGTTTGTGTTTTAAGGTGTATACATGTGTGCACTTACATTATGAGTGTGTCTGCGTGTTAAAATATGAACATCACTCGGTATGCATGTACACATATATACATAGGAATGAGTGTGTGTGCGTGTCCTCCAGTGCACGTGTATGTGTGTATAGGTATATATGTAGGCTTTTTGTCCACTTCAGCCAGAGACCAATTTCATTGGGGGTTTTTTAATCAAGAATTCCCGGATTTACAAAAGGTTTAATCTTAACAAATCCCAATTCGCTTTTTTGGCAAGACTGGCAAGAATCAGATCAGATTTAGTCGTCTGTTAATTTGGATTGTTCACAGATAGATAGATAGATAGATAGAAATAGATTGGTATGGACATATAAATGTGGATGGATGGATAGGAATAGATGAAAAGATAGAGCGAGATGAATAGATAGATTGATAGATATAAATACAGAGAGATATTTATAAATATGAACAGATAGATATGAAAAGACGATAGATATGAAAAGACAATAGATAGATAGATAGATAGATAGATAGATAGATAGATAGATAGATAGATTGATAGATAAATAGAGAGATAAGAATAGAAATATGAAATAGACAGGTAGAGATGAATAGATAGATATGAATTGGTGGATAGGAATAGAGTGCGAGAGAGATATGAATTGATACATTGATAGATATGAATAAATATATAGGGATATTGATAGATACGAATACATAGATATAAACAGATAAATAGAGAAACAAAGACAGAGACGGACAGACAGACAAATGAATAGACAGATATGAATAGACTTCTCATCACAAGTCTGGAAATGCTAAAAAAAAACATTAAAGGATTTTATAGGAACGATTTACTTCCAGATAACAGAGAAAATACACACATGCACGAATATATATATATTCACACACACACACACATATATATATATATATATATATATATATATATATATATATATTCAAACACATACACATTTTATCTGTTGTTTGGAAGTAAATCGTTCCTATAAAATCTTTTATGTCATTTTTGAGCATTTCCATTTCTTGTGATGAGAAGGCTATTCATATCTGTCGATGCGTATATACTTATATATATATATATATATATATATATATATATATATATATATTGTGTCATCCACAGACAGCTGTTTCGTTGTATTACAACTTTTCAGTGTGGCTATAGACTATCCATTTTCCCAACCAGTAACACGAGGTAGGTTTGAAACCTTCGCTTCAGACTAGGAGGCTGGTATCCTATCTTCCACTCTACAGAACTGGACGGTCAGTAAAGTCGAATTTAAGCTATATACATTATTATTTAGCTTATATAACCCATCCACCAGAGTGCTCTATTCCTATGGAAGAGCATTACACACACATACGCACACGCACACACACACAGACACACACACACACACATATATATATATATATATATATATATATATATATATATATATATATATATATATATATATTGACTACACCCTGTCAAAGTTACCAATAAGTGAAGTAAGTTTTTACTGGTAATTCTGCCGGCTGGGAAGGAAATTATGAGAGAGTAGTTTGCCCGAAAGCTCACAAACTGAACCTCTTCTCCATCGAATAGCGTGTCATGCCTGTAACAAGACGTTTCCTTCGGTTTTTATGATATTATTTTGACTGTAACTCTACATGAAGAAATTCACAAACATGCTTGTCAACTTGGTACATTGATATGAAGCGATCAGGTTAGATCACTTTTTTTTTTTTTTTAAGAACGATGATATTGAAAACTCGTGAAATAGGAGAAGATTATTCTAGATCGATTTATGGTGGTCGTCCAGCCACGTTAAAGTATCTCTTTAAAAATGTCCTGGGGAAACACGTCTCAAACTGACCTTTCGGAGAAAAAGTTGTTTGACATTTAGAATTGTGCTGTTATTGATTCGAGAAAAAAATAGGGAAATGGTTTCCATTCCGTTATCATCTCGGTATTTATATCAGGTAACCAAAAAGTCTGCCCGGTTTTTATTTCCACTTATTTTATCGCCGTTAAAAAAAAAAGATAAATCTTTTGAATGGCAACAGTTTGTAAATATTTCAAGTGGTTCGTAATCTACACACATCATTTACTACCGAATAACCTTCGGAAAAATATTGTGACGAGTGAAATCGGCACGCTCGTCTCTGATTCTCCTGCAGAATTTCGAAGGACGTAATCATAATCATTAGCAATCACGAAATACTTCTATGTAACTAATTCTCACTGACCGATAGATGCGAGTTTGTACCGGTCGAGGTCGACACGTCTGGCTTCATTAGCCCTAGAGAATTGAAAGTCACCCGACAGATAGGCTCCAAAGCTGGTCAACGCTGCCAAGTACCACGTGAGACCGCCTGGCTCTTCCAGCGTGTGTCTATGGCAGTCGTCCGTGGCAACACTTCCTCTATAATGACTGCAATAACGGACAGATTTGTTCGTTACCAAAGAGAAAAGTTTCATAGTTCCTGGTTCTGCTCATATGTTGTCAAAAAGCAGTCAAGTATCTTCAGAGGATACAATTTCCTAGCTGGGTAAATTCATTTAAGCATTTTCTTCCTGTGTCTCTACTTCTTACATTGCTTTTCAAGGATATATATATATATATATATATATATCTCATTTTCATTGTTTATTTTCTGGACGCCCAAATAAACCATTTGTACTAATTTGCTTATTCATCGTTGATAGAATCTGAGAGTCAAAATTTCTGATAGTATAGGATTGCCATCGTTCTTATTTTTGGAAGTGTAAGTGTGGCCACTGAGGAAGGGTTTTCAATTCAAGGGGGACAACTTGTATTAAAAATCACTACGACTTACGTCCTTTCTCTTTTCTCTTTTTTTCTCTTTTTTTCAATTCGTGTCACGATCTAAAAATATTTGAATGATTTTGTTTTGAGAACCAAAGAAATATTCTTAGTTATTCTATCAGATTTTATTCCAAAAAGTGTGATTCCAGTAGCACTGATGCTTTGGTCCAAATAAACGGCGCATTGGTCAGAATAAACGAAATAAATTAGCGATGATTACACACGTTTGAATCGGTTCTTACAAGATTGGCCCCGTCAGACCAATAAAGCAGAATCCATTGTATACTTAAATTTCCATACCTTAAATATGGCTTGATACAAGTCAATGTATATTCATGTTTTCATGGAGTAAAAAGTTGGTGTGCCGCGTAAGTCAAACATATTTCTTGGTGTGCCGTCATACAATAATATTTGAGAACCACTGACTTATACGTGTATAAATACTTTTACTCGCACATTTATCGTCTTCTGTTCTTCTTTCCTCGCATACGATCTCTCCCCTCTGTCGCAAATCAATCTTCCATTCTTTGCCGGCAAAGGCCCCCGAAGCGTTCTCTAGATGAGAGAGCCCGATAAGCCACTCACTCTTATCTGTTCGGCTATCTCCGTGCTTGAGCGCCGCCCAGCGGCAGACACTCACACTAACGCCAAGAAGGACGACAAGGCGACAAATGACAAGAACAGACGACAGGCGGTGACGAAGAGGATGACGGGAAGGGTGGCGGCGATGATGATGGCCGCCATATTAGGCAGGGGCCTATTTACACCTTTTCCAATCCTTTACCACAATGTGATCCTCTTTATCTCCCCCGAATATGTGTCTCTGCCCGTTCTTTTTTGATTGCGTTTATCTTTCCTTCTCGTACCGTTTGCACCTTTCCTTCCCGCCTTCGTATTCTTTCTCTGGAATTATCCTTGTAGCTCCCCGTTTCTCCCTGTCTTTCCCTCTCCTTCTCTCCAAACTTCCTTTTCTTATCTATCTCATTGTCTTGAGTTTTTCTTGATTCTCTTTCTGTATCTCTCTTCGTTGATTTCTCAGTCTCTCCCCCCCCGCTCTCTGTCTCTCACTTTCCTTCTCTTTCTATTGTAACCCTCTCTCTTTTTGTTCCTCATTTTTTCCTTGTTTCTCATTCTCTTTGTCTCGCATCTTTCTTCCTCTCCGTACTTCACTTTCCTCTATTTTTGCGCACTTACCCCTCTCTCTATACCTCTGTCCCTCTCTTCTCACTCTCCCTTTCACACACTCATACAATGACACGTGTGCATGCATACCTATTCTCTCTTTCACTCTCGTATGATTTCTCTGCTTCGCAGGCCGTAACCATAGACTCTTCAATTTAGAGGTAACAACAAAATATCTCCTATCAATCATTTGAAATAAAGACTCTTCCACTGAAACGAGTTTAGTCGGTTTTATTTATAATCTCATTGAAATATGGATATATCCTTGAATTTCGAATATATATATATATATATATATATATATATATATATATATATATATATATATATATATATATATATATATATATATCAGATTTGTATCCTTATCGGGTGTTAATATGAATGTAATACTCTCCTATTAACATGTGATACAGATTTTAAAAAATGCACAACCGTTTCAAAAGATAATACACAATTTTGCTGACTCCCAATCAAATTCCACTCAAAAACAGACGTCTCTTTATTTCCTCCCTTCAATAGCTTTTTGAAGAGGTTCAGAAAATGGACGGAACTTCAATATTTTTAAAACAAAACTTCCAAATTCGTCGATCATTTCTCATATTTTGGGATCAACCATGTTCCATACCAATATTTTTCATATATATATATATATATATATATGTGTGTGTGTGTGTGTGTGTGTGTGTGTGTGAGAGAGAGAGAGAGACAGAGAGACAGAGAGAGTGTGTGTGTGGGTGTGTGTGTGTGAAGAAGTAATTATTTATTTATTTATGGATGTTACCACAACTAGCTTATTTTACACCTTTACGGCGATTAAGTAAACTGGAAGCGTGTGTGTGTGTATGTGTGTGTGTGCGTGCGCGTGTGCGCGTGTGTTTCATATCGTATATGGAATAATGAAAATACTTACAGGCATATTTATACATTCCATATCGTATATTATGTATGGAATGATGACAATCCTAAAACTTGAGTCAACAACTAGTCGTGTTAAAAACTTCAAAGGCGGAGAAAATAGTCAAAAATATCTTGAACGATCAAAATACTTCGTCTATGAACTTTGGAAAACAATTAGAAATATCTGGAAACCTCAGGATTTTACTTTGAACGGGTTAATCATTTTCTGAACACATTCTACGTTGAGATCTTTTTTTTTTTTTAGTTCTCGTTTATTACTTTTCGTTTTATAATTGTCTTCCAGTTTTGCATCATTTCAATCTTTCCCGTTCGACTTTTGGCTTTTTCAAACGATAGGCTAATCATTCCAGGATCTGAAAAGTTCGTGTCAGTCAATAAATCAAGCCTGTAACTCAGACCATAGATGTGCCAAGGGGGTAGCATTATCATCATCATCAGCAGCAGCAGCAACCTTTTAACGTCCGTTGTTAGACATAGATATCCCCCAAGATTCGCCAGACCTCTCGGTCGTGGGCGTTGCGGGGCCAATATTTTCTGGACTTGTCTAAATCGTTGTGCCATCCCATCCTTGCCGGTCACAATTTCTCATGCGATCTCTGGTGATCCAAGTTGTGAGTTGTGATGCGCAGAATGATAGTAGAGAAAGATTCCTGATTTTTGCTACAAAAAGGTGGGGTTGCATTATATTTGAGATCTGAATATACTCTAGTAAATACGATATTCTTGTGAGAAGATCTGGCGAGGGACGTTAGTGTCTTTTCGGTATGTCATTCAGTCAGTGACAGCGGTGAGTTCTAGAGATGCGAGTACTTAAAAAATACCCGTTCCTTTTCTTTATTCAACCTGGTTGCAGTGAGCCAAGATTTGCAATCAGGACTACGGCTGATTAAGCTATTACTGGACCTGTTGTTGATGTTATAAAGGAGCTCCAATCTTTCAAAAATACACATAAATATCAGAACTCATACATCTTTCACTGGTACAGTACACTAATTAATTTTTTCATCTGCTATCCAACCAGATAATACAAAAGATATGCATGACATTTTGCCAATTTGTTATTCTTCTTTTTTCTTTTTTTTTTTTCTTTTGATCTTTGTACAACGGCTATAACTTCAGTTTCG
This sequence comes from Thysanoteuthis rhombus, assembly GCA_963457665.1. NCBI lineage: Eukaryota > Metazoa > Mollusca > Cephalopoda > Oegopsida > Thysanoteuthidae > Thysanoteuthis > Thysanoteuthis major. Next base: position 44,782,971 of record OY735229.1, read on the forward strand.
AATACCTTTTATCATTTTTCTTGTTATCGGTGGCTTGGAGTTCATGTTTTTTTTATAAGATTCTTGGTTTCTTCTGAGACTTTACCGTTGGTTAGATTAACCTAGCGAATTTTGGGGAATGGCATGTCCAACGATGGACGCAAGGATGATGATGATGATCATCATCATCATCATCATCATTATCATCATCATCACCACCACCATCAGCAGCAGCAGCAGCAGCAGCATCACATAGATACCCCGATGAAATCGCAAATGAACATCAAGTCGTACGTAAAATGTTGAAGACAGTATAGTACTATATTGAAAAAGCTAATGCAGAATCACTGATTTTGAATCGATAGCTTGCAAAGCATTTAGCACGGGGCCCTTGAAAATACATGCACTTTTTTCTACTCACTTAATCCAACACTGATCTGGACGCGTTTATTACGGGCTTGTAATTCTCTTTTCATCTTCAACTGCTTTCTGTTGAAGAGTTAAATGAAGACTTCTCTCATAATGTACGAGGCTTCCTGACACATCTTCAATCAATGTGTATAGATGATCGGCAGTTGGATGACGTCAGATCAGAGCTCGATGTTGGGAGTCAAGTCGAAATCGTTGTGGGTGAGACATAGTAAAGGACATGAGTTACAGTTTAAGTTATCAGAAGTTTTTTCTTTTCATCTCTCTTTTTTTCTGTCATGTAATTTGACTTCTTCTTCATTGTTCTCTCTGTCTTCTATCTCCGTATCTCTTCTCTCTACTCTTCCTGTCTCTTTCTATTTGGATAATTCTCATCTTTCTTTCTCTCTCTCTTCTCTCTCTCTCTCTCTCTCTCTCTCTCTCTCTCTCTCTCTCTCTCTCTCTCTCTCTGAATACCAAACGTATTCCATTTCATCTTTAAATCTAATTTACTATCTATCTCTTTCTACCTTCTATCGCTACAACTTGCGTACTATTTCTCTTCCCCTCCTTCTCTTCATCTCATCCTCTGTTATCTCTCTTTCCTCCTCCTATCTTCCACCCTCTCGCTTTCTCTGTTTCTACAGCTAATGTTCTATCTCTTCCTTTTCTTCTCCCCCTTTCTATCCTAATATCTAATGTACTATCTCTTTCTCTTTCTCTTTCTCTCTCTCTCTCTTTTTCTACAACAATCTCTCTCTCTCTCTCTCTCTCTCTCTCTCTCTTTCTCTCTGCACCTTTCTCCCTCTCCTCCTCTCCCTCTTACATACACACATTCACATACACGAATATATGTATTTAAATTTCTGGCTCTTTTTTTTTTAAATCTATTCCTCGTTTTTTCTTTGCTATGAATTAGTATCTTTCTTCATTGTCCACCTCCTCCAACTACTTTTTACTTTTTTTTTTTTAATTTCAGGTTTCTGCAAACCCCATCCGACTCCGTCACCTTCATCACGAGACCGACACAACAGCAGCAAAAAGGACCAAAAAAAAAATACTTAGTTCAACAAAAATCCGAAATGAATAATGGAAACAATGCAAAATTAATTGTTTGAAAGATTGAGCATTCCTTCGTCAACCAATTTTGAAAATTTTCAGCGTGGAGCGACATCGAAACTACAAAAGATTTCTTATCTCTTATCTCCGAACGTTTTTACTGGCTTATCTCCCTTTAGCTTTCTTACGATCCCTGTTATTTTCTCTTTTTTTGCTTCTTCCTCGCCCCTTTCCATCACCATTTTTCTATGCTCACAATGTTTTCCCTTGTATAGAAAAAGTCGTTTATTATGATCAGGGGTAATATAATCGAATGGTTACTGTTATCAAACTCGGTCGTTGCCAAACATTTTATTTAAATTAATGAAAAAATTATATAAATATTTTATGATGAACTTTTTTTTACCTCAATGAATTTGTTAAAGTGTCAACGAACATGTTACGTCGAATCGGTGAAATTGTACAAGTGGCGAAATTTACCTGTGTTTCGTAAGAAAAAAAATTGACTTCACTTTAATTACATGAACTTTTGATTGTAAAAAAAGAATTGATCTATATCCATGATTTGATTTTTTTTACTTTTGATCAAATTAGAACAACGTGTTTATTTATATTTTTGAAAAAAAGTTCAAACTACATGTTTGATTTTATTTTTTTGCTAAAAAAGTTTCATTTGGCGAATTTTCGACTCAAGAAAAAATAATTATCTTATATCCTTGTTTTGATTGAATGAACTCTCGATCAAATTGATGCAATTGAAAAAAAAGTTAATATTTCGCCAATGGGGCAATTTTGCTGATTCGGCGTAACAAAAATAAAACAACGAATTTGAATTAATCCAATTTTTGTATCATTTGCTTAATGTTATCAGCTGATTATTGTCATCTTTCCTTAGCAGGGGGATGTATTCCCATTCACAACATTTACTTATTTTCTTTTGCTCGTAAGGAAACAGGAAAAGTTATGTGAAGATAAATAATATAGACATTCCTGGTTCGTGGCTGTTAGAACAAATTTGTATTAATGAAGAATTGCTGCTTAACATACACCTATATCTATAATAGTCAATATATATATCTCAATCAATATCTATACCTGTCTATATATATATATATATATATATATATATATATATATATATATATATATATATATATATATATCCTCATCAGCCATTATATCCACTGTTGAACAAAGGCCTTTCCCTTTCCATGACAACTGCAATTATGTTACACAGCCTTAGCGTCTGGTCCTCTCCTACTACGTTTGCTGTACCACGAGCACCACTTGATTAGTCTTTTGCTTAATATGTCATTTCCTTTTTCTGAATGTCCAGCCCATCTCCATGTTGTTGTTCAATTATTTGCATGATATCCTCCACCCAAGTTCCCCTTCGATTTCATGTTGATCTTCTTCTGTCTCTTAGAGTTATCCCTAACATTGCTCTTTCCATGGCTCTCTCGGCGATTTTAAGTTGGTTTTGACTTGTTTTTGTTAATTTCCATGTTTTGCATCCGTAAATCATAGCTGGTATTATGCATTCATTGTATACCTTACGCTTTAAGTACTTTGGTGAAGTGCATTTTGATACGTCTCTATTCATACCAAATGCTTCCCAGCCTATCATTATGCGTCATTTTATTTCACTTTCCTGGTCTTTCTGTAATATATATATATATATATATATATATATATATATATATATATATATATATATATATATATAATATATATATATATATACATACATATATATATACATATATATATATATATATATATATATATATATATATATATATATATATATATATATATATATATATATATGTGTGTGTGTGTGTGTGTCTGTGTGTGTGTGTGTGTGTAAATTGGATTTCGGGGTTGGGTATGTGGAATCGTCTGGCGGTTCATCTCGAGGACAAAAACAATTTCATATCTTCACCTCAATTGTCTGATAAATTTCGATATCAATTTTCTTTATTCGTGGGTTTTTATGATCATTTTATTCGATAAAAGCTAAAATGATTGCTTTATTTAGAAAGTTTATTGATGAAAATTTTGCTAAACTCTGGTTCGATAGAATTCGCGTTAAGTCTAGATTTCAATAAATGTTGGCAATTTATTTATTTTTTGCTATTAACTATTAAACCGACCCTGAGTAGCCTGGATTTTGTATTGAAAAAAAACGACAAATGCACAATTGAAATGAACTGATATTTTTCGATTAGACTCAAAACAGGTATTTTTCAATAAAATAATATTTGAAAGTAACTGAAGACAATGAACTACTATTAGGTTAATGCAGAAATAATTACGTTTTTTCTCGGGGGGTTGATCTTTCAAACTATGCTGTTTATTTTGGTATAAACTATTGTTAAATTGGTTCATAGAATATACCGTTTTGAAGCATGAATTTTTCTCTATTTATTTGAGCAGAACATTTTCTTTTCATTATTTATTTTAGTTTATTTGACTGCCAAATCAAAGATGGGAAAAAAGCAGATTCGAGCAATTTTGTCGTTCAGAAAGTGACGTAAAACAGAAGAAACTACTCGCAATATCAACCTACAATTTGGCCCGGGAATCGTCAAAGAACGTGCCTCTCAATATTGATTCCAAACATTTCGGAACGTGGACGAGAGCCTTGTGATTGATGATATCCAACCGTGGGACATCTTTGGGACAGGTCCACGCAAACCTTCTCAACAGATGGCAGAGGAGCTAAGCGTTGACCATTCATTCGACATATGCATCAAATTGGAAAAGCAAGAAATCTCGACAAATAGGTGTTGCACGAACTGAGAGAATTTTTTTTTAAATTCGCCGAATCACCCTACAGAAATTGAGTGAACTAGGCTACGAAACTCTACCTTTCCTGGCTTACTTACCATACCTACCTCTGACCAACTGCCACTTTTTTCAAGCATTTCGACCACTTACTGCAAGGGGAGTTCTTCAACATCTAAGTAGCGGCTCAAAACGCACTCAAAGAATTTATTGGTTCCTGGACCCCATAATCCTACGCTCCTGGAATAAGTTGACTTGTTATTCTGAAGGTTCTTATTTCATTTTATAACTTTTATTCTAAGCTGAGATATACTGCAATTGATGATGAAAAACTGCAATTATTTTTGCACCAACCAATGATTAGAACCTTTTGGAATGGCTGCTTTATTCGGCAAACTCATGGAAACTTTGGTGTTGACAGAGATGGCGTCAAGTCCTGATTTAAATTCCAAAGAATCTTAACAGATATGTTTTCTCATGTATAAACTGGTTGACCAACCAAGCATAGCCTGATTTTTATTAGAAAAATGCATAACAAATATTCTATATAAGTGAACTAACATTTTGGAGGGGAAATCTCCGGACATTTACGTCCATTTTTCACTTTTTTATCTATGAGATAATTATGATCAGACGCTCTGAAATCATGAAAACCTGGCTATACTGATCACTGTACCCCAGTGATTGAGTGTTCACCCCTGGTTCAATGGGCCCTTTAAAATGGTATCCAATGCCTCTCTGCTAAGCACTCAGTCTAAGAAGTTGGACTGAGGAATTTCTCTCTGAAGCTAAGTGGTTACGGCCAAATCACGTTGGATACACCGGTTCTCGTAAGATCACTGGTGAAGCAACGTCGTCTGGTTAGTACATAGATGAGTGACCTTTGGAGAAAAACTTCGATTGGCCTGGCAATTACCTGTGTGTAACTAACCCCGTGACACCCTCCTTGAGGGTATAAGCGGAGGATAGCATTGGAAAATACAAGGTATACAACTTCGAGATACTGCTGCGGAGAGTATTTGAAAACAGTAACTTTATATATTATGATAGGTACAATAACGCAGTCGCTGTTAAATCAATGCTCACTATAAGTTAATAAAAAAAGAAAGGTTGAGAAAGAAAGAAAACTTGTGTTATGAATAGAGAAGAAAAATTGTGTTAGGAAAAGAAAAAAGGGGCGATGCAAGAAAGAGGGAAAGAAAAGAGAAAGAGAGAAAAAGAAATGGAACCACAGAAATCAAAGAAAAAGAAAAAAAAAACTTAAAAAAGAAGGAAAAGAAACAAGAAAGAGATGCCAAGTCAAGAAATGACAGCAGCCGTCAGCGTGTGAACAGAGGCAGTGGGGGATGGGGTGGATTGAAAAAGTGCACCAGAGTGTTTCAGAAGTGGCGAAGTTGTTTGATTGGGGGGAAACCTCTGATTCTTTGCACCAAGCCGAGGGCAGCCGGTTAGAGCGTGGAAAGGAGCCAAGCCCCGAACTTGGGTAAAAGCTCCTGGGGTAAAAGGCAAGGGTGAGTAGGGACGAGCAGGGGGGCGTGGTTAATGGCCGTTAGATTAATTTTACGCCTTTATCTCTCCTTTGCGACTGTTTGTCGACAAGGTGTTAAAAAAAAGAGGAATGGAGTTACAAAAAGGTAAGAGATAATAGGACAAAATCCTGACCGACAACGAACGGGGTATAGAAAGATGACGGAATGGAAGAAACATTGAGAAAAGGGTGAAATTGAAGAAAACAAAATGGAGAAAATGACGAAGTGTAGAAAACGGAAGAGTGATAAAAAAGCGAAATAGGTGAGTCAAGATAGGAAAAGAGACGGAGGATACAAAAAGACGAAATGGAGACAACGGAAAAGAGAAAATGAAAAATGCAAGATGGAAGAAACGAAAAAGTCATGAAGAAAAAAAATCGCGAAAAACAAAAGAGAAATATAGAAAAGCCGAAATGTAGACAACGATAGGGTAAAGAACAAAAGAAACAAAACGGGAATGGTGACAGCAGAAGAAACAAAAACGGGAATGCGGACAACGAAATGAAGAAAATGAAGAAATCACAAGAATAAAAGTGAAAGCAAAAAACAAAATAGACGAAATTGAGAAAAAATGAACCAAAAGACGAAATGGAGACAACGAAACTGAGAAAAGGGCTAAATGATGACAACGATATAGGAAGAGAGTAAATCAAATATTACCAACTCCATTCATTAGGGAGACTTATTTATTTATTCTCTGTCTGTGTTATTTTATTCATTTTTTGTCACAGAGCATTCAAAGATGACTTGAGATAAGAGCGGAAAAGTTTTCCTTTTCATTTTACACATCTTCTTTCCTGTCTTACCTTTATTTGCTACGTGATGAAGTACGTCTTTAAGTATCTGATACGTAAACAATCCAGCATATGTGCCTCGTGTGGGTTGGGAATCTGCCTTTTGTGGGTTGGGGATGTGCTTATTGTGACAGTTAATTTCAAAGGTTATGCCTTTTGCTAAGGCTTCGGTTGAAGCTCTGAAATTGCGTGGATATCGCCAATAACATTTTTAACGCAGCTCGCTAATCCCTTAACCTCTAGGCCACAATAATCTACCTAAAAGTTCTAAGGATTAAATTCCAATCAGCGAGACTTATGTTTCCGTTGTTTGGCAAGTCGACTAGGATTTTTTTAGGGATAACGTGCTTCAGATTCAAAAATAGAGTAAGCGGGACTCTTTAGCCAGGTATATTATCACCCTTTTTCAGCACAAGTATAGATTGATTTTTCTTTAAATCTCTTTGATTTTCACTGAGCTTAGGGTGGCACAAGGCCATAAGTATGAGGTACCATGTAAGGATCGGACTCACTACTCTAGAAGGTCTGCGAGGGTAGTTGGCTAACAAATCGGTCTACCGTAGCACCCTTGATATTTACTAAGCTAGACGTGTGCGGCACCCATTGACTCTGAATATCATTAGGTACCCGACATTCGTAGTCTTGTACTCGAAGAAAGCCTCTGAGATAGTGAGTTTTAAGGGACTCATCAATCAGTTGCAAAAGAATCAAGACCTTGTCTGAACGTCTTATCTTTAACTTTTGAGATGTGTGTCAAAATTCGGGTTATGGCCATTAATTTTAAACAATTTGTCTATTATACACAATTAGCATTATAACATTTACAGAGTAATTTTTTTTCAATCCCTTTCTCCAATAAAATCATTATGATGCCTTGATATAATACCTATAATAGTCTTACTCTGCCAGTCATGTTTGCATTGATTCTTGGCCACAGACAATCCCTTTCTAGCTGCTTGTAATGCATTTCTATGGTAAAATTATGTAAAATGCATTTCTATTGTAAATCTATTTACCTATCCACGCACATTGTAGATACGAGGTGATACTTGAAAACGTGGGGAATTCAAGGCAAGATATGGCCCTTTTTTTTCTTTTTTTATTTTTGGAGTAAGAAGAAAATTGATAGAAAATTAGGTACTCTATTTTCACGTGAACCAACTTTGAGAGATGTATGAAATAGCATGTGAGTCACAGGGAATGCTTGATAAATTGACAGATGACCAGATTGATCCATCTTTTCAAATTGTCCAAACTTTCGATTTTGTTAGGTACGCTTACATTAATGACGATCTTTACTTTTTCTGATTTTAAATGCACTATGAGTGACGAAACTTTCTTAAAACAAATTTCTCGTCAAAAATTTGGATTTCGATGTTTAATCACCAATTTTCTCTGCTGATAGAAATATTTAGTTTGTTAGTACAGAAAACTGATCGGAGGTGTTGAAGTAGGTGAAATCAGTGGGAAGCGATAAGAAAACCTTGCTGACGTTTTCCAAAATTCTGTCGTAATAATTGTTCTATTTTTCGTCTACTGCCAGATTTTGCAATGACCAGACATGCAAGAAATGTGAGTGAATGAGGGTGTTGATGTATATGTTAAGACCTACATGTGGAATCACTGGCTGCATAAACAGTCAATTATAACTAATGAAGATATGGCTTTTTTGAATGATAAATTGTAGGCGAATTTCTTCAGATTTTTTATAATCAAAACCAATTTAATTATTCATCATTTATTTGCTGACGTATGGATTGATTTGATAGTGGAATAATGAAAGCACGGTGACATTTTCAAATGTTTTGAGCATCCATTTCGTAGAAGCTTGTCGATACAGCATTATAATTATTCTAACAGTAAATATGACAGAATTATATACGTATACATCGAATCTTCTTTCTAAGATCAATGTGTCATTCTACCTAGAGTCAATGTGGTATCTGCTTGCAGTGCATTCATTGGTAGTTCTGCACCGATGCAATGACGTGGCCGATGATGGCTTACCAAGGCTCGGTATTGCTAAGTGCAAAAGGTCCAGGTTTCACGCTGTAGCCACAAAAAATAACTCAGTCTTGGGGGACCACCAGTAACCCCTTGGGAAACGCCTAAAGGACAAGCACCTAATAGGCAAGGAATGGGCTTACACTGACGCCTTTGCAACACCAGTTGTGGGAATTGAAGCAATATTTTGAACTTTCCCGTACGGATCCCCATCTTGAACCAACCTTGTGTCACATCTTGGTGAAGTGAGTAAATGCAGATCAGTGTAATATCTGTGCACTCTGTCTATGATCAAGAATATAAAGCAACTCAAAAAAATGGTTTTGTAGAGGTTAAGAGGCTATGGCAAAATTCTAAATGGATCGTAATGCGATGATTTCTGGGGCAAAATAATTACATCAGATTTTTCATGGTTCCTCAAATATATTGAGCTCCCAGAGTTCCAGATGCGGAGTCTGTGTGAGTCTCACTCACCGCTTCTGGTTTTGGTAAATGTTTGGTGGAGTTGGGTTACTGTGGTACACTTTGAGTTACTACAAGTAACTATATTGCACCCCCAGAGCTCCAGATCACAACAGACCTCTATTGTCTGCAGATGAAGCGTGATAATTCATGGCCCCATAAGTGCAAAGATCACATCTGGAAAGATTGGAAACCTCAATTGGGAAAAGATTTCAACCCGTCCTGATTCTCAAAATCTTACTCTACTTAACTACTGTCGGATTTTACAGATGGGTTTGGTGGACTAATTCTTAAAGTACGAAGTTGAAACTACCCTTTCTACATTCTTTTACTCCAAACCAAAACACTTTTACAAAAACGGTATTATGAAGTCTGTCAATTGTTGGAAGGAGGTTATTGATAATTATCGAGCCTATGTTAATGAATGAATTCTAATTAGAAATGAAGAATTGTATTTTTCTGATCTTAAATTCGGGCATTTTTATGGGAAGATCTGATATCTTGGCTCTCAAAATTGGAAGGAAGAATCATGAATAAATATACATTTTCTGAAAGCATCCACTTTAGAAGTATGCAAAAAGTAGTACAGTTGAGCATCACAAACTCGACAATCTAGTGACCGAGGGTGTCCCGAGTTTCTAAAATTCCTGGGTTTTTGATGTAGTATAGGCTAGACCTTCTTTTGGGTACCGCAGGGTCGGGTCATCAAGATCACGTGGTTATGTGAATAACCCAGAATTTAAGAGTAAAAGAGCACCTTTAAACAATATACTCGTTCAATCTTATGAAATCTCGATGATATATCTTTGTACCGCTTCCAAACAATTACCTACACTTTTTGGTTTTACAAAAAAATATCTGCTAGATATTTTTAATGGCTTTTTTGAAATCAATGGTCATCAATTAATAGTGTTCACGCCTACGTACATGTTTCTGAAACATTCGGAACAGTATGTTTTTCAATGAACTCAATGTGAAAATAGAAGATATCTTTCTTTGGTTTGATAACCTGAAAGAACTTTCCGGCTAACCAAATGCTGTTCAAAAAAAATTTTCAACTGAAAATAATTTTTTATGTTTCCCCAAGTATACTGCACCCCAAGAGCCCCAGGTACAGGGTCTGAGGGTTCCACACGCCTCCTCTAATTTTGGTAAGTATTTGATAGGATTGAGTTACTGTGGACCACTTTGAGTTATTACAAGTCAAGGTTAGGATTAAATAAAAACTCAACAAAATTTTATTATTATTTAATTCTTAAAAATAGACGATTTTCTGCTGTTACTGACTCTCCGGAGTCCGAATTTGTGATGATCAACTGTATCACATGGAAACAACTTAAAGAAGTTTGAAACAATAGAAACAATTGCTAAATGGTATTGGGTAATCGAGATATTGTATTCATTCAGTATGTTGACATTTTTTTAAACAACATCGGGTTAGGCAAAAAATTCGTTCAGGCTATCAAATCAAAATAGATACATTTTTGTATTTACACATTAACTTCATCGAAGAACATAAATACCATTTTGTTCCGTTATATTTTCTATCTTTGGGTAAACTTCCTAATTCCATCTTCGCACGATTGATCAACTTTCTCAGCACAGAAATGCTCTACGTATCTTTTGCAGTTTTTCCGGGAATTTGAATTATTTTCATTAGAAGAATCCTGTAAAGAAGGAAATAAATAGTATTTTGAGGGTCCAATAATTTATGAGACGGTGGATGGGTGAAAACTTCCTTAGCCAAGCTGTATTAATGTTTGCCAAGACATATACTGTTGGAATATTACGCCATTTTCTCTTGACTAACTCCAAACATGTTCTGTCGACTGCTGCCTTCAGTTGGTCTAATTGGGAGCAGTACTCCCAAGAATCAATCGTTTCGCTTTGTGGAAAGAGCTCATAGTTGAGAACTCTTTTCCAATCCAATCATTTACATTCAAGTCATTCGAATTAGTATTGGACTTGAGAATGGTCTGCTGTGATCCATTTCGCTTGCTCTACGATTTCTTTCGTTCCACGTTATTATAAGGTAACCCCCTTTCATCACCCATCACGATTTATTTTACAAAAAAAACAGAACTTTTATATCCAATCCAGTAGAGCTTTTTTTTCTCTCAACCCATGTGGAAGGCATACACCAAAGCCACTATAATAACCAAGCTCGTAGAAATTATTTCAACATTTTATTTTGATATTTTACAAAGCTGGCAATCACCCACACTGTATAACGTTAATCATGATCTCCAAATATTGCCATATGAATTGAATGAAGAAAGTAAGAAATGTGAACTTCGTATGAACTTCAGTAGAACAAAGGTCATGCAACAAGAATGTTGAGGACAAACATACAATGATCAGAATCGAAAAAGCTGAGTTGAAGAAAGTAGACCAATATATCTACCTAGAACAACGAATCTCCATGAAATCTTCAAGAAATCGGACGAAAAATCACTCTGTTGGCAAGTTTTTGGTAGAGCAAGCTTAACCTTGATGAACAAGAAAATCCCATTTGTCCTGAAAAGAAGTATCTACAACCAATCCATCCTCCCGATAGTCACCAATGGAGCTGGAACATGGAACCTAACCAAACTAAGAACCATGCAACGTGCACAATAGAGAATCATGCTCAACATCACAAGAAAGCACAGATCCCTAGAGATCATACACAAAATTGTGGCCGACCAAAAATAAAATGTAATAAACTAGACGTTCACAAAGTATTGGCTCTGCAACGCCCATGATAGAGAGGTCTCCTGGAAAGGCATATGCTCAATGACGGATGCTGAAAGGCTGGTATTGATGAGGAGGAGGAGGAAGAGGAGGAGGAAGAGGAGGAGGAATATTATTTGCGTGCTTTCAACTTCTACTGGTCTATCCGATAGAAATCTCCACACGCTTGATCATTCCAGGTACCTTATTTACAAATTGCACCAACTCTTTTCTACATTGAATGACATTGGAATAAAATAAAAAGCATAAATGGCAAAAATGTTGCTCATTTTCTCACACCTTCGATACACAAGTCAATGAACAAAAATCTTCCTATTCTCTCAGTAAACTACCTAACATCACCAATTTAAGCTAGAAGTAATTTGCCTTTTGAAGATGAACAAAATGTCTGTAACATGATAGTCTTTTGTTTCTCACGTGGTGTCACCCCCATTATCATTCATCAAGAGACCGAATTTAGCCGTTTTGTAAATTAATTCGATCTCAAAATCTATAGAAATAATGCTGAAAGTGATATACATATTGAAAACTTATGATCTACCCTTCCAGAACCCCATCTCAATTTTACATCAGAAGGTGATGTTGGTAGCTAGAAAGAATTATTAAATAACGTTCAAGTAATATTAAAAATGGATCTCAACTGATGCATGTGTGTAAAACTATAAGATTTGCACAAAAATTGTCCTAAAATTCAATTTCATTTGCTGTCCGTAGCGGATATTAGTTGTGGTTCATTATCATTAATTTTTGGCCACTATTTACCTCTATCTTAACTGTTTTTGCTTTTTATCGCAACTAAACTCAGGCTGGGTACTCTTCGGCAGTGAATAAGTAACAGTGCTGAGTTTAGTTACAATAAAAAGCAACAACAATTAGGGTAGAGGTAAACAGTAGCAAAGACTAATAATAGTGATTTATGATACATCGTCTACTGAAATGAATAAAAATAAAAATAAGTTAAGAAGTATTTTTTCTCAATCATTCAACCTCCTCGTCATAACATAAAAAGAAATACAAAATCAGAAAGAAAGAAAGAAAGGAGGTAATAAATACAGAGAAAAATGGAGAAAACTCGAAGAAACTATTACGTAAAAAGTTTCTAGATAATTAGAAAAAAAACAGAGACCGTAACAAGATCAACGAAAGAAGGTTTCAACTGAAACGAACGCCCGAAAATCTTGCCACTGTTTTCCTCTTGAGTCCCTTATTTCTTTTCGGATCTTGTCAACGTCCTTATTATTATCACAATCGTCACCTTTTTCATCTTTTGACGGGATTAGAGGTTTCTGACGAAAACCCCAGGATGTAAACTGAAATCTCTCACCTTCCACTGCGAACAGAAAAGAAAGTGTCGAATCCCAAGATGGCTGTGTGTTTGTGGGGCGCCACGGTGATCATTGCCGCCATCGCTGTTGGCTTGTGATAGCGCTGCTTCTAGGCCCTACAGTCAAAGAAATGCTTCTATCTCGGCTAATATCGCTCACCGCACAACGAGCAAAGAAAGAACAATTTCACAAGTTACAAAGAACAAAAAATAGGAAAATGATAGAAATTTTCAAAGAATATTTCAAGTTTTCGAAAACAAAAAACATAAAACAAGTCAGCCCCTTCCCTCGAAAATAGATGATTTCATCCCAACTTTACCACATAACACCACGCAAATTTTATCTTTCCTCTTCTTGGTAAAAAAAAGGAATTCAGGGGAAAAAAAAGATAAGGCTTTAAAGTTTGAGGGAAAAAAACGGAAAATAAGATTTTGAAATAAAGAAACTGCCTTGTAGGTGGAGATGAAAAGAGAAACTGTGCCGTAAACATGGAATATTCAGGTGTTACATAAGTTATAAAAAAAGACAAGGTTTCTGTGCGTACCATGTTGACAGAAAATCTTCGATTTTGCTATGTTTTGGCTTCTGTAGTTTACTCAGGGGGAAACAAAGAACTTTTTTTTTCTTCAAAAACTTAAAAACGTACGACGAAAAAAAAACAAGGTTAAATTTCAAGATCGATGCAAAAGTTCGCAGCACCACCTTTCCGGCTATTTTAGAGAAATCTTAGAAGTGTCTTCAAAGTTAACCAAGCTTTTTATTGCTTCCGTATGAATACTCTTTGAGAATTGCTTGCAGATGAGGGAACGTGTCGTATCTCTTTAATCCGGTACTCTATGCTCAGCAACTCCTAAGGTCCGGCACATTTTGAATCTCCTGTCATTAGTTAGTGGATCAATCACTGGAGATCTTCGATTCGATCCTCAACCGCGGTGTGAAACCTAATTGAGCTTCTGAATCGCCCTGTCAGACTGAATGTGCAAAAACCTAACTGGAAAGATTGTAGAACGCAGATTATCTTATCAAATGTTTATAGTTATGAAAATTATTTGGTCCCAGATCCGTTATTCAAAACGTCATACAAAAAGCTTTACAGATTTAAACACTAATTTCTTTCCAAAGATTTATGTCATTTCAGTCGATAATTTCCCAACATCTGTTAATGTGATTTATGTAGATTTTTCAATGGTTTTTGTTTTGCATTGAATTAGATAATATGACACTATGTGTGGAAGTTTCTTGTTGGGATCATCAGCTTTTCACCATGTAACCGTTTTGGGGATTTATATATAAATAGGACGTTGATGATTACGTTTACCTAGGTCAGCTTATAAAGTTGGAGAAAGGCCTTGAAAGCAAAATAAAACGACGAATCACGTTCGGCTTGAAAACATTTGGTACGAATAGAGACACGTGGAAGAAAACCAGGCCAATGTGCTTGAAGTGTAAATCTGCAATGGAAATATAATACCAGCTTACAGATACGAAACACGGAAATTAACAAAACGAGCTGACAACCATTAATTAGGCAACAAAAGTAAAGTTTGGCAGGACACTTAGCAATAAGAAATGGCAACAGATGGAACAGAAGGTTAATGGTACCAATGGGACAGTAAACGCGGTAGAAAAAGACCAGGCACCAGATGAAGGAGTGAGATAGAAAGGTTTGCCGGTAAGTCATGGCAAAAATTAGCGCAATCGAGGTCGTCATAGATGGAAATTGGAAAGGCTTTGTCCATCAGTGGACTTACAACGGCTATGTGTATGTCGGGGGTGTCATACAGCTTCAAACCGACAGAATTTCAACCAATCGAAAAGATATTGAAACAAGATTGAACTCTGAAAAGTTATATACAAAAAGTCAATTTTTAAGATGCATAAACGTATTGAAATCAGCTTTTTAAAAGGTATCGGATACTTTTTTGCACTCACTATATATATATATATATATATATATATATATATATATATAAGGATTTTTCAAGATTATTCTTTCTCCATCGCCTGCGTTCTTTCTGTTTGTTTTTTCCCCTTCTGAATTATTCCTTCCAACTTTTTTTCTTCACACTCCTTCTGAATCTTTTCGATCTAACCTGGCATTTTTTTTAATCTCACGTCCTCACTTTTTCTTTTTTTTTTTTTTAGATTACTTGTTTTTCAGGGGTTTCTTCTTCTTCTTCTTCTTCTTCTTCTTCTTCTTCTTCTTCTTCTTCTTCTTCTTCTTCTTCTTCTTCTTCTTCTTCTTCTTTTCTCATTCACTTCATCTTTTTCTGCTTGAAGGAGTTTCTTGGTAAACCTCAAACAAGTGTCGCGGAGAGGGTTACGTGCGAAAACGTCCGACGCCAATCTTTCATTTTGGCGCGGGTTCCTCTTCTTCATCAACCCTAAGGGGTTAGGGTGGACACGATCCGTACTTGGTTGATGCGGGTTCGCCTGTTAGGGTACTTGGTTTGTCATGTTGGTGTCACTGAGAGATAAGGAATTAAAAAAAAAACGGCCCTTGTGAAATGTGAGAAGTAACGGGAATCCACGAGAAGCAACGAAGAGCAAATGGATTTGGTTTTAAAAATATTGTTATACCAACATTTGTGGAGATTAATTTGAGTTAGGATTAGAATAGGGATTACGGATAGAATTATCTATCAATCAGGGGAATCGCTATTGGTAGTAAATTATATCTTTGTTTCGCTTCTACTTGTTTCTCTTGGCTCCTCGTAATGAGAAGCAAAAAGTATTTTTTTTAAATTTTATTCAGTTTGTGGTGATGCTTGACTTTCAAGAAAAAGAAAATCCCACGTACCCAAAGAGGGTATACCACCAACACATCCTCCAGATAATCTCCTATAAAGCCGAGACATGAAAACCTAACTAAAAGATTGACACTCAAACTGAGAACCATGCAACGTACACATGAGAGATTCATGCTTAACTTCACATGGAAAGATCATAAGACAACACAGTATATTAAAGAAAAGACAGGAGTCCGAGATATTACAGAAACTATTTTAAAAACTCAGATAGCAATGGGCTGGACATGTTTCAAGAATGTCGGACAATCGCTGAACATCACAACCCACGACATGGATCCCCACAGATCATATGGGAAATTGTGGCCAACAGAAAGTTAGATCGTGTGACGAGCTTAACAAATTCAGAAAGTATTGGTTCCACGAAGCCCATGGTAGAGGGGTCTGGCGAATCTTGGGGAAGGTCTATGTCCAACGACGGACTCTAAAATGATGATGATGATGATGAATTAGGGTTAGGGGTAGGATTGTGGTTTTCATTATTTAGTGCATTTTTCACAACTAGTAACTGATATATTTGTTTCGCTTTTAATTGCTTCTATTTTTCCTTCTTGAGACGATAATCGTTGGGCAATGTGAAGTAAAAAGCTTTAAAAAGCTTAGTTTTGAATTATTAAATAAATCAGTTTGAGTGTGAGGCGAGGGTTATTTATTTAGTAAACCAATTGCTAATGGTAATAAATGATAATTCGTTTCACTTCTCGTTGCTGTCTGTTGCTTCTAGTATTTAACCACGATCCCCAAAAAGTGAATACGTGGACAGAGTAAGTGGAAAAAGATGTAGAAAGAAAAATGGAATCTTTTACAGTCTCGGTTGACTCAATTATCTTTTATATTTAATTAACTTGATCCAAGGCTAGATGAACCTGGAAATGGAATATGATAAGTAATGGATATAAGTATCCGACAATGTGAATAAGGCAAGACAGTTTTAGAAACCAAATTTTGCTCGGGCCGAATTACTTTCGGTTGTGAACAGAACGACGGTGAATAAAGAAAATGAAGAAATGATCCCCGGGTAGAATTTGAACCCACGCCCATTTCCATGGAAGCACCTTTGTAGTCTTGATGGGCTCAGCTGGTTAGCGTATACTTACGCTACATAGGTGCTCCCATGGTAAAAGATGTAGGTTCGCAGGCTTATCTCTCTATTTTCCGATCATTGTCGTTGTTTCGCTTAATACCGTAAATAATTCGGTCCGGGCAAAATTTAGTTCCTAAAACTGTCTGTCTTTATTCACTGTCCATATGTAAATAACTGAAAAAATTGCTCTGTCTTGACATTTTATTTTGTTCGTATTGCTAGTAATTCTGCAGATATCTAGACTAAATCATTAAAAAACTGTTTTTTTTCTTTTTAATGAATTAGTTTTGTCATATGTTTGTCTTGTAAGTTATTATACTTGTACGTAAATATATGAAGTTCATGAAAATTTAAACGATATAAAAGGTTAGCTAAACTTCATCATCATCATCATCATCATCATCATCATCATCATCCTTTTAGCGTCCGTCGTTGGACGTAGATCTTCCCCAGGGTATGCCAGACCTCTCTATCATGGGTGTCGCAGAGTAAAAACTTTCTGAAGCTAAGCTTATCAATAATTTATCAAAGAAAAATGAATACCTTAGAATGTTCACCAACATGACAGAATGTATACAAAACCTTCCTGTTCATTATAGACAAAGTCTTTTAGATAACAATAACCAGCTGAAAAACATTAGGCGATAGCTATAAAAATAGAAGCAATTTACATTCATTAGTTATAAATTTACATTATCGTTATAAATTCATAATGCTATTAAATTTATTGTCATAAACAGCTTTACGTGATGAAAAATTAATATGAATTCAATCTGGAATTAATATGATTGTTTAATCCATTTAAATATGGTATTTACGGCCGAACAATTTTGATAACAGTAGCCATTTCAGAGCATTATACATGATTATAATAAACGGTTTCCTCAGTATCAATAATTGTGCACGTATGCAAATGAGAGGAGAAGGGACAAAAGCAAAGAGAGCGTTCCTGCGGCTCAACCTGTCAATGCGATCATTTTCTACAGACTGCACTCGAACGGTGCCAACTTGCCTAGGACTTTCTATTCCATAGATGCTTTCCGGGCAATTTCGGAACTTTCTCTAACACAGATGTGATTAATTAGTCTCAGATGCAGCGCGAAATATACGAAAAATCCTCCTGGACGATAGAACGCGAGAAAGTAGTCCCTCTAGCCAGACACGTGGCTGAGGAAGTTGCGTTATTTCCCAAAGGTGCCTCTAAGCATTGGCAATAAATAAAAAAAATGAAAAAAAGTCTTTCAGGGGATGCTAGAGAAATTCGGTCTACGAAAATTCGGTCGTGGAAAATTGATCCTAAAAATGGAAATATCATTTTTTTTTAAAAGGAAATTCAAAAGTTAGGGTCGAATGAAAGAACAACACGGAAATATTGATGGTAAAAAATGAAATTAGAAAGAATTAATAAAGAATTATCATGATATCAAATTTTACCAAAAATTGTAATCTTTAAAAAAAAGTCCAGTCTAACAAGATTTGATCTCAGAAAGTTCGGTCTCAAATGTTACTTGAAGTAAACTAAATTTTTCAGACCGAATTTTCTAAACGCTCTTTTTTGTTGGTGCCCTCAACGCTAAATGATTATACCTATTACAGGTCAACGTATTTTGGTTTGCTAAATAAATGTAGAAGGAGAGCCAAAGACATTTTGGTAATCAGGCGGTTGTTTTCTTATCAAGACGATAACCAAGGATTACGTTTAGAGTTGGGGGGGGGGGTATTTGGTCAACCGTAAGAGCGAAGAAATGATGTAAAGTGAACTTTCGGAAAGCGGGAAATACATGTTCTGGCTTTTTGTCAGATACATATGGGTAGCTTTTTTCTCCCTGCGCATGCTCCAGTTATAATCCTGCTACTTATTTGGATCATATCCCAGACCAGACGGTTTGCTCCAGTCATTTTTTGTAATTTTTGTTTTGTTTTTTGTTTTGTTTTGGTTTTTTTTTGGGGGGGGGTTCTTGGTTTGTTTTGTTTTTTGTTTTGTTTTGGTTTTTTTTTGGGGGGGGGGTTCTTGGTTTGTTTTGTTTTTTTTTCTTTTTTTTGTTTTTGTTGTTTTTGTTTGTTTTTTTTTTTGTTGTTTTTTTGGGGGGAGGGTTACATTGGCCACTTTCTAATACAAATTGAAGGGGAATTTATTTCTATGTCTATACTGGACATTTTCTCCATTAATCAAAAACATAAAACTAACAAAAATAGAAAAAAACAAGTCAAGTTGGGCCAATGAAAGTATTCAAGATTTACCTCCCTTGCTACACATCAGCCCAAGAAGACATTGACTTTCATAAGGTCATTCCCCCCTTATCATTTTTCTTGGAAATTTGGCAGCAAAGACCTGCCCCTGGTTTCAAACATAAACAAAATACAAATAGTGATTGATACAATTGACCTTGTCCAAAAATGATGCTTTTTGCCCGCATTCCCCCAATCTCCCCTCAGGGCATCAACTCCTAACAACCATGTATGTTTGATACCAGTTTCAGGTAACACCGGGGGAAACGAAAAAATCAACCACACCCGATAATAGACAATGGAATGCGAACGTTTCCATGCCATCGACGAGACGGCTGTTCTTCGTCTTGTTGATCAAATTTGCACCCATTCATTACCTGAAGACTACCGTGGGATACAACGGCCGAAACGTTGCGTCAAAAAAATAAACCAAGACGAGGACAGAAGTCCGCAAGAAAACTTCGCATAACAAAATTTATTAGTTTTTATTGAAGTTATTTCGAAATGAAGAACATCTGTCGCCTCTAGTGAATCGAAAGAAAGAAAGGACGAGAATGAAACAGAGTAGAAAAATGAAGAAAGAAAGAAAGAAAGAAAGATAGAAAGAAAGAGAAAAAAACGAAAATGAAGCAAAGTTGAAATACGAAGAAAGAAAGAAAGAAAAGAACGAGAATGAAACAAGGTTGAAATACGAAGGAAGAAAGAAAGAAAGGAAGAAAGAAAGAGAAAAAAGAACGAGAATGAAACAAAGTTGAAATACAAAGAAAGAAAGATAGATAGACAGAAAAAAGATAGAAAGAAAGGAAATGAAGAAAAAACATGAATATTCGAAGTAATGTGCCTCAACAGTTTATCCCCACTCTGCCCACTGTTTCCAAAATGTCTCATGATTTTCCTCCATTCTATTTCGAGAGGATGATAAAAACACTTTCCATCGGAGTCCATTACGTCAGAGCCGCCATTTTGTCATGAAAGTGACACGGCTGTAAATCCAGAGGACATGTTAATACCAATCCTTCCTACATGAAATGTCCACGGTTTTATCCACACATTCCCTCGTATTTACCCCTATCATGGCAATCCTAGTCACTCCCTATCCCAAAAGTCATCTTCGCCTGCCTTTTCTTCATTTTTATTTACTTGTTTAACAGCTGAGCTGTTTGCTCCTGTCCGCAGCATTGGAAGTTTAGATAACAAAAAAAACTTTCATCAGTCTCCACCGATTTTGATTGACCGGTGCAACATTAAATGTCACCATGACAAATTAGTCGGACTATATTTGGTCCGGTGTTTTTCTATATGGAAAGCAAAACATGAAAGGATTGCAGGTAATGGATTTCGGTGATGTGTTGTTCAAGCTATATACATTTCAATAACATTAAACGCTCAACCGTGAATGCAGTAAAAAAAAGATTCCCTCTTAATATTTCCTGCTGAAATATATCCATAGGTCCTATCATCCACCAAAAATGGTAAGTAAATAGGTGAGGCACATGACTTACGATGATACCTAAGAGGCCCGTCAGCTAGGCCTTTGGTAAAGTACAACTAATTTCGTTCTGTGTCAGACTAAGCTAAGCTTTGTAAAAACCTACTTTCATCATTGGTTCCAGTTCCAGCAACTCAAGTACAGGGTTTTCCGCTCCCTCTACCATGTCGTAGTGAAACCCTTTTGCAGATGTGTATTGGGTGAGATAGCCTCGCGGCGACCATGCCTCTCCTGGTTACTCTTTATGCTGAGTGCTTATCTCTTCGATTCCTGGAGGGAAAGTAGCCTTTGATGAGACCTGAACTTGCATCCTTCTAGCGATTTGCTTTTTTGATCGAAGAGTATATCGACACCGGGCTATTGATAATAAGATGGAATAAAACTAGAATAAAGTGATAGTAATAATTAGAAGAATATCAACCAAGACCATTGCAATAAAAAGCAACAATAATAAGATGGAGTAAAACTAGGATAAAATAATGATAATGATTAGGAGACTATCTACCAAGAGTATTATGATAGAAAGCAACAATAATAAGATGGAGTTTGGATCCTTTTTTAACTAATCCATCTTTCTATTAACTGCAGAAATATCAAAAAATTCATCATCAGCAGAGTTGCTATATAATTTATAATCAGCAAAACATTGTTAGCAAAATAACAATACAATCAATTATGAGCAAAATAACTATGCATATCATTATTAGCAAAATTTCGTTATAATCCAGCATCAGCAAAATTACTGTACAATCCATTATCAGCGAATTGACTACATATGTCATGATCAGCAAAATTGTTATATAATTCTTTATCAACAAAGCATTATCAGCAAATTTACAGTACCATTTTTATCGACAGAACGTTGTCAGTAGAATTTCTCTAGGATTGATTATCAGCGAAATTGCTGTGCAATTCAAATTTCACTTTTTCAATATTTTATAACAAAAAAAAAAGAACTTGACATCAGAGTCAATAAGTGAACAACCGTGGCGTCGAAATTTGAAGTCGTGTAAAGAGAATTCCATCAAAGAATAAATACGGTCAAAATAAATTCTATTAATGACATCATCGGAGTTTTTCACTGGAAAACGTCTAAACCAGAGTTTTAAAAAAGACATCTAGAGACAACTAGATTCTGGGTAATCTAGGTGTTATAAATAAACCTGTTAAATAGCCCCAAAAGGATCGAAAGCTTTTTCCTTACAAAAATCAGAGCAAACCGTGTTAGAAGGAGTGTAGTGGAGTACTGATGCCGATTTTCAGGTCTGAGGACAAAACGGAACGACCAGGAATGTATGAACCAACACATGCACATATAAAAAGGGATATAACCGTTGCCACTTTTGGTAGCTTCGGTTGTTCAATTCTGTTATTCCTCCTTTCTTCAGTCTTTCTCTTCACCTTTGCATTTGTCATCCTAATGTTTCTCTTTTCTCTCTTCCCTCTTCTCGCCACCAAATTTGGTCCCTTCCCCCACCATCTTCTGCCCTTCACCATCCCGCCCCTATTTCAACTCCCTCTCCCCCCTGTTTCCCTTGTCTTCCCTTCCAACCAATGTCTCTCGTACCATTCTTCCTCCTCACACTCACCGTATTTAATTTCTCTTGTTTTTAAACGGCTTACCCTTGATTTACTATGCGTGCGCGTGCGTGTGATTTTTTTCTAGTATTTATCTTTGAAAACTTCATTTTAGTCGTTTTTCCTTTTCCTTCTTCTCTCTTTCCTTCTATCTTTTCCTTCTTTTCATCTTTTTTCCCATAGTTTTTTCTTCACTTTTTTCCTCTATCTTTGTCTACTTCTTCCTTTTTCCCTCCATCTTTTTTATGCTTGTTAAGTCAATTATGTATCAAGTATTTTACCTATTCCCCCACTCTCTGCTTCATTCCATTTTTTGGTTTTTGCACTAAGAAGAAACATTTATTCAATTCTAACAAGCTTATTTTTTGAGATTCCTTTTTTCTTTGAATTTTTTTATTTCTACTTTTGCTTTCACTTTGTTCTTCTTTATTGTTATTTTAATTCGTTAATAACAAACTGTCATCTAGAGGAAGCGTGACGAAAAAACAAGACAATAGCGTGTCATGGTTCTTAGCGTTTTCTGCTCTGGATGGGAATTTAATGAGCTGCCAAGGTTTCAATGGTAAAGTCAACTACAGTCATCATAAAAGGACTCTGAGTTACAATCAGAAGACCTAAACACTTTCGATCCATTGGAAAATTAGGAGACAAACGTTGTTTCATGGCACATTGATTGCTACATTATGGCCACGTACTTTTTAAAAGGCTTTTTCAATAGATTTGCATGATTCTGATTTTATTGAGATAATCCTATTTAACATCATATATACACATATATGGGGGGGAATATATGTCTGTATTGTACTCTTCTATTTATTTATTTCTAAACTTTACTCACAAATTATAGTTGTTTCTTAAAAAGAAAAGAAAAAATGTGACGCTACATAGCACGTGTTGCCCTGTATGAAGAGCGAACATTCTGTTAGAATTTAGTCGAATCCCCCGGTGACTTCACTATCCTTCTTTCAGTTATTGCCAAGCCTGTATCATAGGTAAAACAAGCAAGTGCTGATCCCAGAGTCAACAAGAACATTAAAAAAATATACCAAGTTAAATCTTCAAAACCTCGTAACGTACGAACTGCGTTTTGCAGAATCAGTGAGTAGTTTCTGTTCCAGCAAGTGTTATTGTCGGTTACTTCTACATTAGGCAGCAGACCTATGAATTCTGTTCGACCAACTGTCCAAGAGAAGAAAATCCCAACAGAAAACCAACGGTCTAGGGACCTCACAGACATCGTAGCTCTTGCTTGGTCATGCAAGTAAACCATTGCTCTAATAGATGGGTGCGATAACAAGCAGTCTGTACTCAACCCATAAAAAACTTCATTTTTACGTAGAAAAGAGGCAGCAGCGTAAAACGGGAACTCCCTTCAGGTGTCAAACCTTCTCCTGCAGCTAACAAAGAAGAACTTACCTGCATCATTTAGGCTTCTACCGGTTATCAGTAGATCTGCAACAGACGTAGAATCCCTGTCCTAAATTCAAATCACTCAGAATTCAAATCATTGTGTTCATAATCATGATACTTAATTTGTATCTTGTTAAAGCTGTATTTTTAATATACAGGAAACGTGCTTGAATTCTGAGAGTGTAGCGATGTATTATGATATTTCCTCGCTTCCTACTGTTGAAATATCATTCCACTTCTATCTTAAATGGCTTTTTATTATTCTAAAATAAAGTGTTCGGTCAAAACATCTATTGGATCTTATCGTCCACTGTTGTACAGTGATTCTTATTTGATTATCTAACTCCATTTGTGTGTGTTTAATGGATGCTTTTGTTCTCTCTTGATCATTTATCTATTAGAGTTAGTTTTGTCAAGCTTTTTGCACTTTGTCAAGTTTATACTCAATCTCTCTCTCTCTCTTTTCCCTGGCAAAAATGGCTTGATACGTTTTGTGTTTGTTCTATCTCTCTCTTTCTGTCTCTCTCTTTTTCACTTACTCTTTATTTTTGTGGTTTTTCCCTCGCTTTCGATTTATTTCTCCCTTTCTCTACCCTCTCTCTTTCCATTCATCTTTTCCTCTCTATCTCTCTCTATGGCAAATGAATAAGAACCATTGATTACATATACTTTGTTTTGTTTTCTCTCTGTTTTGCTTCTCTGTCTGTCTGTCTGTCTGTCTGTCTCTCTCTCTCTCTCTCTCTCAAGCACACACACTCTTTTTCTCTTTTTCCCCTTACTCTCCTCCTCTCTATTTCCCTTTGCCTCTCTCTCTCTCCCTCTTTCTCTCTCCCTCTCTCTCTCTCTCTCTGGCAAATAAATGAGCATCATTGGTTACATACGCCATGCTTTGATTTAGTATCTCTCTCTGTCTGTTGGCAAACATATAAACAGAATTCGTCAAAGCTTTGTTTTTGCTCCCTCTCTCTTCTTTATCTCTCTCTTCTCTCAGTCTCTCTCTCTTTCCCCTCACTTCCTCTAAATCACCCTCTCTCTCTTCTCTCTCTCCCTCTCTCTCTCTCTCTCTTTCTGTGTTGGCAAACAAATAAACAGAATTTGTCAAAGCTTTGTTTTTGCTCTCTCTCTCTCTCTCTCTCTCTCTCTCTCTCTCTCTCTCTCTCTCTCTCTCTCTCTCTCTCTCTCTCTCTCTCTCTCTCTCTCCTGTACCCAAAAACCGTACAACAGTCAGCCTGTTCACCTGACTGTCTTTGTGAGGGTTTCTCTCCTTCCCTTTCGGCCGACAGATGGTTCGCTGTTTACCTCAGTGATTTATGGGGTCTCTCTTCAAATTACATTGTTTTGTTTTCAACCACAGTCATCATTAATAAACAGAGATCGGGGGAGTGAGTGGTCAGGAAATGCTGACGTTCAAGGACAATTGAGACGGAATACACCCTTCCCACCCGACTACCACCTCACTCCCATCACAATCTTTACTTCTCTGTTTCTTTCTCCCCCTCCCAAGCAATCAAAGCAAATAAATGTAAATAGTTGTTTATTAAGCTTAGATTAGTCTGGTACAAGGCCACGTGTTGGAAAAACCGGTGAAGGTCGAACTCGCCATGAGTAATTGTCTCTTAGATTAGCTGGATAACCATCTCCTCATTTGCAAACTTTTGAGAAAAATAGAGCCATGGAAATCATACGTAAGGCTCTTTTGGTCTTTACAGACAATCTTAGCAGGACTTGAGTTGCTATACCTGTGGGTTTGAGGGGGAGTTGTGCCCAAGTTCCATTCTCCCACTTTCGACCTTGCTGGAGACTTCCAAAGGAAAAGAGAGCTCAATAAAAGTGTAGAGAATGCTCTCCCAGCTGGTTATGATACCTGGTATTCTCAGACGGTCTTGAATTTCAGTAAGAAAAGTCCATTCCCATCCAACTTCCTGAAATTTACCCTGGAGCTGCCGTGATAAGATATACATCCCTCTCCCCGTATTGCCCTCATCAGTCATTGGCAGTCCTGCAACAAAAGTGTACAGTCTTCATTCTCAAAACCAAAAAAGAAGCCAGTTATGTAAAAGCAACTCATGTGGCCTGTTTGGGTGGTTGAAGTTGTGGCACTTTTCCCGCCAGGGGTCAGTGTTTTAGTCGACATAAAAAGACAGATTTCAAAGGCTTATTTTCAAGGTTGGCAGGATCTTTTCTAGCTTGAAATGTTATCTTCCTTTTTTGTTTTATTTCTATATGGTTTTGAGTATGACTAAACTAAACTTATGAAGTGGAAATTTCTAAGTAACAAATTTAGAATTCTCCTTTTATTTCGTGTCATCTTTCGCTTTTCTCGAAGTTATTCTCCCATCTTTTTATTCCTTCCTGTTTGATCAGAGTCATTTTTATTCATTCATTTGATTCTCCTTCTTTTTTCGCATCAAAAAGGTGCTTCTTAAGACTTCTTACGTGTTGTACTGCAACGACGTTGTGTGTGGCAAAAAGGACAGCCAATATTTTAAATGGCGGGTAGGAAATATTTCTATCAGCGAAATTGTTACCTCTGAATGGAAGATTCCATTGTTATGGAAACAGAAATAAAAGATCTCATTGTTCATTATATAGTTAGATTTTGACGTGGTGTCACTTATGACGTAAAACCAAAGATTTTAATTAATTCTACTTCTTATTTCTATCATTTTGATTATTTAGCACAAAGGTAGTCTAAAAAAACACTTTTTCCCCATCCGAATCCCACGCTCTGGACGGGATAGAACCTGTAAGACAGTAGTTCCCAAAAATTTTCGAATAACAGTGCCCTTTTTGAATGAGAACGTTTTTCACAGTGCCCCAAGTTAGAAAATACCGAACAATTGCATTCAAGTTCAGGTTGTAATGTTGATTAGTATTGAAACGGTGAATTTAAACAGTATAAGTTTGGCTAGCTAGATGTCGCTGTCCATCATTGTGACCATACATCACCACATTGAAATATGATTGCCTAAGATTATTAAAGTTTTCGAATATCCCGCAGCACTCCTTGGAGCTAGCCATGGCGCCCTGGGGAAATACTGCCTTGAAAGATTTTGACGTGGTATCATTTATGACGTAAAACCAAAGTATTGATCGTGCGTCAGTCATTAAATTACTATTGCCTAGAATCATTGGAATTTTCGAATATCACAGGGCATCCCCTTTGGGAGCCGCGACGCTTACGTTGGAAATCACTGCTGTGAAATGGTTCCAGACGACAATAAAAACCAGGATATGTGCACCTGAATAAAAAATGACTGCCAGAGAGAAAAGCGTATGCAAACTGCCTATCCTCAAGGAGCATGAATACCGCCAAAAGAAATCCTCTATTTACTTCTCCATCCACAACTTTACTCGCGAAGATCGAATGTTAATTATTGACTGGATCCACGCTTCCAGCGTATTTTTCGGGTTCGGAGAATCTGTTTTCTTTTATGCTGTCGGCTATTTCGACAAGACCCTTTCGTGGAAGCGAACACAGCCGATGGGCGTCGAACAACTACAATGTCTCGCCGTTTGCTGTCTATGGACGGCCGTTTCCGAAGTAGTTGGTCCGGGTAGCCTGGGCATCAGAGATATCCTCGAGTGGAACAAGGGCGATCCATTCTCCACCAAGAAAAACGTTCGATCCATGTACCTTTTAGTCAACCATAGATTCATAGTGACGCCGTACGATTTTTTAATGTGCTTTCTCACCGTCCCAGAAATGAGCAGGACACAAAATCTCACCTGGATGTCCCTTTACTTGTTGGAACTCTCCCAGTACAACTACTGGGTTTGCTTGAACAATTACCCACAAAGCCTTATACCAGCGGCAGCTCTCTTCGCAGCCCTCTGCAATCTGGAACAAATCGATTCCTGGATCCCAGATTTAACAGAATTAACTGAATATGAGGCTGATGATCCTGAATTAATTCTCGTAGCCGACATTCTGTCCTGGATCTTCGTACAAGCGTCCACTACCGATAAATACAAATCGGTATACCGAAAGTACAGCACTGTGGGTAGGAAATATGTAGCTCAAATAAAGGTGTAAAAAAATGGTTGTCAGTGTCAAAATACGAACTATATGACAACTAATTCATTCATGCCGTCAAGCAGTATTTCAATAATTTTGCAATTACTACGCACTTCTAGAATATCAAAAATATCATGTCTCTTATGGTAATTCAGTAAGTGCTCAGATTTTGATAAGCGAATTAGCAATTAATAGTTATCTTCTTTGATCGGCTTTACAGACAGAAAATACACACCATCACTTTGTTTCTTCTTATCATATTTAACAACTGGCTCTGTTTGTTGCAATATCACACCCCCCCTTAAACATTGACAAGTCTCTGTTAAATTTGACGCAAATTCGGCATGCATAATCAATTGGCCTAGTGGAATATTTCAAGGTAAAAAAAAAGTTTTGTAATGGCAACTGTGAACTAAACTGGTTCAAAATGGCCGCCACTTTAAGGTTCTGATAGCAGATTTAAAGTCGAAGAGGCAGACGACAATGAACACAACACTAACACTAGAAATACTAACCATAATCCTAAAAATACTAACCTTTAACCGTCAGAGAAATCATTTTAAACATCTATCGTGAGGCTGAAATGTAAGTGTAACCAGATCTTTTTTTTTAAATCTTTTTGTAATTTGTCTTTGAAAACTAATTATTAGATTTAAAATAGTTTTAATGCCAGTCATCAAAATAACAGTTGAATCCTTTTTTGAACACCCTGTACATGACAATTGGCATGCTGTTTTCAAATTGATTATACCAAACCTTAAAGTTAGACCCTAGATGCGCATGTTCTCTCCCTTGCACTTTTACACAAATAGAAGGGGTGGGAGGAAACAATAGACAGTGGGAGTTTTTCGGTATGTCAGACTATCAGTCAGTCAGCAATCGGTCGATCAACCAGAGACGGCAATAGGTATTCTTGGCGATCGTCGCGCATCTAAAAAAACTTAGAAGATTAACAAAAGTTCCAGGGGATAGTGTTTGTATACGGTACTCACATATAATAAAGTTAGATTGTAAATAATCAGCTTTAACAATCCGGCACCGAGTATAGAACTTCGGATTTATTGGCGTCCATTTTTGGTTTTCCATCGATTGGTTTGGTGCAAAAATAATTGCAGTTTTTGTTATTTAAAACTTCGATGTTTGTTTTAGAATATACTATTATTCAACCATCTTGATGGAAAATACCATTTGTTGCAGTAGAACATTTTATTTACACTATTTATTCTCATTTATTTGGAGCTGTCAAATCAAAGATGGGAAAAGGGCATGGTCGAGCAATTTGGTTGTATGGGTTCAAAATGGGACGTAAAGTAGTAGAAACTGCTTGCAATATGAGCCAAATATTTGGTAAGGGGCCGTTAAATTGGTTCCCTAAATTTCGAAACGAAGACGAGAGCCTTGAAGATGAGAGGGATCGTTGACGTCTTTCTGTGATTGATGACATCCAATTGAGGGTTATTATTGAGACGGACCCATGCAAAACAAATGGACAGGTTGTAGACCTCGTTGACAATGAACCAGTTGTTCGATATTTGCACTAAACTGGAAAGCCCAAACACTCTGCAAATGGGTGTCTCACGAGCTGAAAGGAATTTTTTTTAGATTCGCAGTTACGAAGCCTCCTGCACTGTGCTCCTTTGGCGACACAAAAAACCGATCAATTTCCAAAACGCATTGCGACGTATGACAAATAATGGATTCTGTAAAACAATCGACGCCGTCCTACGCAGTCATTAAACAGATATGAAACACCAAAGCACCTCTTCAAACCAAATCTGCATGAAAAGAAGATTATGACCACCGTTTGCTTCAGCCCAAAGAATTTGTGGGCTCAAGGACACCAGAATTTTATGCTTCCAGAATAGATGGACTTGTTTCTAGATGGCAGAATGTGTAAATTCTGAAGGTTTTTATTTATTCTAGGTTGAGATATACTGCTTAAAAGTTAATGGAGAAAAACTGCAATTATTTTTGCATTAACCTAATACTTCACGAAACAAACTGCCTGCGTATTCTTGATATGTATTAAGCATGGCTCAATATAGGCATGTGGCTAAATGAAAGGAAATTCGAATGAGAGAGGTAGGAAGATTGAGTTGCACCAATAATAAAAGTAAGTACAATCTACCTTGTATTTTGTGTCTTGATATTGTCAATCAGTCGGCCAAGGATTATATGATTCAAATACAAGATTAAGATGGAATTTAATGAATTTTCAAAATGAGATGAAAGTTGACGCACTTCGATAAGTGATTAGCATCTTATCATCATCTCCCTCGACAAATGCTACTGTCAGAAAATATTGTCCGTTTAGAGGCTAATTGTATAAGTACATTATTCGCTTGCACAAAGAATTCAATGTGTGAGATGATAAGTGGAATAATATTCACTACAAACAATCAAGACAGCAACAAAAAAAACAAAGGTATTCAGGCTTGGTTCCTACTTCTATTCTAACTGAAGATGATTACTACAATTTTTATGGTATATTTAATAAATAGATTCGTAAATATGTAAGACTTGTCACCTTAGATCAGTCAGAGGGTCACCTATCAATCACGGGATAGACAAACTTCGTCGAGCTTTCTCCCCTCAATTCGATGAGGATTGTTCTTGTTCTTAGGTCAGCTCCAACCTGGACTGAAGAGAACAGTGGCGAGATCCTATTTACCCACTTCCCCACAAGAGCAAGATGTGATACGAGGTCGTTTTTAATGTGATGTGCCAGTTACGGGAGAACTGAAAAAATTGCTCCAGTCCCAACAACTAGTGTTGAGAAGGCATCAGGGCAAGCTCGACCCATCCCTTTTAGTGCGATGGGAAGGTGCTGCCTAAGGGCGTACTGCTCCCCTGCGACTGGGCTGAGTTATTTTAAGGGGGGGGGCGAATCCTAGACCTCTTGCGCTTCGCAATACCGAGCCTCAGTAAGACATTATTGGCCACGTCATAGCATCGGCACAAAGCCACCACAGCAAAAAGTGTTTGTGAGAATTAAAAAGATTGTAAAGGGATGTATGCAATTTTCTTCTTTGTTTGTTTGCGTTCAGGTACCTGACATAACCTTATATCGATAGTGGACTCACCGTAATCTGATACATTCATGCCTAAAAGAGAATACAGAATAAAGGGGCGTACTTTTCCTATTGGGATGATCTCATTGGGTAATTTACCTTCTTATTATGACATAAAAATGAAGATATTACCTCATAGGAACTCATAATACTCCATGTCCAATCACACCACACATCAAGATACTCTTTTATAAAACGTAAATTCAGGATTATTGAACCAATGAAAATGAATTACCGAATAAAGTAGTTTTAGACTTCTTAGTGACTATCTATATATCAATGGAACCGTCTTTTATTACGGTGATATGCTAGTTATACATATTACTAGTTAATGCACCTGAAAATGTTTTGGAGTAAAGGGGCATAACCTGTAGTTAATGTTCTCTACTATAGCCTTTAATTTTTTCTGATTCATCACATTTCCCCCGTTATTATTGCTCCTCGTATGTTGTCCTTTTGTTATCACCATTATTATTATCATTGTTATTATTATCAATATTGTTTTGCATGACGTCGCTGTCGTTGTCTCGTTATCGCCATTATGAATAGCACGGTGCACTTCAAAAGTAGCGGCAACCGTATCACTTTCACGGGCGCTACGAACGTCCATCTTTAGCAAGCCATGCGTGTGGCAAGAGAAAGCCTCGCTTTGGTAGAGACATTGTTTTTCCGCAATATTTGTTTACATTTTCCTTTCTTTCTTTATTTATTTTTCTCATTTGATTTCTTCCGTTTTTATTTTTACGCGTGTAATGTTGTGTTTAGTGGCGTTGTCTGTGTAGTGTGTTTCTTCCTTTATCTAGCAGGGGGGAAAAAAGGCCGGTCATTCATGCTCGCTGGTGATTTTAGAGCCATCTGTTCTATGCACGTGTCGACCGTCTGTTGGTTCGTTGAGCAAGGGACATACGAAACAGATAGATAGATAGATAGATAGATAGATAGATAAAAAAAGACAATAAAATTTGAACAGACTGAACGGAGTTGGTGAATTCTACGAGGAAGATCATAGCGTAATACATTACTTGTTTCATGTCAAGTACTCTCAATGACAATATTTTTAGAACATCCTCACCGTGGGTGCATATAGTCCAAAGCCTAAAAGTGAAAGACACGCATTTATTCTAAGCTACGAATATCTATTTTCTAACGTGAGTTGCATGCAAAAGTTATCGACGAAGTTGAAACCTAACGATTGAATACACAGTTGAAATCCGGTTTTGCGCATGTAACTTTTGCACGTTATATATATATATATATATATATATATATATATATAGAGAGAGAGAGAGAGAGAGAGAGAGAGAGAGAGAGATAAAATGTATAAGAGAACTATAATAAAATATACAGCAAACGTGTGCATACTTGATGAATTAAGTAGATCTTAGTTTTTTTAAAGAAGTGTTCAATACCATTTGTAGAGCAGTAATAAAATGAGTAAATAATATTTTCACTGGCTCGTTACAAATAGTGAATTCTGTTTTCATGCGAGAATCTCTTTTAAGTTAAAGTCTTCAACTCGAGCTCTTTTGATGTGTTGTGATTAGACATGGAGCCTTGAGAGCTTCTAAGACGTAATTTTCCCCTCATAATACGAAGGGAAAACAACCATTTAGATCATCTTATTCGAGCGCAAACAAACAAACAAATAAAATGAGCAAAAATCTACGTATTTTTATTTATATATACTCTATCCCCGATATCGAGCACTCTTTAATCATAGATAACTCGAGCCTCACAAATGATGTACACATATATAGTTTTGCTCATAAATACTTGAAGAGAAATAGTGTGGTTTGGATTTAAGAGTTGGAAACATGAGATGAAATTCACTGAACAATGGGAAAAAAGTCATCTGCAATGAAACAATAAGAAGTCGTTTAATATCTTATATTGTCACCCTTTGTCCTCTAATCTTTCGAGTTTTGGGGGCATAGTTTTGAATATATTTGAACTTGTGTTGGTTTTTGCAGGGGTTCGGGTAAATAGGAACTTCGAACTATGTCTCTAAACCATTATCTTTTTAAGAAATGAAACCCACGGCCATTAAGTCGAAAACCATTTGGTGCCAGTGATGGAAATGGGTGGGGTAATGAAGATGAGCGTTTATACCTACTTCCCAATTTCCAGGTTTGTATACGTCCAATGTCTTCAAATGGAGAAAGTACCGTACACCTAATTCTAAAAAACAGCCTTACTGTACACCTAGTTCCTAAGAGCTATTTCCATCGTTCGATTACTGCAATCAAACAGTTTTGTCCAAAGACCTTTCTTACACTGGTCAATGATCCACTCTCCATATTCTTTGACAAACTCACGCCATTGACTTTTGTTTTGTTTTCTTTTTGAAGGGGTTTATGGCAACAACTCTAACCCTTTATATGATAACCCATGGTTTATGATTATCCTAGGAGTGGTCTGCCTGGAAATTCTTAATGGTCAGGTAACTTCAGGTTCACTCCTTCAGCAAGCTCGTGAATATATTTCCCATTGTCCGGTAGGCTCTGTATTCAAAGAGAGTTTTCTCTTTGATTGACTTAATTTTGGGAGTTTTTCTGGTCTAGCTTGATTTATATATATATATATATATATATATATATATATATATATATATATATATATATATATATATACTTTTCTCATATCTACATGCTTATCAACTAAATTCACATTTGGCTTTCTATCTAACTTGTTGATTAATTTCAACATGAAGAATGCAACAACCATTGAGCTACGAGCAGGTTCCTGGGATCAAAACATTTAATCAGTAGGTCATAGGAACATGAAAAATTGTTTTCTCTTTTTCCTCAGTTGTCGCTGCTACCTGACTGATATTTCGGTCAGAAAGCGCATCAAACTTTGAATGAGATGCACACAGACCTGAGTACATGACCCTTCGATTTTGACAGACCCATCGTCTGGCAAGTGGCCCTAAGGTGATTGCGTTCGCGCCCAAGCAGCGACCCTTTTGATTATCAGAAATCCGATTATACAGCCAGGCATTTGATCTGGGCCCGGATGAAACGACTCTTAATAGCCAGACGGATTATCCACTAATCCTGATCATCTTCTTCTTTGCCCCATGCTAAAAACTTAGTGCCCTCAAAGTCACCTCCATCGACTGCACAAAACTTTTTTCAAACCTCTTTTTATTTTGATTTTTTTGTTTAGTTTTGTTTTTGTTTATGTTTTGTTTTTTGTTTTTTTGATAATGTATGTGTGTGTGTGTGTTTTCTTTTTTGTTCTTTTTTCTTGACGGTGGCTTTCATTTGATTGTTACTTATAAAATGTTATTTTTGAATTGAAGGATGAGGTATGTATGTAAACAACAAAAAGCGGTGAATATTCAATCAAAATATGACCATTTTTGGAGCAATAAAGTTTTTTCCAACGATCCTTTAATGATAATAACACATCCCTATAAAATCCTTTAGTTTTAGCTGTCACAAACCCCCTAAGCTTAGACAGTTAAATTAGACGTTTAGGGTCTGGTATTGTCGTGCAGTATTTCATCCAATGCATATAAAGTTTCCAGAAAGTGCTCAAACTGTTGTTTTTTGGTCGTTGACCACTGTTGTCGTATAATTTTCCTCATTAAGAATTTATTTGTGCGTCAGTCGAGGTTTATTGCCTCTATCCATAATCCCAAACCAAAATATCATGAACCAACGCTGAACAGTAAGCATTGAAGCAGTTTTTACTCCAAATCCATTGTCGGTATTATCAGCCACTTGAGCAGCATTAAGTCCTAATTTTGAATCTTATTTGAAAATTAGTCGAACGTTTTCGGGTAGATGCAATTGCTATTCTGCTATTAATGGCTCAAAAACCTCAAATGATTTCAAATTGTGTCATTATTTACACTGAATCTGCTAAAAAATGCAATTAAATTAGTATATTTTTCTTTTTTAGCTCTATTCTCTGTGGAGTAGAAAGCTGATGTTTCATGCATTATTACCAAAATGAATTAAAATCGCCATCACGGTCAATAATTGAACAAATGTAGCGTAAAAATTTGAAGTCAAGTGAAAAAAAAAATTCCTTCGAACATATGATATGGTCAGAATGAATTTTATTTATGAAATCACCGGCGTTTTCCACTGGAGAATCTAGATGTTATTAAACCCGTCAAAAGTTAGAAAAGGCCTTTTTTCCAAAAATTTTAAAAAAAAAACTTTTTCAGCTAGGTCCAGTGGAGCGCTGATGCCAAATGCAAGTCTGTAGACATAACGGTATTGCCAGGAGCACTAGAACACGCGAACATCAGCACATATAAAAAGGGGTAGAAGATGGCTGTGTTAATATAAAGTAAAATCATTTTATATATTGGGTTCTACGAAACATGTCTCAAAAATAGACGGTTATTGAACTGCTTGGTAGAAGGAGCCTTCCATGAAGAGGTAAAATTCGGATCGATCAGATATGGGACAAGCCTTTCAAACGTGTCACTTTGTGCCGTGTAAATTTATTTGACAGTTTGATCTTCAGGGCAGCGAACCTGGACGGAGATCAAATAAGGAGGGAGGAAGATTTTATTTCTTTTAAAATGCATGAGATCGAAATGTTATAAGTTAACCCGTACTGTCCAAAATGACAGCATATTTATGAAATATATGGATATACACTCTGCATTTTATATATGTAGAAAGGGTTTTACATTGCAGTGAGCTTAGAGAATAGCCTTCAATACACATTGCATTTTATACACGTAGAAAGAGGTTTGCATTGTAGTGAGCTTGGAGAATAGCCTTCAATACACATTGCATTTTATATACGTAGAAAGAGGTTTGCATTGTAGTGAGCTTGGAGAATAGCCTTCAATACACATTGCATTTTATATACGTAGAAAGAGGTTTGCATTGTAGTGAGCTTGGAGAATAGCCTTCAATACACATTGCATTTTATATACGTAGAAAGAGGTTTGCATTGTAGTGAGCTTGGAGAATAGCCTTCAATACACATTGCATTTTATATACGTAGAAAGAAGTTTGCATTGTAGTGAGCTTGGAGAATAGCCTTCAATACACATTGCATTTTATATACGTAGAAAGAGGTTTGCATTGTAGTGAGCTTGGAGAATAGTGCCCGATTGACCACAAACAGGTTTTTATCATTGTCTAACTCCTACTATTAACTCACCAGAATTCAAAACTGGCCATCTTTACGATATTTGGAATATTAATACAATTCATTGAAATCAATCAACCAGTTATTCGGACATTTATTCTCATCATTGTTTTTATGGCTACGTTTAGGCCGACGTGTTCTACAGCCCTCTTCGAGTGTTTGAATCCAACGAGCAGTATTTTTTTCTCTAATAGTTGGTTCTAGATCCGAATGTCAAAGGATGGATCAGCGTTGTCTGTTATGCCTGTCGACCAAATGAAAGCCAAAGAATGCATCGGTCGAAAAATACTGACTTTGATTCGGAAAGAACAAACATTTAAGTTTGAGGCTCCAGAATTCCTCTACCCAGTCGCCATCCGGAACAATGGCTCAGTATATAAAAACCTTGATTAAATATAACAAGTTACCGAATGGTCATGAATTCAATTCCATACTAATATACTCTAAACGCGCTAGCCTGCATTGCCGACCAAGGGTTATCGACTCAAAATAAAGAGAAGAGATTTTACGTGACGACGATACATAATTGCACTCAGTACCTTGTCACACCGCGTGTCATATTTTAATATCACGCATCACTCTCAACAAAATGTTCCCATTTCTGAGAAATGTGTGCGTCTGCTAGAACAATCCAATTTTTGTCAGTTAACATCACTTTTCTCTTTCGACGCTGCTTGAGCAGAATTCAATTTCTAAATTGAATTTAAAATATTTCGCGGCGAATTTCTTTTTGGGGAACAGTTCATATTTGATTAAGTGTTCTTTCTTCCTTGGCGAACGTAAGAAAATCTGCTCTGAAACTGGAGATGATTTCAATAAACTTGAATCTATTTAAGTACATTTGATAAATCGATTAACGAAAATTGATCGACAGTGGTTTTTGTTTTTTGTTTTTTTTAAATCACGTGCAGCACAGACAATGTATGTCAAACATCATCACGTGGTTACTCGATAACGTATCTCACATAAATAAAAGTGCCCTCTAATGACTCCAATGTAGTGGTTTCGAAATTGGTGTTTGCAGACCACCAGATGTCCGTCATATAATGCTCTGGCGGCGGCAATGTTTCCTCTGGACTTGGCATTGCCGATCTTTTGGCAGAGAAACCACATCATCCATCGCACAACTATCGAAAATATAATTATTGTACACAGACCCGTACCAAATGTTAGAATTAGAATGAATGAAACCCATTTTGAATGAATATGGTTTCTAAATGTCAAAAATTGCTTTCTATTGTAGTTCATTAGTTAGTCTAAAATCTAAATATAAAGTATGGGGGTCCGTCGGAATATCTCCTTTATAGAAGGAGTCCTTGAGTTTTGGAACCACGGCAACGTATTCAATGATTTCAGTCACGTGACATTATAGCCACTTACTGTTTTCTCTACGACATACAATACTTGGAGGACAATAAAGAATGCAAATCGCTATTTTTTTCCCATTTCGACTTTATTGATTCCAGGTTGTGCCAAAGCTAAAATTCTTGAGCGTTGGTGTTGATGAATACAAATATTCTTACGGGTTTTCTTTCATTTTTTTTTTTTTTTTTTTTGCTTTTTATAGCATCATCTTCTCTTCAATTTCTTTTCTTTTCTTCTTTAGGAAATGTACGGTTCACTCACCTCTACTGAAATATTGAGGTGCTTAATACCTGTTTTTTTTTAAAGAGGGATAAAAATGCTGGATACAAAAAAAAAAACTATTATTTTTATTAAATGAAAAAATATCCATATTTTGCAAGAGACAGACCCGAAAGTTGAGAACCATGCAACGTGCACATGAAAGAATGATGCTGGACCTCACATGGAGAGACCACAAGACAGCACAGTACATCCGAGAAAAGACGAGACTTAGGGTCATCATAGAATCCATTAAAAATCTCAAATGGCGGTGGGCTGGCCATGTTGCAAGAATGGCTGACAATCGATGGACATCACGACTCACAACATGGATCCCCCGAGACCACATACGCAACCGAAGCCGACAAAGTGTTAGATGGAGAGACGAACTAGACAAGTTCAGGAAATACTGGCTCCGTGACGCCCATGATAGGGAAGTGTGGCAAATCCTAGGGAAGGTCTATGTCCAACGACGGACGCTAAAAGACTGATAATGATGATGATGATGATGATGATGATGATGATGATGAAAATAATGGTGGGATACATCTGTCCCATTAGACAGATTCTATTCAAAACCTGATACCTTGTTTACACAATTTTGGACAATATTTGACATTTTCTTCTGTAATTTGTTTCCAAGTGATTTTTTTTTAAACAAGGTCGGAATTCTAAGAACGTGCTCACGTACCACTGAAAGGGATGGGGGGGCATCGACAGATAATTGCAGACTACGTAAACCACGCATTAGGGAGGTCCATTGCCGATGTGGCGAACCACTGAAAGAGAAACCGCGGATTAGGGGGTGGCACTAGAAAGGAAACAATAAATCGCATAAATCATTTTTTTTTAAACAATTTTAATCTATAATTCCATGCTAGTGAATGCTGATGACGTAATTCTACATCTTTCACGAGAATTGATTTTAAAAAAAGAATAAATGATTGTTCTTTGATGAACGTACCACTGAAAGAGAAACCACAGATATTTTTTCTATCACATGAATTGATTAAAAAGGAATAAATGACGTCAGATAACAGCGGAGAACTGATTGAAAACAGAATGAATGACGTTAGTTAAGTGGGAACAGACAAAATGAGGTATAGAGATGTTGGACACATCTAAAAAAGATTATCTGAAATTGAATACAGATTGATTTCTGGAGCCTGGCTACATTATCGTTAGTTTCCTAATGTGTATATATTTATGTTCCCCATAACTTCACGCTTACGATATGAGTTATGTTAAAAAAAAGTCTCAACTTCTTAAATCTTTAATGCTTTGTTACGTCAAATATTTCATTTCTCTCTCTCTCTCTCTCTCTCTCTCTCTCTCTCTCTCTAATCGAAAAATAGCGTAAAGCGAAATTTCAAAAAACGGAGAATACCTTTAAGTAGAAAGAATCATCAGTTAGTGCTCTGCAATTGTGGCCCTGTGCCAGTCCAAACGAATTTTATTGAATTGGGGCATGCTTTGTGGCTGAGAAATTTACGTACTAACTGCCAATGCCAGAGATCGGTGTTCAAGTCTAGGTAACAGAGTCAGGATTTAATGCTTATTTCCAAGGCAGACAAGGCTTCCTCATTTGGAAGACTGGTGCGATACAATATTCCTACCACCATCAGGATAAGTGCCGTACTAAGCTAAGTTTAGTAAGTATGTGTACTAAACTTTATTTTGACTTTTTAACTTTTTTTCTAATCCTGCCAACGAATTTGGAATAGGTATGTAATCCCTCGTGTCTGTCTATTTGTCTGTGTCTGTCTGTATGTCTGTCTGTCGGTCCATACAAAATCTTCATAAGTCTGCGAAGGATTTCAATCACATTTCGTAGAAGGCTGGGTCATTGGGTAAGGAAGATTGAATTTTGCAGCGGATCCGGGAACTTTTTTATATAATTGTCTCGCCTGCATGGTGGCTATAAATCCACACAATATCTCGAAAGTTTCTGAATGAATTTCAATTAAATTTTCTATAAGGATGAGCCAACGGGTGAGAAAAGGTTGAATTTTGTGTCGAATCCAGGAACTCTTTTTCCATAGTGAGATTTTTTTCCATATATTCATATATTCAGTCATATT
This sequence comes from Thysanoteuthis rhombus, assembly GCA_963457665.1. Taxonomy (NCBI): domain Eukaryota; kingdom Metazoa; phylum Mollusca; class Cephalopoda; order Oegopsida; family Thysanoteuthidae; genus Thysanoteuthis; species Thysanoteuthis major. The sequence goes on from OY735229.1 coordinate 44,822,568, forward strand.
TGTCCATACAATATCTCCGAAAGTACTCAATGAATTTGAATTAAATTTTGTGGGAATCAGATGATTTGTAAACTCAATCTGATTAAATAAAAACAAAAAATAAAGAAATTCCCTGGCAAGCAAATGCAAAGAAACAATAATTGCTGACTCATATTTATTTGTAAGTAATTAATTCTTTCCTTTTTTTTTTTTTTTTTTTTTACTTATCTCTTTGCAGGATTTTCGGTTGATTCCTAATCCACCTACGTAGCCTTTGCCAAATGCACTGTATTCCTTGGGTCAGCATTTCTGGGTCCAAATCAGCCAACCCAACCCCCCTGCAATCTTTGACTTTTTTGTTGCATTTCAATGATAACAATGACAAAGATCTATTTATTGTTGTTTGGTGTCTTCATCTGACTCAACGTCAACTGACCTCTCAGAAGACTCCCCTTCACTCCCAACTATCTTCTTTGTTCTTTTTCCAGCTTTCTCTTTGTCTGCGACAGTGGTTCTCAAACTATGTGCCGTGGGATAATAATGCAGTCCAACCATCTCCTGAGTGTGCTGCGTTCAAGTTTTGAACGGGTCCAGTATGAGTAAAATGTCTGTCCTGCTTCCCCTACAGAGTTGCCGATCTAGTGTTTTTATCACAAGATTTTGTGGGATATCAAACTTTTTGCACTTTGCTCCGTGGGTCAGCATTTCTCTCCCATGCCCACATCCTTTTCTTCCACCCACTCATCCAACTTTTCAACTGACGATGACAACAAAGATCTATACCAGTCAGTCAGGCTCTCATTCGCTCCTAATAATGAAGGAGATTATGTTGAAAATAGATATTTGTTGTGCAAGACTAATGCTTTTTATCCTTAGAATATATATCTATATCTATCTATCTATCTATCTCTCTCTCTCTCAATATATATATATATATATATATAGAGAGAGAGAGAGAGAGATACATACATACATACATACATACATAGATAGAGAGAGAGAAAGAAAGAGAGAGAGGGGGTTTGAAGGGAAGATTTCGACCCTACTTAGCGGTACTGGAAGGAATATCGAGTCTATTGCCACACAGAAAAGTTGTAATACAACGAAACAGCTGCCTATGGATGACATTAATTATATATATATATATATATATATATATATATATATATATATATATATATGGAGAGGGACGAAAAGAAACAAAAAAATGGTTTTTTTTCGCTGACACGTTTATTTGTAATCAATTCGTTTCTTTTCATTTATTTCTTTGTGGGATTTCGGCCAACCTTAATGTACTGTATTCCTTGGGTCGGCACCTCTGGGCCCAACTCTCCCTTACAGCATTCCCCCCACACCCAACTTTCCACCTGGTTGCTATATGCATTTACTCGTGTATGTCTGCCTGTCTGTCCACACAATATCTCCAAAAGTTTTCTGGGAGGGTTGGTCATGGAAGAAGGATCTGGGATTTTTTTTTTTTCGATAGTGAAATATTTCTTCGTTTTTTTTTTTTTATACATTCATCTATCCAATCATGTTTGTCTACATGATATCTCTAAAAATGTTGAGGGAATTTCAATAAGATTCTCTGTTGTGCACCGTTTCAATGGCAAAGCTCAAAGTTATATTCAATCACGGGGAATATCCCTGATTCAGATTTCCAAAGTTATTGCTGTTAAGATATATTCCGATTTTACTGTCTGGTGAGAGTCCAGCTCTTCACTTATATGTTGTTGGGCTTCAGTATCCAAATATATTGACACGTTCCAAGATGTCACTGACTACGAAATGTGTTGTCAGTAAATTCGCTTTGTTGGGGCATCAACGAATTTGTTGGATCTGAAAAATAAACAAAAACTGATTATTGTTAAAGAAAATGTTCTTTTTTTTTTTTTCATTTATTCTTATTAGATGAAGAATCTTCAATCATAATTGATTTCTGAGTCGTACTTTCTTTCGTCTTGATTTTAGTTATATTTCATCGCAACTACCCTAAGAAGCTGTAAGTCTACGTTAGGTATGATCTTTAGTAAATCGGAAAGGATCTGGTAGCTCAATCGGTAGAAAAGTTGCACTAGATCGGCTGGCTTCATTTATTTCCCATCTGCATAGTTGCGAGGAAAAGCAACTAAAATTAGGAAAGAAATTACAGGTAAAGATTTAATGGTAGTTGAAAATGTTTTATGGTTTCTCAAGAATAAAGAGACAGGCGTTCTTGAAAAGCGAAACATCGGGACGAATCAGAGAAATATTTCATTCTGCTCGTAATTTACCTTGAGGAAAGATTAAAGAAACTTCTGGAATTAAAATCAAGGTTTTTCTCGCATTTTTACTCTCATGGCCGGAAAATTTGTCGCAGGAAATTAATTCCAGAAAATACGCCACAGGAAAATTGGCCACGAAAAAATTAATTCTTTGCGAAAAATTCGTCACTTTCAAGAAGCTATGTTCATATTTTCATAAAGAAATTACTTCATATAATTATTAATTTTTTCTTCAATTATCCTTCATGGCTTCTCATCAAAATCCCTATATCTATTTCTTTCACGAGTTAAACGTTTGAATTTACCGGTAACAATTTTTCTTTCGATGGATTTGGAACATTTAACTTGAAGCACCAATGGTATTTTCGTCATATTACTAACAACTGTAGATTGATTAAAGTCATTATTTGACATGTAAACAGGTTCTAAATATTGTGCAACAAAAGAAAACTTGATCTTTTTTTCTTTCAAAATTGCATTGCAAATTATTCATTCCATGAAATTGCTCTTTATATAGTTCTTACCATAGAAATACTTGGAGGCAAAATCGGGCAAAATTGAGATGAGTTTACTATGAATATATTGCTAAAGATTTCACTCTAAGCATACATCGCAAATGATTTCACTACAGAAATGCATTGAAAATAATTTACAACAAAACTGCATTGTAAATCATTTTAGAGTAGAGATTAGATTCAAATGGTTTTATAACGGGTAAGGATTGTAAAATATTTTGTAAAAGGAATGAATGGCAAATGATTTTACTATAGAGATAAATTGCCAATGATTTTTATCATAGAGATCTATTGCAACGGATTTTATCATAGAAACTCATTGCAAATGATTTTAGCATTAAAATGGATTGTAAATGATTTTATTGTTGAAATGCTTTGCAAATAATTTTTAAAAAGGCATTGGAATTAATTTTATCATAGAAATGTACTGCGAATGATTTTGCAACATAAATTCAATTGCATGAACCTTACATGTATAGAAATGCACTGAAAAAGTGTTTTCTTGAAGCAGATCACTGTGAACAATTGTCTATCGAAGAGAAAGGCGACTTTTTTTGATGGTGGAGGCTATTGCTCGAACATTGCTGATACCTTCGTTATTTGCCTGTAAGATTCCCAACTTCCTAAATGTCCTCAAGAGAAATTAGCTGATCCCACATATTCTCTAAAGACGGATTGATTTCTTTTCTGGCAACAGCTTTAAATAATTGGCAACCATCAATAATCTTGTACGGCTTTTCAGTCCATTTTCCCGCTAATATCAACGAAAATCATAGCAAAATATTTAGGCTTAATCTAATTCGGATAAATAATTATCTTGTTTCACAGTATTTTTTTTACAATTTCTTCCATTTTTGGTGAGGTTGCTATGATTTTTTTCTTTCTGTTTCTTTTCTTTTACTTTTTTTGGCAATTGTTATTTATTACATGGTTTTCTTTATTCTGTTTACCGTGAACAAATTGATTTTTCTTAATCGCTATATTAAAGTTTATGTCCAAGGGGAGTTGATAGCACGGACTTAAGTGCGTTTGTTATGTATTTAAGTACATACAAAGTACGTACATACGTGCAAACGTGGCAATGTGTGTGGTGTGCACATGTTTATGCGTATAGGATGCAAAATATGGAAATTAGCAAGACGAACAGAAAAACAACTTAGAATAGCTCAGAGATCCATGGAAAGAGCAATGCTGGGGATATCTCTTGGAGTTAGAAAAAGATTAACATGAATCAGACGGAGGGCTAGAGTGAATGATATCATTCGAATAATCGAGCAACAAAACGGGCGATGAGCTGGACACTTGGCAAAAAGAGATGTACATCAGATGGCGCAAATGGCTGAACAATCGATATCCATCAGCCAGTAAACACAGTAGGAAAAGCCCTGACACAAGGTGGAGGGATGAGTTAGACAGGCTCGTCAGTAGAACATAGCGAAGATTAGCGTGCACGCAGTCGTCATGGAAGGAAGTCAAAATGACCTCTCTCTAGTGGTAGACATGTAATGGCTGAATATATATATATATATATATATATATATATATATATATATATATATATATATATATATATATATATATATAAAATTGTGTCATCCACAGACAGCTGTTTTATTGTATTATAATTCTTCAGTGTGGCTATAGATTATCCAATATCCCACCAAGTACTATGAAGTAGGGTCGAAACCTTCGCTTCAGACCCAGAGGCTGGCCATAAACCCCTGCCCTATGTAGAACTCAACAGGACCGAATTTAAGCGATATGATTACTTACGCATGATTCCCCATCCACCAAAATGCTCCATTCCAGATTTGGAAGAGCATTGCTATGACTCAATTATTAATTATTATTATATATATATATATGTTATAATAATAATTAATAATTGAAATTAATTATGGTTATAAATTGCGTTATACTAAAGAGACACTTTTATTTGAAATAAGAGTTTCTATATAATATAACTCAATTTATAATCATTCTGTTGGATCATATGCATCCATTTGTTTATATATATATATATATATATATATATATATATATATATATATATATGTATATATATATATATATAATTGAATTTGAAATTTAAGTTTGCTCTCTGATTTGGCATCATATGTGTATCCTCATCAAATAATTAGTAAATTCAATCCGATTAAAAGAAAAACTTCCTGGCAAACGAAAGCTAAGACACAAACAAAACTGCTTTTTTTTTTTTTTTTTGCTGACTTGTGTCTATTTGTAAGTAATTAATTTATTCCTTTTTATCTCTTCGCAGGATTTTCAAGTCAAGTTCTAATCCATGTAGCCTTGCCAAATGCACTGTACTCTATAGGTCAGCATTTCAGGGCCCTTTTTTTCTGCCTTCTCTCTTCATATCCTCTTATTGAATGACCTGCCTTTTGTGTTATCTCTCTTCCTTATATTATAAAACCACCAAACTTTATTCTCTGCCTTCTCTCTTCCTACCCTCTTATTGAATGACCATCCTTTTTGTATTATCGCTCTTCCTACCCTCTTATAAAACTAACAAACTTTTTTTCTTGCCTTCTTTCATTTAACTCTCGTATTGAACAACGCACCTTTCTTGTAAGTTTTCTCTCTTCCAACTCTTCTAATAAACTACCTAATTTTTCTTCTGTCTTCTTTTTTTCTACTCCTGTATTATACAACGTAACTATCATACCTGTCCTTTCCCTTCCTACCCTCTTATCAAACTACCTTAACTTTCCCTTTACTTTATTACTTAAATCATAACTTACGAGCGTGGTTAAGAAGAAGCAGAATGATTTTACAGACCAATTAATCCCCGTGAACAATCCAAGGATATATTTGAACTTCTATTAGACGGTTTGTCTTGAGAAAAACAATTTGTTTCTGAGTCGATTGTTTCAAATGGTGGATAAGATATATTCTATCAGCAAAATTGGTACATATTGTAGGGAAAGTCCGTTGTTACCGACAGATACTGAACAAATCACGCGAGACTCTTTATTCATCATCATCATCATCAGTAGCCCCAACAGCAGCCTTTCAGCGTCCGTTGTTGGACATTATTAACCTTCCCCAAGATTCACTAGACCACTTAATCATGGGCGTCGCACAGAGCCACAATTTTTTCACTGTGTCACCTTTTTGTCACTGTTTTGTTTTTCTCTTTAATATACTGAGTTGCCTTGTGATCTCTCTATGTGATCTTACATGCTTCTCAGGGTTAATTTTTTGGTAAGGTTAGGTTTTCTATTAAATAAAGCCTGGGTATGCCTTGCATTTCTGCTAGCATATATATATATATATATATATGTATATATATATATATATATATATATATATATATATATATATATATATATATATATATATATATATATATATATATACGTACATGGAGAGAGAGGGGGAGAATAAAGAGAGAGAGAGAGAGAAAAATATCTTCGTTTTTATACATCTGTTTGCGATATAAGTTTCCTTTTTGAAAGGGGATCATGCATAAATCCCCATCAAATAATAGTTTAATTTAACCCGATTAAATGAAAAAAAAACATGAATAAATCCTCGACACGAAAAATCATGTATGGAAAAATTCCCTGGCAAGCAAATGCAAAGAAACAATTATTGCTGACTCGTGTTTATTTGTAAGTAATTAATTCTTTCCTTTTTTTACTTATCTCTTTGCAGGATTTTCAGTCGATTTCTAATCCACCCACGTAGCCTTTGCCAAATGCACTGTATTCCTTGGGTCAGCATTTCTGGGTCCAAATCCCCCTCCCCAATACACTATCTTTGAGTTTTTTGTTGCATTTGCACTAATAACGATGACAAAGGTCTATAGTTGTTTAATGTCTTCATCTGACTCAACATCGACTGACTTTCAGCCTTGTTCTTCTTTATTCAGCTTTCTCTTTCTCTAGGACAGTGGTTCTCAATCTGTGTGCCGTGGAAAACTAATGTACGAAAAATATCTCCCGAGTATGCTGCGTTTTGAACGTGTTCAGTTTCCCCTACAGAGTTGTCAATCTAGTTATTTTTATCACAAGATTTTGTGGGGCTTCAAGGTTTTTGTTTTTTTAAGATGGATTAAGGAGAGTAAAAATGCTGTTCATTGATTTCTGAAATGTATTCGTGTAATTAATTTTGAAAATCAGCATTCGAAATCTGGGGGTTCCATCTATAATCGAACCCTGACCACTGGCGATGGTAAAATGGAAATACGGATCTATCCGCCAAGCGCTTCAATTCCATGTAGATATTCACTCAGCACAGATTCGAAATTCGGACTTCTTATTGGTACCCCAGCTACTGGCATACTGTTAAGTACACCTCAATTTATCGAAACGAGATCAGGAAGATTATGCTGCACCAGCTTCTCAATGAAGTCGGCCTGTATGTCTGGGAAGTTTGCGTTCAAAATCCAGGCTTTTAACTAGGTTTGAATACTGATAACAGATGAGGAAATGCAACAATCTCACTTTTTAGGCAGGCACAATGTACGATTCCATATAAGCGTATCCATAAACAAATATGTTTTGTCAAATGAAATGCCCATCTTTTAGCAAGGCGTTATTCAGTCTTGATGTCGCTTGACACTCGGACAGAAAAGCTGACAGCGAAAGTGAAAGTAGAAATGAAAATGAAACTGAAAGTGATAAGAGCCAGTGACACATTTCAGAAAGGGAGACATGTTTGACGCCAATTCGCTGACCTTCTCGCTCAAAGTTCACCAACAAAGCCGACATACGGACCCAGAGCCTCTCTATTCAGGGCAAAGGGTGTGTTCTGGTAGGGAGTGGATCCATTCACTTGATATTTCCAAATAGAATTTTCTAGTCTCCCATGGGACTTCGTGAAGCCAATTGGTGCGGCCATGTCTGTTGTTTGCAACAGATATAGAACCAACTGTGTTAACCTGTTTGACACCTCTGTTATTAAAACGAGGCGAAAGTGGGCCACTCTCAGCGTTGGGTATTTGAGTATTTCAGAATAATTGTGTACTAGTGTACAACTGCCGCCAAAAATGAGATGATACTTCAAATCCTTAGTATACCAACTGTTAAAATTAAATTAATTAGACAAAACGTTTCAGCGGATAATAGACGGAACTTTCATACAAGCGCTCTGGTTCGATCTTCATTATAAACATTATTTTATTACTAATTTTACACAATCTTATTATTGTTGCTTTTCATCCCCAAAGTCTGGATCGATGCACTCTTCATCATTACGATATTTTTAGCACTAGTTTTACTCCACCTTTTTATCGCTGCTTTATATCAAAGCATTATACACTCTTCATTATTACTATTATCTTATTACTATTTTTATTGGATTTTATTATTGTGGCTTTTTTCCACATCACTCTAGGCTGATACAGTCTTCATTATTACTTGCATGTACACACACACATGCGCTCGTGCACGCACACACGCTTGCATGCACGCGTACATGCACGCACACACATGCACAAACATATATACTCTAATATTGGCTTGGCTTTTTTACTTCATATATATATATATATATATATATATATATATATATATATATATATATATATATATATATATATAAGTCCCTATAGACTATACATCATTTCTTATCTATCTCAGTTTGTTCAGTCTGCTGAATACAAGGTGCTGAACAATAGTTTTAGGAATTTAAGGCAAGAAATTGCTATCTTTAAAAAAAAGAAACATATTCATAGAAAATAAGTTTCTTTATTTCCTGGTGGGGTGATATCGAGATATGTGTGAACTATCCGTCGAGATACGGAGACCCTGGTTAAGTTGAGAGGCGAACATATTGAGCAATCTGTTCAACCTCCACGAAATTTTGGCCAGCATTACTCACAATAAACACGCACCCATATATACTTACACATGCAAGCTCGTGCGCACAGATGCAGGCACGCACATAGCTACGCATAAAATAATCAACAATGTGCAGATGTCTTCTGTCATGTCATGGGGCGCAAGAGATGCAAGTAAAATTGAATTTCATTCATACTACTAACATAGTAAAATAGAATTTCATTCATGTTCCAATGCCGTGATAGAAATGCTGAATTCAAAGAATGATATAAAAAATAGGAGAAGTAGTTGAAACAAAAACAAAACATAATTGATAGATAATGATGAAAAACAAACAAATCACCACTGGACTCTCATTTCCCCTGAGCATTGTGTTAAAAGAACTTCCTGGGTAATGATAATCACATGTGAGTTTTTCAATGCTTTTTAAACAATGCTGTGATATTTTAGCAAATATATTATCATCGTTTTTAATTGAATTTCCATAACTATCCTTAATCTTTTCAGAGAACAGCTAAAAATATTGTATAAAAAGCTGTTATTTTCGACGATATAAGTGTCTATGTACTTATTTATGATTCTGAGTCATCATTTTCGACTGGTGGCATGAATTATGTAGGTAAGACTTTATATTCAAATACAACGTCTGAGGTTTTTATTTGAAAAATGTATAAATAGTTTGACCCGCCGTTTTCAACGATGCGCCACTGTCTGTAATTAATGAAATAGTCGTTATTTTTCACGACAGTGGTATATTATACAAAGAGTTTTTTTTATGATTGTACTCCTTGTCGTTTCTGTTATTTACACGACGTTTCAGCCTATCTATTCTACGGTCTTCTTTGGGTGTCCTATCTTCATCTGCCATACAGATCACTTTTAATAGTTTTCTCGGCCTCCAAGGTTTGCTCACTAAAGTGAGTCCGCCAATAAGACTCGAGAAGAGACAGACCAATAACTGAACTTACTTTATTGCTTGTAAATGTGGAAAAGTCTACACACGGGAAACTGGCAGGCTTATCAAAGTTCGACTCAATGTGCAAAGAAAAAAGCCATAATCAAAGGCCAAATAGAAAGATCTCGGATGGCTAACTATATCTGGAGAGAGAGAAGGGTGCACATTACGTCTTCCGAAAATAAGTATTATAGACAGGGCACGCTGTTGGAAACGGAAAAATCAAAGATATAGCCCACATCAGCTCATATTAACTGGGTGCAGGGTTCAAACTGACGTGGCTTCAGCTTCTCGGGGGACAAAGTTTGGAAATCCAGGCCTAACAGGGTAAGAAGAATATACCATCCGAATCCAACGTTGAGGAGTTGCTACAATTGGAAAAAAAACTGTTTACCGCCGTCAAATTCGGATTATACAACTGAAACAGGCCGTAGAATGGATCAGCCAAAGCGTCATGTTACCAACACAAACAACAAAAAGAAATCCAATTTTCCGAAAATCTTTTTAGATGTTGACGACCCTTCTTATAAATATAGACAGGGGTACACTAGTATAAATAGAAGTGCTCGAGGGGCAATATTACGAACTTTGGTAAGTTCCTTCATCCTTGTGACCCAGCAAAAAACGGCTTATTCGCAAACAAGAAAGATTGCTAAAAAAGTTAAATCGACAAAAATCATCAGTCTTATATATATACATATATATATATATATATGTGTGTGTGTGTGTGTGTGTGTGTGTGTGTCTGTATACGTGTGTGTGCACACACCACACAAAAATGTTTTTATTCACCTCAGTCTTGCACACGAAATCACACACAATCGCCGAGATATGAAGTAAATTAAGCGAAAAGGTCGTTAAAATTCCGATCACAAGAATCGCTCCTCGGTTCAAAAAAGAAAACCACACGCGATGAAAATCTTTAATATTCAAAAATCTCGATTCTTAGTTCATGTTTTTTTTTATTATTATTATTATCATTATTATTATTATCATTATTATTATTGTTGTTGTTGTTATTATTATTATTATTCCTGATTTCTTCCTTTCATTTTCTCCATTCTTCACCTCTTTACAATTCTTGACGACAGAAAAAACAATTTCCTCACAACTTCTTCAACTATGAACAATCAGTAAATCAAGATCTTACCAGAATTATTTTAAGACTAGCAAGTGTACAGACATTGCCCAGCCTTCCATAGTTGAATTAAGTTGGGGTGGTGTTGCAATAAAAGACGACATTGATCAGCAAGAATGAAACTATATATATATATATATATATGAAATTATAAAATAATCATTTTTATTTATTGTCAGATAATATCGTAATATTACAGGTGACATAATCAGCTGGAAATGATACTTTACCATTCTTTGTTGAATTGAACTGGTTTAGTCAAAGTAACGTTGACTGGGAGGACAGACAGTCGGCAAGGTTGTTCTGGGTTTTTTTTTTGTGGGGATGGGGGTTATACCTTCACTTGTACTCGAGGTGTCGTTGGGGGTTGGGACAACGGTCGCATTATAAGGTCCGTCCTTTGGGGGTGGTTATTCCTCTATTTTACTGGAGCAACTTACTCGAATCAACTTCCGGATTGCTAGGCCTGTCGAAGCATCACTATAGCTCCATTAACGGTGAATTTTTCAAATATGCCCTCTGCTCTGTCTGTGGTCAGCTTCTCATGACTAGCTGCCAATCAAGGTTGAAGAGCCCAATCTATCTCGTGGGGAAATGGGTTCATACATTACTTTGAAGTGGACACCAGCTGTCACAGCCCGAACTTGAATTTGATTTCTGTGCTGCTAACCCTTTGGCTACCCGAACTTCCAGTCTACAAGCTTAGTCAAGAAATATTATGCCTTATACATGTACTCTTACATATATATACAGGTATTTACTTTTATAGAAGGCTTAAAAGACTGATAAATATCGATTTCTCTTGATCAGAGAGAAGATTTGAAAATGGAGACTAGAAGACTATGCGTTTCATGTTATAAATATATTTTCTTGACTCCCTATGAGTTCGGCAGTAATTGCGACACTACGACTAAGGAGGAAGAATTGTGCAATGCAGTAATCGCAGAACAATGGAATCATAAAAGGAAAGAATAATGGAAGGAAATTGGATAGATATTAAAGGATAGGAATGGAAAGTAATGTTCAGTGAAATACAAAATATTAAACTGATTAAACCACGGAAATTATGAAAGATCAGAATAGGGATATTGCTATTAAGAGAGAACACCAGATAAGAATAGAATGATCGATTTTTTACATCTTTCTTGGGGATATATATATATATATATATATATATATATATATATATATATATATATATATATATATATATATATATGTACAACTTTTTACACCAACCATACCAGAAACGTCTACCATCTCTGCCAACGAACCTTAGATGAAAAAGTGATACACGACGAGAAATACGTATTGTATTAGTCTTTCTATATCTCCAAAATCAGCAGCAACACACACAAGCCAGCACTGTTTTCTCAACAATTCTATTACTGCTACTATCAGCCATGCTTATCACCACGGATGGCCATTGTTTACATTCGTTTCCTTTTTCTTTACTTCGAAACTAAGTTACTGGTTTAATAATGAAATGATAACGAGGTACAGTCAAGTTATGGTAATCAAATATGATTAGAACTGAATAATTCAATCTCACTTCGTTTGAAGGTTTGTTTGCTTGTTTGTTTGTTTTTTCAAAGATAAAAATCTCCGGTTCAAAAAGAAAAGTATCGCTTTTTCATCAATAGTTTGCTGGCAAAGGTGGTGGTGATGGTTTGTGCGAGTGATATAAAAAGTGACACTGCTATTCAGGGTTCTATTATAATCAAATGTACTTTCCATCTTAAACTTAGTTACATAAATATGTATAGTAATCCGTTCACAATACGAAAACAACGTAATGACGCCGTAATCTTCTTGAAATACGCCATTGCCCTAGGTAGGTTTTTTCGTTACAATTAGATTGCAAGATACTTTCAAAGAAGACGTCGTGTGTAGGGTTGTATGCGTGTGTGTGCGAGAGAGAGAGAGGGGGCATCAATAAGTCCATAGCCTGACTCAGTTATAAGCTGAATCTTTATCTAAGATTTTCACTGAATAATGTTCAATATTTAACCGATTATGAAGAAACCTTGAGTAAAGAAAGAAAGGACGAGGGGAAAATAGCGACGAATTAAGAAAGAAACAAACAAACAAATACAGAAGATGAAAGGAAAGAAGGATGAAAAGAAAGAAAGAATATCAAAGAGTGAAGATATACAGAGAGGGAGGGGTGAAAGGAAGGGAGGGGTGAAATAAATAGATAAAGAAAGAAAGAAGGAGAAGGGGTGAATGAAGAAAAAAGATGAAATGCTCAAGGAGAGAAAAAGGAGGAGGAGAGAAGGAGAAAGAAAGAAAGAAAGAAAGAAAGAAAGAAAGAAAGAAAGATAAATAGAAAATTGAAGATTTAAAAAAGCAACTAAAGAAGGAGCAAGAAGGAAAGGAAGAATACTTTGGTTAAATGGAATGAAACGTAAAACTTCAGGAGAGAGAGAGAAGTGAAGAAGAATTCATAAGGAATGAAAGAAGGAAATTATAGAAGGGAAAGAAAGAAGATACGGGACGTCAACAACCAATAAAAGACCTCAAAACGAGGCTTAGGTGTTGAATGAAGAATGAAAGGTGCAATTGAGGAAATGTTGGCCGGGCGGTCGGGGTTGGAAAATAGCAATAAGATAGAACGGTAACATTGTGAAGACTTGTGGTTCTAATTCAGTTACCTGAACCGAAGGTGTGTCGACCGAGCAGCGGGGGAGCGAGGGAGATGTAGGGAGGGGGGAGGTGACGAGGGGAGCTGCAGGGGGGTGCGGTTGGTTGATAGACGCAAAAGGTGCGCTTGCTATTCACCGACTGACCTCGGAGCCCACGACATAATTAAAGTTTCGCGTTGGTTGTGTGAGTTGCTTTCGGGTTCCCTGTGCAACGGAACACTGCCAGTCTCTACCTGTTTTAACACCTCACAGGCCCTCAACCCTTATTTCAAGCTTGAATTCTGTCACCACCTCACCTACCTACCAACCTCCTACCTACCAACATCTCTTTTTTCTTTGCTTCCATACCTTACTTTAGAGCGGCCTCTCTTAACCTATTTAGACTCGGGGGAGAAACTTGAAATAACTTTAATATTTGAAGGAAAACCCTGCATTAAAATATTGTATGTACAACTAACGACATATCTGTGTGTTCAAAAATGTTACTACTTATATAATACGCATTATACTATATATTCTGTCTACAACACTTCCCAGGGGAGATAACTATTAAAAGTTAATTGTAGACTCCTTTATTTGATCATTCATTTATTTATTTTTTCAGATGCGTAAAAAATCCGTGTTCGATCTGAGAGAGCAACAGAATGGTCTTGATATTAATTTTTTCAAGTACAACTCAATTGCAAAATAATTCAGACGAGGGCATACCTGTTCAAAAAGTCGAAATAGTCTCGTAAAATGATTTTCTTCCTGTACTACGAAACTACAGTTTCGAAGTATTTCGGTTATTTCTATTTGGTGTTGCTAATTTAGATGTTTTATATATAAATTCATATCGACTGTCAGTTTAGATATTGCATATCTAAATTCAGATCTTTTATTTTCGATGATTTCATGTAATATATATATATATATATACATACATATATATATATATATATATGTATATATATATATATATATATATATATATATATATATATACATACATACATATATATATATACATATATATATATATATATATATATATATATATATATATATATATTGCATAGTGCATATAGTACAGATCAGGTTCGCAATATAGCATAATATGATATAATATAAAGCAATGTCTGATTCTTGATGGATTTATTTCATAGAGTGCTCGATACATTCAACTTTATACTCCAAGAGTTAAGTTGTTTTAGAGTAGAGCTGGAAATATGTGGAAGTGTATTCGCTACACAAACACGTTCATGTTTCTGCCCTCTCTGGGCCTCATCAGGTGAATTATAGCCATACAGAAGAGTTGTAATACAATGAAACAGCTGTCTACAGATGACACAATCATTAATTATATATATATATATATATGTGTGTGTGTGTGTGTGTAATCAGACTGTGTTTAATATAGTTTGTTTTTAAAAAGTGATTTAATCCTCAAACATGAAAATGAGGGGCTAATGTTAAGGGAGGTGGGGTCAAGTTGAATCAGTGCATAGACGTTGCGGTTGTGTGTGTGTCGAATGTTTCCCCACATTTCAAAGTTTTATTAATTTTTGAAGATAGAATTGCAGTTGAAGAAAAAATTAAAAAAGGTCAGGTAGTAATTATAAATTGTTGTCAAAGGAGGAATCGATCTTTCTTTAGACTGTTGAACAAATAGAGGAGGGTGGAGATAAAGAATTGACGGTGGAATTCGGAGGGTGAGGATTCGGTCAGGTCAAAATAATTCGGGAGTCGAAAGGGTTAAACACTCATTCTCCCTACCATCTTCTGTCCCTCTCTATCATTCCTGCATCGAAAAAAGATAAACATCCTCTAAACATCTCTCTCTCTCGTGCACCTTCTCTCTCTCTCTCGTGCACCTTCTCTCTCTCTCTCTCTCTTTCTCTCTCTCGCTCGCTCTCTCGCTCGCTTACACACACATGCACACAATCGTGAAGAAATAAATATCTTCCGTCTCTCTCACTTTGTCGCACTCTATCCTAAAAATATATCAACATTCTCCCTCTCTCTCTTCCTTTCTTTCAATCCATCGTAAAAAAGATAACCCCCTCTCTCTCTCTCTCTCTCTCTCTCTCTCTCTCTCTCTCTCTCTCTCTCTCTCTCTCTCTCTCTCTCTCTCTCTCTCTCAATTCTATTCCAAAATGATTAGAGACGCACATCGCGTCATAAAAAGACACCACTTTTTGTGGTCAAAAAATATATGCTTATTTCAGTGAGATACTTCTTTCCTTTTTTCCCTTTTTCTTCTTTTTTTTTTTTTTGGCAGCCCAGTTGAACAAGTTCGCATTATAATCAAAAAGTAATTATCAGTACGAGTAAAGTACTCGTTGCTTCCCGAACGCTATACGTAGGGATGGAAATCTAATGCACTACAGTATCTGAGAGAAATGCACATGGCAGTATAAGACACATCAGAGTTACATTCAATTTGAATTTTTCAAAGAGAGAGAGGGGGTTTGCGCTGCATCTATGACAACGCGTTGAACGCTGTTTATGTGTTTTGCCTTTTTTCTATATGGCGTATGGCGAACTCTCGTCGAAAGGCGTGGGATACTTGTAATGGTCAAACAAAAAAAAAAGTCAGTAAGAAGATAGCGGCTGGCGTCGTTCCAGTAGACCACAGAGTGAAAAGTTTGGGGAGGAAATATCTAGAACTTGCCTGAGAACCGAAAAATTGGAATACGGAGGTGACAATATACCCATCATCATTGGTGCGCTTGGAACGGCTCCAAAAGGCCTTGCCAATAGATAAGGAGACTTGAAAATCTGGAGAAAAATTGAAACCACTCAAATGACAGTGTTAACCCTTTGAGGCCCATTTCTTTATTCATTCCACGTTGAACAAGTCTGCTATCTGGAGATCAGCCTGGGTTCTTCACAAGATGGTGGCACAGAATATAAACCTGTAAATGCTTCTATGAAGATAAAAAAGGTGGCATTAAAAATAACCCACAATGCAGATACCAACTCTTCAAAAGTGGGATGAAATTCAACCAACGATGCTTCAAAGAGTTAAGATGCTGGAGAGAGTACGTGGGTGTTGATGGGACCTCTTGTCACTCGATTTCCAACGAAAGCCACCAGATATCCGTGGTGTGAAAGTACGACGAGAACAAAATAATGATGATATGGGCAAATACCAGGACCTTCCCCCAGAGTTGAAATGAATGTGTAACATGTAGATTAGGACTGTGTCTGTGATAAATGGTTCAGTTGGAACCGTGTCAGATCCAGTAATGAACATAAATGAATTAGAGAGAAATAGTCCAGGTGTGCAAGGATACTGAAAAAATGCCCGGGGGGGATGAGGAGACTTACTGTCACTCAATCTCTTGCAAAAACTACCAGAAATCAGGTGGGTGCATTCAAATACATGAAATAATAATAATAATAATGATAATAATAATAATAATAATGATGATGATGATGATGATGATGATGACCACGACGACAACAACAACAACAACAACGACACAGAGTAAATAGGAAAGAGAATAAAAGCTTGGAAAGTATCAGGATCTGGCAAGGGAGCTGAAGATGTGGAACATAAAAGTCAGGGTAGTACCAGTGATAGAAGGTGCACTCGGAACCGTACCAAAGACATTGAAAGCGAGATTGAAAGAACTAATGATAAAAGGAAGGGTTGAGACTATACTTTCTTTGAACAAAGAAAGCAAAAAAGTCGGCCGACACATGAACTTCAGTAAAACGAAAATCATGTGCAATAATCATGTTGAGAATGAGAACATAACTGTCAAGATAGAAAATGCAAAACTCGGCAAGATAGACCAATACATCTACCTAGGATAACGAATCTCCATGAGATCCTCAAAAGAGGAGGGAATCAAGCGAAGAATCACTTTGGGATGGCAAGCCTTCGGCAGAGCAAGCTCAACTTTCAGGATCCAGACGATCCCAATAACCCTGAAAAGAAGAGTATACAATCAATGCATTTTCCCCATAGTCACTTATGGAGCTGAAACATGGAACCTAACCAAGAGACAGACCTGCAAGCTGAGAAGTATGCAACGTGTGCATGAGAGAATCATGCTCAACCTTACATGGAGAGACCACGAGACAGCACAGTATATAAGGAAGAAAACGGGTGTCGGAGACATCATAAAAAACTATTTAAAAAACTCAAATGGCAATGGGCAGGCCAGGTTGCAAGGATGAAAGACAACTGATGGACATCACGTCTCACAACATGGATCCCCAGAGATCACATGAGAAACCGAGGCCGACAGAGCACAAGATGGAGAGATGAACTGGACAGATTCAGGAAATACTGGCTCCGCGACGCACGTGATAGAGAATTGTGGCGAATCCTGGGGAAGGTCTATGTCCAACAACGAACCTTAAAAGACTGATGATGATGATGATGATGATGATGATGATGATGATGATGATGATGATGATGATGATGATACACAGACCCCATCACTACTAGGGACTGTACGAATACTAAGGAGAGTGCTGGAAATATGAGATCTACGACCCTAGCTGTTAGCAGTGGCCTATCAGAGAGAAGAGATGAGGAGGAAGAAAGGAAAGAAACACAACACAGCACACATTGCAAATGCTGGTGGAGGTACGAACCACAGCGCTACTATGATAGGTGAGGGATATATGAGAGGAGGGCTGGAGACCTTTGGAGACTTACTGTCACTAAGCCGTCTGTGATAGCCACCAGGCAACCAGTGTGAAACTGTGAGAGTGTGGAGTGGAGGGCTGGAGACTTGGGTAGACTTGCTGTCACTCAGTCTTTAGCGCTGACCACTAGGCAACTGGTTTGAAAATGCAAGTAATAATAACAATGATAATAATTGTAATAGTATTAGTACCACAGATTGAATTCAAAGAAAGTGAAAAACTGAAAATATAACTGAATCTTGCCCAAGAACAAATACGAAATACCATTCTATCGTATATTCTTGTCTGGCCAGGTCACAGAAGACAGAAGAAAAAAAGCTAATGTCATGTCCTGACATGACCATCGAGATCAGAAAGAAAAGATCGTGCTTTCCAATTGTATAAAGCCTTAACGACAGAGCGAAATACATCAAGTAATGGAATTGAGAAAGTTCTCAGACGTAGCAGTTAAAGTGAATGCAATTCGCGGTTTGAAGATGTCAATTTGGGGGCGGAGGGGGCTTATTAGGGAATAGGCAAGTAGAACCATCCAGATGGTATGGAAGAGATTCCTTTCTGAAATCTCCAGAACAAAGTGGTGAAAGGAAGTTTACACTATCAGAAATCCCCCTCTCTATCTCTATCTCTATCTCCCTCTCTCGCACACACACAACCTGTTCATCTCTCTATCTGATCATATCAACCTATCGCTCAATCTCAGTCTGTTCATAACCCCCCTCTCTCTCTCTCTCTCTCTCTCTCTCTCTCTCTATATATATATATATATATATATATATATACATATCTTTGAGATGTGTTTTACGAAAATACCTATATATATATATATATATATATATATATATATATGTATGTATGTATGTATGTATGTACATATATATATATATCCATCCTTGAGACGTGTTTTACGAAAATACCTATATATATATATATATATATATATATGTGTGTGTGTGTGTGTGTGTGTGTGTGTGTGTGTGTCCATCCTTAAGACGTGTTTTACGAAAATACCTATATATATATATATATATATATATATATATATATATATATATATATATATGTGTGTGTGTGTGTATATATATATATATATATATATATATCACTTTCAATCTATTATATATATATATATATATATATATATATATATATATATCACTTTCAATCTATTCATCTCTCTATCTGATCATATCTACCTATCTGTTTTTGCTCTATCGCAGTCGGTTTATAACTCTCTCTCTCTCTCTCACACACACACTCTCTCTCTCTCTCTATCTATCTATCTATCTATCTCTCTCTCTCTTTAATCAGTAAAAGCGAATGTGAACACAAGAGACCATTGTACCCAGTGGACATCAGAGGAATAGAGCGAGACTCATAAAAGTAATTGGTAGAAAATAGACAGGCTACTTCTCCTGGCTGATTTGTGCAGATTACAATAGACAACTCAATGGTTTACTTCCGTTGCTTTTTTTTTAAACTAGTGTAACGTTAATCTTCTAATAGAATCGGTTTTATCGACGAAGGTTGGGAATACCCTGGACGGAGCACGTAACAAATGGAGAAGTTTTGTGTAGATTAAAAGTTGCAAGGAAACTATTGCTAACAATAAGAAAGAAACAGATGAAAATGTTTCGGACCCTTAATGAGGAACGAAGGACTGCTTGGGGAATATAAGGATCTCAGAGAGATCGAAGGCAAGATATGCAATGGTTGGCAGTGAGTAAGCTGGGGTTTGAATAGATGGGTGGTAAAAAGAATACCGAAAGACACAGACAACCGCTTTGGGGGGTATTAGCCTCCCTCCCTGGATCGGGCCTTCTCGCCTAGGGTGAGGGGGTTTGAATGTTGGCCAATAAAGGACAATGGTGTTGTTTTGTGCTATGCAATATTTGTTTTTGTACCGAGAACACAAACATCAAGAAATATCCCCAAAAGTCACAACTCGCTAAAAGTAGAAAAATCTCAGTGAGCCGGAGAAAACGGGGAAAACAGATCCGGAGCAAAACTGCCTTTTCACTATTCGTTTGCGCTTACAACGTCTTGCATGTCCAAGACACAAGTCGCCAATTTACTATAAGCTACAATAGTATCCCACTGCATGAGTCAGTGAAAATTAGGAATAAAGCTATAACAAACGTCTCCTCTTCTTATAGCACTTCAACAAGATTTATTAAGACGACAATGCTTATGTGAAAAGACGGCAAATTTTAAAATGGTAGAGAGACAAAATTCTAAAATAACCGGTGTCCCCACAAACGAATTCTTGAAATACAAGAAAAACTGCCATCAAATAAACAAAGACAAACCTACCTTATTGATAAAATGTCTGAAGGCAGCTACGATGAAGAGTTCTTTCGTAGTCTTGGTTTCATGGTGATCTTCGGTGTTCAAAGCCTGGAACGGAAGTGAGATATTAAGAGCATTATAAGTGTATGGATAGTATATAGCTGTAAAGATTATATATATATATATATATATATATATATATATATGTGTGTGTGTGTGTGTGTGTGTGTGTGTGTGTGTGTGTGTACGTTCCTATCCGAAAAAGTAGATTCCTATTTTAAAAAATTGTAGCTAAAATGACATAAAACGAAGTAGAAATTACCATTAATTTATAAGCGAAAAGTTTTCGAGCGTTCTTCCAAAATACAAAATGAAACATGTCTTGACTATGAACAAAAACTATTATGTCAAAATTTTTCTGGATATATATATATATATATATATATATATATATATATATATATATATATATATATATATATACTCATGAAAATGTGTGATATCTGTGGTTGTACTTGATCCCCATCGCCAAATCTCTTTGAGTAACCAACGTAAGTAAACCCTGTGTTTCAAAAAATTAAATGATGTGTAGTATAAACATTCATATGCAATAGATTATGATAACACCCTAATTCAAATAACGACCTACATGTTGTCTCCCATGAGCTATATATTAAAATCGTGGCTGAAAGATAAGTGGTATTTGATCAACATGGCTGGGGAGCTGTGTTCGTCCCCTTGCATTCACGAGGTTTCCTCAATTCCTCCCCCATTTTGAACTGTCATCCAGTCGGTTTTTCATTGTTATACTATCCATTGGGCGTTCCTCCCCAATTCTTCCCGTAAATGAAATTCCTTACATTAGGATATACCTCTCCTGGAGGCCAAGTGTCTCCTCTTTAAAAATCATAAAATTAGAAAGATAGATAGATAGATACGGACAGACTGGGATAGGTTGATATATATGAACAGAGATAGCTGAATAGATAGATAAAGAATAAAATAATCGTAAACAGAATTAGATGAGCAATGAACAGGCTGATAAAGAAAGTTAAAGAAAGAAAGAAGTTAAATACGTAAGTACATGCATAAGTCTCAAGGCTAATGATGAAAGAGATGTTTATTCTACACGACAAATATTCATTTTTCGATATAATCTCCTTCTTTGTCAATGCACTTAATTTAGTAGTGAATGTTAATCACAAAATCGAAATTTTACCTCTTCCAAAACTGCTTCCAATTTTTCTGGACTTATATTGTAACCGGCTTCCAAAAGGCTGTCAAAAGATTAGAAAGACTTCTAGTTTTGTTGCAAATAAAGACACAAAATGTTTGATATATATACAAAAGCTTCAACGAAAATAAAACAGACTGTTAGATAGATAGATAGATAGATAGATAGATAGATAGATGGATGGATGGATAGATAGATAAAGAGAAGTGGTATTTGATCAACACTGCTGGGGTTATATGTTAATATTACTGTTTAAAAGTTTTTAATGTATTTGTAAAGCTTAATGTGCTGTAAAGCTTCCTAAACTATATATATATATATATATATATATATATATATATATATATATATATATATATATATATATATATACATGTGTGTGTGTGTATGCATGTGTTATTGAGGAATAGATATGTGATCTGACAGAATGATTATAAATTGCATTACATTATTAAACGGTGAATGCATCATTTGTTCTAGACAATGTGAAATAAAATAAACAATCGAAGAAAATGTCGGATCATATATCCATTTCTTGATATCATAATTATCGCGTCGGGGAGACAAATAGAGCAGATATAAACCGTGAATAAGCAAGAATGGGAATTTGGAGTTGAAACAGTTATTTGGCCCTTCTTGTTTCCGCCAAGTGTTCAACTCAAAGGTGAGAGCAACGCTACGTTGAAGCGACTACGCTATCGGTCACAGGTTCGATTCCTGCAGCATCTCCATTTTCTTTGATTTTTGTTCTATTTTACGTTGTCTAGGCCAAAAGATACATTGACTGTGTAATAACGGGAGATCATTTAAGATAAGACTTTCAATATAAGATAATGCAATTTATAATCACATTACAAATATATATTTGTGAACAATAGGAAATGAGACAGACTCAGGAGTAAAAGTATATGAAGACTTTATTTGTTAATTAATTCATTCGTGAATTAATTAATTAATTAGTATGCTATACATGTTTCCGGAGGGGTTCCCATCTCCAGTAACATGTGGGTACTTTTCAGTGATTAAAGAGTTATCGAAGAAAAACAAATTAACGTCAGATATTTTGCTTTGGAAACAAAATGGAAATCAAAAAAGAGGATTCCGTCTGGGTCATAATGGTGAGTTTTTACTGTGATCTTTACCGTGAAATCTATGTGTGTGTGTGTGTGTGTGTGTGTGTGGTTACGGACATGGATTATATCATCAATCATTTCTCTCGTTTCATTACAAGGTAACGAATATTTGGATCAAGTGTGTGTAAGAATTGTCATTGAGAATGAGTCCTAATGCTTTCAACCTTTTTCTAGTCATCATCAAGAACATGATATATACATGGTATAAGTTTAAAATACGATAACTGTTTGGAAAGTGATTAACGAAAAAAATAGTCTACGCCGGGCAATGGCGCTTTAGACCTCGTCGAAGTATCATTTGTGTGAGTGTATGTGTGTCTGTGTGTATATGTGTGACTCACCGTTCGGGATTGTCCACTGAGATGGACAAGGCGTCTTTCAATTGGTCAAGAAGGACATCACAAAGAAGTTTATCAGCTCTTCCTGTGTTATCTTTATCCAATAAGGAAAATAAATTCTCTGTTAATGCCAGAAAATCTTTGAAAAATAAAGAAAACGAGAATTAAACGCTTTTCCCTGTTGCTGGTAAAACGTGTCTCATGGTTAAACCGGTTCTTTTTCAAGCAGCACCGAATCTACATACTATCAATATTTTTTAACTAATTGCTCACCGGAAGCCTTCACGAAACCCAACCTATAATACTTCTTAATAAATACTTTCGTAAGTAAAAATGGTGTAAAGCGAAGAAGCAACTACCATTAATTTACATAAGAATTTTTTAGGGATCCCAGGCCCTCAAAACGGTGATGTTATAAAACGCTGGGTTATTAGAGGTCGTGAGAGATACAGAGGACTAGGTTATCGGAGAGCATGGAAGATGGTGTCTATTGTCTCTATAATGGTGGGTTGCAAGACAAACGCTGAACACTATTTTCGCTTTTCGCCTTTTTCGTTAAAGCGAAAAAGTGGCGTAAGGCGAACATCCGAAATATTCAATATTATATATACTTATATACTTCAGGTTGGAGACTGAGTACCAAAGGTTCGAACTGTACAACTCCGAAATGAATGAAGATTGCAATAACCACAGAACTATCACACTCTGACAAGCATGGAAATTCTATTACATATTAATCCCTATACGAGTAGCCATCTCACCCCCAGGGATGTAGGTGTGTAGCGTATCAATTATTAATCTTCGTTTAATTTATTTACCGTTCCCTTTTCACTCTACTCTTCACTCCCCCACCCCCGTCTCTTTTGACCACTCAGGCCAAACAGTCATGATGGTCAACTAGTAGCGGTCATTTTCACTCCTCAACAGCGAAACGATAAATGACCGATTCAATTTTGTTCAACTGCCTGGACCCTGGGGAGGCTCAAATGGCCTGACGGTTAACGGCAAGGAGAATGAAATCGACAAACCGAGTTCAATCTCCACGTAGAACAGTCTGCATTCACTTCAAACTGATATCTTTAGGAAAGGCATGAATCCACCGTAGCCCTATGTGATAGTCCATCTTGAGCGTCAAGCTAGGACACCAGCCCCTTAAAAACCTACAATTGCCACAAACAATGATTTGGTCACCATGTACCGTTTGAGAAATGGTGGAAAGATCATTACCTCATGTCAAGTGTGACACGGGAAGCAACGTTGCTTTTTTACTAGACCCTGGAAAGCATAAGTAACTGAAAACAACAATTCGGTGGAAAAACACAAAACCAATTTCGTAACTAATGGAAATGAGACATTTTAAAACCCGGTTTCTGAATTCTTCACAGAAACAACCCTGGTTTCCTTAAATACAGAAGTTTCGCTACATCCAGTTACCCACCTGAAGCAAGCAAATGTCCCTCAGAGCTACTCACCAACATGGGGCCATCTTTATTCATACTTCGACAACAACCCTGACGTGTCTCATAGGCAGGGTTACACATATTACCTAACTATCAGCTACTCATGTACACACATACATCAGTGATATGACAGATCTACAAACTTTTTATTGAATATATCTATACAATCATGCATTATACAACGTTCTGTACGTTTAAGAACTTTATTTCAGGCGCATTAATAATAGTTTTGGTGTCAAACAACCATCAAACCATTGTACAACATGGTAAGTACTAGCAGATTTTTGCCGGCCCTTCATTCCTGAAGTCATTTTTATACAACAAGTAGCGAGTCTCCGTATTGAAACTGGACACGAGAAGCATCAGAGTTTTTACCAACCGAGAAAAACAAGCAGCAGTCATTTCATCCAATTGTTATAGATTTCAGTTTTTTAAACGAAAAACCCACTTCCAATATTTTTTAACATACGAGAAGTATATAAAGTTTATGAATAATATTATTTTCTTGAAAGGTAAGGTAAAGTTAGATTATCAATATTTTTCAGGGAAACTGACTTCCTTGTTATATTTTTAAACTTAATGTCTCTTGGGTGAGAGAGGATAAAAAAAATAGAGTATCTTTAATGCTCATCAAAATGATTTTGATAAGTTTTGTTCACAACTCTCCGCTCGAACAAGGGTGGGTGCGACTCCGATCCCAATTTATTCCATCCAAATGCACAGGGAAAATTGTCCAATGAAGAGATTTCACACTCTTCGCTCCTACTGGGAATTGAACCCAGATCCTTCTAGGCATGAGGCAGAGGTGGCAACCATTACATTATCTAGGCAGACTTGTAGATCTTACAATATGAGGGACTTTCTAATCGAATATTCCATTTTATTCTTGAATGTTTTATTTTATTTTTGAATGGCATTTTCTTTTTGTTGAAGATACCTTTTGCATAGGTACATATGTGGTGTATGCATACATACTTGTTGAAAGATAAGATAGGTTACAGAGTAACCCTTTCCAGGCGTCAAGTGGACTATAGAAACATTTTAAGTAGATTTATTGACAAGATAAAATGTGGTCGCTTGGAACCCCCGCAGATTGATAGCTAGTCACAGCCACTCAATTAAAATACTAGGAGAAAGAAAGAGAAAAGGGGTTGATAAAAAAGGAACGTTGTATTTGGATTCTAACGGCGGAAATGAGAAAGATAGACATTAAGTTTAGTTTCATGAGAAACGAAAGGAAGCAGGTGGAAAACAGAAAACAAAATGGTAGATGGTCATTTAGTTATCAGGTAAATGAAGAGGCCAAGTTAATTCAGTAAAAGATAGATTGACATAAAAAAGACTCTTGCCTATAAGTTAGACGGACCAAAGGTTGGTCACCTGAGTACCAGAGAGTATGGTAGTAGAGTAGTAACAGACCAGACGAGAAAAGGGTCGGACGGTCTATAGGCCACCGGCCCCAGGCTGCTGACTGTAGAAGAGTTTGACAAGTGCTCTCTCTCTCTCTCTCTCTCTATATACATATATATATATATATATATATATATATATATATATATATGTGAGGAAGCAAGAATTTTCTTTCCTCTTCAAACGAAGACTATCGATGTATTTTCGATATTGAACCTCGACATGAGTTCCTCGTCTTTCGTTCGTTCCCATGTTACAGCCGCGGTGAGCATAAATGCAAAGAAATGCATTATCCTTCATACACTCTAAAATACAGATAACTACTTCTAGATTATAATACTTGTATATTTTTGAATGCGCTGAAATATCGTTAGCTGTATACATGATATTTATATGCATCGAGGTCCTTCCAGTCTAGTCTAAAAAGGTTTGAGAAAGGCTGCTCTAGACACTCACCTTTGACGCTACAATAACAGAAGATAGCGTAGCGAAAAACTTCATATGGAACAGCCTCAACGTCTGTACACTCGACTTTTCGGAGGAAACATGACGTCACTGGTTGAGAAAAGTCTCTAAACGAAGAAAAAAAACTCATGATTCGTAAGAATTATCTTATTACTATATTATCACGAACAGGGGCTTTGTTCATGACATCTTATTTGTAAAAGTGGATCAATAAGTTAGTAGCTATCTGCTGAATTTTGATCCGGCATTTCTACTGTATAATGTTTGATCTATGTGGTCAATGGAGAATGGTTGAATTAAGTGCATTGACAAGAAAAGAGGTTGTGTGGGAGAATGAATATTTTCGCGCGTAAAATAATTTTGAACAACCGTGCTTATCAAAGATGGCGAGTGTTCTATCCTTTTCTCATACGTGCATGTCTTCGTGGGGCTTGTGTATTTGTTTGTTTGCTTTTCTGTGTGTACCAGCGCTCCTTGCAATACTGTTTTGTCTATAGACTTGAAAATTGGCACTCCACTAGACCCCTTTAAAATTTTTCTTTCTAGTTTTGGGGAAAAAAAACATTTTTGATCTTTTTAGCGCCTCATTCTGGCGGGTCTATTGATAATAACATTATCTTTATCATTAGACGACGAACTTATCGATTTACCAATGTACAAATGCAACGCTGTCACCTCTAATCATCCCTAAAACACTTTAACGCCTTTTCGAAATCCGGAATTCTTCAGATTTCGGAATGGTAGTAATGAGAGATGTTACATTTTCTGCTTCCTACTATTACCCATAAGTCTAATAATCACCAAAAAATGAACAAAATAGCCGTGAGCAGCAGAGACACATCTGAGTTGTATGAGCATCGGGACACAACTGCGTGCAGTGGATTGAGCCAAGGGCGTCTCGAAATGATAACTTCTGCTGTGATCTACGATGTCTCTGAGGGCGCAGTGGATATAAACAAGATAAGATTGGTTGAGCCTGGGTCGTATCAGGCACCAAATTGGCGCCAAATGTGATCTTTGGTGTGTAGATGACATCTATTTTCGGAACTTTGTTTTGGTTTTCAGAATGGCTAATAAAATGATTGGGTTCCTTTTGCTTATTTTGATTTCATTTATTTGTTTGCACTGGTTCATATTGATGGGTATTTATAAAGTCTGATACAAGGTCACGATGCGAGGCACCCAGTGAAGATTGAACTCTCTTCAATTGTAATGATCCAATAGGTAAGCTTGCTAACCATTACAATAGAGCAAGGTTGCCTGGTATTCACTAAACTTAGCTTAACTTGGCTTCGCACGATGCCATAATGCGGGATACCTGGTGAAGATCCAATTCACCCAGTAATAATAATAGTAAGTTGAAGTTTTGACGTATTTGTTTAATAAATCCTACCCGCGATATCCTCCTGTGCAGAAGCAGCTAATCCACACAAGTAAGAATTAACAAGGAGCAGATGCCAACTGTCACGCTAAGGGACGCAACTGACGTAGTAAAATAGAATGGCATTCATGATCTAATGACTCACTGAAAATGTTGAATCTAAAAGATAATATGAAAATATAAAAATTGATAAAAGCGAAAACAAAAAACCATGAATATTCTTTTGTGACCAACGGGACGCTATCCTCTCATTGCATATGCAAATCTCTATTATCTACGTATATAAAATGCAATGGGTACAGAAAGCTATTTTCCAAGCTCACTGCAAAGCAAATCTGTATTATCTAAGTATGTAAAATACAATGTGCATTGAAGGCTATTTGCCTAACTCATTGCTATGTAAATCTCTATTATCCACGTATATAAAATGTAATGAGTACTGAAGGTTATTCTCCAAGCTCACTACAATGTGATTTTTATCATCCACGTATATAAAATGCTATACGTACAGAAGGCTATTTTCCAAGCTCACTGCAATGCAAATCTTTGTTATCCACGTATATATAATGCAATGAATGTAGAAGGCTATTTTCCAATCCCACTGCAATATAAATCTCTATTATCCACCTATGTAAAATGCAATGTGTATAGAAGACTATTCTCCAAGCTCACTGCAATGCAGATCTCTTCTATCCACGTATATAAAATGCTTTGTGTACATTCATACATTTCATATATGTCGTCAATTTTCATGGCACGGGTAAAATAGATATATAATAGAATAACTAAATTATTAAAGACGCGCAGAGTGTGCGTCACTCGGTCATATATGAAATGTGTTGAAATCAGATCTTTGAAAACAGATTTCGATAAAATATCTCCTATTAAGAAATTGACCAACTGTTTAAGTTTAGTTCTTTTCTAAAAATCCTAAAATCAAGAACGTAAATATTGTTTCTTAACGTTCACCAAAACAATTGCTACGATGGCTCGTTGAGAACTTCATTCTACGTCTTCAAAACGAATTGTTTAAACAATAGCCATCAAATATGCTGGAGAGTGGTTCCCTTTTTATCTGTGTCTGTGTTTTTGCGTTCGTTTATGTGTTTGTCTGTGTGTCCCAATGCTTCTGACTATACTGTTTTGTCTACAGACTTGAAAATTGGTATCAGTACTCCACTAGTCCCCTTCTAAGAAAAAATTGCTAAAGGAAAGCTTTTTGATCTTTTCGGGGCCTTATTTTGGCGGGTTTATTGATAAAATCTTAATTTCCTGGAATCTAGATATTTTTTAGATGTTTTTGTTGTTTTGTTGTTTTTTTTTACTAGATTTTAGATTTTTTCCGATGGAAAACGCCAATGATATCATATATATTTCACTTTTTTTGATCTGACAAATTACATCAAATTTTGTCTCACTTGCACAACTCCATCATCAGGTCGCGATATACATTTCCCGTCACACCGTGTAAATGCTTCGAAACTGAAATATCAAAATAAAAATATTTTTATTCACTTGAACCATGATGCTATAACGGTAAAACAGGCTTCCAGGGATAAGAATTCGATCTATGCTTTTTACTGAACTTAAAAATAACATGATAGAACGTCAGGTGAAAACTTTATCAATAATATACATTTTGAATCAAAGTTAGGTAACACCTTCCATCGAAATTATTAATGGAATGAACAATTCCTATGATATATTCCACACAGTCAAAAGCAAATTATTAGATATGCGAAAGACATTTAACTCATAAGGGAGGTAACTTTGTCAAAATTTGACAAAGTTACTCCCCTTGAAATATTGCGTTCAGTGATTTCTGAAGCGGATACTAAAATATTCAAGGGGTCACAGGAAGACGAGAGACAAAAAGGGAGTCTTGAAAGACAAGAAAAAAAACTCTTCACATCAAGCCTATCCTTTTCACTAATTTTTTATTATTATTTAATCAAGTATTTTTAGTACCTTTGTACAATCATATTTTTATTATAAAATAAATGTATTTTTTTTTTTATATTTCATTTTCAATGACTCATTTTTTACCGACTTTACAGTTGTACTGATGACATATATGGTCTAGAAGGGGTTGGTAAATGTGCTTCCAAGCAGAAATGTAATCGAATCCAGGCTTTTTACCTCGTTTCGAACGCGGGACTAAGCGCAACAATTATAGCTACCACAATAAGAATTGTAACTCTTGTTGGGCATTTTTGTTAAGAGGAGAAGGAAGATGGAAGTGCATTGTCAGATTTTTACAGCCTTTCCCGGATAAGAAACTAATGCTGCCAAAAGTTTGAAATAAAGAAGCTTCAGTAATATAGCCTTTTGGGTCTTTTTCGTTAGTCGTTACTGGACCAAAATTTTCATAACCAGTGGGAATATTTATTTCGTCAGGGTCAGGGTTTGAGTTTCGGTGTTTGGATATAACGAAAAAAAACAGCATTTTGGGTCTCTTTCAGTAAGAAAAATGCATTTCATTATATTTTTATTTTTTTAGTTTCCATTCTTTAAAATGATGGACTTTTGGTGGGGACTAAGGGAGAAAACCCGTGACCGGCAAAAGGTCGAGCTACAAAAAAAATACAAAAGATGATAATTAGAAAATGCTAACGAATCCGTTCTCTTATTCAGGGATCGGCAATTACAGCCCACGGATCAAAGCCGGCCTTCAGCTTCATTTCAACCAACCCATCGACTTTATTGAATAAGTGACGTAGCAAAATTCTTTGTTTTCCTAATTCAACATTGGTCATCGAACAATAAAATTTTGTATCGAAAATTAAGCAAAAGATGATTCTATTGTCTAGTATGATCTTGGTTTCACTTTTATTCTCTTCGACCCCTAAGACATAAAAACATTTCTAATTTTGGCCACCTCCAAAAATATTTGCCAATCTCCGCTCTAGGTAAACAGGATTTCTTGGACGCAGCATCGTCATTATTAATCTTTGACTGGTTTATCTCTCTTCTCCTTATTCTTGCTTTTTGTCGCAACGTTTAGACCGTTTGCAAGAATAACAATTAGATGAAAGATGGATCAGGAAAAAAACGAACCAGAAGAATATTTCATCAAAGAAATTCTGACAATTTAAAGGGTATTACGTATACGACTAGTAGATAATAAACAAACAATATGGTGTGGAGAAAGGAGTGAGAAGGGATGTAGGAATTATATATGACTAGATTAAACTTATCTGGTTGTGACAGATAAACTAGTCAAAATGAATAAATCAGTTTCACTTTTTCGATATTGCCTCTGCCAAGGAAGTGGGAAAGGTAAACGTGTTCGGTCGCATCTTTCTGTCTTTCTGTTTTCTGTCTATTCATATGATATCTCCAAAAGTACTCAATGAATCACACTGATTTTTCTGTGGATAGCTTGACAACAGGCTGTGAAAGGAGTGATCTGATTTTGGGGCCGATCCATGCACAATTACTTCCCCTTGACAATGGCAATTGCAGTGCTTTCTGAGTTGAGTTTTGCATCAACCTATATAAATTTGATTCCTGCCATAGAATCTTGGAACTTGTTATCAGCAAGTACCGACATACACTCAGCACAACTTAATCTCGAATAAGGCCACAGTTATATGTTATGTTGTACCCAGTAAACAGTCTTTGAAAAATTCTGTGAAGTTGTATGTCTTCCTATCTTTTCCGTTTTCTCATTATGGAGTTTTCTGATCGAACTTTTATTCAGTAATCGTAACTTTTTACGTCTTGAATTCGTTCATTTCTCAACTATCAAGTTTAGTAATAAAATCAAAATAAAATTTGGAAGTTTCTTTCAAAAACGAAGAAGAATTAGACTTTGCACAATGTAAGAATAGTGGTTCCGATCGTAAATAATTAAGTCTTACGCTCTTTCTCGCTAAAAAAAGATACACAATTAAAAAGAAACGGGAGAATTAATGAGAAAAAAAACACAGAAGTAAATGAATAAATTATATAGTTATTTCTTTGATTAAATTGTTAAATAGTTCTTATTCGTTTGCCCTTTTTTTAACATTGGAGATAATCATTTCATATCGCCTTCTTGATTTTTTATTGTTATTATTATTATTATTATTATTATTATTATTATTATTATTATTATTATTATTGTTGTTCTTGTTGTTGTTGTTGTTGTTGTTGTTGCTGTTGTTGTTGTTGCTGTTAATATTTTTTGAAAAAATAATTTGTCTTCACAAATTACTGTGTTCTTTGTGTTACTTTCCTATGTGGAAGAGTAAATCTTTTTAGGTTAGTTTCATATAAGGTCATATTGTAGGGATCCCAGTGAGAATCGAACTCTCTAGTGATCAGTTCCAAGACTAGCAAACGAATTAATACTCTACAGCAGGTGCCTTTTGTTACGTATGCTTATTCTCATAAATAATGAGAATGGGTTCGGTGTGTCACTCAATAGAAACTGTCATGTGCCCAATGTCTTTTGGCTGCATGCTGAGTTGGGGGTGATAAATTTGGAAAATGGGAAGAGGGTTGATCAATGAATAAATTATTTCTCATGACTTTTGCTGGTTGGTGATCACCAAAAGAAAACAAGTGTGAACACTGACGATCACGAACTTTTTTCTTTCTTTTTTTTTTTTTTTCAATTTCTTGATATAATAGGGATTAAATGTTTATATCTTCATCCTTCTAGCTCAATAGGTGCAGCCTGCACAAGTGATATACAGATAGTCAGTCAGTCAGCCAGACCAATTTAAAAACTGAAGAAACCCTCGTTGATGTTTACAGTTTTGGTTGATGGTTTTTCATAAGACACAAGACGAAGTCTGTCCGGAGAGTATCAGGCCACTTTAGATAAATCGGGATCCGATTGCGCGACCTTAATGTAATCTGGCAACCAATAAAGGTGAACCCCATTGTGCATTCGTGATTATACACTCGACCGTTGGCTTATGCAGTCGGCATTGGGTGCCATTGAGTGAGCTTACGGTCCAAGTTTAGCTCTCCGTGACTTATATCTTTTCTAACCGACCTCGTATTACATGGGGTTGAAGTTGAACAGTCTGCCTTAAAGGGAAATAACTTTGCTTTCAAAAATCCAGAGTTATTTCCCTTTGTACTTCAATAGCTTATGCTAAATTATTACTGTTGACTTCGCTTAGATTGAAATAAGTCACAGAAGTAATGCACCTTGTGAGGATCGAACTCACCGTGTGTCCAGATTGGGTGAATTGTGCCAGATTAACCAAATGTTAGTAAAAAGGAGTCTCGCCCAGAGTTTTTTTTATCCTCTATTCTCGATCTATGCTGTTAACTCACTGTCTTAATATGAATTACCCAGTCCATACGACCTGAGTAGTTGCGATGTAAACAGCTGAAATTAAGACGAGAAAAATACTAGTCGAAACTTGATTATTAATTATGAAATTACCGTATTTGAAGGCATATAAGACGTCACTTCAGCAGGGTATATTATGAGGGAAAGGTGATAATTTATTCACTGCTAAGTATTTAATATCATCAAAATATGGAGCTAGACTAGAGCAGAATTGACACAAAATGCAACTAGAACAACAAGAAAATCTTAGTTGTGTCTATACATCTCTATTAGATGCTTTTCGTTCGGTCAGTCGGTCGGTCGATCCCAGTTATGTCACACAACAGATATAGGAAAGAGGGAAGTGGTACGATGACATTAAAAGATGGAACGTCATTAAGTGAACACGATTTTGATCAGTTGTTTTTTTACCAGATGCTAATGTCATAATTGAATTTTTGAAATCGAAAAGGCAAAAAATGACCCCAAAAGCCAGAAATGGCCTTTTATGAGAAAAAACAAAAGAATTCAACATTGTATATAAGTCTCGAAGAATAGGCTTTTATTAGAAAAAGGTGGGTCTTTTATGCTATCGAATACGGTATCCCAAGGGGCGTAGCCGTAGATTGGGTGGTCTGCAAAGTCATTTAGTGAGATTTGTTAGTGTATAATGTTAGTGGGAATGCTGTAGGCTATTCATATAGCTTTAAAATCGCCCCTTCCACTCTTTTCTTTAGGTATGCCCCCCCGGGTATTACCGTTTCGTACTTGAGTTTATTCTTGAAATCGTTAGGTTGATTCATTCTAGTATTACAAAACAAACGCTGAAGCTGTTTTGACATACCTTTATGATGAGAAAGCGCTGCATACGCCAGTCGGACATTTCTCTCAAACATTGGCCTCTTGTGAGAAGTGCTTGTCAAGATCTGATGAGCATGTTCAACTGCGCACCGTTTTTTCTCAACACTGTCAAAACTGCAAAAGGATATGTGTTTCGAAAAAAATAAAACTCGTTCCACACGTAAAAATTTCGCATTTTTTTTTTTTTTTTTTTTTTTTTTTACATATATCCTTAAAAGATATTATATGTATCAATTTCATAGAGACATAAGTAACAAAGTAGGTGACCTGATGGATTGCATAAAAATATCTAAACTGAGTTATAAGAGTTTCAGCTTTGCTTCAGCTACATACAATACCCAAAGGCCGGGGCTAGAAGCGTAACCAGCTAGGGGTGCTGGAGCTTGTGAGCCTTGGACCATGTGCGCCCAGGGGTTTTATAGGGGTCGGAGGAGGAAGTGACGTTTTGTATATCTAGCTGAAAGAGGTGTTTCGTACTTAATTCCTAACTAAAAGTATACGAGGCTCTACAATGTGGTTCAGTGGCCTTTGAACTCCACCGGATCTTGGCGCCCTTCTCATCTGTTCTTGGAAGGTACCTATGGGTGTTTGCAATGCTGTGAAAAAAAGCCGGATATGTTTGTTGTATTTCTAATTTTTTTTTCTCTCATTCCCAAGTGAGTGACTTCCTTATTGGTTCTATAGGTGTACACTACGTGTACGTAAAAAATTAGTTCATGTTTAATCATACATCTCCCTTTTTTCCAAGTTTTTAAATTTGTTCAAGTCCAGGGGTTGCATTTTTTAGAAATTTAAGTTCTAGCCTTGCCGATCTCTTCAGGTGGGTAAGAGAGAGGAGGGAAGACGGAGACCGAAAGACAGGGGGGATCTTTACCCATAGAATTTGGGGTTTAATTCTAGCAAAATATAGTAAAATACAATTTGAAAATAGAATCAAGATCAAGTAGTAATTATCTGCGTCAGTCTAGGGTTTCGGGTTGAGGGAGGGGTGATTCTCCATACAATAGCCACAATTCAAAGTTTTTAGAATTCAACCATTTGTTACTTTGTCAAGGAGGCTCACCATGCCTTTCAACCTCACTTGGATGGTCTGAGGATTTGGGTTAGTTTTGTTTGCTTTTTCAGCTGTCCCTAGATATTAAACTATAAGGTCCTTTCTGCTGGGAAACGGGGATGGGCGGATATGTTCTAAGTGGATTTTCTTTCATTTCTTTTTTTGTTTGTGTTTGGTTTCAAACTTACTGATATAAACAATAAGAAATATAAGTACTAGCCTTGCTGATCCCCTCAGATGGGTAAGAGACAAAAGTTTTGAGTGCCTACAAAAAACTGTATGATAGAAAAATGCGTGAGGCTAAACAGTCAAGCATTCTGTCGTATTTGCACTTCTCACTTCAGCCACAACAGACAGTGAAACCGAAGCAGGCATAGAAGGAAGGTATTTTGTAACCCTGGTGGCTAAAAACTTCCCCATAAAAATAAATTTTGGATTGTTCTGTTCTATATTTATTAAATGAAAATTGAGTGTATTTTTGTGGGAGAATATAATAAGTGTGGCAGGACAGTATAGCTACAAAATTCTTGCAGTAATCGGTTGATCAAAAATGAATCTTTACTTACAATGAGACAAGTGAGTTGATTGGGTCCACGGGTCGATTAGTGATTAAATTTTCGATGGCTTCCCTCATCAAATTACCAACAGAATTTCGCTCTGGAAAAGTTCAAAAGAAATACGAAAAAAATACAACTACTGTGATATTTCGACAATTTCCTAATTAGATACTGATTTTTTCGGACTTGTATCCTCATCTTGGTTGTTATAGTTACAACGTTTCGGTCGCTGTACCCTCCGATCGTTCTCTAGTTATACACTGATTTGCCCGAGTCCGGGTCTGAGTCCTAGTCCGAGCGGACCAGAATATAATAATGATTATTCATCATCTCGAAAAATTACACAAGACTTCCTTGTTGCGATATATGGTGTCGATTATACGAGCAACTAAAATTTGCGAATTGCGACCCGTTCTATAGAATTTTGAGCGATAGTGTGGAATTGAATCCCCCATAAAAAGTCTTTTTTTTTTTAAGAGATTCAAATGAATTCATGATCACATTTCATAATGGAACAACCGTAGCGTCAAAATTTCAAGTCATGTAAAGAAATTTCCATCAAAGAATAAATATGGTCAGAATTAATTCTATTTATGACATCATGGCGTTTTCCATTGAAAAACATCTAAAATCGAGTTTAAAATGAAGATTCTGGTGAATCTAGATTTTATTCATAAACCCATCAAAGAAAGGCCCCCAAAAAGGTCAAGAAGGCTTTCTTGCAAAAAGTCCCAACAGATCCTTTTTAGAAAGGGTGTATTGGAATACAGATGCCAATAGACAAAACGGTATGGCCACGAGCACTGGAACGAACAAACAAATTAATAAACCCGTCAGGATAAGGCCTCAAAAAAGTCGAGGGAGACTTTTTTTTTCAAAAAATTAAAAAAAAACAAGAGGGGTCTAGCGGAGTATTTATGTTAATTTTCCAATCTGCATACGTTACAGTGACTAAGAGTGCTGGAACAAACAAACAGACACACAAACAAGCACATAAACACATACACTCATATTAATAAAGGAAAAGAACCCTCAGCCGTCTTTGATGACTACGGTTGTTCCATCGTTATTGAATGTTAGTCGGTTGATCACGTGATTGGCTGCCAGACATAACAAAGTTAGAAACTGTCAGTGCTCATTGCAGAATGGGGTGGTCGTGACCTAAGCGGTATCTGAGTACGGGAAATCAACTCGACTTAAAATCCCATTGTTGTCTGAAGTCTTTGACCGGGGGTTCGACCCTTGGTCAAAACGGACACTGTCGTCAAAACGATGGGAAACGGTAATCTACAATATCTGAGAAATTTTCCACTCCAGAGGGAAAAAGCGTGGGTGGATCTTTATAGATTATTGGAATTGGCACTTCCTCTTTGCTTGTGGTGGGTACATGGGTAAAACGCATTTGATTCGCTTGCCGTATTACGTAAGCTAGTATAGGAATTTATGTACTAGAAATGTCTAAAGCAAAATAACAATCGTAGTCCATTACAAAAGGAAGAAGTTGTCGGAAGGAGCCAGAGGAAATAGGGTCACGTGGTCCATATTTCCAGTCCCTGCAAAATGTCACTGTAAGAGTTTGTGGAAGATAGCGGAAGTCGCCATTTTGTTCACAGCTACATGTTCCAAGACGCGAGCGGTCATTTTAAATATCGAAGACACCAATAACGATATGTTAAAACAAAGGAAGTTCAGAAGAATATGAATGGAAATAAATGCAGATGTTCTTAGTCAAACACAGATACGTTTAATGAGAGACACAAATAACAATTATGAATGATAGATTTAAAAGCTGAAAAGAAAGAATGTTGTAACATCTACAGACGATCGTTTTAGAGCCGGCATAATCACTGAGTGATTATATTATAAGAAAGCTGATATGATCTAGCGAATTCATTCATCTTGTATAACTACTAAACTGTGATGTCTGAAAACGCTGTCTTTATTAAGGCTGGTATAGGAGAACTATGTTACACTATTAAAGACGGTATTCAGGTTAAACGTAAGAGCTTAGAAAACGAATAGGAAATAAGTGACGGCATTGTATTGAGCTTACGTGGTTTTCAAAACCAGGAAATAGATTGAAAAGTAGTCACGTAAGTCGTAACCAAATAGAAAAAAAATGTACCGTGGTTTTGCGTAGGAGCTTTTCCGCAGCGGAGAGAGGTAAAGGTGCTGGAAATGTTCGGATAGTTTTGGGCTCCCTGAATACCAAAATATTTTCGCGGACGGAGATTCAATGAAGAGATTAGAAAATTGAGCAAAGCTCTCAAGGCTGAATATGACACACAAACATTCTTGCCAGAAGTGCGTGATAAAAATATAGGATTGAGAGGGTCTCCCTCTAGGAATGAAGACAATTGGTTACGAATTAAAGCGGTGATCATCTGATCAGAAATAGAAATTGCTTGTTGATTTAAAACAGGCGTATGGTCTTTCTCTTTCAATTTAACTTGTGAGCTGTCTCTTTTTGCCAAATGCTTCGAGCCAACACCAGAGGTCTGCTTTGGATTCGAAAATACTCATGGGAAAAGCGAGCATCTGGGTTGAAGTGACCAGTAGCGACGAGACGCGGTGTCACACTGTTATTATCTTGAGGTGTAAGCTGGAGTGTCCCCAACAGTAGTTTAAAATCTTCCTACTGTGATGTAATGACCTTTTTCAGTGGGGATACTATGCACTAATGTACCTGTGTAAGTGTAACAATTGTCTAGCCCTATCGGCATAATGCTGCAGGCGTCAGGGAGTACCCCTGCGGTGGGGAAGTTTGTGTAGTAGACGGATCCTTGAGAACTAGGCCTAGTGAATAGTGCCTGTCTCGCTCGAAGACGAGACAAGGCCAGTAGCGAATCATCGGGACTTGGAACTGCACGTGGTTAAGCATGTTTCCCTACACACCGATATAGCGATACACGAGCATTTAAATACCGTTCTCAATTTTGACCTCCGGAAGTTCAGATATAATTCTCAACATTTGCCTTGTTTACGGACGTCGTACTGCATCAAAAAGAAACACTGTACTGTATGTCTGTACATATTATGTGTCTGTCTGTGATGTCGAAGAACGACTAAAACAATGTTCCCAATGACCTACGATTTCCTTGAGTTTTGGGGAATATTTGTTTCTAATAAATTACGCAAAACAATTTGTATTTCAATAGGTCTTAATAATGTAAAAGCAAATTTCGTTTTCCTTTTGCTTTTCTTTTCTTTCGAAAATATTACTGGTGGTCTCACAGTAACTGTAGTCCACTCTGATACTGTAATGCTTTACACATCAGACCCGCACGCAGAAAATCCTGGGTTCACCGGTATGAGCGAAGACCGTAGAAAAATCTCATTCACAACAAATTTCCCTGTGCACTCAGCAGCTAATTGAGTACACTCTGAGCTTTGTGATTAGGGTGAAGATATTCCCTCGGTGAACTTGCATCCTACCAAGGGGGTGGTCCTAAAGACTTGTCGGTGTGAAGTTCTGGTCTCGACCAGACTTGCAAGGATCACGACGTTGTCGTATGCAGCAGAAAGCGGGACTTCATTGGGGGTTGTCTCTCAAGAAACGTGATGCTTTACCTTTTTTATCACAGTACCTGTACCCAAGGAGTCTACAAAATTCTAATCCGGTACTGTATGTAGGCACTGCTGAGTTAATTGTAATGGTACTTGGGCACCGAAACAATGACTGATCCCTCATCTGATGAAGGCTTCGTTGGCGGCAGAGTTGTTTGGAGTTGTTTTGGGTTGTTTTGGGGGAGGGGAGGGTTTTTGGGGGGTGCTTCAGTATGTGTAATAGATTATGTACTATGCTTCATATCTTTCAGGAATCCATCTTAATGACATGTCCAGATCGAGTTACTTGGCCGTAAGGCTCAGGTGGTTTATCCACTATTTTCTCCTGATTGACAGGCTGTAAGTCCGGTTGTGATGTCTGTATCATCATTATTCTTTGGGTGAGTGGTTGGTGTGGCATTTGGTATTTTCTTACCTATTCTGTAATTGGAAAAGACAGTTGGGGGTGATGCCTGTAAGTAATAAATGGCATATCGGAAACCCTTGGGCGTGCAAAGCTGTTTTATCACACATTCATTATATACGCTGCACAAACACTCTCGTCCCTTTGCCATATATATCTTTTTAGTACACCATACTATATCCACTCACCATTGCCGGACCAAGTGAGTACTGAGTGGGCTGAAATTAGGGGGCCAAATATTTAAGGGGCCCCCAAAATTAGTAAACAGAAAAGAATTTCCATGAGAAAAGTTCATAAACGTACGATGTAATGATAATGAGTGTGTGGATGAAATTCAATATGATTACAATTCAATAGAATTTTTCTTGATTACTTACATTGGTAATCATTTTGATGGGAGGGGTCCTGTTTGAATTACAGCCAGTGCCCCCCCCCCTATGCAACCTTAATCCGATTCAGACATACTATTTTATTTATTGACTTATCGTATCGACTTTCAATACACAGCTCTACCCAAGAGACTTTCGGACCCCCTCCCTTGGCCCTCTGGATCCCTGTGCTACGCACCGGCTGAATCCCCGCTGAGAGGACCTACCCTTGAGAATAGACACGTTTTGAAATTCGGATTCCGGAATCGTTGTATATACATACCATATATTCTGGAACTTCTTTTCCCCTTGAATATGGGTAAAATAACAGGGGGGCGGGAACGCCCCTTCGTGTGCTTGTCGCCTTCAAGTTACATATCGCCAAAACATCGAAGAACTTCAAGTCGAGTGGAGTCAGGGGAACACGGAAAAAACTCATGATGCCAGACCAGAGACGACTTACGCCATAGCCAGCGTAAGGACAGTGTTTGTTTTGTTTTTGTTTTCGTTATATGCTTGTTAATTCTCGATACATCAGGGATTTTTTTTTTAATTTCTATGAGATGATATTTTATTTAGAAGAGAAAAGGTTGAATTTGTTTCAGTGGAAGAGTATATTGTTTCAAATGGTGACAAGGAGATATGTTTTTTTTCCGCAGAATTGTTTACCTGTAAGTGGAAGAGTCCTTTTTTACGAATAGAGGAACAGAAAAATCAGATTGTTAATCATATAAGTAGACCCTAGAACCATGAGCGTATGGGATCTCTTGGTTTAATGTCGGGAAAGGGGTTGATATCCCCGAAAATTAGTTTGGCTCCGAATTACACTAATTTGCCCTAAATTTTAGCCTGTTTTGCCCGAATTTAGGGGATGACTCCACTCCTACTCTTCAACCACGTCATCTCACCTTGCTCGTATGCCCATGACTAGCCCTAGCCAGTAGTGAAACCCAATATTACAAGACGGCGATCGCTGTACTTGTACGGTATAATATTTACGGGTAATGTAAAAAACATTGATATTTCTGTAGTGAATCTTATGAGTAGAATAACCGAAGGCTATAAATAATAATACAGTTTATTTGTCTTGAAATAAAGTGTTGAATGGAGTGGTTATAGATAGACCATAAAATCAATAGCACACTTTTTATCCCCAAGTAAAACACCGTTGTCATGACAAACGTCGTCTTCAGTGTGGAGCACAAAACAATAAAAGGTAAGCCTGACTGCTGCAGGGTCAAACTCCACTCCCACTTCCATTCTGACTCAAGATGGTCATTGCAACCTCTTTATTGTGGAAGTGATTTTTTTTAAGTTATAAAAAAATTTTTTGTTGTATGTATTTATTAGAATTAGATAAGCCCGAGCGTATCTGTATGATAAACTTTCGTTGATACTTAAGATTTGGCGATTTAGCTCAGTCAGTAAGACAGTTTCCTAGCAGTGAGTTCAAATCACGGTAGGGGAAAGTGAATTTTAAATTTTTGTTAGATAGATTTTTTTTTTTTTTTTTTTTTTTTTGTTAGGGTAGAAAAATTGAGTTGACTCCACTTCAGGAGCTCGTCAAAAATATCAGTGACGGGAACAAGTTTGAGGGAACTAGGTATTCGGTATCTCAGATTTATGCTCAAGAATCACAGGCGGGGGATCCATCGGAGATGAGTGGAGTGAAACCGCACAACAGGGGGCTCTGGGACTCTGTAAGCCCTGGTGGGTACTTTAAAAAAATATGGCTAATTTCGGAACCGTTTTGGGACGATATAATCTACACTGGGCTCGATAAGTACATACGCTGTACCTCTCGCGTACCCTACCACTGCTGCCGCAAAAGAACGTCTGACTGGTAGGAACGCTGACACACAACTGATTCAACCCTGAGTCAGGAGTGGGTCGTCGCTTTAGTGCCAAACTCAAAATTTGGTGTGCAGACGCTAACACAAATGGTTTTCGGATTTTCAGACAAGAGATTGTAGACCTGGACAGTGTCAATTCGGCCATCAGCGGATTGAATCCCTGCAAAACGTGATTTCCTTTAGAATCGCCTTTTCTTCGAGTTTCAGAGCCGATGGTGATGTACGACAATCGAATATGTGTTTTGGTAAAACGTCTGGTTTCATACAAGCCAAAAAGGACGATCAACTAAATTCGCAAGATCTCTCATGGGTAGTTTTACTTGTTGCGGGACTCTGAGTGTCCCCATACACGAGAGCGTCAGTTGTGATACTTTTTTTCATTCTTCATTTTTATTAGGGTTCTTTCAGTGGTGTACCTAGAGGAAAGGTTTTATGGTCTTGGAATAACTTGGCAATTAATCAGGGTACCTTTATTACGCAAGCATAAACAGTGGGGTTACTCAGTCGGCAGTGAAACTCCACTGAATAACCTTGAGTGATGTTAGACCATGGCATTCACAATGGCAGAGCGAATCACCCCTCACGTCTCATGCAGGCTCTTTTTAGCATAACATCGCACCACACCTTTCAGTCACCCCATCCCCAGTCTAGATTTGGGCACCTGCAACTTCTGGCTTTTTGCCATTGAAAAGGAGGAGATGTTTAGGCTGTGGACGAGATGAAGAAGAACGCGATAAAGCAACTGACGGTGATCCCGAAAGAGGACTCTGCAGTCTGTTTAGAAAATGGAAGGGACGGTGGGATTTGTGACTTCCCAAGGGGATACCTTTGAGAGTAACATTGTCCTGGGTAGGCTACGTTTTCGTTAATGTTAAATTTCTGGTTACCTTCCGGGGATACCTCATATTCCAAAAAGTCTTCTCGGCACCAAAGAACTTTTCTTAACATTCTTGTGTTTTCATTGCACTTGCAGATGCTCATTGAATAACCGTAGCCACCAAAGGTGGTGAAGGTGTTTATGCGTTCTGGCACTCCTGACCATTCTGTTTTATCTACAGAATTGACAGTTGGCATCAGTATGTACTTCATTAGACCCCTATCAAAAATGGCTTCTTTTTTGTTTTTGTTTTTTTGTTTGTGTTTTTAGCTTTTTTTTTTAATTTTTTCGTGGGGAGAGGCTTATTCTGACGGGTTTATCGTTAGCATATGGATTCCCCAGAATCTATATGCGTTTTTTATTCTATTTTAGATGTTTTCCAGGGGAATATGCCAAGGAAGTCATAAATGGAATTTATTCTGACCATACTTACATGACTGAGGCCCACAGAATTGGAGGGGGGGGACTACAGCCTTGAAATCTTTTATGAGTACACCACTAAGCCCCGTCTAAAACGCCTTTTGCTTTTTTTTTTTTTTTTTGGCTTTTTAAAGGTCTTTTAGGGGTCTCTGTGGTCATTTTGGGACCAACAATGCCCAAATCTTGTGCTGGTAATTTTTTAGATAATTTTAGACATTTTTAGATAATTAGTCCAAGTACACAAGTGGGCAAATCGTGATTCATTTATGCGAGATACAAATGTGACTATTTCATTTATATTTATCATGAACAGGGTTTAGGAGCATGGGGCATCAAAGGCAGAATATCAAGTGTTCTCAATTCCAACATTCTCTCATCTCCCAAACCTTTTTTGACCTAACAGTTCATGGCATAAAAACATCGAAGATAAAAGCAGGATGACTAACAGGGGATGGCAAGGGCCCGAAAGAAACACTGAATCCCTGATAAGAATCCTCTCGGAAGACCTGCTGGGGGCCACGAGGCTAAACATAGTAAATAACTCACAAAGCCAAAATGAAGGTTTCATCTGTGTAATACTAAACGTGCGATTCTATTCATCTCTCATTAGTTTAGTCAAAGAAGATTACCATTGAATTCCAATTATGCGTTAAATTTCTTTACTTATTTATTCATTTGCAATTGTATAAAAGGATCCGGGTCTCTTCTGGTCAAGTCAGACAGTAACAATTTTCTCACAAACGATAACCCAATGGCTCAGAAGATTGCGTTGTATAATCTCAAACTGTATTTTACCCGTCGACGTAACACCGGGGTAGACTGTATTCTGAACAACAGAATGATTACCAAATACTCCACACCTGAGAAAGGCTGGAGAGCACACTGTCCAGAATATTGTGAAGTAAACAATGAAGATGAATCGTTAAATAACCAATATTTATTGTCTGTTTTGATAGGAAGGGAGATATGGGCTAGGAACAAAATATAGGACAGAAATTTTAGTAAAACGCAGATCAAAAACCATCAACCATACTGTCACCAAAACTGTCCACATAGGTGTCTTCAGTTTTCAAGTCGGTCTGGCTGGCTGTCTATGTATGTATGTATCACACGTTCAGGCCACACCAATGGTACTAGGGTACTGAGAAAGTAAACGCTCAATCCTTA
Source organism: Thysanoteuthis rhombus (assembly GCA_963457665.1). Lineage (NCBI taxonomy): Eukaryota > Metazoa > Mollusca > Cephalopoda > Oegopsida > Thysanoteuthidae > Thysanoteuthis > Thysanoteuthis major. The sequence goes on from OY735229.1 coordinate 44,866,624, forward strand.
TTATGTCTACAAAAAAGTTTTGTTTTTTTACCAACCCCCGATGGGTTTTTTTAGTGAGGGGTCAATTCACAACATAAACTTATGCTAAATTGATCACAATTTTGTTTTCAAATATTTAGATTTTTTTTTAGCGATCACTGCCCAAACAAAAGGTGAAAAAAGTAACTCATTCATTGATCACCCCTTTCTCATTTTTTTAAATCATCACGTCAAACACGACATGCTTCTAAGAGATATTGGACAGGCGAAGGTTTCTATTGAGTGACTAACCAGACAATATCGAATCACCGTAGCAACGAAGGGTGGCAAAAGGGTCTTCCCTTTTATATGTGCGTGTATTTGTTTATGTGTTAGTGTGTTTCGGCGCTCCTGGCCATACCGTTTTCTCTACAGACTTGAAAATTAGCATCAGTACTCGACTAGACTCCTTCAAAAATTGATTTTTTTTTTAGAGATTTTTTTTTTTTACCTTTTCGGGCCTTATTTTGGAGGGTATAGTTTATCAATAACATCTAGGTTGTGGAAAATCTAGATATTTCTAATTCTTTTTATTTTTTTACTCTATTTCAAATGTTATCCGGTGGATAACGCCACTGATGTCATAAATAGAATTAATTCTGACCATATTTATTTTTTGATGAATTTTCTTTTACATGCCTTCAAATTTTGACGCTACGGTTGTTCAATCATTGACTGTGATGGCGAATGTATCTTTTGCGAATAAAAAGTTTGGTTCACTTTTACGCTTTGTTTTCCTCCATTCTTTTAAATCTATATATAACCAGCTAAATCAGTTTCTATCCATTTCATTCCATACGTAAGAGACGAATAGATCGGAGCACATGGGTAGATAGATTTATTTGAGGCAGAGAAAAGGGGAGAGAAAGAGTGACATACATACATACATACATACATACATACATACATACGTACATACATACATACATACATACACACATAAATACATACACATACATACATATACATACATACATACATACGTACGTACGTACATACATACATACATACATACACATACATATATACATACATAGATACATACATTCACATACATACATACATACACACATACATACATATACATACACATACATACATACATACACATACACATATATACATACATACACACATACATACATACACATGCATACATACATACATACATACATACATACATACATACATACATACACACATATATACATACATACACATACATACATACATACATACATACATACATACATACATACATACATACATACATACATACATACATACATACATACATACATACGAAAAAATGTTCGGTTTAACATGAATTAAATTATCGAACTTGGATCTTTTAAAAATACGGAAAAAAAAAACAATTGCGTCTTTCTCTCGTCCTAAAAATGAAAATAAGAATTCTGGTAAAAAGTTGATCTATTACTTTCATTTCAATGAACTCACCCAGAAACTGCCTATCTCCTTCTAAAACACCACCACCAGCATATCTGTCTTCATCACAAACTTTCTTTTTGTCCGCCATATTCTCGTGTTGTTTCTGTGTTGCTTAGCAACTGAGACACGTCATCGCACGTGTTGTAAGATGAGTCAGACATTACTTATGTTTCACTTTTCTCTCTGATCGATTTACTTGTGCCCCTTGGTCTGACGGTCAGCCTACTACGTGAAAAAAGACAAAGGATTTAGACCAAAAAAAAAGAAATAAAATTCCATTTGAAGAGTTTATTTTTTTCATCACTCGATCGGACTGTTAATTTTTCTTGTTTTTTCTTATAACGTTTTGCTTTATTTTGTTTGTTGGTATGTGCTGGGGTTTTTGTCTCAGTTTTTTTTTGGGGGGGGGGATGTTTTTTTGTTGTTGTTTTGGGGGTGTATTTTTGTCTACATAACTCCAGAAGTTTTCGGAGATACTAAAATTGATCTTATGTTTTTCATAGATCACAAGGTGTCGCGTTTTAATCAAATTCAGACGATACTTTTAAAGCTTAAATCATATGCTTTTCAAGTGATTAAAATGAAATTCAATTCATAGTGTGTATGATGATAAATGACGGATAAAAAATGTCATTTTTATTGTTACCAATTACTGGAATTTATGTCATGCTTTATTTTAACCGAAGGGGTTTCGTCCAACTTGGTAAAAACTGGGGGGATTTTTTACTTTTTTTTTTTTCTCTTTGCTTGGGATAGCAGTGCGCGTGTGTGCGCGTGAGTGCGCGTGTATGCGCGTGTATGTGTGCGTGTGTGGTTAGTTCAAAATCACCTCCGATTAAACATTTGACCAATTGAATTTGTTCAATCAAGCGCGAAGTGCATGGTAAAAATTCTTAAGTTAGGTCACGCGTTTTTTGTTTTGTTTTATTTTTATTTCTGTTTGCCAGTATAAGATTTCTGTGTGTACCCGCGCAGGTGGCAGGGGCATAACTGTTGACCGGTCCCCACCGTACTTTTAATGTATTTCGAAGAACTTTTATTCAATTTCACAAAAAAAAAGTATCAGGTTTTACAAAACTCGGCCCTGGTTTCCACCATAGTTTCAAATCAAGAGTGAAAAGCGTGGTAAAAATTCTCAAGTTACGTTTCTTGGGGTTTTTTTTCTTTTCAAGTGCAGGGTGCGTGGTAAAAATTCTCAAGCTATGTCACCTGTTTATTTTTGTTTGTTTGTTTGTTTGTTTTCTTCACGATGGTGTTCTATTTACAAAGTCACTATAGTGTAAAAATCGGCCCTGACTTTCCGCCATAGTTTCAAAATTGAAATTAGTATGTAAAAAAAAAACAACGAATGCTTGACGCTTGGGTACGTCAGCATTCCAAATGTATGTGAGAGCACACAAATGAAGAATTTCAATTATTGCAATACGATTACAACCTTTTATTGTTGTTTACAATATTGAGTAAATGCACAACTGAAAATTTTCAACAGAAATAAGAGATAGTTTTAGGCAGGCAGTGACAAAACTTATCTAAATCTCTCTCCGTTTTATTAATGTTCATTTAACGCTTGTTTTTATAGTGGGTGGCAAACGTGTGTGTGTGTGTGTGTGTATGTGTGTGTGTGTGTGTGTGTGTGTGTGTGTGCGCGCGCGCAGAGCGTAAATTTTAACCGATCCTCACTAAAGATGCATATCTTTAATATATCTCACAGGACATTTCTTTTTTTTTTCAAATAAATTTCCTCCAAGCTTTTAGCTCTGTTTTTTTTTTGTTTTGTTTTGTTTTTTGGTGGCGGTGTGTTGAAATGTATGTTTATGCTAAATTGGTTCCATAGTTGGTCTCCACTCTTTTATCGAAAATTCGTACTTATTGATCAACGCCGAACGAAAAGTGAGAGAAGTAATTTATTCATTGATCACCCTTTAAAAAGAATTATAAAAATGTTGCTTCTGGGTACGCAACTGTTCAGGTGTGCGTTTACTTGATAATTTATGTTGAAAGGAGAGGGAGAAAAATAATTGAAATTAAAAATTAAACGCGGCTTGCTCGCGAAATATTTCTTTTTAATTCGAGTCTTATTCACAACTTGATAAATTTTAATATGAACCAGGTATTTCGACGTTCACGGTACGAGATACTATAAAAAAAATATAATCACGCTGATGAACTAAGTTTCAAACTGAAAACGTGCGAACGGAGTGTATTCGTATTCGTATGCAGACGAAACCGGGGCGTAACGATATCCGGTAGAGTAGAACAGCAGAAACGAAATAATCGTGTTTCTTGACAGTTTGACTTGCCTACATATTCGTTTAAAAACTGTAAAACTTTAATAAAAATTCAAAATATATTCCATAGATAGATTTTTATTAGATTTTCATCCAGATTGGGTTTTTCTATTATTTTTTAATTTTCGAAGTTAGACCGGAAGTTTATCCGGTCTCGGATCTCAGTCTTATCGTTTATCAAACACGATTTGTTCATAGTCGTGTGATTACTGTCGGTTTTCCCTCTTTAGACGTTACACACCCCAAACAAAAACTATAAACATTAGTCTTTTCACTTGATATAATTATCTCCGACCTGTCCAAAATGTTCAGGACGGGCCCTAATTATACAAAACTCAGCACAAATCTCCGGTTGACGGTAAATCGATTGAAATTACTGGAGAAGAAAAAGACGGAATTGGCCCAAAAGGCGAGAAGAGAAATCGCCGATTACATAGCAAATGGAAAAGAGGATCGAGCCCGGATCAGGGTAGAGCATATCATCCGGGAAGATTATCTTGTTGAGGCGATGGAATTACTGGAAATGTATTGTGATCTCTTGTTGGCAAGGTTTGGCCTTATACAAACACAGAAGTACGTAAATTTCTTACCTATTAATCAGTATTGTTTTCACTTTTGGGAGGAGGGAAAGTTCCTTGTGTTTTTGTTATTATAAAAAAAACGGTGTGACAAATTTCAGAGTGGGGTTTTTACCGATGGTAATCTTATTATCTGGGGTTAAGATTATACATTTTCAAAGATATACTCTACTATTTTGATTTTAGTAACTTTACAGAGGCTTTTGTGGTAATTTTATTCTGGTAACTTTATAGTTTATAGACATGCTATTCGCCCGATGGAGACGAACGGATATCCTATTGGTGGGTATCAGTTAAAGTTTATTATTGAAATTTACATTTTCAAAGATACATTCTTCTATTTTAATAACTTTAGATAGGATTTAGTGAATTTTATCGACTTTATAGTGCGATTTGCCGAGCAGGGGAGATATTTGCCGACTGTTGTACCGATTTTGGGTTTATTGCACTAAATATCCATTAAAAAAAAACTGAATAATGCCCATGAAGTTACTAAAATAAAATGGTATATCGTTCAACAAGCTTCTTTTCTTTTAGTAATTTAATCACCAACCCCAAATAAGACTCCCATCGGTACATTATCTCCTCTCCGTTCGGGGGTCCCTTTCGGCCTTTCAAAGTATACATTGTTTGTCTCTTCTAATCTCAGACTTATACTTCCTTAATTTCTTCATTACTAACCACAATCAGATGTTTATTTACTTATATGTTGATTTGGGGAAACGCCTTTGTGAAAGCTATTTTTAAGATTGTAATACTTGACACTTGGGGTCATGGTAAAGTACAGGAAGCAACTAAAATTAGAATAAAGATAGATTCCCCTAATCGATGAAAAAATTTTTAACCATAAATTACTTAAATTTTTACCACAAACCTCTGTGTAACAACTTTTTTAACTGAGTTCCTTTGCTTCTCATATTTTACAGGGACTGTAATATTTGCTTTTTTTTTCTTCAGAAATGATTTCCAAGATGTTATGCCAAAAAATCCTTTTTGTTGATCTTTTCCTTATTTTTAATGCTATTTAATGTTAAATTTATTTTTTAAAATATCACTATCTTTATTTTGTAAAAGTGTAAATATCTTGTTTTTAAAAAGTTTTACAATTGAATTGTTTCAGATTTTAATGGCAGTTTCATTGTTGAATTTTTGCTACTTTTTAGTTGAATATCTTGTGGTTATTTTGTTAGTATTCAGTAGTAAAATTTAATTCAAATGTTTTCATAAACTTGTAAGACAACTTTTTAAAAATATTATTTGAAAGTAAACTATTACAACCTCTTCTCAAGGATACGAATTCCCCAATCAAAATTTTTTGAATTGAAAAAAAAAAAAACTTGTAAAAAGTTTTCCCGAATCGAACTATGAGAACACAACCATTTTGACATAGGTGGTTGTTTTAATGACATTTTGACTTCGGTAATAACTTAGTCCAAATTCCCATTAGTAATGATTGAAATCAAATATTTATTCAATCGTCACGAAAATTATTTAACAAAAATGTAAAAAGTTTTCAAGTTCTATCCTTTCTGTAAAACAAAATTGACCCAAATTGAAATGTACACTCTATTTTGGGGGGAAAACATCTAAGGGAAAGTTATCAGGTGTTTTGTACGATGCTGTAATGTCACATTGCTATAAATGTGACGTATCAAATGTTTCATTACTAGTTTCAAAGCGTAAATATTGTGTGAATCGGGTTCAAAATGCTAGGATACAAGTTAAATAGTATGGTCCCTAAATAGTGCGACCACTCTTACGAAGTCAAGTAGGATTGGGGTTTTTTTGCATCTTGTATTGCGATTGGCTTGTGGTCCCATATTACCTAACCCTAACCCCTGCCGTTGTACAATGTACAACAACAGAAATGTTTACAATGTTTTGACCATATATTGTTGCACGTTTCTCAATGGTATGTTACGCCTTGGATTGTCTTATAATAATTTCATAATTCCTGCTTGGAATCCATTTTCATTGTAGAGCCTAAAATTGATCTGAAATAAATTGATAGTGCTGGTAAATCGGGGCCACAATCATAGGAGTATTGGATTCGAAAAAATTTTTCTTCAAATAGCGTACCTTTGGCAATGACGCCTTACTCCTCTTTAAATTTTTCTTTTCTGGAGTTCATACACTTCCAGGATCTCCATCAGCTGCCGGTTATATTCTCCATAATCTCTTGTTCTGTCTTTTGAAGGCCTATCAGAATACGGATTGATTGCAATCTACTCCCTGAAGAATTGATATGAAAATGTCTGGGCTTCACTCATTGAGTCAATTACTCCCCTTGCCCGATCTACTTGCTCGGTCATTCAGAAGCTTACTCTGGGGCATCTTGTTGTCAACTGAGTAGCCCTATGGGAGAGTGTTTATTAATGTATGCACAATAAGGTTCCATCTAAATGATTGCCCTTGTTAGATCAAGGCTGCACAACCAGTTTTCAGGATATTTGAAATAGCTGATTACTTTCCGCACGGACCTCATAGATTCTTCCAAAGGTTGTGGTTGTTAAAATACCTGTCTGGCATTCTGGCTGTGAATATTTGGTAACTTTGGTCAAATCTTTCTGACTCCTTGGTCACCCATGGGGGTACAAATTGTCAAAATAGAATCTGTGAACTAAGTTGAAACAGCTGCTAACACCATTCAGGTTGAATCCTTATGAAAGGCATGATCCAGTCTTCCCTGTCTAATCATTAGTCATTGTTACTATGGTCATGTCACAAGCCTGATGGTAGAACAATGCCTTGCAAATCTCACCGTAATCTGATCTGGAAAGATTACGTATTTCAAAAGTGTTAATTTGGAAATGCTCAACTCCTCCCCACTCTAAGAGTTTGAATAATTTTTGTCACTGGAATATCAAGGTTACTATGTTTTGCCTTGGTTAAAAATGGCTTTGAATGGTTTAAATTACCTTTGAGTAATTTTATTCTGACTTGTCTATTTTTAAATTGGCTGCTAAAGTTGAAACAGAAAAAATTAGACAAATCAACTGGAAAATGAGAGATGGTTCATTGCTTCTGCCAATGAAGTTAGAGATGTATATGTATGTGGTCACGTCTTTCCATTTGTATTTCTGTCTGTTTGTCCACATGATATCTCCGGAATTACTGAATGAATTTCACTGAAATTTTGTGGAAGGATTGGTAAGGGGTTGAGGAAGACCTTACTATGGTCATGTCACAAGCCTGATGGTGGAACAGTGCCCTGGAAATCTCACCATAATCTGATCTGCTGGAAAGGTTTCATTTTCCAAAAGTCCTAATTTCGTAATGCTCCTCACCACTCTAAGAGTTTGAATAATTTTGGTTACTGAATTGACAAGGTTACAATGTTTTGCCATGGTTAAAAATGGCTTTGAATGATTGCAATTAACTTAAATTGGATAATTTTATTTCAGCATGTCTATTTTTGTTAAAACAGAAGAAATTGGACTGATAAAATAGAAAAGAAAGGGAGAAACCTGTTATTAGGAACCATTAAACACAACTCTCACTGTACAGGCCACACCAATGGAACTAAAGGGCTAAAAATTTAAATATTTACTCCTTATCATATCTAGAAAGAACCTTTTTCTTTCAATTCTCTGCCTAAATAGGTTTTTAGTAAGAGTTCAATTTACAATGTGAGTTTATGCTAATTTGTCCCTCAGTTTGTGTCTGGTAGCATTCACACTTGTTTTTTTTTTAATTAGACTTTTTTAGTGATCAGAGAAGTAACTTATTTATTGATCATCCCTTTCCCTTTTTTTTCTCAATACCCAGCACAGTATGCTGTCATAGACATTGGTAACATCACAGTTTTTATTCACTGACTAACCAGACCAATAAATTCATCTGTTATGTAGAAAGTAGAGAAGATTATGCAGTGGTTAGTATTCTATTCATGCAAACTAACAGTGAGTTTCTTTTCTAATGGAGCCTCCTTAAACATGACCTTTTGCCAAACTTAGTTCGAGGAAATCAGTATATAATGTTAACAGATAAGTGTTTCGTTTTTTGTTTGTTTTTTTTTTCACAGAAAAAAAATTTATTTTTGAAAAAATCGATCCTTAACCTTAATCGATCTTTGAAAAAACAATATATATGAAGAATACAAGATTTGGCATTGTTGGTCCCAAAATGACCATATTGACCCCAAAAAGCACTTTTGCGAAAAAACAAAAATGCCTTTTTAGATGGTGCTTAGTGATGTACTCCTGCAAATATTCAAGTTTGTAGCCCCAAAAATGTGACCAGGAGCATCCGGAGACACGCACAGACGAGCAAAGAGAAAAGAATCAAGAATCTTAAACTCACTTGGCTGGCTGGCTGGCTGGCTGGTTGGTCAGGCAGGCTATTTGTGGGGCTACAGTGATTTGAAAAGAAAGTTTACAAACCTTCACTTCCCCGAATATCCTAGATATCTGCTGACAGATATTCAAATTGTTTTACAGTTATTTGTGTGCTTGTGTGATCCATGACATGTTGACAAGATTTATTCTGTTGTAAAAATGTGGAGAAGTTATTTGGACTCTTAATAGACAACATTGTTACGTCCACTCAAATTACTCTCATTCACTTTCATTCATTACAAAGTCACACTCCTATAAGTAGGTGTGGAGAGACGATCTCTATTTCTGCTCTTAAATATTTCGTAACCCAATTCCTGACTTGATGGTCATTGCTTTAGCTGGTGGCCTAACGGTTTACAGCATTGAATCAGCTGATCGAAATCAGTTTTTTTTTTTTTTTGCTGCGTCACTTGATGTTCACTCCATGCTAATGCCCCTTAAGAAAGGTATGAATCCACTCCTCCCTTTTAGCTATGGGTAAATAGCAGGGTAGACTAGGCTTAGTTGGCAACCAGTCTAGGAGATGGACCATGATTCTAAACCAGGAGGGCAGCCCCTTGTGTGTCCTAGTTCCTTTTCTTTTAATAGGTCAAATCAGGGATTACTCCTTATTGCTGGTACCATACAACTCAGTATAAACAGTTACATATTACTTGGAGAGGAAACGGGTACTTTCAAGTAACTCCCATTGTCCTCAGAAGTACTATGAAAGGTAATTTCACAGCGCACCCCCGATGATCTATCCAATCATGGATTGAAGTAGAATTGCGACTGGCCTTTGTATGTTAGCAAGCTGGTCTCATTGACCACATTTGTTCAATCTCCATAGGGTACCTCACTAGTGTGACCTTGTGTCAGTTTTGACTACACTCAGTAAATACCTATTACTGAATTTCAGCTTACCAGTGTATGCTATACCACCTTGACAACCATGAATACTGGCCAAGAAACGATTGTTTCCAATTCTGTGGAAAAAACAATTTGTTAATCAGAATATCTTACAACATTCCAGGGTGAAATGAAATACAGAACTCTTTCAAACTCTATCTGATACAGTCTGTTAATAGTCATAACCATTTCACTGAGTACTTTTTAAGATTTGAGAATTGTGCACAAAATAATCCCCGGTTGTCAGCCTATTGATCACATTCTTTTTCTTGTTTTCCACAATGTTTTGTACTTCCTCAGGTGTACATTCCACATGGATTGTGTTAATAACTAAAACAGCTAGACTAGCTCACCTGCCATTGTTGTATGGTGGGGTGCCTGGATCCCTATTTTTATTTCCAAAAAACAAGTACACCTGTTCCCCAAATTACAACCGTCAGAACGGCACCTGGTCATTTCTCAAAAGTCAGACGAATGTTATTTTATTATTACCTATCTTTCAGTTTTAAAATACGATTATTTGTTATCTATTTCATTTTAAAAGGTTCCAAGGGAATAAAAAAAAAAGTACAGGTGACAATTTTTACTTGTACATTCATCAGTACACTCTTTTAAAATTTCTATACAGATGTACAACCAAGAATAATATTTATGGTATTTACATTGTATGTGTATTTTTTTAATGTACAAGTGTAATTTTTTTACCCTTTTTTGATTACCTGAAACTGATTTGCCAAGTACCTTTCTTGAGGTCATATTAGTGCACAGAGAAAATTTCATGGGGTTATGTTGCATGTTTTTTGCAGTAACCTATCGCGTATAGACAGACGTACAAACATTTTATGATAAGATGAATTATTTCTATATTTCATATGATAAATATTTGTCAATAATCCTCTTATTTATTTTATTTTCACTGCCGTCAAAAATGTTATTTGAAAGATGAGATTTACAAAAGCCAGTACTTCCAGTCGAGCAACTATAAAAAGAAATAGCCCTAATTTTCTTTTGATACAAGATCCGCAGATTCTTCTCCGGTGGGTTATGACCCAACTTGTCAGTCCACTCCTTACTTGCTTGAAAATAAATCACTTTAAAAACTCTCTCTCTATCTCTCCCTCTCTCTCTCTGCCTCCCCCAACCCAAATTAGGATAACAGCAACTATTCTAAGTATGCTATTCCCCTCAAAATATTCTCTAGTCAGTTCTACAATCCCTTCGAACAACTCGGCTCAGTCTGGTACAAGGCCACAGTAATAGAGCATCTTGTAAGAATCAAATTCCTTAGCAAATTTATGTATATAAATGATACACCAGCTCATCCTAGTTTGGTATGAGGGAAATGAATGTTGTGTTGTGCCAATCTTTCAAGTGGGCAAAACCTGCTTGTCTGCTTCGGAAATCAGTCTGTGAAATCTTGGCTTCTACTAGGGATTGAACTATAACCATGAGAGTTTGTTTTTGTTTTTTGTTTTTATACTTTGAAAAAACTTCTACCAAGTAGAAACTTGACCCATTCATGCCTAAAGTTAAATTTTTCAACTGATTTGGATATAATTAAAAAATATAGGGTAAATGAAAGTATATTAGCATGGTAATGAAAATTTATTTGTTAAGAAAATAAACTACAAGCCTGTTTCTTATCATTTTGAGAGTGTCTAAATGTAACTTTTTCTGCTTTCTTTCATAAGTATATTTTCTATGGCAATTTTGGGGTTGGACTTGATATAGGCCTCTAGGCTAACATTTACTTATTTTCCATTAATGACCTCCCCTTTGGAGACCCATGTCTAATTCTTCTATGTACCATTTTGTTTATGATGAGATTGTTAATATGGTTGGGTTTGAGCCTTGGCATGTTTTAATGGGATGTTGACAAATTATTTTTTTCAGTTTATTTTTTTGTTGCCAATCATACGGAATCACTGGCTGGAATATGTAATCCTTAAATCCTCTAAGACCAATCTCTAACTATCGAGTTCCATATACTTGAGGGTTTTTTTCTTTACTTTTTTTTCCCCCTTCTACTGGTTTAGCTGGGGGGTTTCTGGCTATTTGTGACTGGAAACCATCAAAAATAAGTTTAGGGGACTGGTTACTAGGGATTTATCTCTCCTGCAATTTTCATTTTTTAAACCTTCCACTGATGAGGTGAAGATGGTGGTCAAGTTATTTTGTCAATCCATTTTATTCCAGCAATGTATTATAATCGACTTTCAGCTTGCTACACCCTTCAGAACTTCACCAGTACATTTTGGGAATAAGTTCCCCACTCGGTCTGTTTCTCGCCTCTCATCATGAAGGATTGGACTTTCCCAATTTGTAATCAGTTGTCCTTCTCCTAGACTGGTTGCCAACCAAGACTGGAGAGCATAGTGATTAGAGTGAGAGTATCCCTTTGGTGGATTTGCATCTTGCCAAGGAGATGATCATCCACACTTATAAGAATAAAAACTTAGTCTTGACCAAACTTAAGATTTGCACAGATTATTAAGCTAACACACGCAGCAGAAACTGGGACTTTGTTACCAGCCGTCTTACTCTATTGGGAGTGTCTCTTAAGAGACAGATGCTTTACCTTACCTCATCAAAGCCTACTACCAGTGTTATACCCAGTTGAAGAGCCCCATCTACTTCAAGTTTTGATTTAAAGAAATTTACTTCTAGACCTTGTGGTCAACAATGTAGTTGTCAAAATTTGGATCACATCAAAATAACATAGTGTCATTTGATAGAGCGGTACCATTTTTGTTGTACTTAAAAAAGGAACCGTGCCAGTGTTTAAATTTTAATCAGACAAAATGGGTGTTGCCTCGGCAGTTGATTGTTGTGTAGTCAGAGGGCAAAGTCATCAAGCGTATCATATTTGTGGCTAGACAAGTAAACCAGCACTTAAAATTAAGGGGGTGAATGCTGACCCCTTTCTTCTTTGGCTGTGTGCTGAAATACATCTTCTTCCTAAAGCTAAAATGGCGTTGTGTGAAGAAGCTATTTCCATTGATTCATATGGGTAAATCTTCGAGCATTCCCAGACATAACAAATGTTGATGATGGTATGTTAGGCTGAGGCACTGGAGGTTTGGGAGGTTTCAGGAGGCTGTAGCTTTGGAGAGAGAGAGAGGAAGAGAATGCACTGGCCCTGTTATGGCTTGCTGTAAAACAAACACTGAATATGCCAGATTGGTAAGATACGTTAACAAGAAATTAATAAAAATCACTGGTATGTTGATTGGAAGGTTTGGGTGAATGAGTGCCCTAATGTCTATTTTGACAGGAAACAATCAGGCTAAGCTCTTTAGCAAGGAATATTAGACAGTAGGCTGTGGCAAACTGTGGCTGTAATGTGCTCAATGATAGCAAATAGATTAAATATTCCTAAAGGCAAATGTTACAAAGCCCAGTTCCCAGGACTAGAAAGATAGAAAATCTGTTACCGTCTAGAACAGAGGTCAGCAAACTATGGTCTGCCGAACAAATCCAGCCTGCAGCTTCATTTCATCCGGCCACTACCTTCATTCGATATGTGTCATTGCATACAACATTTTTTGTTTTCCAAATCTATCTTCTGTTAACGAACAATGAAATTCAGTTTTTAAAAATAGAGTAAAGTCACATTTTTGCAATGGTCTTAGATGAATCAATGCTTTATTGCTAAAAATAGCATTCCTGCTGTTGTATTGATATGCTCAAATTTGAATCATAATTAAACAATGCTTTGTCTTCATAGTTCTCATTGATTGATTGTAGATGGAAGTTAGTATATAGAACTCCTACAATGAAAAAAACAAACATTAATGTTATTGGGAAAAAAAAACAAGCTGTTTCCAGAGCCTTGTATAATCATTTTTTTTGTTTTTATTTACTTTGGCCCAGAACACATAAAAAATCCTAATCTGGCCATCCTCTAAAAAAGTGTTTAGTGAACCCTGATATAAGATATTGAGGAGCAATAGGGTGAAGCACTAAAGGTCCCCAGTTTTGACATTGATATTAAGTCCTGTCCCATGTGGAAACTGCTTTGATAGATTTGTTCTGTGTTGTAATAAGGTATATGCCAGTATATAAAACTGGCATTTATTTCAAATAAATGATATTACACTGTATATGATGCGCTGGTATTATGACTTGGGCAGTGGCTGTTCTCGATATGGACAGATATGAGGTTATGATGCGTTGCAGTGAGCAGTAGTCCTCCAAATACCCTTTCAAACCATTCATCTTACAATCCATCATGTATGGAAAAGAAAATTAGCATAGATTTTGTCATTGACTGAAATAACTCAGTTGGAAGGGAATGAGGCTGAAGATCAAAAGGTCCTGAGTTCATTCCAGTTTAGTCGATCCAAGTCTCTTTTCTAGGATTGCTGTTGTCATCTCTGTTGGAAATTATGCTCCAAGTAACCAGTACAGGCCAATTGGATTTGCAAGCAGATCAGACAGAGAGACAGACCTATCAGGGAAAGGTATTGCGCTATTTAAGGTTGACGTATGTCTGTATTTTCTCAGACATATCATCCATTTAGGCATTAAAATCTTCACCTGGAAGGGATTTTTAAAATTCCTGAAAAGTCTACAATTTTAGCCTCTATCATTTGAGATATGGGGGAAGGGTCACATGCCAAGTCTTCTCAGTTTAGCAATTTTAAAGCTAGCATGTAGTGCTTTTTCTTGTTCTTCAGCAATGTGCATTTATTTTTTTCATATTTCTGTTATAGCCGTAAATGAAAAGTTGGAAGAATATATTATCATTTTTTTCCAACAGCATTTTTTACACTGCTGCGTTTGTTTATTTTGCTCAGCATTTAAAGCATTATAGCAATTTTCATCCATAATCTAGCCACTGTTGCTATATTTTTTTTACCTGTGTTGACTATGTCAATGACTTGGAACATACATATTTTCAGGTGTTAAAATATGACAACAATAGTAACATTGAGTGAATGCAAAAGTGTCCACCATTTCATGGACAAAATCATTTATTTATATAAATTCATTGCATCATTATTGAGTCATCAAAGTGTTTTTCGTGACTTCCTATGACCTCACAGTATATTTCTATAAACTTGTATTTCCATCAAAAAAGAATGATTTCAGTTTTGTATTTGATGAATTTTTCAAGGAATCAAACTGACAAGATATGGAGTGTTACATGCAGCGAAACAAGTTATACACTGCATGGGAAAGAACCTCCCATTCTATATTCTTGATAATTTACTACTCAGTAACAATTTGCCTAGACCCTCCAATTCATAATAAAAATTTCTCTTTGAATCCCCCGAACTAAGGGATTCTGTTAAGGTTGAAATATTGAAGCATGTCCTGAATCTAGCCATGATTTTCTTCATTTTGGACTCTTGTAATAAATCTGTTTTTCATCAACACTAGCTATCTTTTAAAAAAATAACATTTTCTACCTTGAGCCAAAAGAGAAAGACTGATAATCCTTTTCTATAAATCCCCATCATCCAAGCTTCTAAATTGAAAGGTCTGCGTACGACATTCTACAGTCAACTGATTGCAAAAACAATGAAGAGCTGAGTAAACTTCTGAAAACTTTCAAGTTGCTGGGAACTTGCATCAATCTAATATAAAAGATGGGGGGAGAATAGAGAATAGATTAGCTGACAATATTTTAAAGATTATCTATTTTAACAACAATCCCAATACAAATTTATGAAAAGTTATGGTCAGCTCGGATGCTCCTATGTCACAACATGAGGCGACAATTTTTGTCTCCATTTCTTGAACGATCCATGAACCCCTAATTATTCTTTGTATAAAATTATGGGGTTTTACGAGGTCGGGGTGCTATTCCCAAAGCCCAAGATGGTCTGTCCTGCAAAACTAAAGGGCTTAAACTACCCTGCAATTTATCCATAGCTGGGAGAAATCATAAGGTGGATTCATGCTTTTCATAAGGGCTTTAGTAACAAAAGAAAGCAATTTGTTCCGATCAAAGTTTGAACTCAGTTCACAAGTTCTATTCTCTGTGCTGTTGGCCATTTGGCTACTCACACCCCCTGAAAAATTTAAGGCAGGAAACAGATTTTATGAGCAGTAAATGGAAAGGAAAACTGTTCATTTACTTTGGGTTGACTTTTGACGTTAGCTTTCTTATCATGTAAATGAATCTGTATGTATTTTTTTTTTTATTTGTTTTCAGTAACACCAAAAAAACTTCTATCAGCCTCTGAACACAAATACATCCAAAATGCGTACAGGATTTATTTCCTTGTTGATTAAGTCATCCTTATCAACATTGAGTTCTATAATTACCGCAGATAAGATTTAGTTTCATTTAAACGCTGTTTGTTTAAATAGAGGAAGTGATAGAAGAGAATACCACTTACCAGTTCATATGAACCTGCCCTTTTGTACAAGTAACCCTTTCATGACTGAATGTGTATATTTTGTATAGTTTTACAGCAAACTTGGCCGTTATTATACACTCTATTCAGACCACTGTCCTCGTCTTAGTTGTTATATTCATAACTCTGAGTCCTTACTTTTCGGCATTCATGTGACTGTCACATTTGGTACTGTGCTTAGAATTTCACACCAAACCCTTTATTCAAGGCTGTCAAATCCATATACTCTGGTTTGATTGAACAAACCATAGTGTCATCGCGAGGACGAATTAACTAAGAAGAAATAACCGATATGAGTAGGGTGGCCAGATGTCCGGCTTTACAGAAATCTGTCCTCTGTCCAGCACCAATTCTAGCCAGACATTGATTTGTCTTCCTTTTTGGAGTTTGATTTTGGATGAATTACTTTGGAAGGTTTGTCATTCAATGAGCTCATAGACCTTTAGTAATACCTTTGTAGACTCTAGGTTGGGAACTGTTGATTGAGTGTCCTCCTTTTTAGAAATTTGAAAATGCCCCCTCCCCTACAAGATATTGGACTGGCCACAGCAGTTCCCCACTCATGTCAAAGGTATATCTAAGTCTTTCTTATTTAGTAAGCTCTTTTTATTGTACTCCTCTTGTCCTTTGAATTTGAAGTATATTCACTTTGTCTTTTGATGCAAAAAGACAGTCTTAGTTGCTCTAGATTGACAATGAAAAAAATGGTTTTGACTCAAAATTTATATTTACCTCTGCCAAATAAATTGGACAGGGCTTACGTACCAGTCATCTTTGTCTATCTGTCTTGACAATGTCTCCAAATTCTTTATTGTTTCAATGACATTTTGTGAAAAGGTTGGCCATAGGACAAGGGTTAATTGTGTGAATTTGATTCAACTTTTGTTGACATTGAGATGGAGCAATTTTTGGGCTTTTCGTATATGACACAATGATGAGAAGGTTACTCAGTCTAAGGGAAATAATCAAGTGTTGAAACAAAACACGCTTCAAAAGAATGTCTTTGATGAATGAGAATCACAAACTTATGTTTTGTCACAGCCTGAGATCTGTAACCTGATTGTGCAGCTTTTAGTAACAATGGCGGTGGCAGTGGTATTCACTCTAAAAATAGTTTCTAGTTTACACTGTATTATTTGTAAATTGGCACGTCTCAAGCCCAAATGACGAGATGGCTGACATTAATTAATATTATTCATTCATTTCTTTTGTGTTCCTATGTCTTCTCTGTTCATAAAGAAAGGAGAAATTAGTCCCTCCCAAACTACCTCCTCTCTCTCTCTCCCCCTCCCTTCTCTTTAAGGGTTCAGTGTCAATTTTTCATATTACACAAACAGGCAGAAACCTGTTTTGTGATTCAATTATCCTTTTCTTTCTCCTCCCACATCACAAAAGATTCCTTTAAGGGAATACCTGTCAAACCTCTTGTTTTTATTTACAATATATATATATATATATATATATATATTATATATATATATATAATTAGATGTAGCTAATGAATAATGAGACTGTACTTATGTAAGTCAAACCACAATATGCGTGCATTATGAACGACATGGTATATATTAACCAATGTGCAAGCATAAAAAAACTCTGAAAGTTCTAATCTTTTCACATCTTCACAAGAAGTTGACATATTTTTCTGGCCTATCATAAAAATGGTCAGTTTGAAATCTGAGCAATGTATCTATCTCTTTCTCTTGTACCATTCGTGCACACTTGCACATGACATGCTTTCATCCCCATAAACCTCAATTAAAAGACAAAAAGATTTGATTGCTGTTTTGTTTGATCACCCCTAAAAAAATATTTTCAATTAGATTTAGTTGTTTTCTATATTAACAAACTAAATTCTTTTTGATGGTAGAGAAAAAGAAATATTTGACGTATAAGAAAGATTGAGAACTGAACTTCACAGTTTTCTACCTAAAATTTGTCAGAGCAAATTTTGGCATTTAATCTGGATTTTGTGCATTGAAAATCGAAAGGAAATGGTCTAGAATTGAAGGAAGTGTTACTGAGAGAATAGGACTGTTTTGCGTTTAATGTAAATGTTTTTCTGTAGAGATGCATTTGGAATGATTTTTAAATTGAAATACTTTGAAAGTCAGGATGAAATGATTATCAGTAGTCAAGAAACAATGCAAGTATAATTGACAGGATATAAAGCTATTATATTAGTATAACGTAAATGCGTTTAAAATTCAGGAGAAACTGATTGGCAATGGTCAGGAATTAATGTAAGTGTTACCGATAGGATAAGTCTAATATATGTACAATGTAAATGCATTCCTAATGATTTTGTAGAGCTGCAATGACAATCTTTTCATCTGAAGAGTCAAAATTGTGACTGAATCTGATTGCTTAAAAAAGGACTGATAAAAAATCTCTATTTAGATTTTATAGGGTTTTCTCATAGAACTGTATATTCTGAGTATCTACTTTTTATTTATTCTATATTCTTGCACCTATTTAAGAATTTATATAAATGTATGTGTGCTTATATATATATATATATATATATATATATATATATATATATATTAGCATAACCTTTCCTGATTATATCTGTTGGTTCAGAGTTCTTTAGCAGCTAATTTTAATTAGAGAATATTTATTTATTATTGTGGGATTTGTTTCAGTGCCTTCTTCTTCGAGTTGATCATGTAAGCTGGAGTGTATTGTAATGTTTATATCTAGTTGTAAATAAAGAATTGTATGGTAGAGAATTTCTGTTTCGGTCTTTTTTGTTGATATCTTGGATAGCTCTTTGTGGTCCTATATTGGAGGAATCTTTTTAGTTCATTAGTAAATGGTTAGTCTTAAAAGTTGAGCAGATTTGACTGTGTGTGAGTATGTATATATATGTATATGGGAGTGTGTGTATATATGTATTAAAATATATATATGTGTGTGTGTGTGTTTTGTGTCTATATATGTTGATGTGTGTATATGATGGCTCCCCAAAGGAGATCCAGGAAGGTGTTCCATGTCTTTTCAGTACGTAAGTCGGCGGGGCCTGAATATGGATAGCCCAATGATCTGGGCGATTGAGTTTCAAGGTGTAGTGCGATATCTGCACTACCAATCCTGCCCTTTAAACCAAAAGTTTGCAAGCTATGGTCTACCGAGGTGGCATGAACAGCAGCAAGGCCCCAAGGTAGTAGGTTTGTACTTTTCATTTCCTGGCTGATACGAACCTGCTATGGGGGGGTTCTGTTGTCTCCTCTGTTGGAGTATTCTGACATTATGGCTGATCTGCGTAATTAAACCACAAAACATAAACCCTTTGCAGCCTGTGCACTTATACTCACATGTATTATATATAATGAGAAATTGCTAAATTGTGTATCAGCTTTCAACAAAGGAAATGAAATCTGTGAACTGAGTTCAAAGTCGTATAGATGCTATTTATATCTACATTGATACCTTGATAACATAATATCTCCTCACTGCGAGTAGATGACTAGCAGTTGAACTAACTACGCCCTCATACATATCTGACTTGACAGTAGTGGCAAAAGGCTGTTACTGATATTGTCATCCCTGATAGGGACTACTGAGAAAAAAAAGACAATTCAAGTGTTGATTTAGTGAGACATTTGCAGTTTAAGTTGTTTGTTTGTTTACGCCCAGATGGTGTAATGGTTAGCGTGTCTGCCTCTCACGCTGGGTTTGATTCCCAGTATAGGCTAAGAGAGTGGAAATCTCATCATTAGGTCAGATTTCCCTGTGCACTCGGCTAACTGTTTCGGGTGGAAAAAAATTGGGAATGGTTTTGTGCTCTCACTTTATTCAGAAGGATAGTTGCAATCAAAAGAGGAGCGTCTGGGTTGCCTCTGATTGTCAATGCAGTACAAGTTCTATTGATTTGCATACATGTATCGTTTGGCTGTGAGATTTGCACAGATTTATTGAACACGTCTCACTTCAGTTTGAAACTAATCAAGATATACCCAAACTTTTATTAAATCAAACATTTTTTTCCATATTTTTGAAGAATGAACATTGTGATGGGATTCATTTGTCCCAGTAGACGTTGATACTAGGGAAGATGAAAAATACAGAATTAGCAACTCACTCAGCACAAGTCTTTTCTGATCAGCCAGGCTGTGCAAACTAAATTCTGCTTTGGTTCCTGTCTATGATTGTAAAAGCCCTGAAAATCTCATTATTCACCACAACAGACTGGTTTAAGCACTGTTGCTGGATCTGTTATTCATGTGTTCTGACATTTATGTCTCTGTATCTATCCTTCACTGATCAGAGAAGTAACTTGGAATTTTGCACTCACTCACCACTTAAGGGGGAGGAGAAATTTTTTTGTTTTTTTAAATAGATAGGTTTTTATCGGGGGTTCAATTTACTATGAAAGTTTATACCAAAATGGCCCCTTACTTTGTGCCCATGTTATTATTTTTTTTGTTTTGTTTTTTAATCATAAATTTATGATTCAAACCATATTGGTAGTATAATCATCAAGGTAACTTAATTAATCCACCACCACTGCTTAATTTACCAGGTAAAAAGCAGCATATATAGGTGGCGGTGATTCATAATTTCCCTTTGAATGCTCGTTCACTTGATTTTTCATGACACACGTTCCAGTAGATTTCAGAAGATCTACAGGACATATGTATCCCAGCAGTCATAGAAACCTTGAAATATATATGTCGCAGGAGTCTCAAAAGGGTTAAACACACATACACACACACACACACATTGCTGTTCTTTTTGTATTTGAAATTTTTCAGTACATTTGTGTGTGTCTTGTTTTTAGATTTGTTCAAACCTCTGTAAATTCCGATCAATTTATTTTTACCATCTGCTAATGATGTCATAACAGAAATAAAGCCAAAAATGCCCCAAAAACACAGAAAAATTCCATTTATAATTTTTATTGAAAATAATACTTGCAGAATATTTTACATTACAATACTTTACATTTTATGAGAAGGAATTGAATCAAAGAAAATCTACTTGCTCTTCCTCCTCCTCCCTCAGATGGTTGACACATCATTGAACTTATGGTTCTTGTTCTTTTTCTAATTTTTGAAATAATTGAATGTTTTGAAGTAAGGAATTAATATTATTTTTTTCAGAGAACTGACAATTTCAATACAAGCTTACTCTCCCCCCCCCCAATTATAGCATAGGTGTTGGGGTCCGAAAAAAAAATAACGTGTCATAATTGAGCCGCAATCAATTTAGCTATTTTGAAGCTAGATTGATATTTTGGGGTCCACCATCATAATAACGAGGGTAGGCCTTTATCATCAAATTATCAAAATGTTCTTTTTTTTTTTTTTTTTTGTTGCTGCCTTCACAGATCTGCCATAGAGCAGTGGTTAGCAAGTTGGTTAGGCAGGTGATTTTTAGATGGCTGAATCATCACCAGGAGCTCCTTTTATTGTAGCTTTGTACCCGACCCACCTAAGCTTAGCTAATATTTGCATTAAGCATCTGATGTAGGGGTGATGGTAAGCAAGCTGATTTAGCAGGTCATTGCTTGTGAGTTCTCTCCTTCACTGGGGCTTTTTTAATTGTAGCCTTGTACCAGACAAATCAAAACTGTGAAACCAATTTCTCTCTATTGTCCCATGTTGTGTGACACCTGAGGCAATGATTTTGTCTCCGTTCTTCTAACGATCCATGGGGAACCAATCATTATTTGCAGCAGTTGTGGATTCATGCCATTCCCAAGGACGTTAGGGCAAAGTAAACACAAACTGTCCCAGCCCAAAGTTTGATCTCAGTTCACTGATTCCATTTTCTGGTGTTGACCGTTGGGCTACCCGCTCCTCCATAAGTAATTTCTTTGTTGCCCATCGAACTAGCTTCATTTTCCCAATCTAGTTTTTTACTTTTCCTCTCTCCCTTCCTCTCTCCCTTCCTCCCAGAGATTCTGTTTTCATCCATGCATCAATTCTTTGTTTTCTGGCACTGATTCTATTTTTCCATCCATTATTCCAAAGATCTCCAGACATAGATTCATTTAACATTTCTTGGACCTCCATGGAGATCTTCGCATCACAAAATTGGAATGGAGGGAAATGAATTCCTTGGGTAGAAAAGGGTGGAATAAATACTGTGCCAGGCACAAGCTACTACTTTCTCTTGTGTTTCTCCTCACTCAGGATGTGGAGGTAAATAAAACCTTGATTGGTTTTGAGTTGCAGCCAATACTGAATGAAAGATGTAAAAGAGGGAAAGAAATAATGTCTTGTATATATATATATTTAGATTATATACAGTTTTATAAACATTTGCAAAAAATGGCGTGATGGTTTGGTCAAATTGAGAATATTTTGGCACCGTGACACGCCAGAGTAGCGTACCTTGAGGGAGGCGTCCAACAACAGACTCTAAAAGGCTGATTAGTGATACAGGCAAACCTTACTAAACGCTATTTCAATCGATACGAAATTCAGTTACTGCGATTTAGAAAACTACAACCATCTCCTGTTTTACGTCTGTAATTATTTATTTACTGCAATCCAAAAGAATTGGTATTCATCGTAATTATTCCTATTGGTTCTATCAAATTGCTCGATGGGACTTTATCTTACACAGGTGAAAATTGGTATAAATTTACCGCATTAACCAGGGTTTGATTAAAAGTGATCTTGGAAGTTATTTCAATGCAAGTGACCATGTTGTTATGTTAGGGTGTTTTGAAAGTTATTGCGTATTTCTAAAAAGGTGATAAAAATGAAATCTATTAATTGAATATTATTTATCAATAATGTAATTAGCAACTTTTTCAATCACAGCAGCTTAAGAGGAAGGCAAACTTTTTGATACCTTGTCGAAAAAATTCTTTGTTTTTTGGTTTGTTTTTTTTTTTTTTTTACGTTACTATCCACTATTAAGATATAATAGAAGCTGAACTAAATCCAGGTGCCGTTTTGTACCATTTGACCATGATCTTATCTTTGTTGTTTGGCTTATAATTCATAGCATTGAAGCACGGGATTACTTTCTGAAAAACAAAAATACATAATTACTTTCCAGACACGCTGCTAATACATGCATAATACCAGAGTAGATGTCTTTATTCTGGGTTGATGAATGAGGCTAGTTACAAAGGGGGGAATTTTTTTTGCGGGGGGGGGGGGCTTCCAACCAAAACTGGTTAGTTTTGTGCTCAAAAAATATATGATAACCACGCCAAAGAAAAAAAATTTCGGACAATTCGGAATTATATCCCATTATCTCTTTCTTCGTTCGTGTCCTGTTTATAATCCGTCCTAGATGTTGAAAGACAAGAATCTCCTAAAGTCAAAAACTAAACAGTAAAAGGAAACAAAAGATTGAGAAACCAAGATAATATGGGTCAGTGTTTGCCGAGAGAATCTTGTTTCTCAAAATACTGAACAGAGTGTAAAGTGAACGGAGTTTCCACAAAATGGATCTGAATGACTCTGCAAATTAGTCTGGACAGTGTTGTACGACTATTTGTTTACACCGGTCAAATGGAAACAGTCACATAATGCAGCAATTGAACCTGTAAGTAGCCGCAGACATCCATAGATTGGACGTGAGTCAGGGTTACCAGAAATAAAATCTGATGGCAGAATGGGTTGGTGTTGAGTCAATTGAAGATTGGTTGTTGATTTCATTCAGATATAGACTGAGTTGTGGAGGGAAAGAGAAAATCAAGAGCAGCAACAACAAAACTGAATAAATAAAGATACTCATCTGTCTGTAGACAAGTCTATTTTCTACACAATCCACTTTAAATGGTAGATACAGCACGAATTAAGAAAAGCTCTGGCATACAGTGTCAACACCTGAAAAAAACTCAACAATAATGATTGTTCTAATATTTGGTTATTTTTCATGAAATGTCGGGTGGGGGGTTGTGTTTTTGTTTTTTTTAAATCGGAGGGAATAATGCTAAAAATGAAAGATTTACTGATTTGACTCTTAAATTTATGAGATGTATAAGGGGGAATAAGTCTTGATTGAAATGATCCCCCTTTGACGATCAATCTTGGTTCTATTCATTGAACAGTTCAACTGGCAAATCTAGCTGTTAATAGTGGTCCATGAGTTTAAGAGTTGATAGCATTTTTTTTTTTTTTTCAGATTCATGGTAAATAGATACATAATTTTTTTTTGTTGTTTTTTTTCCTTTCAATAACTTCTAAACATTTTTTTTTTTTCAAATCCGGATTCTTACACTGTCTAACATTCTACCCGCTGAAAAGTGCATTTTAGGAACAATTTTTTTTAAAAGTATCATAAAAATATATATATATATTATAGATATAAATATATATAAATATTCTGTTTAATATGTATCCGGATTCTAAAATTCTGTACGACCGAAAGAGTTTTGTATTATTAGAAGTTTTGAGTCCTTAACAGCAATGAGATGATATTATTAATGTAATCTTTTGTCATTTACTTGTCTGATCAGAAGAGGGACACCATTTTTTTTCTGCCTACAACCATTTTCTGGGAGAAGAGACCATCTACTTCCCTAATAGATTAAAGACCTGAAGAGGGCTGTAAATAGGTCATGATCAAAATGAAAGCAACATGAAAAATAAGTTCAATTATCCAAAAAACTCTCGGAACGATATTGACTCCTCTCATTATTACAGACAATAGGTCTAGTAAGTCACTCAGAGATACCGTCATGTGACCAATGTCTTTCAGCAGCATGCCATGTTGGGGATGATCAATAAAGAAATTGGAAGAAGAGGTGATGAAGGAATAAGTTACTTCTCTCGCCTTTTGTTAAGTGGTGCACTAAAAAAGTTTGAAACTTTAAAAAAACAACAAGTGTGAACATTGCCAGGCACAAATAAAGGCATTAATGTACCACAAACTTACATTGCAAATTTAACTACCACAAAAAACCTGAGTGGGGAGTCAAAAAACAAAAAAGAAACTTTTTCTAGACATGAAAGGGATGAAGATTTAAATTTTCATCCCCTTAGCTCCTATGTCGACAGTTTTGGTTTACGGTTTCATATCTTGTAACATATTATACGCTAAAGCTGTGGTTCCCACTCTTATTTTGTTGCGAAACCCTCATACAATTTTCCAAAACTTGCAGAACCCATAACTATGTTTCATGGACTATCTCTGGGACCCTAATTTTAATAAGACATTAAATGAAACCAGAAGTGTTTTAGAGAATTTATTCCTACAAAAAAACAAATAATAAATGAAAAATAAAAATAAAAAAAACAACACATCGCCTAAATTATTATTTTCAAAATGGTGATAATATTTTTTTTTTCCTATGAAGCTTTCTTTATCTGACACTCTTCGGAGGATGAAATGTCAGCAAGTGATAAAAATGGTTTTCTGTATGAGTCCAGAAATATTTTTGCTGAACTCACTTTTGGGGAAACACTGCACTACAGAGTCATATTTTCTTTAAAATTGCTCACATAGCAAAAGTTTTGATTGCTGCTCAACAACCAGCAGAGCACTTTGAGAATCTACTATATATATTTTGTGTGGATATCTACTTTGATTTGAAACTAAAACCTGTAAAATACAGAATAGCTTTGTAGCCTAATTATCTGTTTGCTACCTGCATCTGATCCCCCCCCCTCTTTTATGAATGCACTCCTGAATCCCACCTCCTGCCTATTGTTGATTAAGGATTCTGTCACAGCTCACTGCTCTACAAAAGTTTCTATATTCACTGTCTGTCCTTGGCCACTTTCCAGTTGGCTTCATTCCTCGGTCATTTCAAATGGACCAACTAAATAGAACATAGCTTCTTCTTTTTTTTTTTTCTTTTTTTTCTTTTTTTGTTTTCCTTTTTTTTCTTTTTTTTTTTCCTTTTTTTTTCTTTTTTTTTTTCCTTTTTTTTCTTTTTTCTTTTTTTTCTTTTTTCTTTTTTTTCTTTTTTTTCTTTTTCTTTTTTTTTTTTTTTTTTAGGTACATTGGCCAAATTGATGGCTATTTTGCTGGCTCTCTTATTTTTAGGAAGTTGACCTTTGCCTTTTGACCAGTATCAGATTATTCAAGAGCATTGACCATTCATGGTGGGGGAAGGGGTAGCTATAGAAAAACTTTTGCTATTTTCTTGTTGTAGTAGGATGTATACACGTACGTATTTTTCTAAGGAATCTGTAAAGAAACTAAAACTAGTGCTAATGTCAGTCGGTAGCGATAAGAAAAACTGAAGTACAGGATGTGTAGAAAAGAAAAGAAAAAAAAACTTTCACTCTTTTACAAGTTGACCCCCTTGAAATTTAAGGGGCGGTAAAGAAGATCCCATTAATCCTAAAAAGAAGGGTGTATAACCAATGCATCCTCTCAATAGTCACTTGCAGAGCAGAAACATGGAACCTAACAAAGAGACAGATCCGCAAACTGAAAACTATGCAACGTGCTCATGAAAAAATTATGCTGAGCCTCACATGGAGAGACCACAAGACAGCACAGTACATTCAGGAAAAGACATGAGTCAGGGATATCATAGAATCCATTAAAAATCTCAAATGGCAGTGGGCTGGCCATGTTGTACGAATGGTGGACAACTGATTGACATCGCGACTCACGACATGGATCCCCCAAAATCACATGTGGAACCAAGGCTGGCAGAATATTAGATGGAGAAACAGGCTTGACAAATTCAGAAAGTACTGGCTCCACAACACCCATGATAGAGAAGTGTGGCGAATCCTGGGGAAGGTCGAAGTCCAATGACAGTCTTTGAAAAACTGATGATGATGATGAAGTCACTACTTATTTCTTTTTCTAAAGAAAAAAAAAAAAAATATATATATATATATATATATATATGTGTGTGTGTGTTCCTTTTCTGAAAAATACTGATTTACCACCAAGTCCTCACATTTCAAGGAGTTTCATTCTTCGTAAAAGTGTATGTACATATTTTTGAGACACCACTGATTTCATTGCTGAAATACAGCTACAACTATTGTTTCATTTTTACTCTTCAGCCAGAAATTTGTCTGCGTCACTGAATAAATCATGAGACTGAAAGTTTTGACTTATCTAACTCTTTGAAGCATTGTGGGTAAAATTTCATGCGGCATTTGGAGTGTTAGTATTTGCGTGCTGAGCCATTTCTAATACCATATTTTTATCTACGTATATCTCAGAACATAAAGCTTTATATTCATTCCCACTGATTTTAGTTCCCAAGCTGCTCGACAGATGGCATAGTTCAAAGTAGAAGAAAAAGAAGCCTGCCGTGAACAGATAATAAATTCTACTCATGATATCATTAGCAAAGAAATTTTTTTTAAACTAAAAAAAAAAAATCTTCCTGCTGAGACATCTCTCAATTTTTATTGCTATTCTGAAATTATAAGATCAGAATTTTAATTTTTTGCATATATTACCAAAACTTTCAACATAGGTTTCTTCAGTTTTCAAGTTGGTCTGGCTGGCTATGTATCTTCCATGCATAGAATTCGTACCAATGGAGCTAGAGACCTGGAAGTTTGATCATTTACTCCTTATTATGTCAAGAAAAAATAGTTCTGTTTTTTGGGGGTGGGGGGGTTCTTCCAAATTCCCTCCTTAATTAGGTTTTTTATAGAGGGTTCACTTTGCAATTCAAGGTTATGCTAAATTGATCCCTGTGTTTGTATCCAGCAGCATTCACATTTGCTTCTTTGAAATTCAGACTTCTTCAGTTATCACTGCCCAACAAAAGATGAGGGAAGTAACTTGTAACTTATTCACTGATCACCCCTATTTTGAATTTTTAATTGATCACCCCTCCCATGACAGTTTCTTTTGAGTGATAAATCAGAGCCCATTTTAGTAATTGTTTTGACTTTTTTTTTTTTCATCTCATCTGTGACTTTATCACAACATTTTTAGCTGATCTATAGGCGACTGTTAAATCAAACTGCTGGAATCCGAATAGCATTGGATGAGACTTGAACCCACACCTTATACCTCAGGAGCCTGTCATTCTAGGTGATGATGCTTTCCATTAATCTACAAGAGCTGTTATGATGAAGGAGGGCTCCCGTCAGTAATCGTTCTGCCACTGTTTTTTTTTTAAACTGTATTCCATGCTGTATTGTTGACTGCCTAGTAGTAGTAGTAGTAGTAGTAATATCATTCTGAAGTTGTTGTCAGACTCTGAGATCAATAAATCTTGGAATAAAGTTGGACTCTTCCTCTAAAGTCGCTTTGTAGTTCTAAATAGGAATTTTTGTAAGCTGAAGAAGACCCCTGTAAGCTTAAAACATAATAAAAAGATGGAGACTGGTCTAGAAAGTCACTCAATAAAAACCATTTTGTGACCAAAGTCTTCTAACAGCAACCAATGTTGGGGGTGATCAGTTAAAAAATCAGAAGAAAGGCTGATCATTGCAGCAAGTGATGTTGGGGTTGATAGATTAAAAAATTGGAGAAAGATGTGATCAATGAATAAGTTACTTCTCTTACCATCTGTTGGGTGGCAATCACTGGAAAATTCAGAATTTCCAGAAAAACAAGTGTGAACAGACATTAAATAAGTAGCCAATTTAGCATAACACCCCTCTAAAAAAAAAATGTTTGTGGGGATGGGGTTCAAAAAACATAGAAAAATCATTTCCGTTTGACATGATTGAATTCTAAAATTTTCAGCCCTTAAGCTCTATTGGTGCTGCCTGTCTGCACGATTCATATGGCCAGCCTGCCAGACCAACTTGAAATCTGAAGAAGACGATGTTGATTTCGACTCTTCTGGTTGACGCTTTCTAAAAGCCAATAAGATTTGTTGCGGACTTGTCAAATGAACAAAAGTCATTTTTGCTCAAAATTTTCAGATCTGTTGTCAATATTGAATGACTTATTTTTTTGTGGTTTGAATGAATACCACAACCAAGAGGACAGCATCTCAAATAAATCAGTGTACGATAGTCCGGTCTATAATTAACTTAAATAAAGTCATATACAATACTCTACTTAGAAACCATAATTGTATAACTATAACAAAAGAGTTATTTTTGTAATCCTTGGCATCTGCTAGCAACTTTGCTGTTGGCCAGTAACCTATCAGTGTTCTTGCAGACAAAGGGCTACACTATAATCCTATTAAAAGCTGTTTTGAACAATGGTACAAAATGACTCATATTCCGAATCAAAACTTTGAGAGAGTAACCCACATTCGTGTTATTCTGCTGTCAGGATTTGTGATACGCAAACACATAATAGCCCAGGGGACACGCACATTTGCAAGCCAACTGAGAAATTACTTTCAACAGACAGAAACTAAGCGGTGTACAAACACACAGACGTGTTCAAAAGTGGTGTGCACATGAGCTACTCTGATACAATGTTGACAGTAGGGCTGATCAGACGATCAGAAACCTCGATTATTTGTTTGTATGTGTATATACAGGGTGGGTGAAAAGAAACTCCTTATCAAAAATTGGTAATAACTTTATTATTCATTGTTCGATTGTACTCAAACTAGCTTTACTTTGGACCATACAATGGTAGAATTTGTCTGCTGTGTTGAAATTTGACCAATTTCTGTTTGCCTTCTGGTATGGCCAGTGCTCCTCCAGTTGATCCAGGGTTTGCAGTTTGGTATGGTACACCTACCCCTTCACCCATCCCCACAGAAAGAAGTCACAGGGCATAAGGTCATGAAGGCCATTCATTCTTAGAGGGAGTTAATTCTCATCCACCTTGTACATACCAGGTCCATCCAAAAATTTTCCAGCCTCGTAAATGTAAGCCAAGTAACTGATTTATATCAATGTAACATACAAGCATGTGTAAATAAAACAAACAACTATTTTATACCAATATAACGCACGTATCTAAGCAAAATAACACAAACATACAAAATATGATCATAAGTATTTGAACCAGTGCAAACGCTGTGTGATCTTGTGAGTGATTGCATTCTTTCCATACATTATTAGTTTAGTTCAAGGCTATTCAATTGACTAGTTTGACAACTCTCCCAAAGCAATGGTAGTCAGCCTTTTCAATCTCCTTGATTGATTCTGACTGAAATCTCAGCTAGATAGAAAAACAATACTCTGTTTAATTCGATTTTTAGATTCTTTTTTTTACTGAAATATCAACATTCAGAAACACAGAACATGCCTAAATGCGTGCCTTGTTGTGCTGATTGCAATGGTTCTTCTTGCATATAGTTTGGTTTTTTGGGTTTTGGGGGGGTTTTTTAGAACAACCGAGCCATACAAGCAACATTTCTGTTTCTTCAAATACGTATGACAAATATACCTTGGATATGTTATTTTTTAGTTTACATGCACTTTTATATAATTGAAAATAGGTCAAAGTTGTGTGCCATTTTTGTAGTTAGTTCCAATCTTGACAATCATTCCAAACAAAGGTTAACAGATTGTAGCTCTGCTCACGGCTGAGCTTTTCAAACTTCTATTCAAATCCTGATTAGTCTTTTCGGGTTTCTTTCCTTCTTTCTTTTCCCTTCCACCTGCACTTCCTTTCTTTCCTTCCTTCCTTCCTCCCTCTTAAAAGATAATGACGAGGGCCGCATTGTGGTCTTTTAATCTGATTTGTGCAACTTTATTCTTCACCCCCAAACCCTCACAATATTATTGCGAATCACTTGCAATTTGTGCAATCGGTTTTTGAGGGTCTGCAGTACTTTAAGATTTGGGCCAGTGCCAATTCACTATTCAGAAGCACAAACATTATCTCTCCATGATTCTGTCTCGATTGTTGGCATCTGAGACGCATTTCAAGAAAAAAAACTGTATCCAACTATGACTGCATTACGGACGTGATTGATATTCATCACTTAATTAAGTGCATTGACAAGGAAGGAGATTACATTGAAAAATAAATGTTTGTTGTGTAAAATAAATGCTTCTTTTTTTTTTTCATCATTTAGTTACACTTATTGATGTATGTAAATGTATCTGAGACTCTTGATACATGAAATCATCGACACATGATAGTTTACGCATACATATATTAGACAAAGTATACAAGCCAACTTCTATTCATCAATGTGCGTATATGCATACGAAGGTACATCAATAAGTCCATAGCTTAATGATGAGAAAAAGCATCTACTTTTAAACAACAAATATATTTATTTTTCAGTATAAACGCCTTCTTTATTGATACAATGAATTCAGTGGTGAATATCAATCACATAGATCCTACATTATACAATGGAAATTTCAGATCAAAATTCAGCTTCAGGCAACTAACTTATTGATCCACCCTCTCAAATTTCGGGTGATGTTGAGTTCTCACTTGCTATTTGCAATTTTTCCATTTGCAATTTCAATAATTCGTGTTTTAGTCTTGAATAATTTGATGGGAGTTTTGCAGCGAACTACATCGAAATGCATCGTGCAATAAAAGCAAAGCCTGAAAAGTTTAGGAAATCATAAATGCACCATAATGATATTTGTGTTATTCGTTTATTTATGTAGTCAATATAGAGCGGCTTGAAAACTTATCCTGGTTGAAAACTTGAACTTATTCAATACATTTGTCAACCCGGTTAATCAAACAGTATTTTAGACATAAGATTTTTTTTTTTACCAATTCACTGTGCTGTAAACAAATGTATTTATTTTTCAGTAGATGAAATATTGTAAAACATTAATAACAATTTTCTTTTATTTTATGCTATCACTTTCATCTTAATATTTCTGTTGTTTCTTATTGCAACTTTTCTCAGACCTGATGGAATTTTTAAAAGAGCTACAAAAATATCGAAATGATAAATGTAAACAGTAGCTTAAAAAGGAAAAAAATTGTAAATAATTATTTCACTGTAGTTTTATGAGATTTATGGTATTGCATTAATTAATTGTATGCTTTTTTTTGGGGGGGGGGGTCACTAGTATCTAACTCAAACTTTTTTCCCAATGATAGAATATCATGTTTTGAAAGTTCTAATTTTGGTTTTGCAAAAAATAGCCTAAAGTTAGTCATGAGAAAAAGAGAAAAATCTTTCTGCGTACTCACTGGGGACATCTGAGCAGATAACTTAATTGACAGATCTGTCACCAGAGAAAATGAAGTCTGGTTTTAAAATTTAAAACTTTTACTGTAGGCTTCACTGTGTTCATTTATTTATTTTTACATTTGCAATTTTGGTATCATAGAGTGTTTGTTTATAGTACAAGATTTATGGCTTTTGTGGACTGGAAGGCGGGGGGCAGGGTAGCAAAAATTATTTCTGGATTTTCGCGTTCACAGCCCCACGGTGCCCCGTAACACGTGTGAATATCAAGGGATGAATGTATACAATTTTACATCTTTATATATAAACATATATGAATGTCTCTGTAGTTAAACTGGATTTCCACTTGAAAATAGAAAGTTCTGTACCATTCTATAGGAACATGTTGCATGGGAAGCCATTGTGTAAATCCCATTACTTACTTTGTGTCCTGTTTCTCTGCAATCGAAGTAAATCAAATCCATACCCTTTGCTTTATTTTTTTTTTCTATTTAGGGTAGTGGTCCCCTAACCTATGGCCATGACCCAAATGAGGGTGGCAAAGGCGCTTAGGAAGAAATGAAAAGAAGAAAAAAAAACATGCACAAGAAAAGTGAGAAAATGTTGTTTTTTAAAACGTTGAAGAGTAAAAATATTGCAAATCTATTTAAGTCAGAATCTTTTAATATAAAGCGTCATTGAGAGTGTGAAACAGGAGAGTTGTTTGGAGTAATAAAGCATTCACAAATTAATGAGAAATTCTGTTCATATCTAATTCTTGTTCATGATTATTGAATTAAAGTAAAATTCAATAAAAATTATTGCATAAAACTAAATAAAAAAAAAAAAAAACACTGGAATAATGTTTCTGCACTGTGGGCCGCCCCACCCCAAAAGTTCTGAGCCCAGAGTTTTATGGCCAAAAAAGTTTAGGAGACATTGCTTTAGGAGAATCCAGTACATTTTCAATCACCACTACCCACAACGGACCTTTTAATCACTGTTGCTAGGTTTGGTTTATTCATGTGTCCTGGCATTTATTATATCTATCTAGACTTACCCCAGCCCTAATTGTTCATAGTAGAATCTTGAAATTAAGTGGGGAGACTCTTAGAACTTCCACCCCATCAAATAGGTTTTTAATGGGGGTTGAGTTTACAATGAAATTTTATGCCAAATTGGTCCCTTAGTTTGTGTCCATGTTTTGTTCTTACTTGTTCATGAATTCTTGATTCAAACTGTACTGGTTGTATTTTCATCAACGTAACTTGATTATACCACCACCACCACCACCAACACCCTATTCAGGAGCAGCAGATATGGCTGGTGGTGATTCATAATTTCCCCCGGGAATGCTGATTTATAAACTTGTTTGGTTCATTAACAGATTGATGAAAATTTTTGGCATTCTTCTTGAAACTCAATAAGATTCTGTTCCATTGTCAACTCAGTTCTATCTGTGATTTGGTACTTTTATCTTGCAATGGAAAATGGCTTTTACCTGGCAATTGAAAACTATTACACATACCACCTTTGACAGTTAATGGGTTAAATTCAGAGACTGTCTATAATTTGAAAAAAACTCTCATTTTTTTTTTTTTCTTTTCTGCAGAGAACTTGATTCTGGTCTTGAAGAAGCGATCGCCAGTCTGATCTGGGTGACCCCACGTCTCCAGTGCGACATTCAAGAACTGAAACACATCTCCGAACAGTTTGGCGCCAAATATGGCAAGGAATTTGCGCAGGCTTGCCGCACGAATGCCTTAAACAACGTCAGTGAAAAGGTCATGCACAAACTGAGCGTGCAGGCACCACCCAAAATCTTGGTGGAGCGATATATGATCGAGATTGCCAAGACATACAACGTCCCATTTGAGCCTGATGCCATGGTAATGACACAGGATGAGTGCTACACGGCTGACAACCTGCTCATCGACTTGGGCCTCAGTCAGCCAGAGAATGGAAAACCGAAAAGCAACCCTGGGGGTGGTGGATACGGAGGTGGAAGTGGAGGTGGGGGCGGTATGTCAGTACCCCCACCTGCATCATCGGCACCTCCTTTCAACTATCCTGGCGCGGTAAGTTCTCCATCTTTTTTTAACCGTTTCAAAATTAATTATTATCAAAAAGGAATTAAAAAGATTTTTTTTTACTGATGAGAGAAGTTGGAATGAAGTTATTATTGATTTTTGACCAAACGGGTCACAAATGAATGATATTTTCATTCCCTGGTCCAGAAATGAAGAATAAGCCTCCCACGAGATTTGAACTCTCATCCCTTATCCTTGGAATCCAATCCATGCTGCTTACAAACGATTGTGGAATGACCATCGGGGAATTACAATATAAGCCTCTGGCAAGGTTCAAACTTGCATCCCTTATTCTCAGGATACGATCCTCCCTGCCTATAAACAATTGTTGAATAACAGTCAGGGAATCATGATAAAAAGCAAAAGAAATTAAGATGAAAGGAAAACTACTAAAAAATCATTGATTATTAATTTACATTTGCTATTAAGGAACGACAACAACAATTAAGTAATTTTTCAATTGCATTGTTCTTATGAAATATCAAAAATATTATGTTGCTCTCCATTTTCTTATTTGTGTTCAATCTTTCTCGATTATTAAACTAATCGTAAGGTGAAAATAAGTAAAGATACATTTTATCAAGTTTAACATAACATAAAATTCTATTTCTACCAGGTTATGTTACCAAATGTCACTGAAAACGTGAGCATAACAGATGAAAAATGCACGTTGCTAATTATTATGCTTGTGGATTTCATTTCATTTCTCTGACCTTAGAGTAAACAATTATGAATTGTTGTGTGCAGTTCTTGACTAAATAAGCCAATTCCTCTTATCAACAAAAAAAGTGTCCGTAAAGTTTTGTACTGTTACCAAATAAGACCCTGGTCTCTTGATATTAATGTCTGATGCTTTCTATTGTGTTCTCCTCTGATCTGTTTTTTTTTTTTTTTTCTTTTCTCTTTCAGCCTCCCTGTGCCCCTCCCGCATATCCAGGCAACAGTGGTCCCGTTCCAGGAATGGAGACAAGATCATCCCACGACTACCCACCTGCGCCTATCGGCTTCATTATCAATCAACCGAACAAGCCGAAAGCACCAGCCGATGACATGTTCCCCGATTTGCCTGCCGTTCCTTCAAACACTCTACCCGATTTGGGAAGCACAACAAATGCTGACACGAACAACGAGGATGTTGATTTTGATGACCTGACCAGACGATTTGAAGAACTGAAAAAGAAGAAATAAACCCTTGATGTGCACCCCTTCACCTTGCTTTCCTCCTCCCTCTCTCTCGACTAAAAGCTTCCTATCAGATGCAGGCTGAAAGATTATTTCATGAATGGGTGCTTTTTGATTTGTATATTGTCCACATTACGCAACAAAATCAGAGCTTTTTATTTGGATTGATATTTTGTTCTATTCTTATTTATTTAATTTTCTTTCTTTCTGAATTTCTGAGATGAGGAGTCATTATTATTAACTCTTAAATCCACACAAAGGAGATCAAATGTCAATTTCAAGGGAAATCAACTTCTGATTAGAATTATCTGCCTTGGACCATTTTTTTTTAAATGCTGTCTATTACAATTATAGATTTCAAGAGTTGCATCCAAAAACCACTTGATGCCGCTCCTCACTGTGCAACTCTTTTGTGGCAGAGGTTAAGTTTGTCAAAAAATATTATGATATTAAATCCAAGATGAAATTTGGAAATTCACTCAAAGCTGTGAGGGAGGTAACCTTTATCAGTAGTTATTCCCCTTGATATCCACATTTCAATTTTCAATGAAATTGAAAGTTATACACTGATTTACTTGGACTAGTGTCCATATTTTGGTTATCAGAAATTGTTCTCATTCAGCTGTCCATGCCAGAAGATAACTTGCATCGATTCATTCTTGTTGATTTGTCCTCGTGATCTCACTTATCTGCCTCTTTGGCTCAACCAGAGTATTTGACTTTTTGCACTACCAAAGGTGGAATAGAAGGTGGAAGTTTAGTGTCTTAAGCTTAATGTCCTTTCTAAAAGGCTCCCATTGTGTTCATTTCTATGCTGGCATAGACAGTGGAATGAGAACAATTAAACCCCATGAATTGAATAAATGGTTCACTGTGAAACTTTCAGAAGGTTAACAACTACGACCAGCTCTTGAGAAAGTTAGAGGATACAACAGCCGAAACGTTGTGACTATAAAAGCCAAGATGAGGGCATTAGTTGAAGAAAATCAGCGTATAATAATTTAGAAAGAAAATTCATTCCTGCTTTTATACCTTCCTGAATTTTTTTTTTTTTTTTTTTTTTAAATTTCTCGTTATTTTGTTATTGGGATGAAAATTCTTTCTTCTCTCCACCCAAATAATTTGTATATTTCTTTCTTTCCTTTTTTAGAATATATATTTACTGCCATTTCACTTAACAAATAGCTGCTCTCCCAATCAATTACAGGTGGGGGTATGTAACTTCAAATCCTGAGTCTATATCTAGAGCTTTTACATCGAATCTAAACATGTATATAAATAAATATAAATAAATTAAGAAGAATTCTAAGCCTCCTACATTTATTTTTATTTATCCATACAATATACACACACACACACTCTGCTGGACAATAAGATGAATAGTTTACAGGGATATTTGGAAGGTTACTGCTCACTGCAACTCATCCAAGCCCCATAATTGTCTGAATCGAGCTTCAGTAGGCGACACTCTTGTCCTAATACCAGCACTTTGGATGCTGTGTAATATTTGTGTAGGTTTTTTTTTTAAAAATCAAATGTCCATTTTGTATACTTGTATACATGTGCATGTATACAGATATGTATATATTCATATATATTTGTATACGTACAGAGCTAGTGCATGTTGTATGTGCCCTAGGCAAGACTAAGGACTTCTCTTTTTCAGTTGGAAGTACACCTTTATGATCACCTAATGGTTGCACTGGTTCTGTAAACATATGTATGTATGTATGTCTGTACATGTATATATGCCCATACATACATATGTATATGTGTGTGTGTGTGTATGTATATATATATATATATATATATATATATATAAACATATGTATGCACATGTATATATACCCATACATACATACACACATATATATATATATATATGTCTCTGTGTGTGTGTATATATACATATATATATATATTTTTAATTTAGCTCTGTAACAGATAACCGTTTCTCTTGTGAGGTTTCCCTTCCATTCTGATTTTATTTTCTTTTTTGTCCAACCATTAAGCAATGTTCTCCCTAATTTTTTTGTAATGAAAGAACACAAAAATCTTATGTTAAACAATTTTTTTTAGTGAGACAAAAGCTTATGCACACTTTTGAATTCAACACAAGGAATCAATATTTTTCAATGAAAACTCAGTAAGCTGTCGACAGAATTTGAACTCTTTTGTGCACACATTAATTTCCTTAGTGTGCAGGTTTGCAAAAACGTGTACACTCGCAGCTTAAAAGGTACGATGGACAAAATAACAGCTTTGATTTTTGTTGCTTTGGGGGAGGGAAAAATAAATGAAGGATGAATGAAAGAATGGAAGAAAAAGCTAAGAAGTAAAAAAAGATAGAGATTAATATTGATATTTATTCACAGCAAGATGGAAGTATCATAGATATGATACGTATGTGTAACTGTATATATATAAATATATATATTCAATTCTATATCATAAGTGGCTTGCCTACCAACTTGATAATGTTTTGTAATTATAATGGCTATCATTAAAGTTTTATGGAAATAATTACATTTTTATTTCATTTGATTATTGTACAATGTCTATTCGGAAAGTCTCCAGCCACTTTCAATATCTCAAGAAACTGTTGCATGGCCTTGATGTAACCTTGTAACCATTCTAAGGGAACCTTTCTGTGCATGCATGAACAGAAACTCTCCTGTGTGGTTACTCAGTAGTGAAAAGACATTAGGTGAACTTATCTACTGTTTGCAATGACTAGGCTTGCCCATTTTTTTTTTTTTTTTTTTTTTTTTTTTTTTGTTTCGTCAGGGTTTTTTGGTTAAACGTTGCATCACCCAGGTCTATCACCCCACCCCTTTCAGTCCAGACGGAATCGAGGAGAAAACTACAAGGCTGCTGATGGCGGTCCTGAGAGAGATCTTTGTTCAAAAAAGTGGGAGGGATACTGAAATGAGTGGGTAAGGTCCCAAAGGAAAATTATGTCCCATTGCCATAGGTAGGCTGTTGTTTTTTTTTTGGGGGGGGGTGTATATTAAGTGGCGAGATATTTTCTCACATGATTTCATGATCTGAGAAGCAGGTGGAGAATCAGATCTTTTTCACTGATGTTCGTTCATGAATACCATATTGTACTGAGTTACACTTCTGTTCCTGGTGAGAGAATTTGGTGCTCTGAGGTTTGCATGCATGTACAATTTATTCAAGTCTGTCTCTCGGAAATCGTTTGGAAATGATTCGTTTTTTAGAAATCTCCATGTGTACAGAAAGATATCTTTTACGTCACACTTCAAGAGGGTTGTCAGATTTGGCTAGAGGGGGAGATGATCTGAGCAATGTCTTGGAGACTTACCCAACATGAGTTCAATATCAGCCTCTTGAGACAGACCTGCCTCAAAAGGATAAAATTGAACTTCTGCCCCCTAACCTGTACCAAGTATTAGAATTTGAATAAATGCAATCCATTTGAAATGAAATGGATTTTTAAAAGTAAAAAGTTGCTTATCATTACTGAATTTCAATAATTACAATCTAAAAAGCAAAATACTAAAAAATAGAGGTCTGCCGGAATATTTCCTGTTTAAAAGGGGTCCTCGAGTTTTCTAAGTTTCAGAACTGCTGGTCTGGCAAGAAAGGCCATCTTTGTGCATTTCTCTTTACAAGCACCTTTCTTTTGCTGGGTGAAAGCACTTTGATACGTCCCCCTGATGGCAGGTGCCACTCCCTACATGTTCAGCACTTGGGTGGCACAATAGGCTTGACTAAAATGATTATATCTCTGGTTCTAATCAGTATGTTTTCGTTCTGTTTGCAGATACAGACTCTCAAGGGCATTCTCTGAATATGATTTATCACTTTTACCAACTAAGTTCGAGAGGCATATATATATTTTCGCATCTTCAAATTGTTTAATCTGTCTTTCCATCTTACTTTTCGATTGTGCACTGAATATCTCAAAAAGTGCAGGATGAATTCCAGTAAAATGTTGTGGATAAGTGAGAAATTGGATATGGAAGAGTTGGCTAAATTCTGGGGTGGATCCGGGCCAATCTTTCAGACTGACAGAGATATTTGATTTTATTCTGCTTTCGTTAATACATATTTACTTATATTGTCATGACTGTCAACACAATATTTCCAAAAGTTCTCTATGAATTTCAATGAGAATTTTTGAAAACGTGGAAAATAGGCTGCAGAAGATATAAATAAATTTTGAGGTGGACCCATATGCAATTAATCCTTCTACAATACGACCAAAATTTAATGTCTCCCCTACATGATATCTACAAAAGTTCCCAATGAAATTTCATGAAAAAATGAGCAAAATGTAAAAGAGTGATTAAATTTTGGAGTGGATCCATTCACAAATATTTTCCCCGCAACATAGTTCTCTCAACTATATATGATTATAATTGCCAAATGTTCATGTCTGTCCACATGATATTTCCCAAAGTCCTCATTGAATTTCAATGAAATTAGATGGAGAAGTGGGCAATTAGCTACTGAAGATCCCTGCTCAATAGCCTCCCCTACATCGTAGTTATATGTTCATTATCATTTCAATCTTACTTGAAGAGTTCCCTGCATCATCAAAACCACTCCCTTCCCAGGTCAGCTAGATTTCTTCAAGGTTGCATCAGAAGCGTTTCGGGTACATTTTCTGTAGAAATAATAAATGAGTACTTAATCCCCCTAATTTTCAAATTAAATAGTATATGCTGACAAAGTTGATATTCTCTGTTTTTTGTATAAATCCCAACACAGAAATTGATGAATAGTATTATGTCCTGAATTTTCTTTTTCGTATTTTCATTATTCAGAAATGTTCAATTTCAATAATGAAACTGTTTCCTCCTCAGCTTGTCAAACACCTCCACACCTTTCTCGAGTTATCAGGGTAAACATTCTTTCATTACATTTCAAACTCAGTGACCATCCCTACTCCACAAAGTCTGAAGAAAAGAATCCACTATTTCTTATATTTATC
This sequence comes from Thysanoteuthis rhombus, assembly GCA_963457665.1. Classification (NCBI taxonomy): domain Eukaryota; kingdom Metazoa; phylum Mollusca; class Cephalopoda; order Oegopsida; family Thysanoteuthidae; genus Thysanoteuthis; species Thysanoteuthis major. The sequence continues at coordinate 44,906,701 of OY735229.1, forward strand.
TTCTTCTGGGATGAGACAACATTTCAGTTGTCAAATTTTTAATTATTTGACAATGGCTCTGATTTAATCTAAAATTGGGCTGTTTCAAAAACAACTTTTGCTACGATTCAGACAAGCTGAAATTTTGGTTCAACAATCTGGGCGGACTTTCAATTGTCAGACAAAAATTGCATCCATTGTTTGAAATATTCTAAAATTTATACGTCTCCTGTCTATCCAGTCTATTAATCTTGATAAACTTTTCATCCGAGGGATTCATTCATACCCACCGTCTCTGTCAGATCATGGTGACCTGAAGTTTGGAAATAAGTCTGACCTGCTCCTATGTCTTGAAAGTCGTACATGCCCCGCTTCAGACTCACCACCAGCAGACACTTGATGGTCCTACAGTGGTTCACTCTTTATTGCCCTAAGGTAACGAGACTTTCAATGACTCGGTCACAGATGTGTTTGTCCCTTCAATCAGAAAGAAGACTCACCATATTGATCAAGTTTGGGATATCTATCTTGCAAACAGTCTAAAAAGCATACATACGTGCGAGGCAAGAATTCAGGTCACTTGAAAAAACAAAGACCCACAAAACTGGTTTCAGTTCCTGCAAGATGACAATAACAGGAAAAAATTATTTGCTTTCCTTAGTGACATAGTTATGCAGACTGTTCATGGTGATGTTGAGTTGTTTGTCACTGAGGAAGAAATTGTATGATGCCACTCAGCAGCCACAGATGTGAATTACCAGTCTCCTTGCCAGCATGAAGAAGCTGATACAAGAATCCTAATCCATGCAATAAGCAAGGACATCATAATAAAAAGAGTTGATACTTAGGTTATTGCACTTGCAGTGGCATATTTTAATCATCTTGAGATCAATAAGTTATGGATTGCTTTTGGCACAGTCAAGACCTTCCTCTACATTCCTGTCCATTGTATTTTTGTCACTGCTGGGGTTTCATGCATTTACTGACTGTAATATTGTGTAATCTTTCTATGGGAAGGGGAAAAAATCAGCTTGGTATGTATAAAAAGTCTTCCTTGGGCAACAGCAGCATTCAAAGAAATATCAACACAAGTACAGACTTTTCTTGTGGGGCATCTATCAAGTCAGCCCTAGAGCAAATCAAACATACGTGCTATCTTTATGAGAACAGGCATTAAACCCTAATGAGCCTAGATCAGACTGGAAATGAGTTAAAGAGAGTGAGAGATACGTGGATGCCATTCTGGACTTCTCTTCAAAAAGTATCAAAAGGTTGCAGGAAGCTAGATGTGTGTGTGTCAGAAGAGCCTTAGAAGTTACTGCAGTTATTCAAGGATCAAAATACCATGTACACTTGATTATGTATGTAACAAAATTAATATAAAGCAACAAATATTTATCTGAATACTACAGAATGTGAGTATAAGTGTCTTCAATTCATCATAATCTATTGAATTCATGCATGTCAGTCCAGGTCAAAAACTTGTACTGCATTGGCAGTCAGAGGTACCTCTCTCGTTTGCTGTTTATCCTTTCGATTAGGGGAGGGTTTGTCTCCATTCCCAATTTTAACCACCCCAATCACACAGCTTAGGGTATACTCAGTAGGCTGCTGAGTGCACTAGGAAATTTATCCTAATGAAGAGTTGTTCACACCCTTAGTGTTTATCAGGAATCGAGCCAGGGTCCCTCTGCATACAAAGCAGATGTGCTAACCATTACACCATCTGAGAGGACTATTCAATGTAGACAGACATGAACGTTAATTATTTTGCATTTTTATGTACTGCAGAGAAACTAAAGGTGTAACCAGAGAAGAGGAAAATGTAATATTTATATATTTTGTTAACTAGTGTAGAAAAGGAAATAAAATCAATTCATTAATTATTTTTTTGTTGCTTTCTTCTATGCAAATTCATACTATTTGGGATTTTTCATTAAGAAATATCTGGTAAACTAAATTTAAATTATATCAATAGAATGTTCTCAGGAATCTGTATCTTCAAACAGAATAGAAAATATATGGATTAGAACAAGAGATATGATCATCCTAGTGCACCACCCGAGTGTTGAATATGTGGGTGGTACCATCTGCTACTAGGGTGTGGTACCAAAGTGCTTCCACCCAGCAAAAGACTTGTAATGATCATATATTTATGCACACCAAATTTGATGCTTGTAATGAAAAGTTCACAAACATACTGCTTATGGACTAGACTAACAGCTCGGCAGTCGCCCCGGACGTCTCAGCTCGATGAGATAATTTGGAAGGGCAAGTTTGAAAATTGCACTCAATGTACATAATTTAGTCAAGGTCGGTTTGAGTTAGTGGGTGGGGTGTAGTATACACCATAATACATAATACACCAAATTAAGAAAATGTACCCAAATGAATCACTGTAGCCTGCCCATATACTAGAACTAATTATCTAAAAACTTAGATCTTCTTTCAAAAATTATCCTTAAAAAAAATATCAGCACAAGATTTGGGCATTGTTGGTTCAAAATGACCATAGAGATAATTGTAATATATATAAAAAAGAATTTGAAAAAGAAACATTTTTAGGTGTTGCCTCAAGGTGTAAATGCAAATCTTCAAGGTTGTGGCCCCCAAAAATGTGACCAGGAGTGCTGGGACACTCACACATACATACACACACACACACACACACACACACGCATACTTATAAACACATACACAAAGAGAGAAGGATCTGTAACCAATTCGTGCGGCAACAGTGATTTGATATTAAAATACATTTTTTACTTGTAAAGTAATTAAATATCTTTTCATTCGCTACACAGGCAGAGCGTATAACAATCTGACATATCAGTAATAGTATTTTTTGGTTTTTGTTTTGATCTTTGAGCTGCAGTTATGATTCAAAAATACATATTCATGAGTCATATATATATATATATATGATTACACATAGATACCACTCTTCCATTAATTAGTATATTAAAGTAATTACCCCAATTAACTGCGTTCAAGCCAGGTCACTGTACTTGGAGAAGGAGAGAAATCTTTTAGAAAAAGTCCTTAGATGAACAACTAAGTTAATACCAGAATTAAAAAGTATGAGTTATGAAGGTTAAAGGAGTTGGGGTTGACATTGTTAGAAAAAAGGAGAGATCAGGGAGACTTGATAGAAATTTTTATGCTAGGTATAGAACTAAAAGATCCTAATGTATTTCTTACCAACAGGGAGTACAAGGGACCGAGAAGTCATACACATGCGGAATAGGAGTTGACTGAATATCAGGAAATCATTTTTTAGCAGCAGACTGGTAGAATGCTGGAATAGATTAGCGGAAGATGTAGTACTATCCACAAACGTAAATGAGTTTAAAAAGAATTATGATGTTTATTACACCCCTGCTACCCCAAATGTCTTTGATTGAAATATTGAGTAAATGTGATTATTTGATGTGTTTATTTAAGTACAAATAGGATTCTTTTCTTCACAATATAAGTGTTTTGAATGTTTAAAAGGTGATTTGCTAAAATCACGACTTTTGAACACCCAGTCATTCATAAAAGCGGAAGACGTGATAGTTCTATTCATATGCAGAATCACTGAATCGGAATTGATAGCTTGCAAGCATATAGTGCCGGGCTTGTGGCATATGCTACTCTCACTACTTGGTTTATCCAGAACAGGATTTGATCTCAACTTGAAAAAAGATAAGAAGACTTAGTGTAAATGGGAGGAGTGTCTTCCTCCTATGAAGTAAGAATAAGTAAACACAAACATGGACTGATCCTCAAATCAAAAAAGCACATCATGGTAGACTTGAAAAGGAATGTCGCAACTGAAAGAAAATCTAATGTTCCTCATTTTATTTTGGAGATGAGAATAAACAAATTATTAAAAAGCAAAAATGTCCGAATTTGGTTTCTAGAAAATGCTTCAGCGAAAGAACACAAAATTTAAGGAAATTAAGGATGAAAAATAATGATATATGTTGAGCAGTTAATAGACCAGTCTCCCAGTCTCTTACTACTTGAATGAGTTTAATCCTCTCTGGAGACCCAACTAATATGATCCTGTGTAAGATTAATCTCGGTAAATATAGAGAAAGCCGCTTAATGTGATCACTTTATGACAGCTAATAATACTAGGCAAATTATATGAAGTGGGAGTTGCTTATTGTCATCACTTTACATCAGAGTCTTTTAGATAACAATAACCAGCTGATAATGCTAAGCAAATGATATAGAGAGAGTTGCTTATTGTGATCACTTTATGTTGGAGTCTTTTAGATAACAATAACCAGCTGATAATGCTAAGCAAATGATATATAGAGAGAGTTGCTGATAATGCTAAGCAAATGATATATAGAGAGAGTTGCTTATTGTGATCACTTTATGTCATAGTCTTTTAGATAACAATAACCAGTTGATAATGCTAGGCAAGTAGTATAGAAAAGGAGCTGCTTATTGTGATCACTAAATTATGTGTTATTATAATGAAGAGCTCTCTCTGTATCTATTCCTGACAAATGGTGCCACGCCATAGAGCAGTGGTTATCAAGCTAGTCTCTTCATTTATTTCAACTGTAGTAAGTTCAATCCTAACTGTTACTTCTGTCTCTGCAGGGAAAGTAGTTCTCTATCAACCATTGGTACATATCTGTGACATAAGATTTTGTTGATATATCTGACAATAGGGTAGCGCATAGGAAATAGTACATTCATACCTATCCCAAGGGCATCAGTGCAAATGGCTTGAGCCAAAATTTGAATTCTGTGTGCAGATTATCATTTTCTGTGCTCATAACTGATACCCTACCAGGAAAATCCTCGACTGTTCCAAATTATCTCTCAAAAAATCCTGAGGGCTATTTGGTCGTTGTTCTCCTCTCACTACCTTCAACTGTCATCCAGTTCATTACAATCCATCATTTCTCGATTCCAAAGTCTGCAGAGGGGACATTAAAGAATCAGTACAATGTAGGGAAGGTTGTCCCGATTGTAAAGAATAACACTCAGGCACACTCGATATAAAAAACGACGCACAAATGAGAAGAATCAAGAGAATTTACCAGAAAAAAACACTGAACAGTATATTCATAAATTATGTTGTTATCGCTTTGAATACAGTGAATTGTTTTTATTTGTGCACTGTTTTTAACATCAAATGTGTGAGGGTGTGGAAGTTTAGAATCAGGACCACATTCCCGACGTTGTACCAAAGAATATTTTTGTTGAAACATTTTGTGGACATTCAATGTTCAAACCACTCTAGAGTCTTCTCAAAACGACTTCGCGATCAATATGAAGAAAGGAAGGGAGGTAATCGCGAGTTGGTAATATCCTCTAATGACCGAAATCGATTCTGGGTTATTTCCCTTCATACTTGGGAAAGATTAAGTAAACAAATACTATTGAACTAAATTAAACATGGTTTTAAGTTGGAAATAATAGAATTTATCATTTGTTAATCTGACTACTTCATCCATTATTGTCAAGGAAAAGTGAAGCACGAAATTTTTAAGAAATTCCTCTAATCAAAACGTATTTAAAATCATTGTAAAGGATCCAGTTTTCATCGCATCACATTTCAGGAATGGGTCATTATTGTTGCAGTTAACAGTGATGACCACACTTCAAAACGATTCAGTTTCTGATTTTCTGTCAATTTATGTGGAACCCATTTGTCTAATTTTCCTTTTTTCCTTAACACTGCCAAATAATTAGAAGCAGTCTTAGGAGAATCTCCAACATCTGTTGAAAGAGTTTTAATAGTTTTCCTCAGTTGGTCTGTTTTGACATACACGTACACACATTCACTTATATTAGGCTGTATTCTGCCATATGTTAAAAAGGAAACATCCAACACTATGAAAATTTTAAACAAAAAAAAAATATTCAACGTCAATCTTTTCATTACATGTAATGAAATTTCAGAAATGGGTTATTATTACTGTGTATGAAGAGTGATATGCGCACCTTAAAACAATGCAGTTTCTGATTTTCTATCAATCCATGTGAAATCCCTTTGTTAAAGTTTTCAACTTTCCTATCACAGCAAAATGAGAACTTAATCACCTTCCACAATTTTTTCTCATATGAGATCTACAGAACAAAATTTCTTGAACCATGATTGTATGTTCACTTGTTAGCAGTTCTTTCTCTGAATGCTAAATTGATGTATCTCTCTTGCTTCAACTTCATTTTAAATTCATACAAAATGAGTAATCATGCTGACTCCATGGATAATATATTTCGAAGAGTAATGAAAACAAAGATTATCTTTTTATTGACTCTCTGAACAAAGAATATACAACAAAAGAACCACCAAATTTTTGAGAGCAAATGATGAAATATCAGAGAGACCCTCTCAAACCCATTATAAAATGTTTTCAATCCAATACCTAATGTGCTACAACCTAATACAACCATAGAATAGCAAGATTTCCAATAATAAATGACACAATATTAAACGTACCTCCTTGAATCAATCTTGAATGCACCAAATCATGAATTATATACTTCATAAACTACAATCTAATCCAACCAAAAATTTCTGAAAGTGATATTGGAAGACTTTGATTATATTTTCTTTTTTCTTCTTCCATGAAATTTAAAATCCTTTTTCATTTTTGTTCTAAAGGATTTGGGGTGACATGTCAATTAAGTTAACTGAGATTCACTTTTAGCTGCTCAAGTTCTATAAAGGGAAATTTTTGTCATTTTTTTTTTAAATTGTGATCTTTATGGTTCAATATTTTCCAATGTACATTTTCTCTGCTGAATTTGATGAACATCTTGATTGGGAAAAATTTGATTCAGATTCCAATAAGTATAAGGGATCAATTGGTTTTATAACAAAACTCGCTTGAAGGCAAGTTCAATGCCACATTAAGCTTGTTGTTGACTCTCTTCCTATTTATAAAATTTATGTTACTATAAATCATTTTCCCTGAAATATGATAAATAAGTTTGGGTAAGTACTCTATATTTAGTATATTATTACTGGAGTGATTTCCCTTGAGAAATCAGGTCATCATAATATAGATCAACTGGATGCAAACTCTGACCCCACACTTCTAACTTTAAAAGATGGACTACAAATTGTTTTATTCTCCAAGTTGGAGCAAGTTAATGGTAGTGCTCTAACAAAAATCACACCGCGAAGTGCAATTTTTGCTGTGTTATGGTAACAAACATACAGAAAAAAACACCCAAAATTTAGGAACAAGTCAACCAGATCGGGTTCAGACTATTTCACCAGTCATGCTGGTCTCTTCAGGGATTTTAAAGAGTCCTAACCATCCGATCTGATTGACTTGTTGTTTAATTCATCTATAGTTTTACGTAACAAAACAACTAACCAAGAATTCCAAAGGGAATTCCAACAGGTAAATAATTAACAGAAGTTAAGGAGAGCTCCGAATGAAGTTACATATCTAACAAATCTACAAGTCAGATGATTGTGCGAAAAAAAGGGGAAGTAACTTTGTAAAAGTTTTATCAGGGTTATTTCCCTTGAGTCATAAGCCGTCGGCAGGATTAGTATTTCATTTTGTTATTGTAGTTCTCTCTATTGAGACCCTTGATTCAAAGAATTAAATGCTAACATTGATGATTTTCGATTGTCTGTCCCCTCAAATTAATCCCTGCAATCTAGGTAGAATTTTTTTTGTGGGGGAAGGGGGGTCGGCAAACGTGGAAATATCGTCCCAATCCTGTGAATTGTTGACTTGGTTAATCATGCTGAGCAAACTACTAACTATTTCCTTTCTGTCTACTTCCTTATCAGCACTGCACTGTAATTATTCAAGTACACACACACACATACATATATATGTATATATACACATGTATATATATATATATATATATATTCTCATGCTGTTATCATTTCATCATATTTTTTTCTTGAGTGAAATCCAAGTAGTAAGATATATTTTGATTAATTTTGATAATGCATTCAAACAGTAACTTGAAAAGTAATTAGATCAAAACTAGAAATAATCCCCCATTCTTAGCAATCGGTTGTATCAAGAAACACGTGTTGGGTAATTTCTGTCCTAGAATTTTAATATTTTGTTCTGTATCATATAATTGATATACTGAGCATTGTTTATCTTAATTTATATGAATAACTAAATCAAAAAATTATATGATCTACTTTATAATTAAAATTTTTCAAAATTGTTTTTAGTGAAAGTAGTATTTTTTATATATATATATATATATATATATATATATATATTCATATATAAGTATATATATATATATATATATATATATGACATCACTCCTTTCATTGCACTCTATCATAAATTACTACTATCATTCTGTTTCAGAGGCAAAAATACTCGTCACCACAGTCAATAATTGACCAATTGTAGTGTCAAAATTTCAAGTCATGTAAAAATATTCCATCGAAGAATAAATGCAGTCAGGATGAATTCTATACATGGGCATTTTCCACAGGAAAACAAGTAAAATAGATATTTTAAAAAATCTAGAAATATTTAGATTCTGGAAAATCTGAATATTTTTTCCTCAAGAAAACATCTAAAATAAGTTTTAAAAAACATCTAGAAATATCTAGATTCTGGAAAATCTACATGTTATTAATGCACCAGTCAAAATAAGGCCCAAAATCAAAAAACATTTTTAGAGGGTCTAGTGGAGTACTGATGCCAATTTTGAAGTATGTAGACAAAACAGTAGGACCAGGAGCACTGGATAACATAAAAAACATACTAAAAAATGTAGATAAAAAAAAGGATAGGACCATTCACCATGTTTGATGGCTACGGTCATTCAATTACCATCTTTGATGGCTATGGTGGTTCAATATTTCCCATCTAAGGAATTGGGAAGACAATATAATCTTAATTAACAATGCAAGAGTTCAAACAGGCTGATTCTTAAAGGGCAAAGTCACTTATGATCTCTAAAAGCAGATGTTTTTTTTTTGTGTCTGAGTTTTCTAAGGATTATTTCTACAAGTGTTTGTGACTGGAAACCAAAATTGAATTCTATTGACTGAGGATCTATCCCAAAGGCAGCACCACCCCAGATATCAAAGCAGCAAAAGTTGCAAGACAGACAGCTTAATTTTTGGAAGATTAAAAAACAAAAATATATCACAGGAAACCATAGATCACTCCGACAAACAAATTACGTATGCTAGAATATATATATATATATATATATATATATATATATAATATATATATATATATATATATATATATATATATATATGTATATATATATGAATGCGTTTTATTATTTGAAACTCTATTTGAAATGACTTCCTGTTGTTACACGGAAAATGAGTCACTCAGCCAAGATTGCGTGCTTCACCCCTCTGTCGTTCTGTTTAGTTCAATGGTTAAAAGCGACATTATGTTGAAGCAGTTACCTCATCAGTCGCAGGTTTGATTCCGGCAGCAGCTCCATTTTTTCCTTGTTTGTTTATTCTATTCACCCTGTCTAGGTCGGGTGACCCATTCTCAGTGTAACACCAGGTGGTCATTGCAAATAGAGTCTCAAATAATATAACGCTCATTGGAGTTTGTTTTTTTTAATATTCAATAACTAATATGTAAAAAGGGTTAATGTTAATAGTAGCATTCCTCATATGAACTCAGAGTTCTCCAGACATTTCCAGCAATTATCAAAAGAGAAATGAGAAATTGTTGTGTTGGCTAAGAAAAGATATCCGGTATTAAATCTTTCATCCATGGCGCAGTAGTTTTTATCAAGGCATAGACAGTCTGAAAGGTGTGTTGTTCAACCAGTGTCCTTTGAATTAGAATGTGCTGAGTGGTAATTGGAAGCGCCCTTCCCAGGTTCTTGGGTCTATAAGGTATGGCAGTAATCACTACCTCATAGGTAAACATAAAATCGATAAAATACCCACCATTTGAAAATCCCTACACAAACATATATGCCCACACTTACCTACACATATGCACACGTTGTTCAGGGATATTCAAAGGGGGGGGGGGTAATCATTTATATGATGATAAAACAGTTTAGTATTTGCTCGTGTGTATATGTTTAATAGACTTCAGAAGAATAACTTGACCCAAGGACTGAGCTGATCACAGAAGTCCCTTTTGGGTCAAAATTACTATGTCCAGCGAATCATTAATAAGGGACATCTTTTTAAACAACACCGTAATTTCTAAGCTTTTTTTTTTTTTTCAAAATTCATTTATTTCTGAGAAAAGCAGTGGAAGCATTAATAACACAGTGATTAGAAACCCTGAAAATGGAAGTGGTGCATATTGTGCAAACTCTGACGGAGACAATTTTAATTTAATTTACATTTTCATTTTATGTACCTTCAATCCACTTGACAAACCTCTTCCAGAGATTTGTCAGCTGTGAGAAAAAAAATTTATGGAAGCTTAGAAGTTACAATGTAACTATGATACTCTTATTTTCTGTTCATCTTCAGAAATCCACAAAATTTCTCATTTCCTCCATATTTATACCAGTTTCACACAATTTTTAAGGAATCGACCATAACCAACAATAAAACATTTTTCTTATAGCAAAAATCCTAACCGTAATCCAAACATGATTATAAAACATAGACAGAATCTGAATCCAATGGTCTACTCAGACATGCAAACAAATAATGCCAAAAGTGAGCGCTTGAATTCTCAGTTTTTAGAAAAAAAATGATTCTAGGAGGGGCTATTCTGGCCTGCCCGAGGGTGGGTGCAGGTCTGCATGGGTCTGCCCAGGAGAATCTGCAGGCCCAACCAGGGTGTGCATACAAGTATACAAGCCCCTTATTCCCTTTTATGAAATCTCTATGAGATATCATTTGCCTTCATGTGTTACATTTGTATTTCTCATTTTCTGGACAACACCAAGTACCTCAACTAGTAATATATATATATATATATATATATATATATATTTATATGTGTATATATTTATATGTGTATATATATATATACACATATATATATATATATATATACATATATATATATATATATATATATATATATATATATATATATATATATATATACACACCAACATACAAATCAGCAATACAATACCTGATGTGTGACCAGTTTGTTTCATAAAGCACTCAATACATTCAACATTAAACATTTAGTCAAGTCTGAGAAGAGCTTAGAATATGATGAAATAAAGGATTCACTACAGAAATATGTTTATGTTTCTGTCCTGTTTTGGCTTCTTCAGGTGAATGATTCAATAAAAATAAGAATAGAATACCTCTTGGAAGGAAAGATACCAAAGAGAGCTGATGAATTTACAACACACTGATAAAGAAAGGGTCAGCAACATCCCCAGTCAATTTATAACAACCTGATAGAAATTTATTTCTCTAATGTAAAATAAAACAAGCAGTGACCAATAGCTGGGCAAAGAAAGAAAAAAAAAGATATATAATATAAACAGCATGAGGAAGGTTCTTCACCCAGGATAATAGACTTACCCCCCAATAACGTTCTAAATAGGGATCCAAATAAATCAAATTATATGCCTGAAGAAGCCCAAACAGGGTAGAAACATAAGAAAACATTGCGAATCTTCTCTCTAAATATATCTATACTATACTGTTACCCTAAATAGAAAATGAATTCCTTTATTCCTGATGGAATGATTTCTAAAATTGTGTAAAATATATGGCAACATATGAGAAACGCTTGATAACTGGACAGATGAATAGGTTGAACTATCTGTTCAAACTTTTACAATCACCTCAGGTAAACCCACATCTATAAATGTTGTTTCCCATGCTGACATTTTTTACACCTGTGAATTTATCTTTACATAGTCATGTATTTGTGTTTACAAATCTTTTTTTGTGCCGAGTCATATCTTCCTTCAATTCTTTTGCATTTCTTTTGTAAAATTATTAGTAATGCATTTCTGTAGCAGAGCCAATAGCAATGCATTTCTATAGTAAAATCATTAGCATTACATTTCTATAGTAGAATTATCTTCAATGTATTTCAATAGTAAAATCATAAGCAATGCATTTTTATAGTAAATCCATTAGCAATGCATTTCTATAGTAGAATCATTAGCAATGCATCTCTGCATTAAAACCATTAGCAATGCATTTTTATAGTAAAAACATTGGCATTGCATTTCTATAGTAGAATCATCTTCAATGCATTTCTGCAGTAAAATCATTAGCAATGTGTTTCTATAGTAGAATCACTAGTGATGCATTTCTGTGGTAAAACCATTATCAATGCATTCTATAGTTGAATCATTAGCAATGTATTTCTATAGTAAAATCATTTGCAATGCATTTTTTCAGTAAAATCATTAACAATACATTTCTGCAGTAAAAGCATTTGCAATGCATTTTTATAGTAAAATTATCATCAATCCATTTCTAAAGTAGAATCATTCACATTGCATTTCTATTGAAATATCATCAGCAATCCATTTACATTATACGTATATTCTTTCATTAATGCTTGCTTTAATTCCTGACCACAGATAATCCCTCTCTTCTTGAATTTCAATACATAACCTACAGGTTGAGTACAGAAATTTACTCAAGCATTTTTAGATCAAAAATGCAAAAGTCAGAGGTTAAATCATCAAATTTTATTATCAAGAGTCCATCTTACTCGGTGGGTGGGGAATTTCCATTAATTCATTCATCACCCTCTGCAGGACCTTCACCTTCTTGCACCAAGAACAACAATCACAGGGAGTGGGCTATTACTAATTCTTTTCAGAGAGGATGAGTGAGGAAAGTTTGCCTGCACTTTAGGCGCACCCTGAAGTTGAAATTTTACACACATTCAAATATTACATAAATTTTACTCACTTATAAACATTACATGAAATTACATACATATAAATATTACATAAATTTTACTTGCATAAAAATATTACATTAATTTTACTCACATATAAATATTACATAAATTTTACTTGCATAAAAATATTATATGAATTTTACTTGCATAAAAATATTACATGAATTTTACTTGCATATAAATATTACATGAATTTTTACAAACTTATAAATATCACATGAATTTTACTTACATATGAATATTACATGAATTTTTACACACTTATAAATATTACATGAATTTGATGCACTTATGAATATTGTATAAATTTTACATACGTATAAGTATTTAATGATCAGTTGTTTGAATTCAAATTATATTCGCTAGTCCAATACAATTAGGAGGAGACCTTGAACAAACTTGCATAAAGATGAAAATTGGTTTATAGATGGAGGAAATTTTAAGAAAAATGGCCCAACATGATTAGCCTTATAGTGGAGTATTTAGGAGAGATATGCCTGTGAGAGACAAGATACAAATGCTATATATGGGGACATAACGGAAGTTCTCAATAAATTTTAATGAAACTCTGTGAAAGGAAGTACAGTAGGCTAAGGAAAAACTGATAAAATTTCGAGGTGGATTCATGTACGATTACCACCCCTACATCGTAGTTACATCTCCAAACAACTTGATATAGTAAAAAATTTCACACTTGTCCGTCCATACAATATCTTCAAAAGTTCTCGATGGATTTCAATGAAATCCTGTGGAAGAATGGACATCAGACTATGAAAAAACTGACTAAATTTTAGAATGGATCAATGGAAAATTATCTCCCCCACATGGTATTTATAGGTCCACACAAGATAATATTCCCAAAATTTCATGTCTGTTCATACAATATCTCCAAAAGTTCTCAATGGATTTCAATGAAATTTTGTAGAAGAGTCAGAAATGAACTATGAAAGAACTGATTAGATTTTGAAGCGGAACCCAGAATTTTGGATTGAGGGATATTTTTCCATTCTTTTCCAATATTTATGTATATACCCATGTCTGTTGAGACGATATCTCCTAAAGTTCTCTCTGAATTTCATTATAATTTTGTGAAAGGGTGGGCTATAAGCCATAGGAAAAATGCTAAAAAAATTGGGGGGGGGGGACCCATTCACAATTACCTCCTCTATATTAATGTTATATGTCCGCACAACATAACGTTGCCAAACATTCATGTCTATCAACTCGATATCTCCAAAAGTTCTCGATGAATTTGAGTGAACTTTTGCGGAGGAGTGGACATATACATGATAATGAGAGTGAATGAAAGTATTTGTTTTGATACTCTGCATTTTCTTGTTGAAGTTCAAGCAGAATTTTTTACACATTTGCAAAGGAAATAGATAAGAGAGACTACTCTATAATTAGCTTTTAATGTTTATTTCCGGAGATGCAAACGGGGCATTTGCATTCACCATGATCAGGACAAGGGGGTCTGAAAGTTGGAACCTTGAAGGGGCTGTGAATCAATGGATCCCTATGAGCAGTGACCACTCAGGACGTCACAGCTGAATCCTTTACCTGACAACCAACCAGTGGATATACTTTTTTGTCCCCGGCCTCCAATATATCTCTCTGACCCCACCCCCACCCTCTCCCCTGAAATATATCCTGTGGCCCCCTCCCTGGAAACGTGCCAGCAGAGGCTCGCAGTTATCTCACTTGACAAAATTGTTACAGACAAAAAATATAGACATACACATGGCATATTATGTAAGTAGATGTTTGGAAGAATAACACTTTTGACTCTTCCAGTGCTGGAGGCAGTCGTAGTCGATGTATCAACTGATGGTTCTCAGTCGATAAAGTCAGGTAGGTTAACCAATCCATTAGTACAACTAGTCTTATCTGCATCGAGAGCTCCGCTATTCTGAGCTTCGTGAATAACTCTCTGCATTATTTATTATACACTGATTTATTTGATATTTGATTTTATCTCAGTTGTTATTGTCACAATGTTTTGACCATCAGTACAATGACCTTGCTCAGTTGCATGTCATATTTAGTAATGTTCTTGCAATTACCAACAAAAAGTATTGCTTATTTTGTCATTATTTCCATGTTCATTTATGGAACATATCATCGTCATCATTATCATCATCATCATTGGTCTTTTAGTGTCTGTCTCTGGACATAGACCTTCCCTAGGATTAGCCCCACCTCTCTATTGTGGGCGTCCAACAGCCAGTACTTTCTGAATTTGTCTAGTTTGTCATGCCATCTTGGTTTCTACCGGCCTCAGTTGTGCATGTGATCTCTGGGGATCCATGTTGTGAGTCATGGTGTCCATCAGTCATCTGCCATTCTTGCAACAAGATCAGCTCGTTGCCATTTGGGTTTTTTTGTAGATTCTATGATGTCTCAGACTCCTATTTTCTCCCTGATATACTGTGCTATCTTGTGATCTTTCCATGCGAGGTTAAGCATGATTATTTCAGTCTGCTGGTCTGTCTCTGGATTAGATTCCATGTTTTAGCTCCAAAGGTGACTAACGGTAAGATACATTGATTGTATACTCTTATGGCATTGAACAAATCTTGTTTAATGTATGAATTAAATTAATTAAAGAATTGATTAAATATTAATTGCCAAAATGTATGTTCATTTCTTTCATCTCTTACAAAGAATGATTTTTCCCTCTTGAATTTGAAGGTGTTTCAAACTTTTGAAATTTAATTCAAATATCCGTACCCTGCATAAATGAATTTCCATAGCCCGTAGGTGTACCAGAACTAATTATCTCCAAAAATTATCGAGAATTATCTAAAAAAAAACTAGCACAAGATTTGGGCATTGTTGGTCCAAAGAAACCATCCCCCCCCCCGCAAATCACTTTGATTTTTGGTGGGGCCAAAAGGTGTACTCTTGCAATAGTGAGTAATTGGCTCAATTGAATGACACATTGGAACAGAATTTTCCTCTTTTCTAGGCCAGAAGATTAGCTGGTGATTTTGAAATATGTCGACACCTGTCCTTGTGTTGCAAATTCACAGCAGCAAATGATCATAGAGCTGGGTTGGGAAGTTCTTCCACTTTAGACATGTTTCCATGTGAGACGTCTCACTTTCAGACTATCACTTGCTTGAATCCATGCCAAATTCTTTGTCTGATCAGTGGTTCGGGCAATCTCATGATATTGAAAAATTGTTCAAAGAATTCATTGAATCGAAACTGGAATCATTTTTTCATGATCGAATACATGATTTAGTTGGAAGATTGCATAGGTCATAAAAAACCGAGGAAGATACTTAGATGACTGAATAATGATGCTATAAATTTATATGAATAAAAGATTTTGTCAAAAAATGGGTTTTTTTGGCTAGTCCCCACCAAAAGCTAATGTCCATAATTTTAAAAGTTTACAGAAGTCTAAAAGGAAGGGGCGGGGGATAACAAAATAAACCAAAGATATCAATTCCCTATTGTTTCGAGTATTTTTAATCTTTTTTTTACCTCGAAAATATTGGAAACTTTTGGATCAGCCAAATAAAAAAAAGAACTACGCAAATGTATAATTTGCTGAAATTACGTCCTTCACAAAATCTTTAGCTCAGCTCAGCTCAGCTTAGTGATATTTCTCTGAAACAGGTTTTATGGTAAATCCTGTTCTCCAGACTCCTGTAATCATTTCAGATTCTCACGTGACTTCTAAACGTTTATCGTGGAATCGTACCTGTATAGAATCTCTAGTTTATCCCAATATTTATCAAGTCTGATCTTGTAAGTATTCATATTTTCTGAACACGCTATTTCATTAGATAGACTCTTCCATATCCGTACAATGCAGATATTAAATTTATATTCTGGTAAATCCAGCCTGGTTCTTGGTTGATACATTCTCTGTTTGTTCTCCCTCTGTCCTGTCCTTGGTATATTTTTTCCCACTTCATGGAGCTACTAACACTCTTGTCGTACTTTCCATTTATGATCTAACATACTTCTTCCGTGTCTTTTCTTACTCTTCTACAGCTAAAAGTTGGCAGCTTTAATTTATGGAGATACTCTTCATAAGTTAGATTTGCTATTCTATGAACTTGTCTTGTAGCTCTTTCTTGAACACCTTCGATTAAATCAATGTTTCATTTTGCATGGTGCCCTAAGTGAACTTAGATACTCTAGGTGGGTTCGAACTAAAGATCTGTACTAGGATATAAATGTTTTTTTATCTAGACGCCAGAATAATTTTCTTTGTACTCCTTCACAAATATGTCTATCAAATCTGAGTTCATTATCTATAATCACTTCAATTATTCTTTTCTTATTTCACCATTTTTAGTTGCTTCCCAAAAATTTAGTACCTTTTTGCTGGTGTCCTGGTTATGTTGTCTAATGTGCATATGTTTTCATTTATCCTGATGAAATTTCAAAAGCCACTTTTATTCCAATGCATTAATTTGTCTAGATCTCTCTAAAGTGTGTCCATTTTCTACCTGGTCTTTATCAAGTTAAATACTGTCATCTGCATATAAGTACACAGAAGATTCCAATACATCCATTTGGTCATCAATGAATATAACAAATAACAGGGGTCTGATCACCAATCCTTGCAAGACTCCCAATGTTACTTTCTGCCACTTTGATTGCTAATCGTTTATCGTAACATGCTGCAATCTCCCACTTAGACAGTGACAAGTCCCCTTGATAATCTCTTCTTTACATTATTCCAATTTGTTTATTAGTCTTATCCCTGGCACTGGATCAAAAGTCTTTTGGTGATCCATACATGAATTATAAATTGTGTTATATTATATAAAAACTAATTTGGAATGATCTCCCATCATTACACGGTCCAACCAAATAATGTTCATTTCTTAAATACATGATTGTCGCGTTGAAAGAGACGAATAGACCGAGAATAAACGAGATAAGAATTTGGTTTGTAAGCAGTTATTTGGCCTTTGCATTACTGGTGGCTGTTTAGCTCAATGGTAAGAGCCTCATTACGTTGTAGAGGCTACCCTATCAGTGGCAAGTTCAATTCCTGCAACAGCCCCATTTTCTTTAAATGTTTATTCTAATCACGTTATCAAGAATAAGTGATATATTAATTGTGTTACAATGGGAGATTATTTTGATAAATATTTCTGTACAATATAACGCAATTCATAATTCGTGGACCAAACATGTCCTTTTCTTAAATATGTAATCCATATCTATGTACAGTCTAAACTAGCCCATCATCCAAAAGTTTGTGATATTGAAAAGAGCAGTTTTTGAAATAAAGCCTAAAGTTTTTATAATGATTCCACTGATTTCAGGTTCTGGCTTATACAAATGACTCAAATAAAATTATATTTATATATTATGTCTCCAGATATTCAGCCCTTGGAAAATGCTTATTGAATCACCATAGCCATGATCAGTGGCACAACCATACAAGTAAGATGGCAAAGTATTCTTCCCTTTTCACTCAGTTCTTTTCAATACGTCAGTGCTACCGGGGACACCATTTGGCCTAGATCTATACAAATTCACAAGAGTGTACCATGAAACATCTAAAAATGTTTTCTTTAATTTTTGTAAATTCTTTTTTTATGGAATATTTGGGGGTTATTTTTTTTCTAACTTAAAAAAAAATCTTGTGTCAGCGTTACCAGACCTACTATTTGGCTAAGATCCTCACAAATTTGCATGAGCACTCTACTATACATTTTCTAAAATTTTGGAATTAATGGAAATTTTTGTGAGAAAAAAAATTGTGGGTGGTCTTATGGGATTCTTGTATAATTGAGTCAGCCCAACCTGACATTACTGCATTGATTCCCAAAGTGTGTGCTGTGTTCCCTGGTGAGCCACGGTTAGCTCCATGGGGTGGCGCGAGAAATAGAAAAGTTTTTTTTTATTTAACATCAATAAGTATTGAAAGAGTGATAGTATAACACAAACCAGAGGTGGAGACGCATTTAGATAAATGCAGTTGCTCTGTATATTCTGACTTAAAGCAACATGAAAAAATCTTTAAGGGTGCCAAAAAAAGTTTAGGAACCTCTGAGCCATCATGATTCATTCAATGACTGGTATGGTTTGTTCTTGACATCTTTTACACCAAATAACAGAGTATCTTCTTATATGATGAAAAGAGTGATTTTCTTTTCTATGTCTTTAACAATGGATTCTTCCACCTAAAGGTAACAATTCTGCTGATAAAATATCTCCAACTCATCATTTGAAATGATGAACTCTTCCACTGAAATGAGTTCAGTAGATTCTTTTCTAAAAAAAAAAAAAATCATCCCATAGAAATTCAGATATATCAATTAATCTTTTTCATATGTATTAACTTGCAGAGTTATCACCGGCTGCCTCCTTTCAATTTTTTTATTATTTTAACTACAAGCACTGATCCAGAGCAGTGGGGTCAGGGAGTCTGGAACCCAGTCACCCTTCTGCTTGGCCTAAACCAGATGAAATTTTTTTCTTAAATACCTTGATAAAGAAATTTTATTAGAAAAAAACAACTGTCCCAAGAAATCATAAATCCACCTTAAAATTAACAATTTATTATTTATAAAAATAAATTTTTCCATTTGAACCACCCCAGCTCAAAATCTTTGATCTGCCCCTGTATAGAGTCATCTATCATTATTATTTTGATAATTATTATGCATTTGACAAATTTTTTACAGACTCACATAAATGGGGTCGGCTTTCTGCTTTTCTTCAAAAAAATAGAAATAAAAAATCAATTCTATACTGGGAAAACTGCAGCCCCGAGGTTATAATTACTGAATACCCTTTGATTTAGGGACCCCAGGGGTCAGGGAGTTTCCAGAAAGAGCAACACTCAAAATAAAGGGCCTGTGAGAAAAAATAGTGAAGAAAAATTGAAATAGAAAGGTTAATACTTAGACTATGTCAAATCTATGGTGAAAAAAAATTTTGAGCACATGAATACTTTTTGAGGTTGTAGAATTACAAATATCAAAAAGCAGGTGTAGTTAGTCCCTCAGAAAGACTGTCATGTGACCAACGTCTTTTCGTAACATGCGTGTTGGGGTGATCAATTAAAAGTTGTGATCAATGAAGTTATTCGTCTCTTGCCTTTTGTTGGCAATGATCACTAAAAAAGGACAAATTTTCATAAAATAATGCTGCCAGGTTCAAACTAAGGAACCAATTTAGTATACCCCCCACCCCAAGATCCTATGGGTCAAACAAAACAAAAACAATCCTCTCTTTCTAGACATAATCAGGGGTAGATATTTTAACTTTCAGCCCTCCATTGGAGTGGCCTGTACATGCAACATATGCATAGATAGATAGTCTGCTAGCCAAACCCACTTAGAAACTGAAGAAACCTATGTTGATAGCTTAGATTGATGGTTTCTGAAAAGATGAATTGTATAACAAAACATTATCATTGGATTTGACCTTCATCATAACTTTCAGTCACTTTTTATCACAACTTTGACTCTGACCGCAATTTTATGGCAACCATTAAAAAGTGTAATCAGAAATAAAGAGTATGCCTATAATGATAATCGAACTCATACTCTCTAGCCAAAGGGAGTCCAGTACACACATGGCTGCTTTGATCCTTCGGACACAGGGACTTTATGGCTGATTTCATACCTTAAACTTAACTCTCCATAACCAATATTTGATATTTGTTGATCTTTATAGTTAGACCTAGTAGTCTTTATTTCAACAATATTTTTTGAAACTATCTTTTAAAGATTAGTCAAAATTATTAATAATGTTACGATATTTCATCTAATAATTTGTAATTAAAAAAGAAACATTGTTGTATCACAAAACATATCAAGAAATAAGCTACATTCTGAAACTTATCTGTTCACGTGGTTGATCTTCATCTAGAGTGCCTGTTGGTATTTTTGTGAATTGTTTATATATGTAGTTGATCAGAGAGAAAACAAGAGTGAAGGTTGTTGTACAAATAATTGAACAACAAAATGAAGATGGACTGGACACTTGGCAAATAGAGAGGAGGACAATAGATGGAGCAAAAAGCTAAACAATCAGTTCCCATCCATGTGACAGTAAACACTGTAGGTAAAGACCAGATACAAGATAGAGGGATAGGATAGAATTGTTTGCTGGTATGACTTGGCAGAGGTTAACGCGATCGTGGTTATCATGGAAGGAAATAGAAAACGCCTTTGTCCAGAGGTAGACTTCTAATGGCTGATGATGATGATATATATATAGATGTATACATCATCAGCACAGCACCATGATTTTGCTAATCTCTGCCATGTTTGCCACTAAGACATGACGTATATATATGTGTGTGTGTGTGTTAAGAAACGATATATATGATCCAACAGAATGAATTATAGATTGAGTTATATTATATAGAAACTTATTTGAAATGATCTCCCGTCATCAAAAATAGATCGAGAATGAACGAGATAAGAGAGAATGTATCTACACATATACAAACACCTCCTCTCCCGCTCCTATTAAACAACCAAACAAACAAGACATAAATATTCCCATTCTCTATTCAGCAGCAAACATGTAAACAGCAATTTTTTTCTGTGAAACGCTGAAAACATCTTTCTCTGAAAGAGATGGCTGGCCCCTGTCAAAATGCATCGAAATATGCCCACAGAATAATAAAATATTTTGAGATGTAATACCTATCTCTTGAGTTTTTCTCTTTGCCTTTCAATTGTCATTTTCATCTACATTCTATTGGATCACTTCACATCTACAATACAAAATATGTATGTATATATATATATATATATATATATATATGCATAGTTTCTTTTCTTCTAAAATCATCTCATCAAAATCAAAATATGTATATACGTGCATATTTTTTAACAGATAATGACACGTTGATAATAAAAATCAAGCTTAGCAAAACCTTTTTCCTCTGAAAGTTCTTGTTTTAATATTGGGAAAGAAACATCCCAGTTTTACTTGCCTAAAAATATTGACCTTCTTTGCTTTCTGTCCATTTTAATTAATGATTCGGATGTCGGAGTGACCAGAATTTAAGCACACAGATTTAAAGGAGAAACCCAATTTTGAAAAAACAGAGAAATGAGATTGGAGTGATAACCAGCAAAAATCAATTTGAAGCTGTCAACCAATACAACCAACTTATGTTTTTTTCAATTTTGAAGTCATTCTGGTTGTCTGGCTATCTATCCATACATATATATATATATGTATATATATATATATATATATATATATATATATATATATATATATATATATATATATATATATGTATGTATTTGTCACATATGCAGGCTACACCAATGGGGCCAGAGGCCTGAATGTTTCAATTTTTCTCCCTATTACGTCTCGAAAAAATGTTTTTTTTTATTTTTGAAAATTAGTCCTCAAAATAGGTTTTTAGTGGGGAGGGGGGGTTTAATTTAGAATATAAGTTTATGCTAAATTGGTCACTTAGTTCATGTCTAGCAACATTCATACTTATTTTTTGAAAATTCAAACATTTTAGTGCTATAACAGAAGACAAGAGAAGTAATTCATCAATTCATCATCCCATCTCCCAATTTTTTGATTGATCACCCCAAACATCATATGCTGGTAAAAAACATTGTCACATGACACTTTCTTTTCTGTTGGCATAAAAAATGTTTTTTCTTGTTTTTTGAAAATTCATCCTTAAAATAAGTGGGTTGGTCAATTTACAATGTAAGTTTATGCTAAATTGTTTCCTTAGTTTGTGTCTGGCAGCATCCATGCTTGGAAATTGGGACTTTTTAGCAATGCAACAAAAGGCAAGAGAATTAAATCATTCATTGATCAGCCCTTTTTTTTCTCCTATTATTTAATTGATCCCTCCCAACATGAAATGCTGTCAAAAGACGTCGGTCACGTGACAGTTTCTATTGAGAGACTGACCAGACCTGCTGGCATAAAAATTTGACCTACTGCACTTCTTGTCTATTTCAATTAACAGATGAAAGGTCAGAATGACCAGCCTTCAAGCATAGAGTTTTAAAATTGGTTGATACCTCATATCTGGAAAGAAAAAAAAGGAAAGAAAAAAAGTTACAGAAAAGAGGTTTTTTGCAATAAATGGTAAAAATCAATTTCTTCTTCGTATCAATTCCGAATCGATTATTCGCTGAGACTTTTAATAAAAGTTGTTCATTTCACTTGTTAGTCAATAATGCAATTGGTCTTTTTCAATTCAATTACCAGATTAAAGGGGATTAGAGATTAAAGACGATAAAGTTCCCTGACATCACAAAAATCTATCTTTTTCATGTATGACACCCAGGGATGGACATATGGGTCTTAAGAACTTGGTATATTGCAGCAGTTCCTGACCTGGGGTCCGCTGCCCCCCTGGTATGTGTATGTGTGTGGAAGGTGTCCACAAGAGTTTGTTGGATTCAGCAGAACTTTCAAAAGCCTGGGATCCATGAGCTTGTTGAGCAGGCAGACTAGTCATCGAGATGGGTTTTGGGAACCAGGTATATATGGTAATGCCTCCATTAGACGATGTTGAACATACAAAAAATACTCGTAATCGAGAAGAAGATATATGCTGCATTCCCATATATTCCCCCACCCATCCTCATTCCTGATTACTCTACAAAAAAAAAGCCAAATCTTTTCTTTAGGTATGGTCCCACTTCATTAAAATCGAGAAACAGACTGCACGAAAGTCACCTGGATATGCTTATGCCAGTGCTTCTTGAACTATTTCAGGGTTATTGACCCTTAAGCAGAAGTGCACTGCTAACTTTTCAAGTGCCAGAGGTGACCAAAACACTTGCTATTTCCTATATCCTTATTATATATATATATATATATATATATATATATATATATATATGTGTGTGTGTGTGTGTGTGTGTGTGTGTGTGTGTGTATATGTGGGTGTGTGTATGTGTGTGTGTGTGTGCTGCATGCATGGTGCGAAGGAGTGACAAGTATTAACAGAGGAGGACAGCAGCCATTAGGGGAGTTTGGAAATGCCTTTTATCACGTTCATTTATTTTCGCCTTTTTGTTTTTTTACGGAGGTGGCAGAGTGGCACTTCGGTGAGCTCCAGCTGCAGCCGCATCCCTGCCCTTGAATTTTCATCATAAAATTTCATTCACTCATGAGTAATTTCCTTATGTTTGGAATTGTTTTCATCTTAGCCTCTCTTGTGTATAATTTTATGAATCGCTCATTTTATATCATGAGGTGTCCTCTAGACAGTTACATGACTGAAAATTTGGGAAATATCATGCTCCTTTGAAAAAAGAAAACTATAGGTCGAAAAAAGGCTTCAAAGTTCCGTCTCCTGGGTCATTAAAAGACAAAAAGAGCTTATTAACCATTTGAAAGATAATACCTTTCTTAAGAATAGAATATAGATTTTTGAGCAAAGTAATTCTTTTACCCTTCATGTTTCATTCACACTTCATTCATTCTGCCAGTTTCATTCATCTCTAAAATAATTCCCTTCTTCCTTGGGTGAATCACTTACCAGTATAAAAATCACTGGCTAAAGACTGGAATGAATGTCACTTTTCAAGAGAGGTGCAAAAAGACAAATCCAGGTGTTGGTTTCCAGGTAAGGTATTAGAGAGTGTCTAAACTGTGAATCGTTCATTGTCTGTATATCGTTCCAACTTCAAAGCTCCTTCACTCTGAGTGAGGAGGCCTGATCCAAAGGAGGGCAAATGCCTCGTTTACACCCCCCAATATACACCAATGGCTGAAGGTGCAATATCTGGAGAACATGGTGGATAAGTGATAATTTTCCAGCCAATCGCTAACAATTTTTGCCTGGTCACCAAAGAAACATTTGGTCTAACATTATCTTGATGGAAAATTACACCCTTTCAGTTTAACCAATTCGGGACACTTTTGTTGATTGTTGCCTTCCATTGTTTTAATTGGATGAGATACTTGCTTGAATGAATCATTTGGTTTTCCCGGAAGGAACTCTTAGGAGTGGACTCCCTTCCCATGTTACCAAATACATAGCATCATCTCTTTTTGGATGAAGACAAACCTTTGGTACAGTTAGTGGGGGTTTAATCGATTTGACCCCTGATCTCTTGTTTCATATTGTTTTAAGATATCTACTCTTCATTGTCTATCATGATTTATTTTAAAAACATTTTTTGTTATGTTTAAGTAGCTAATCACACATGGAAATATTGTCCACTCGGTATTTTTGCTCAACTTATGTGAAAGCTACACATTAAGATGGCTATCATAACCATCCAAAATATTTTCCAACCATCAGATCCTAAATTCTTTGTCATCTTCCCTTTATAGCTATCTACTCAGAATGACACGGCAATGAGACATGATGTCGAAAACAATAACAGAATTATGCAGTCTTTTCAAGCCTCAGATTGTCAA
The DNA here is from genome assembly GCA_963457665.1 of Thysanoteuthis rhombus. Taxonomy (NCBI): domain Eukaryota; kingdom Metazoa; phylum Mollusca; class Cephalopoda; order Oegopsida; family Thysanoteuthidae; genus Thysanoteuthis; species Thysanoteuthis major. The sequence continues at coordinate 44,931,849 of OY735229.1, forward strand.
ATGCTTAAACTCTTTCTTCCTTCACTGAATTTCAATAAATGAATGTATAGGAACTAAAAAACGTTAAAAAAAAGTAACCCTGTTGGTTACTCGAGAAGGTCTAACGTCATAAAAACAAAGCAGCAATGTGATTGGTTGTCGGCTGAATAGAGACACTTACCGATTGGCTGCCTGTTGTTTAATTAAAGTTAATCCTGAATGTATTTTGGCAGAGAGCAACTCAAAAATCAATGTCGATGTCCCCCACAAACCAATTTATTACTCAATGAAGTGATTTGCTTGTCAAGTTGATAAGAATTTTTTCCCCTCCAATAATCGGCCAGGCTGGTTATATACGAGAATCAGAGGTTGCAAAAATTGATTGATTTGTGATTCTTGAATAAATGTCTCCATTTTGAAGATCTTTGCATTAACCTAGGAATTAAGCTAACAGCAATAAAATAATTATAATGAAAAATAATTTTATATTATAGTACAGGCATATAATCCAAGTCATGAAAAGGTCAACTAGAATTTGCATGATTACCATATAAACTGGTGTATAAAACAGACATCTTCCATTGTATGCTCTGATACCATTATGCAAATTGCATTTCCATATTTGTTTTATAGCCTCAAATATAGAATAAAAGAGATCTCCCCACCTTACATTGGTCATGATGGTAACCAATGAGTATTGGAGATCATAAATATTGATTAATTCATAAATTTGTCTTTGATTTTAAATGTCTCTATTTTGAAGATCTCCATATGGCCCTTTGAATTAAGATGGTGTGTGAAGCAAGCCGCACACAAAGGTGGGTAGGGAGGGCAATTAGCATAGACCTATGATTTTGAGGAGTCCTACATCTTCCCATTACCTTTTTTTCTATAATTGTTCTTTTTCTTTTATCCTATTCTGTTACTTGTAAGGACATCATATACACTAGATGTACCTGTATATAGCAATACATCAATCATATGTACTTGGTGCTGATTATGAAAATACTTGATAAGCTATTTGTAATGGGGCCTACATTTCTCATCTCACCTGGGCCTATTACCAGCTCTGTCCAGCCCTGGTATTATTGAAAGGGATTTTGCAGATTATCATGAACTTATAGTAATGCAATAGAATCATTTTTATCTTCTGGAATACTGTCATGAGGTCAAAACAATGAAATATTGTTCAGGATATCTTTAAAAATAAATTATTTTTTCTGGATATCATGAAGTATAAAATATTGTTCGAGATATCGTAAAGCATAAAATATTGTTCTGGACATCATAAAACATAAAATATTGTTCTACATATCATAAAGCATAAAATATTGTTCTGGACATCATAAAGCATAAAATATTGTTCTGTATATCATAAAACATGAAATATTGTTCTGGATATGATTTTAGAAAAATACAGACTCAAAATTTGATATTTGCTCCCTGAAAGAGCCTCTCCAATATTAAATGAGGTTTGTGAATAGAAAGACAGTAGGTGAACTACTATCTATAAAACTTTTATGCTCCCCTCCACGGGGGTTTGAGGCATTTTCAAATATCCCCTCTCCCAGCTTTGCCTCTGTATAAGAGATTGTATTTGTTTTTTCCTCTCACACGAGGCCATGTTTGATATAAGGTCCAATTGCTTTTTTTCTGCAGATGACAAGGCATACCTCTGGCCCTACCCCATTAATACCTGGGGAGACAACAGATCCCCAGGGAGCAGACTCTGTTTTTTTTGTAATAAAGGTGACCAGGAATGATTTTTATTGGGGGGGGGCTCTAATTTGCCAACACCAGTTGGTGTACAGATCAAATGAGGGAAGAAATTGGTCAATTGGAAGATCATTGGATAGTATGTGACATCACCCAAAAAACCTCTCTTGCTCTTGATCAGAAACCAGAGACTAAGTGCAAGAGATGATGACAAGTTACGCCATTAAATGAGTGTTTGAATGATCGTTACCAATGAAGGGCTCCATGATAAAACACAATATATGCCAAATTGGAAAAAAAAATGAGTTATCCCCACCCCCAATCGATTCTCCAGGGTGCGATCTATTGATATTTGCCTTACTTTTCCCACAAATAAAAAACATTTTAACACTTCCTACTGATCAAAAAAACATTCAGTTTTATTGAAGAATGCATAATACAGGATGACTATTTTCCTTTTTTTCTCATTTCAAGAAATTTGGATTTAATGCGTTTTGTCATGGAACCTTTCAAATATTATTTTAGTGATCATGGTTTGAGAGTGGTACATTGAGACTATGTATTTTGGTGAATCAGTAAGTATGTAAATTTGTTCCCTTTTCAAGTAAAAATAGATTTATATTTATGATAGCCAGTATTTTTTCATTTCCTTCTCAATTTTTAAGCATGTGCTTTCTTTTGCATACTTATTCTGTAAATTTAAGTTGCAGCAATCGATTATTTCCCAAATTGCCTTATTGCTTTGAAACTATTTTTAAAGATTAGAAAATAAGAAAAGAAATGATATAAAAATAAATGTCCTTTTTTTTGTTTGTTCTTTGTTATGTTGCTTTCTATCATGCTAAAGCAAACAGAAAGAGAGGAAAGGCATAGAGCAATAGTATGTCTGTGTGTTTGCATTTGATAAAGCAAACAGATTTGTCTGTATCACTACCACCACTACTGCTGATGTCTTCATAGTAGATAGAAAACAAACGTAAGCATCTCTGATTTTTGTGAATAAACTTGATACTTTTCTTCTATAAAAAAAAATATAAATAAATGCCCTTTTTTTGATTGTTAATTTATTCTATTGGTTTCTGTTATGCTAAAGCAAAAAGAAAGAGAGGATAGGCGTAAAGCAATATTGTGTACGTGTGTTCGCATTCGCTAAAGCAAACAGATATATCTACATCACTACCACTACCACTGCAAATGTCTTCATTGTAGATAGAAAATAAATGTAAGCATCTCTGATTTTTTCATGAATAAAATTGATACTTTCCTCCAATTAAAAAAGAATTCCTTCTTATCAGCCAATTATTTTACCTTGTTGTTCTTAAATTATATTTTTAAACCAGAAAATAAGAAAAAAAATCAATATAAAGATGAATTTGGTTCGAGGTACGTGTTTTTTTTGTTTGCTTTAAAGCTAAATACAGGCATACTTTGATTAATGCGGTTAATTTGTTCCCAAATTTTCCACACTGATTTTTCAAGAATGGTCTTATTATAATGTTTTTATTTTTCAGCTTACCTAATTACTTACATTAATTTGCACAATAATACCTTGAAAGTACTACGTCAAAACCCGCACTATTCAAGGTATTCCTGTACTACTTGTATAATTTATCCATGCGTAAATAGTCCCGTCATTTTTTGACAGGAACTATGCTAGAGCACCAGTAAATAAATGCCGTGTGCAAGCCACCGGTTGCACGTACGGTCTTCCGTAGTTAATCAGGTGCACTGTCTTCCGGCTTGTTTGTGGTGCGGCGCCTGCGCAATGAATTCATCAGCTTTTCAGGTCATCCAAGTGATGTAATGGTTCTTCGTACAATAGAAACAGAAAAATCTCTTTTCTTCTTCCTGTGACGACCGTTTATTCATTTGGAGGAAAGACAGACGCAAAATTCACAGTGAAAAAAGGAGAAAATACAGGCAAATGGAAGCCAGAATGAAAGATTTGACATCGGAACGTCAGTGTTAGGCATTTTAATGCCTTTTCACCGACGTTTTTGTGTGTTTATTATGTGTCCCGATCGTACGACGGGGGAGTCGCCCAGTCTCAGTCTCTTCTCAAAAGAAGAAGGAAGAACTTAAACATAACAAGCAGCCGACATTATTAATGTTGTAGCTTCGTTTGTTGGATATATCTAATAATATTCAATCAAATAAGGATTAAAAATGGTCATTGGACGATATTAAAATAGGAATTAAGAATTAAGGAACTTAATACAAGGATACGTATCCATTTCTTGGGATTTAAAAAAAAACCTCGGTGTATACAAAAAGTGTTGATTCAATTCAAAAAAGAAAGAAGACTCAAGGAAGGATTGTAACAAGCTACATTTAGTTGTAAGTTTCACTTTTTATTTAAATTAAAAGCCTAATTTAGGTTTAGAGAAGGTAAATGATAGCCAAGTTTATAATTCTATGATATTTCTTTGTTATATTATAGTTTGGTTTAAAGGTGTAGACTTGAACTTCAAATTCAATATTCTCTACTGACTTCATCAAGTAATAATAATAATTTAAATTTGTCTCTGTCGTAAATAATTCGGATTAATGAATTAATATTAGTACTAAGGTAAAGTAATTATTATTTATATTATTTATCTCGCATATATACCTCTACTTCGTTTCTTTGTGAATTGAAGTAGTAATCAAGTGTTGATTCAACTCAGAAAGAGAAGAAGGGATACTAAGGACTTTCTGTAAGAGACATTTGTACATTTCGTTTCATTTTTATAAAAAAAAATATTTTGGTTTTAAAAAAGATAAATATACTTAAAATTATAAATCTATGGCATTTATTTTTTTAAAAATTCTAGTCAAGTTTAAAGATTAATTTAATGATATTAGGATTTTCTTCAATCTTTTCTTCACTAAGTGATGATAATTTTAATCATCCCTGTGCTGTGGTAAACAAGTCAGATTATTAATTGATATAATAATTAATATCTATATTAAGGTTAGATAATTATTACTATTATATATCACATACACACACACATATATATATATTCGTTACTCTATAATTGAAATAGATCAAGTGTTAATTATGACCTGAAATCTAAATGTAGATTTAGTGACATTTAGCTGTACATTTCGTTTTATTTTTGTTTAAAAGAGACTAATTTAGAATTTAAAAATATGAATAGTTAAAATTACAATTCTATGATTATTTGATTGTTCTAGTTTGGTTTGAAGGTTGATTTTAGTGATATTTAATCTTGTATTGTCTATTCAGATGCAACTGATCTAAAAGTTAAAGTAGACCCTTCATTTATTTCAGTATTGTCCCTGTCGTTATTAATAGAATTATCAATTTTTTTATATTAGGTAATTATTCATTTTATATTAATTTCTTATTGTTTCTATTTAGACTGTTGACTGTAATCATAATTGAAGTAGATCCCCCAACTTAGAGCTTCTCCCTCAACCAAGTTGAGTAGTGATAACATAATTTGTCTCTGTTGTGAAAAAAGTCGATTTATTTCTTAATATCAACATCAAGGTTAATTATATATCTACTTCGTTATATACTCACACTTGAAATGTCAACTCTTATGTATCTTGAGTTAACAGCTTTTGGTTATTTTTGTGATATAATTTTTGCAATTAAACTTGACCCCTAAACAGGTAGATCCTAACAGCTAACTTCAGTTCTTCCCCTTAGATCAAGTAATTAGTTGTCCTTATCGTAAATAAGTCGAATTATTAATTAAATAATTAACCAAATAATTGATTAATATCCATATTAAGGTCAAGTAATTGTTATCGATTGTTTTTTGCCCGACCGGTCTGTCCGTAAAGTAGACCTTTTCTCAACTTCAGCCTTTTTTCTCCTCCATTAAATGATCTGTCCCTATCGAAAATGAATTTATCTAAATGATTAATATCTATATTGTTTAATTATCATTATTATTATTTATTATATAGATCTATCTGCTTACTGCATTACATGCCTGACGACGAAGGAGAGAACAGTCCTGGACTGGTCGTTGTTGTTGGAGAAGACGAAGAAGAAAGAGGCGACCCTGAAAGTGAAAAAGAAATACAAGAAGAGGAAGAAAGGCCGAAAGATCCCGAGGAGAATTATCCCCAAAAACCCGTTGTTGGTGGTGGAAAAACTCGGCAGCCACCCCTGCCCGGGTTCGAACCCCCCGTAGTCGTAGTCGGTGTCCCAACTGGCAGTGTGACTCTTCCTGCTACCGGGGCCTTGGGGGGCATGAAAGATCATCACCAGACGTCGTCGTCGTCCTATACAGCTGTATCCACAGAATCTCCTTCTCCAACCAAACTTTCTTCTTCTTCTTGTTCCTCGGACGACGACGACGGGACAAACGGGATTAAGAAGAAGAAGAAAATGCCGAAAAAAGTCCGAAAATGGGAAATCTTTCCCGGAAAGAATCGATTTTGTTGTGATGGTCGAGTTATGATGGCTAAACAAACTGGGATTTTTTACTTCACCTGCACACTTATTATTGTTACCAGTGGCTTGTTCTTCTGCTTCGAGTACGTATCTCTCTTGCTTTTATTTTATTTTTTGCATATTTAATGATCAATTATCTTTTATCGATTTATGTCTGTTTGTCTAATCCGTTTGTCCACCAATCTGTCTGTCCTCCTATCTCTGTCTGTATATGTCTACTCATCTCTCTCTCTCTCTCTACATATCTATGCCAGTTTCTATTCATATCTAAGATATCTATCATTATGGCCTTGGGGGATAAATGTGAATAAAATGAATATCCAAAATAATCATTCATCCATCTATTTACATCATTTTACTTACCTTCCCAAAGACCACATTTATTTGTCAACTTTTTCTTTTTTCTCAACCTTTTTCCTGGATTGTTGTAGTTACCTAATGACCATTGAATCAAACAAGTTCCTAACCCCCAAAGACTTAAAAGACTTAATTTTTCATTAGATTTTATGTTTTTAAAGAACTTCATTATTATTTGTTGCTTCCAAAAATTTGCTTCAAAACCTTTCTCTTTTTGTCTAACTAAAGAAATTATTTCTCTTGAAGAAAATATAAACTCTATCTCGAATTATTTGTGAGAATAAACTCATATTCAAGAAATGAATGATTTTGCCCCTTTTCATCTATCTAAAAAAATAATATTCTAACCAATATTCTTATATAACCAAAGATCTTTCTTAATTTTTTTTTATCCCAGTCCTTTTCTTTATATTTTCATTTTTCTCCATTTTTGGAAATATTTACTTTTTTCTTAATCATTATTTCTTTCAAAAATATTTTCGTTTTTTTTCTACACCTCAAAAGCATTAATTTGGCATTAATATCTTGTAATTCAGCCTTTAAAAACTGTTTTCGTTCTTCGGAATAATGGTCATGAATTTATTTCATTCTTTCCTTCTTGAAAAGCCTTTTACAATATCAATATGTTCAAGACGTAGAAATCAAGTATTAATGAATTATCCAAGCAGATAGAGATAAGTCTTCTTCTTGGAGACAATGAGGAAGAATCAGTTATTTTTATCTACTGTGGTTAACAACGTGGTCACGTAAAGATCACTGACCTACCCACATTCTGTCCATGAGTAATATTAATCACTTGTCGATGTGACTGTCGTAAAATGATCTTAAAATCAGTTTTTAACTTATTTCATCAAGTATTTATTTGATTTCTGTGACCCCTGAAAAATACCTAACGCTTTTAAAGGCAGGAGAGCTTTATGAAACGAGATTTTGAAGAAGAAAAACCCTTTTTTGTTGTCTCATCTTATCTACTCTCCCATCAAATGACAGCTTCATTTTTAAGGGAGTGACTGGAGGACTCCGTAATAGAATCTTTGTGTAATTTGATTCTCGTATTTTTCATTTCCTTTGTCAACTGGGAGTCATCCTTCTATAGACTAAAAAAATTCAAATGCTTCCACTATAAAGAAATAAGGATTTAAGACGAAAACCAGTTGCATATTAATAAACAGCTTGACAATTTTTTTTTTGTAGATAAATAAATGGTTCAATTTTTAGAATCAATTTCGGTTGAGCAAGTGATTTAGTCAAGACTGTTGCTAAAATCTTTATGTTCATAAGTTATGCGTCAAATGTCAATGAACGGTGGGTCTCGTTCATCTGAAACTCGTGATAAAACTTGAAATCGAATCGGTGACTGTATTAATAATTTATGTGCAACACTTTCAACACAAATCTCTGCTTTCCTTTGAGTAAGCTCTGTTCTTTGGAAATATTGTGTGATTAGGAAGCATGGTTTGGTTTTAACTTGGTGTTGGAATTGCTTAATACTAATTTCGGGTGAGAGCGAAAAATGCTCTTACATAAATATTCATGGTTCATATTGATTTTGGGTGAAGAGTAGACGATGGTTATGAGAATCTGTTGCATTTCTCACATGTAATCTTAGAACGATTGAGCATCCGTAGAAATTGATTCAACAAAAATAGGTCAACTGTCTTGCGTTTTTATAATATTCTACCGGTACTCTGGATCTTTTTATTTTATGTTGGTTTTAATTTATTTATTTCTAATCATTTTATTTTGTGGATTTTTATTGGATTTATTAATTAGTTTATTTAAATGTAATCATTTTTTACTAAAAATATCAATACCGGCTTTTCATTCACTGCTTATTTATCCTCTTGAAACTACTAATTATTATTGCCATTTTAAATTTACTTTCTCATTCAAAGAATCATAATTCCCTTATGTTTTTTTTTCTGTTAATGGGACCTGGTCATCTAACTAGTATCCTTTATACTATTTGTTACTTATTTCCTCCACACTAACAACAGATCTATCATTTGCCTATTATTCAAAGTACCAGGTTTGAATTGAGAAATCAAGTACACTTCAACCAAACCTTAATCTACTACTATTACTGCTATTTACTTGTAGTAGTGAATAAACTCTGCTTAGTACCAAAGAGAGACCAACCACAACACTTTGGGTCTAGCAGTAAACTTAGTGGACTATGTTGGTACACCACAGTGACATCTTATTTATCAATGCATCGAATAATAAATGAAATCGAGCTTTCACCAAATTACCACCAAGCCTTCGATAACCCCGTGTTTTTAATTCATCACCTTTCTACCTTGACTTGAAATTTACATACCCACCCTCTTTTTAAAATTTTCTGTTTACCTGAAACATTTAGAGTGATCAATTAAAATATTTGTTTTGGTTAAGGTTAGTATGATATTTAAATCTCCACGGGTTTGTCAAATTATACGACTGCGACTTGAATGCCACTTGGGTGGTTATAATAAAAGTTCACTGTTTTGGGTTTAGTCTACTAGACTACTACAAAATTAAGTAACTTGGATGTTTGTGTGTGTATAGTAGGTTTTAATCTAATTCTTAGCTTAAAAAGTAGAATAGGGGCATATTTCTCAACTGCTAACCATTAGTAAAAAAAAAAAAAAATAACATGAAAAGTGAGTGAGCTATTTATTCCGTCAAGTTGAGAAAAGGGGATTTTTTTCTTCCTACGAATCAGTTAATTTAGTTTCAGAAATTATCTAAAAAATGGTCTTGTTTGAGACTGTGTTGGTATTATTATTTTTTCAAAATATTAGTTATGCATATCAACGCGAACTGAGCAAGTCGTCATCTTTAAATCTAAGATCTGCATCAATTATGGCCTCAAAGTTGCCTTGTATTAGAATTCGGGATATCAATAAATAAAAATAATCTATCTAACCTCAATACTAATTCTGCTACTACTCTTTAGCCAACTGCAACTCTCCTGTGACAATCGGAAAATAATTATTTTGACAATGATGTGTGGGTTAGGTGAAGGCATAATCGGGATTTTTAAATTCTGATTACATCGTGGGTATTTTCTTGAAATTACAATTTAGTTCAACTAGTTTATAGAAAGAAGTAGAAAAATGTATTAAGGCATCATTTCCGAACTAAATATAGAAGCAGGAAGCGATCAACAGATGAAAATTCTACATTTGAAGTACTACTGTCTGTGCCTTACGGAATATTTTCTTCAACAATAATTATTTGAAATCATTTGTGAACGGAAGTTTGTTTTCAATGCAATATCCAGGTCTTATATTAGTTTGTTGATGAAGAGGCTTGTTGAATATTTTTCTCGGTGCTTTATTTCATTGGTGCATTTTTCTCCCTTCATCATTTTGAGGATTAAAGAAATATTTATTGCCTCTTTACTTGTGATTATTTGTCTAAATTTGATATATTCCTTCGTATTAATTTCTTTTGGATGTAGGATGAATATTTATGTTAGAATCTGAGTGTCAGTTGTGGATGTTTGTTTCCTTCTAATTAAAAAAAGGATTTTTTCTTAAGAAAAGAGAAAATGGTGAATAAGAGAGAGAAAAAAAAATCCTTTTCTGACCAATCAACTCATTTAGACACTTTTTTTTTTTTTTTTTTTCATTAAGCGAACTGTTTCATTATTCATTATTTTATTGGTTTGTTGGTAACCATACCGTCCCAGACTAAGTCGAGGTTTTTCCGAAGATTAAACAAATTTAAAAAAAAATCTAAACAGATTAGCATTAATGAATAAATCGTAGGGATGAAATGCCAAGAAGGGTTTATATCAGCCTTTCTACCTCTCGTATGATCAAACAAAAATTAATCTGACTGACGTCATTGCTACACCGGAAGTCCACACAGATTTTCGAAGTCGGGGATCAATTTCACTCTTTCTTTTTTCATAAAACTGACCCTCTGTGAATTCCTTCCCTCTCTCCCTCGAATAATTATCACTTAATTATTAATACCTTCATTAGCAGCTAAAATGATATTTCATGCTTCGGCTTTAACCATTCTCTTCTATCAGAATTTTTATTTCATTTTACGTTAGACATGGAAATTTTTATTGTCATATGTCATTTCAATTCATAAACAGTTAATTACCTTGACCATGATTCGTCTTGAACATATTTCTGCCTTTTCTTTGTACTAGATTGAACCCACAGGAACTAGAGCCAGGTTTTAACACGTTTTATTACTTTAAAATTAATGTTGAGGGACCGGAATTTTTTTTTTTTTTCAATTGTTGCTCTTTTTCTACCCTCAAATGCTACAGCTGCCCAATTCGATTATTACTACTTCTACTACTCGTAGTTTTAATGTCAGCGATGACGAGTGGTTTCCACTAGAGATCATGCGACAGCAAGTTTTCTCAATACTTCAGAACTTCCCTCAGGTGGTTTTAGTTGTACAGTTCACGCCTTAGTTTTCTATAATCTAAAATTTTATTTTTTTAAATCCTAAACTTGAACAATTCTGCAGTTTTTCGTGAAATTTGCACACGGACTCGAAAAAAAAAATTCCTTTCAATACTCTTGGGATATTTTGAAAAAGTCAACCTGTTCCAGCCATTGTGTGTATTAATTCACTTCCCCACGAAAGCAAATTCGACACAAGGTCCGGTTCAAAGTGATGCTCAACCTGCATACGTGTGAGTGAAGATAATTGTCTGGTTCCCTTGGCAGTTACCTTATGGCACGCCTCTGGCTTCAGGGATTAACCCTGACCCTACCATTCTTAGTGCAATGGGGAGGCGGAGCCTGGGGAAAAGGTCCTCTGGAACTAACCAGCTGTTTAACTGTGGCCATAAATGACCAAAGAGGATCCAATACCCCACTGATCCCAGCCATTAGGCTGTGTGTGTGTGTGGGAGGGGAGGCTATATCCTGGGATTTAGCAGTTTATCATGAGTTTAGGTGGGGAAGAGATTTTGCTTGACATTCTACATAGGTTTCTCCCTTTTGGTTCTGTCCTTCGGCTCTAAATGTGATAATTCACTTCTATCACTATTTAATCCTTGATTCTACTGAAAAATCAAGTCATGAATGTAATCTATTTGTCTGCATTTTTCAAAATTCCACATGAAAAAAATTTTTTTTTTTAGATACATTAAAATATTTTTTGAGTGGTTGCATCAATAAATCTATCCTTAAATACTGATGGTGAACCTCAAACATTTTAGTGCCTGGCTCACTTTGCTGTGAGATCAAAAAGGTTGAAAATCACTGAACTCAAGTTTAGTCAGATTTCCAAAATTATTGCTTCTTGCAGTCCTCTCTCTCGCTGCTGATCTTTTAAAAAGAAACAGAGTAAGACTAGCTTCGTAAATGATTAAAGTAGATATATATATATATATATATATGTGTGTGTGTGTGTGTGTGTGTGTGTGTATACACATATATACAAGAATTACTGGTTCCTTAAGCAATTAAATGCAAGATCTTCTCATTTCGCATCGTATAGACATTTATTTGAAGAAGCAAGTTCTGTATGGTTGGTTAAATTGATTACTTCTTTGCAAATTCATGAATAATTCATGCTTGAATGAATTACTGTCATGGTTTGTTAGGATTGGCAGCAAGTACGTAATAACTTAACATGGCCAAAAATCGAGCAACTCTGCGGTTGGAGGAAGTATCAGTTCTGAAAGTTTGAAATCCTAGTTTCTGCTGTTGTCGGAAGAACTCTTCTGGTTGGTGACTGTTACCAAATTTTTAATTGTCATTCAGAGAAAAAGCAAAAACAATTCTTTTAGGTTGTAACATGTGAAGTATCAGTTTTTGAATAGTAAGATGGAGGATTATTTGTAAATAACCATAAAACTGAATATCTAATTACAACATAACTTATTTGAAGCAATAACCTTTTTCCAATGATCCTTTAATGATAATATATCATCTCTCTAAAATTCTCTTGGTTTAGTGGTCACAAATTATGGCTTCCTTATTATTGAACCTTTTATCATGAATATGAAGTTCAAAATGCCTGAAAAGATGATAATCCATTGGAGAAATTTCTGGTAAATATGGAGAAGGCTGCAATAATTGGTATTCCAATTTTTCAAGCTTAGACATGGGGAGGATTAAGCCCTACCATGTAGCATTTAATTCGCTTCTGTGGGACCCATTTTAACTTTTTAGCCTTTCCTTTTGCCTCAAGGTGACGTAATATGGTTGCTGTTGAAGTCTCAAAGTCTTAAGAAAGTGACTGAACTCTTGTTTGTGGGTTGTTGGCCGATGCTGTCAATATTTCTTCATCATTAAGAACAGGTTTGGGATGTCCCTGTGATATTTTATTGGTATCCCTACTTTTAGCCCTAAACATATTGAACCTATGCTGAACAGTTAGCACTCCAAATGCTTTGTTGATATTATCAGCAGCTTGAGAAGTATTATCGCCTAATTCGAAATTATGCTCAAAAATTAGTCTAACTTCCTATGTGGACACTATTGCTGTTCAGGGTTCAAAACCTTGAAGAATTATGATTTATATCTTCATTCATATCGGATCAGCAAAAAATGCAATTTCATTAGTAAATCTTTCACTTTTAGCTTTATTCTCTCTGATGTCAAAGCAAGAATTTGCACCTCTCTTCTATTAAAGATAGGATTTTAAGAAAGCTTATGGGATTCGTTTCGCTTCCCTCTTCGTTTTTTTTAGTTTCTTTGCCTACCCCTCAAATATGTAATCCAGATTATTTCTCTTGCACAAACTTTCTAAAGCAGGGAACTTGAATGTACTTTGATCTTTTCTATGCATAGTGAGATGTCTATTAGATTATTTCTAGTTCTTTAAAGCATGCTTCATTAGCAACTAAGGAACGTTTCTTCGGTGTAATTCCTTCTCTTGACTCCCACCCTACCTCTAGTTGTCTATTTTATTCAAGTGTTGAATTTCATTAATTTGATTAACAAGTAATTCATGTCTGTTCTTGTTGATGAGACTTAATTAGCTACAAAATCCTATCATATTGTTCTTTCTCTCCCTTTCCATGTGAATTTATCTTGAAATTAAGATCTATCCGTAGGTATTGGAGCTGCCTGTGTACGTAAGGTATCACCTGCATGACATGTTTGCACTATCCCAGAGCAAACATGGTCTAGTTGATGAAATTATTGGTTAAGCGCATCTAGTAACCTGCCTGACAGTTGTGACTTCAATCTTTAGGTCAAATAGTGCAAAAAAGTCTATATGACTAGTGCAGTGGAGGAGGCAGACGAGTGACATCGCGAGGCTGAATTAACCAGGAAGAATCTACTGATGTGAGATACCATCTTGTATGAACAGTTGAATATACCTTCATGGAGTGGATGAAGGATTCAGTTCAAAATTCTTACGTTATTTACTACAACAGGTTCCTGAACAAGGCCAGAAAGCACAATAGTCAAAATGTGAATGAACAACCAAGATGAGGACATCAGCCCGAGTATATCAGTGTATGATATTTACCATTTGCAATGATTTGGGTCATTATTGAAAGTTGCTTGGTCTATGCTTCCTTTCCTTTGACAGAATTAGTCTTCAAATCCTACTTCTCTGAACACTTGTTTGGTGTGCACATACTGATTAACACAGTCTATTAAATGGTCAGATCTTGAAGCAACTCCTTTGCTAATCTCTTGATCTTGAGTAATCAGTTGGTATTGTTTTACAAGTGCAAAAGAATTTATGCAGACACACAGAAACATAATCTTCATTTAATCATTATAAACGAAAGAATGTAGAGAATAGCCTTAATCAACAACGTATTTCAATCGTTGATTGCTGTCTGTGTGTGATACTCGATCCACTTTTTAGTAAAGAAACTAACTAAGAATTCATCTCTGCTTATTTTCACTGATTATTATTATTATTATTATCATTATTACCAGACTATTAAATCTCCATTTAATTATTATAAACAGGGGAATGTAGAGGAGAACAGCCTTCATCAGCGAAGCATTTCAATCGTTGATTGGTGTGTGAAACCCGATACAGGAACTCCTTGATTAATGTGGTTAGGTTCCTGGAAACCATGATTTTAACTGAAGCAATATTAAGTGAAACCAAACGCAAACAAACCAGTATGGCTCGTAAGCTGGCTGTTCACGCAGTGGATAAATAAAATTAAAAACTAACGAGTCCAGTTGTAAAAATATACATTGTTGAAACTTATTACTTTCCTTCACTATTTGTCTTGCTCGCTACTTACACTGGTTTCTTCACCGCAGTCGACAACGTCTAATGGACATTTCCATGGCAACTGATAGTAGTGGAATTTTATTTATTGTAGTGTACGAATTTTGTCTAGTCAGAAGAATCACTTCATTCACAATTTTTCCACCTTGTATGTGTATTTTTTTTTTCTTCCTCAATGGCATTTCAAGAAAATGATGTTGAATGAAAGTACATGAATTGCAATGTTCTGTACTTGATTTCTTAGTAAAGAGTTAAATTACAAATTCTTCTTTATTTATTGTCACTGATTTATTATATTACCAGATTACTAACTATGCGATATCAAGTTATTCACTCATCATTTCTCTTGAAAAATAGGGTCAATGAATTTGAAGGTTAAATATGTTGATGAGCTTTGTGACATTCCAGCCCAACTGAATTGGTATCATTTAATAACCGGCCCATTGCTGATTCTTCTAATACGTATGCATTAAGAAACAGTCAACTAAATCTGTTAACTAAATCTGTCAACATTGTTTTCTTCAGTTTTTACATTGGTTTGGCTGGCTGTGTACTTGCTGCACCAATTAGGCTTGAAGGCTAAACATTTTTTTGTTGTTGTTTTTCGAAAATTCTCCAACCTAACAGGTTTTTAGTGGAGGGTTTGCAATGTAAGTTTATGCTAAATTGGTCCCTTAGTTTTTGTCTGACAGCCTTCATGCTTGTTTTTTTAGATTTGAACTTTTTAGTGATTACTGCCCAATGAAATGCGAGAGTAGTAATATTTATTCATTGATCATTTTTTTTTTTTTTCCAATTTTTTAATTGATAATCCCCAACATGGTCTGTTACCAAAAGTCAGTGTAATAGCTTCTACTGAGTGACTCACCTAACCTGTTTTTCTTTCTGCTGGATAATTTTGATAAACTCCATGTACTTATAAAACCTGAGAAATGGAACAGGCAGAGTGTTGATAGTTGCCTTTTCTTCTTTTAAACACTTTATCAGACTCGGGTGCTTCTGTGTCAAGCAACACATGAGGCTAAGGTTTTGTTACCATATCTTGAATTATCTATGAAAACCCAATCATTGTTTGTAGCAATTGCAGGTTTCTATAGTGCCAGGCTCCTAGCCTAAGATGGACTGCTTTTATAGGGATAAAGGTATCCAACTGCCTTGCTATTTATCCATAGTCGGGGAGAAGTGGATTCATGCCTTTCTCAAGGACATTGGTGCGAAGTGAATGCAAACTATCCCAGCCAGTGTTTGAAGACTCAATGCTTTTCCAGTTGAGGCTATTTATTTACTCTTTGGACTTATACCCTTGAGAAAAGCATGAATACATTTTCCTCGTACTCTGTCCCATTGCTAAATATCTTGACAAATGCCATGATTTTTTGATGACATAGAATGGGTAACTACCTCAACTGCCCAGGCTATAGCAGTTAAAAAAACTGTTATCTATAAATCATATAGGGCTGAATCCTGTTTTAAACTGTCAACCAAATCTTTCAACATAGGTTTTTTTCAGTTTTTAAGTTGGTATGGCAGACTGGCTCTGTATGTATAATGTGCACAGGCAACACCAATGGAGTTAGAGGGCTGGAAATTTAAGCATTTACTCTCTGTTTTGTTTAGGAAAAAAATCCCCCCCCCCTAAATTGGTTTTTAGTGTGGTTGGGGATTCAGTTTACTACGTAGGTTCATGCTAAATTCATCCCTTATTTTGTGTTCACCTGTTTTTAGAAAATTCAGACCTTTTTGGTAATAGGTGAGAGAAGTAACTTATCATTTGATAACCCCTTTTTCCAATGTTTTTAATTGATAGCCCCCAACACAGCACGCTGCCAAAAGACATTGGTCAAGTAACAGTTTATATTGAGTGACCAACCACACTTATCTATATTTTATGTTGTCTTATGGTAGGTGGACCAGACAATTTGTAGTCTTTTTGTGTGTTCAGAAGAGACAACTAATGGAATAGTCTTGTTCAGCATTCATTGTTGGCTAAACAAGATAAGATTGCAGGTATAAAATATACTTGCTTGAAAACATTATTTGCTATGTCAATGGTTGCCAATCTCCAGACATATGCTGGGCCACAAAGTATATGCTTATTTCACAATCAACATTTGTCACTTCACTATTATGCTAAAACACAACCTGCAATTGTATCCACGCACACAATTTATATCAATGTTCATTTATTTTCTTTGAAAAATGAAAAAAAATTCATTTCCTTGGACTTTAATACTGAATTTGTTAGAACCCCTTTTAGGAATGAAATGGAGTGTATCAACCACTTCTAAATGACTTGTTGTTGACTTATAACACATATTCAGGTTATGCTCTACCTGACTTAGTCTGTAAAAACATTGTTAATATTTAACCAGTCTGCAGTGCAAAAAAGATTTGGGACCCTTGAGGTATATTATCTGAGATGATGAATGACTGATTTTAAAGATATTAGCTACTTCCTACATTTTTTTTTTTTTTTTTTTAATTAAAAAAATCTTTTGCAATATGACACCACCCGCACCAAACCTTTAAGACATCATTTTGCTATTTGGGGTTTTGATTCTTTGTTTACTTAGTTATGCATACTGTATATGTTGGCCTTTTTTAAGCATTTAAGTATTTTCCTTAATGGATCATATCAGGCTGTTTAGACCAGTGATTCTCAATGTGTGTGTTACCACCCTTTTAGAGCCAGTAGAAGACTCAATGGTAGTGCTGGAAGGCAAAGGGACAATAGGGGGGATTGTTAGAAGACAAGGAGTAGTGAGGGGCACAAGGTGCAGAGAATACTAATCGTCACCTCCTACGTATAAAATCGATTGTCTGGAAAGATGGTTTTACAATAGAACTGTGTCATTTTTGACTGACTTCATGGCAGGGCACTGATTTGGGGGTTGATATATATTGGCATATACAGTAAATATTCTATATTATAGGATTTTGGCTGCTATCTGTTACATCATGGCAGCCGTTAAGGATATTGAAATCAAGTCATATTGTGAGAGGCCTGGCGGAAATGGAGGAGCATTAAACATTTTATGGGTCACTTCTCCATTTCTCTTGAGGCGTGGAGGTCTGTGACTCATAGTGGCAGCAGACTATGGAAAAAGTGAGTTGTCAGGTGTGCAGATTCCCACAGCAATCAAAGTGCTGAATATGAGTGGATCTCAAGAAGCAGGAATTGATTTTGAGGTTAAACGATGGCTGGTCCACTTCATGCCTGAGGATGGCGGGAGTAAGAGATGAGAGCATCAGTCCTCGTAGTTGAGAATGATCTCTTTAAGATAGCCTTATGCTATGTGAGTATTCTATTGTCATCAGTAGAATTGTATAAACGACTAAATACCCTCCCCACCAAAAAACATAGAAATACTGCGTCACTTTCTAAAAAAAGTGATTTTGGTACCATGAATGACTTGTTGCCCCTTCTTCTAGCCTTTGTTTATCATTGGAATTTCAAACTGTCCCCCAAAAAGATGAGTTGTTGAGGTTGAGGCAAAGTCAAGGAAAATGAACTAAAAAAAATTATTTGAGTGTACATATCATTAAAACAAGCCTGAAAGTCTGACAATATTTGTGTGACACACAAATATTTCCTTAATGTGTGTCGGGTACAGATCTTTTTATTGAAATACCATAATCATTTGTATACAATATGCACTCGTATAATATGCACCACCTTATTGTGGGCTATGATATCCTGAAGAAAAATATCTCATGCGCACTGACAGAATTGGTGGCAGCTACATTTAACTGTTGTTCGACTTTCTACCCAGTTTGTATTGACTAAAAATAAGATTTTATATAAATTACATTGTTTTGAAAACTGAAACTCACAGTACTTAGAGTCAATTACAAGCTAGCTGTGAAAATAAGCTCACATTATCTTTGACACAGACTTCAATGAATTAGACTGAAATGTGCTTGATATCTTAGTAAATTAAATATTTTAAACAACTCCAGTGTTCGGTTAGTGATTTAAACTCTTTTTTACACATTAATTAGCTTGGACAATATGTATAACTTACTTTTATTCATGCTATCCCGAATATGCTCCCACACTTGGCCTGAAGGAAAAACAGATGACATTTTGTTCTCATGTATAATATAACTCTATGTTTAAGGTTTAAAAATCTGGAAGTAATTATAGTATCTTGTTAGAATGTATCGGGGAAAGTGTCAGATTTTTTTCATTGAAATATTTTGTTTATATGTATTGAGTATCTATTTTTTGTCATCGTTTGGAATGTGTTTTTATCAAAATATTCAGGTAACATGTGTCAGGCAGTGGCAGTTATGAAGCAAGCTGCTATAAGTACTCTTGTGAACATTTTTTTATCAAAGAATAGAAAGGATATAAATATCCTGGTGTATAATAGTTATTCACCTTTCATGTTTCATTTGTCCCTAAAATAATTTCATTCACCCTCGGGTGTATATCATTCGTCGGGTTAAGAAACAGTGCAACCTTGGAAAGTATGCTAGTGGGTGAATTGTTTATGAGACCCGAATGATTATTTGCCCAAAGGAGTTGAAGAATGATTATTCATTGAGTGCAAAACCTGGTCTGCAAGAAATTTCACAATTATGATTATGCAAGACTGTTGTGGACAGGGCTGCCAATGCTACCCCCCCACACACACTCACACACCTCAGATCTGGGGTTTCTATTTTGTTTTTTTGAGTCTCTGTCTCTCTCTTAATTTTTTTTTCGTTCTGATTTGGAGGTTTCCTTAAAATCTCATTGGCTACCTCAGTTGTGAGCAAGAATACATTGCTGTTTTGTTTTTTTTATTTTTTAGTTTGGGCTGTGGATCATCCTCTTCTAGGAAGAATTGGTCTGTTCTTATTAAATCAAATAATTTTTTTTTTTTTTTTTTGTAGCTTTTCAGTTGGACTGAGTAATCGAAACCAAATTATTATGCAAGGTTTATTATCCTCCTCATTTCGATTATTAACTAATAATAGAAATGTTGCTTTGCTGAAGGTATACTTGAGCTGTGTTCTGTGTCAGTATGCTTACTCAGTAAATCTTGAAACATTAACACAAGGTATTGTTAACTAAAATTCTTGTATTTGTTTTTTAGATAAAAAACAAAATTGAACAGCATTTTGTGTTCATGTATTTGCTGTACCCCTTCCTTCTCTTTCCGTATGTTATTACAGACAGACCTACAGCTTGCAAATTATCAGGGATATAATGATGTTGGCTATCTGTGTTGCTATCTCCTCATTAAAATACTAATTCTTATAGAATTTTCATTATTGTTGCACCCTATTGACTGAAAGAATTTCTGTATCACTTAAAAAGTCTCTTGCCTCAAACTTACAAGGTCAACTGATATTATCTGGAACACTATGCCTAAAGTCTCTGGATAGGATGTTGACTTGACCTGGCAAAATAGTATGTAGTTGTCCCGTTTTCACAAGATAGTGATGTACTAGAGCTGTCTAATATTAATGAAAGAATAGCCGACCTAGGACAATTGCTCCTCAGTCCACCCCAAAGTACTCTCCTTAGGACGTCACATGCTTATCCCAGTATTCATTCCAGCCTTAAAAACAGCCTGCAAAATACTCTTTTAGGATTGTAATCAGCTGCCTTGTTATTTTCTCCTTGATCTCATCCATAATCTATGATCTCTTTGGAAGAAGCCAGAGGATTTGGGGGAAAAAATCTCGACTGAAGAACTAGGAGTGCTGTTAGATCTGGGTGATGTGATCTTTTGCTAAAAGAAAACCTGTATAAGATGTAGAGCATGGGCAGGCTTAGTCATTATGAATGTGACGGTCAGTACAAAATCTCACCCAATGGCATCTTATTGCCAACTGAATAATTTGAAAGAGATAACATCTGTTGTGGATGTAATGTTCCTTCCAATAGGTTTCTAAGTTACTTCAAAGCCATAGAACTGGTTCTTGAGGTATTAAAAATTGCTGAATACTCTGTCAACAGACCTTGTACTCCTTTGTATGGGTTAAATTTCCCAAACTCTGTAAGATCATGACCAGCCCTGATGTGTACCCAGAACTCAGATGATTTCAAAGTGAAACGTTATGAGCAACACCAAAACACAGTGGCAGGTCTGTGAACTAAGTCGTCGTCGAGTATCAGTGTTGTGGAAATCACTTAATACCTGCCGGGTTTTGGGAGACCCAGACTTTTGGAAATCCAACTTGTAGTATGTTGGTTGAAATGTGAAAGAGATTTGAAATAGGATCTTCTGGAGTATTGAGATAAAAATTGCAGATTTGAACTTGACTATCAAGAAAGATGAGAGATATACACATTAAGTT
Source organism: Thysanoteuthis rhombus (assembly GCA_963457665.1). Classification (NCBI taxonomy): domain Eukaryota; kingdom Metazoa; phylum Mollusca; class Cephalopoda; order Oegopsida; family Thysanoteuthidae; genus Thysanoteuthis; species Thysanoteuthis major. The sequence continues at coordinate 44,952,787 of OY735229.1, forward strand.
CACTTGTATTTTTATAAATAGTGGATGTTCTATAATGTATACACATTTTCTCAAATACTTGAGCTAATATATTTTTTAACCATAGAACACTTGATGCATTTCTATCACCTGTAAAGAAAGACAAGATTATTCAAGTATGGATTGGCACTTCTACTACTAAATTGGTCACATAGTTTGTGTCTGACAGCATTCTAGTTTTTTGGAAACTCATGACTTTTTGAGGGATCACTGCACACCAAAAGGCAAGAGAAGTAACTCATTTGTTGATCACCTCAAACACAGCATGCTGCCAAAAGATGCTGCTGATGTGACAATTTCTATTGAGTGACTGACCAGACCTGTTTTATTTCTTATTGGAAGTCAAAGCCAAAGGCAGTGAATTTGTTCTTTTAACTGCAATTGGCTTTTTGTTCCTTTCATTTAGTGGAAATCTCTCAATTCTTTCTTAATCGTTTGCCTTTTGTCTATTTTTCAAGCATTCATCAAAACCAAAGAAGATGATTGAGTTGTTTAGTTTCTTGTAGTGGTTAAGTATTTGAAATTAGAATAGAAGAGAATCTCTAAATACACAGTACTTAAACGATGTAGATGTCATTTAAGGGTAATTCTTTGTCTTACAGATGTAAAATATAGTAGTCAAACAGCATACAAAGGCTCCAAAAACTATTGCTATACAACATATTGATGAGCCATTAATTTGTTCTTATCAAATGCTAATTATTGAGTAGTTCCCTCGTTTGCAAATGATTCTGTAAATTCTATTGAATTAAATTGAATGAGTGTATCCAAAAATATCTCTCTTGCAAAGGTTACTTTTCTCCCAGCAATAAATTTTTCAGTTAAATCTAATCTAATTATTGCAAACTTGATATTCAGGTGTCAAAAAAGCTTTTAGAAAAAAGAAAAAAAAAAAAAATTGTCTTCCCTATATATTGATACGAAACAATTTTTCCCCTCTATTCACCACTGAATTAAGTGCATTGACAAGGAAGGAAATTTATTTGTGTAAAGTAAATGCTTTTTTCAATCTGCGGACTTATGTACCTACATATATACTTAATCGACGACTGTTGTTGAGGTCTGTGTAGCTTTAAACATTTTAATGACTTCTGTTCAATTTGTATTATAAAACCATCGTCAAAATTACTGTAACCTGAAGTTTTTTTTTTCTTTTTTCTTCAAGTGAATAATTTGAGAAGAAATATCAATTTTTTTTTTTTTTTTCTTTTTAACTGTTTCCCTGGCTGTAGATCTGATTACCAATATAGCTAGTATAATAATTTTTTTCCCCTTTAATTGATGGACTAAGTTGACAAATCTCCTTTTTTTTTTTTCTTTTCTCTTGCTGCACTACAAAGTCAGTAATGAAGCCGGGTGTGGCTAACTAGTCCTATCCAAGACCGGCATTGGCGCCGGTAGTCCGGGCAGATAAAGTCGTCACCTGTTTAAGATTGATCTTGAGCATTGGCATAGTGGGCTCTTGTACGCTCTTAAAGCTGATCAATGCGGCAACACTCAAAGCACTTTACACTGATGTGGCAAATCTTCTGCTATTCTGCACAATTTAGTGTTAGCCTCACCCAGGTGTTGGTAGAGGAATGTTGCATGCTTTAAGGTTGGATTTCTTTACCCCCTCTCACACTGGCCAGCTTTTAATTAATACTAAACTTTTATATTCATGAACTTTGAATTGATTTCAACTATTATATTCATGAGCAGCTTGATTCAGTTCCTAATTGACGGGACTCATTTAATAGAATTAAAAGAAAATAATGAAACACTTTTTGAAAATAGAATGGAAAAAATATATTTTGAAATTTCACCTAATGGTCTTATATGTGTGACTGATCAGGAGTTATTCCCCTTTGTAATAACATTCAATTAAAAAAATTCAATAGTTAATTAAAAGGTGGGTGATGTATTAACTCGGTTAATCACATATGGTGAACAGAAGTTTTTTTTTTTTTTTTTTTTTAAATAGAAATGGAAATTTCTAGATTTTGTTCATTGATATTGTAATTTTTTTCGATGAAATTTGATAGGATCAAGTGGGGAAATTAAAAGAAAAAAATCATTATTTTTATTGCTTCAAGCATGAAATTACTGAAAGTAAATATCAACTTTTTTCTACTTGAAAGTCTTATGTATAGATTCAAATTACTTATAAAAGTCATAGATTCAAATTTCTCTTTTTCTCCTTTAAGAGAAAGAATGGAAAATTATCAAGATTGCTAAATTTTCAAAACCCAATGAAAAAATTCTTGAAGGAATTTTTTAAAATTTAAAATATTGTCTAAAGATCCTGCTTGAGACATGAAAAATGGGCTGACTTGGTCATTGTGTATGCAATGGTCACACAGTGCACAAACTTACTCAATGGTGTTTCACTGCTGACTGAGTAATCCTATGGAAGAGTCTCTTCATGCATAGGTAGTGAGGCCCTCTCTATCAAGTTACCGACTTGAACCAAGGCTGTGCAACCAGTTCTTGATATTCAAAATGGCTAGATATCTTCTCTACAGATATTTGTTTAAAAAGTGCAGTTTATCTTTAAAAAATTATCTTTTTATTTTTTTTTTTTCTTTCCCCAGATAAGTCTGAATTTCTGAGAACTCCTCACCTGCTTTTCAAAGCCACAATTGTTGCACCTAAAACTGGCAAATAGCCAAGCATATTAAATTCATTTTTCCGTAAACAAATTTTTAAATGCAGCAAGAAATCTTTTTTCATTTCTGTTGATGCTGCCTGGAAATCAATAATCAGAATGCAAATACAATTAAGCAATTCTTTTGCATTTTAAATGCAAAGGTTGTTTTTAATGTTATGCAGAAGAGACTAAATGGTATTTTAACACTCTTGATTTTCAGTTCAAGATACTCTAAACATCAAATGATGTTCTCTGTTGTTAGCAGGATTTTTTTCTTGATTGAAGGCAACCCAAATTGGAGTACCATTACTTATGTAAATTGTCTGTTACTGTAAGATTGGGAAAATGATTTTCATGAAATCCTTAGTTTTACAATCAGTGTAGTAATATGATTTTATCTATTTTTTTTTTCAAATTTATCTTCATTATCAGAAGTATTGTTAATTTTGACTATTTTTTATCTTCATCCTAACTTTCAGTTGCTTTTTATCACAACTTTGAATCGGACAGTTATTCTACAACATTGATTAAACAGTGCAATTGGAAATAGAAAGTTAGCCCACTGTGAGAATCAAACTCAGACTTCTATTAAAATCAGCTTCTGTTCAACTATAAAGTGCCCGTGGCCGAATGGTTAAAGCAGTCAGACATATATTGAACTTGCTCTGGCTAGAGGGCTCAAGTTTGACTCTCATGGTGGAGTTACTCATTACACTGTTTAATTGTTGCCGTAGAAAAGTCCAATTCAAAGTTGTAATGAAAAGCAGCTGAACAGTAAAGGGCAGATTTTATTCCAAATCCTAGTGAGGTGGAAAATATTCTCTGAGGTATGAAACTTGTGAAATTGAGTGACTGTGTCGAACATTAAACCCTGTAAACTGCAGGGACAGTATACAACAGTGAAATCCAGTGTATTTCATATGGAATACAACAGGCACCCAGTGAGGATAGCACTCATAACTGTAGTCAACATCTTAAGATTGTTAACCATTACTAACCTGATTTTGAAACTAGGGATTTCATGAAATTATCAAAATGTCCTGGGAATCTTACCGTAACATATCTGCATAAACAAATTCTGAAAATGAAGTGTATTTTGAGCGGCGAGATGTTCACTTAGTCTGCTATACTTTTCAGCTCTTAAAAGAGCTTGGAGATTAAAATATGGAAATAGTTCAGTTATGAGGTGTGGCTATCAAATATTGTGAACGTGGCAAGTGGATGCTCATGCCTGTCAAGAACTGTCTATTTACCAATGGAGACCATTTCTGCAGTTATTTTGGTGCTGAGTCATCGATCATCTTGAATGATTTGTTTGATTTTTGGAAATGTTTTGATTTTTAAATTTCCATATTCTCACTGCATTCTTCATCTTCAAAATCCTGTCAACCTTCACATAATCTCTTGTGCCATTCGAACAGATGGTCACGCATTCATCTCTGTAAACTTCAGTTACGATATGAAAAGATTTGGTACTTGGTCATTTTGTTTAATGTCATCAGAAATCAAATAGATGAGTAGCTCGATTTTTTAACTATTTTTATGACATGTAAAAAAATGTCTACTTCAAGTAACAGTGAATTGAAGATGCAAGTGGAGTAAAAAAAAAAAATAAGGGGTGTTTCATATGTGATTTGCATATACATGCTGTAGTTTGCTTAACATAAGTCCAGTCTATTAAACTGCCACACCTCATTTGTCTATTCCAATTGAAGATTGTTTTGAAGGGAAAATTTAGTTTATCATTAAGCCCTTAATCCATGCTAAGTAGATTTATGCTTAATATGTTGGTGTGAATTACATACTGGTAAATTCCTATGGAAAAAAAAAGTTATGGGTATATTTGAATTTCTATGAGATTTTCTTTTTTATGAAAAAAAAAAAATTTCAGTTTAAAATGCTAGTTAGACATTTTTATCAGCAAAATTGTTGCTTTTAAATGGAGGGGCCCGGTGTAATAAGCAAAACCAAGGAAATCCCACCGTTCATTACATAAGATATATTTGGGGATTATTTTTGTATTGTTTCAGATACCTGTGTGTATCTATATCTGTAAGATGTAGTGTTTATTACAAAGGATACAGTGCCTAATATCTAGGTGCTTGAGTAATATTTGTGTTTTCTTTTAGAGCCCATCTTATCTCATTTAAATTGGAAATTTCAAATGTATATTGATACACATGCATGCACATACACACATACTTGAAAACTTGTTCTTATTGCTTAACCGATCGTGTTAGTACAGGTTATGTTGACTTATTATTTTCATAGTGTCAGTAAGACACTTGGAAACCCTTCTAATTGTTACTTCCCTTTGACTTCATTCAAAAATTATTTGGGATGATGTCAATTTTTACTAAAGGTGTAAGATATAAAAACATTCCTGATACAGTGAGTGCAAAAATGCAAGGCATTTGTTCGTATTATGAAAGAACAATTGTACTGGTATTGTTAATGACAGTTTCTTTTTGTTTTTTCTGTTTGTTTTAATTTTTTAAATTCTGCCCGTCTAGGCCATTAGCTGTCTTGATATATTGTTCCCTTCCCCGAGTATATACAATCAGACTGACACGCTTAAAATCTCAACACCATGTCTTCTGTGTATCCTTGGCCTGTTGGTAAGTCATCATGTTGGAGTGCAAAGCATGGCAGTTTTACTTCATTTTATCTGTTTCCTTCAGCCTGACACAAAACAAATAAAAACATAGGTAATCATGTGTTTTGATTAATAGATGCAACAGATTTCTAATAGCAACAAATATTCCTGGCCAACCACTTCAAGATGTTTCTGCAGCGGATGCTTCTTCTGTAGAGTGTGGCATTTCTGAGTATTTGTATGTAAAGATCTCTTGTAACCTTGCCTGATGTGATTGCAGTGTAGGTCGCAGTAGTACTTGAGCTTGTTACCATGACAACGTCAGCTGCTACTAGCTTCATTATCATTTGTTGTTATCGTTGTTGTTGCTCTTAATATCTACATTGTTTACTAATGCGGAAACTATTGTTGCACTTAGGTAAGATGACGCGCCTTTCGATGCTCTCTTCAAGATGTGTTGGCCGTCTCACCTGGCTTGCACAGGAAGTGGTCATTGGTCAGTTCAATGGTAAACAAAGCATGTGACATGCTGCATAATCATCATCAGCATCTTTTTTCTTTTTTTTTTTTTTTTTTTTTTTTTTTTTAGTCCCATTCACTGCCAGCATTTAGATTCTGATCCCCCTCCCTCATCAGAATTGCACTATTTACTTAGACTCATTAGTTATCTTGGTTTCATATCAATCTTTTTTTTAATTTTTTAATTTTTTTTTATTACCATTGCAACTCAGATTTCTTCAGGCTTCTAATTACTGATGATATTGTTTCCAGTATATCTCCCGTTCCATTTGGATATGGGGATGTGTAATATGTTGACCACCAGAAGTAGGTATGTCCATCCTCGTACAGTTTGAACACAATCACTTCTGATTGTTAGTCCTCAGTATATATGTAGGTACATCAATAAGTATATAGCTGAATGATGAAAAAAAAAAAAATTTCTTTCAACATGATCTCCTTGGTCAATGCTCTTGGCTTCTCCATTATTGAACATTATACTGTGAAAAATTTCAGATCAAAATTCGGTCTTATTACTATGTTAAGCTATGAACTCATTGATCCAGCCGTATATATCTAATGAGGCTCCTGGGAAAATGTGTTTATATAAATATTTTTGAATGTACTCTATTCAAAACTCATTTGAAAGCAAGAAGCATCGTTTACAGAAATGTATAGTGTAGATAAAGCTTATGGAGATTTGATAAAAAAAAGAATTTTTTTTTTTTTTTTCCCCTCCCCTCCCCAGGAAATATTTTTTATATACTGATGTGTGTGGGTGTAGCTACACAGTGCCCAATACATAAATGTTTGGACAGTATCTGTGTTTTCTCTTAGGGCACCATCTTATCTCGGCTACAATCTCCTGTCAGTGTGATATTAGATACATATGTATAGTCATTTAAAAAATTCAAGTACTTGTTATTGTCTACTCTAATTTCACATTATGCTACGGAAGTGGAAAATATTTATCTATCTTGGTTAGCTTCAAAACTTTTGACACATTAATCCCCATGGAATGCAATTAAATAATTTTTTTTTTCAATTTCTGCTCAGTAGTGAAACCATACACTATATGTTATATATATATATTTATTCATTTTTTTATATATACATTTTTCTGACTAATTTATTAATTTGACTATTTGGAAAAATGACTTAATTATGAATTTATCATGCGGTCTATATGATAATGTTGGATCTCCATATAATTCTTGAATTAGATGTGACAACACTATTGATTGCAAAATGCATTATTGAAAATTAAAATAAAAATTATGGAAAATTCATTCAGTAATTTTTCAAATTGTCAAATCAATTGATTACATACATACATAAATATAACTCGCTTTCTGGCTGATGAATGTTGTCAGAGGAGTTGTGAATCTATGCTCAATGATATAAATTGCTTTATATATATATATATATATATATATATATATATATACACACACAATTTCAAGTAGTTTATCCTGTTGCTTCTCTTTGTAAGAATCTAGAAACAAAATAAATTTGCTCAAAATAAATCAAAGATCAAGAGGTTTTAGTAAAAAACTGCATTACTCAATTCATTGAAGAGTTGTCAATTCAGTTCATAGCCAGAATGCTAATCATTAACGTTATGGACACTTTGCATTTATCTCACATTAATACCATTGAGGAAAGGCATGAATCCTGTTTTCCCCTCAGCTATTGGATAAATAGCTGGACAGTTTTAGCCCTTTAGCGCTGTGAGACAGTTCATCTTAGGTATCAGACTAGTATCCCAGCCCTGTGAAAATCCACAATTTCTTTAATGATTGAGTCTCCATTGTGGGAAATGGTGAACTCCATAGTCTGAGCAATGGATTTTAGAAGAGTTGTCCTGAATGGATTACTGAGTTGCAACTTTCATATTCTAGATGAACCTGCATTGAACATTTTTATCTTATAGAAAAATTCAGATTCTTGCAGAAAAATGATTGATTTTCTTTTTTTTATGGATTTTATTTGCAGTCACTTTGATTTTTGTAGAGAATTAACCTGAGAATATCTGACCACTCACCACCTGGAAGGATTCTTAGAATTTTCTTCCTTGATCTTAGATAATTTTCACCCTGAAATAATCGTCTTTTTCCTTTCTTTCTTTTGCCTGATAAAAACTGTCCTGATACTATTTTAGTAATGATTCATTCATTTATTTATTTATTAGAATCTGATGACTTGAATTTTAGTTTCTGAAATTTTTTTTTCACACTCAATATTTTGGCATGTTGTAGTAACATTGTGAAACTAGTGATTTTGTGAAAGTCCTTGGAATTTTGTGAAATCCAAACATTTTGGTAATTTCATGAAATCTCTTGCTTTACAATCAGTGAAGTAATGGTTAACGAACTTGTGATGCTGACCATCTACTATATTGATTTTGATCCTTATTGAGTACTACACTACAGTGGCCTTGAGTCAAACTAAGCTAAATATCAAGTATATTTTGCTTTAGTATTTACAGTGTGTACATTATATATATTAGTTTGACTCAAGGCCATGATAGTAGGCCACCTTGTGAGCTTGTTACAACACTAATTGTGAAACAAATGTTCAGGGATTTCACACCATCCTCAGTCTCACAATCTTACTGATACCATGAAAAAATATTAACTGTTTACTAAATGTTTTTAGGGTCATAGAGAATTTTTTAAAATCAATCGAAATATGGTTGTTCAAGAAAGTTTATCCATAAAGAGGCTGTCATTTTTGTCATTTATAACGAATCAAATTTGTAAAATTTCGTTTTTGAGGGGTCAAAATACTTTTAATAACTTGATATTCATGGGTTAACTTAATTTTTTCAAGTGGAGGTGCATTAATCCTTGTATGTGGTATAGTTAGACATTTTTCATCATCTCTGTTGTTAATATTCTTACAATGTTTTGGCTGTATACTCTCCATCCTTCCGAAGGATTGGAATATATGAAGAAAAATGTGTTAAAAAAAAAATGGGTGTAACGCGTCAGTTGGAATTTGAGCATGCATTTCAGGAAGCAGTTCCTCATTCTGGTATAAAAACACCCGAAGAAGGCCTGAGGTTGCATGGCTGAAATGTTGTGTAGAATATGAACAATTTAGATGAGGAAAATAGTCTGACTATACCATAAACAATGAGTCATGCAGTAATTTATGAACTTGAACATGAAGAAATGATATCTATTTAACCATTTGTCTTCATTTTGTCCTCTGCAGACTACTCTGACTATTACTCACTTTCCAGTGATTCTGTTTAGTCTCTGGGGAATCCTTATCATTCTATTCTTGGCCTACACACGTCAGCAAAAAAATAAAAAAATATTGGCACTGAAGGTGTTAATCTGTCACTGAATCTCAAAGTGATTCTAGACGATTTGCAGATGGTGGTGAAGGCAGTGGAATCAATGATTATCCTGGATTTGCTGACAAAATATTTCAACAATATGTCACACAAAAATAACCTGGGCCCCATGTGGTTAATTACTTGACTCTAGCCTTTTAATTACGTTCTAAATTTCATCGGAAATTGAGTATTCAAAAGATGGTATTGAAAAAAAAGACAAATGTGTGATGCCTATTTATAAAAATTCTTCAAATATGATTTTAGTCAGATAATAACCTAATAATTATTTTGCCTGCAGCCAAATATCTTTTCTCTGAAGTAAAGTAATATTAAGCTTGGTCATTACTTGAATGGGTGACCGTTTGATATAACTATTTTTGTACCTTTTCCATTATATTATTTACTTAAAACTTAATGTACGGGTTAAGATTTTTTTCCTCCTATCTGCTGAAATAATTTGTTTTGATAGCACTAAATATCTATCTCCCATACTAGAGATTGAACTTATCACTTCTTATCTATCATGCCAGATCATATTTTGACATTTTTCATTTCATTATATGTATCAGCGGATATTTGAACAAGTCCCTGTCCAAGTAAGATTAACAACCCCTACTATGTGGTATAATGGATAAAAGCTTAAAATTGGAAAGTGCTATGTTCTAGTCTTGCTTGTAAAGATGATGTATTTCCACTCATGGCACTATATATATATATATATATATATATATATATATATATATATATATATATATATATATATATATATTCATTTTTTCTATATCTTTTTTTTATTCAAAAGGAACAGACGAAAATGTTTGAAAATCAGTGCACATGAACTAGAATGTTTGAGTTTTTTGTTATTCAAATTTTCTCAAGTTTAAGAAAGAATTACTTCACTGGTAGGCTTCTACATGTGAACCAACTTCTTCATAAATCGTTCCAGACTTCAGCAAGCATAATATTTGTGCAATGATCTGTGCTTCTTGCTTTGAGTTCGTAGTGGGATCTTGTTGCGTAAACTTTACTTCCCAAACATTAAGCTATCAATTGATATCAGTTTCACTGAGATTGGACAGAAATTTGAATATTTAAAAAAATATATAGTCACTTTTGAGACACCATCTTTTAATATTTTGATCCAATTTCTGAGTGCTTGTTATCATCATAACACAGCAAAAACAGAATATCATAGCAAGATTTCTGTTTGTGCAATATTGTTAAAATGCTCTAACTTGGGAGAGTAGAACAATTTACAGATTTTATAATTTTATGATAATGTGGCGTCTGTGTTCATGCTTGCTCCAATAATCTATATAACAATGATTTGATTTCTTGAAGGAAATAACTCTGAGTATATTAGATGCTAATTCAATACATAATTTTAGGGAAATTTTGGAAAAGTCTTTTCAGTTTATTATCATTTTAATTTTCAAAGATAAAAGCCTTGAGACTTGTTCTAGAGCTTCTTGGATTTGTATATAATGGTACAAACATTTTTATAGATTCTTGCATGGAGATTTGAAAAGATATTGATCTATATTTCAAATATCTTTTGTCAGAAACAATAAGCTTTATATGAATCTACTATTCTCAGGTTTGGGGATTTAGAGGTGATAATATCAGGAAAAAAAATTTGAAGTCATTGTCAGTATACTTATGAATTAAATCAATGTCATAAATTGATATTTACTTTTCTTCCATTCAAAGATTTGAGTTGGTAAATGTATTTGTATGGGGGTTGGACTGTTAGGAGTTTGAATGGTGTATCCTCATATGCTTTCAAAGAATTAGAAAAAAAATTCAATAGTTTTATTTGTTTATTCTTATAATTCTTATAGAATTATATCTTCAATGTATCTCCCATACTTAATGTCGATTGATAGTGATGGGTTTTACAGACAATAGGATTGTTTTATCAGATATAGATTTCATCTCTATAACAATAGATTACTGTAGTAACTGAAAGTTTCTGTTCACTTGGAGAACTACATATTACAGATATTTAGAATTATTATTGTTTCTGTGTTTCCTTGCTAGCCTTAAAAGAATTCTCAATGAAGGATGGATTGTTTTTATTCATCGAATGGTACAAATATGCATTTAAGTACTTGTTTTTTTTTATACTCCTGTCTTGATTAATATATTCCTAAGCATATATGAAAGTACAGATGAATGGAATAATCCACATATATATTACAGATTAAGGGAGTTCCAGCATGAACCCCGCTTCTTCCCAAAGAATTCTCCAACAATTGGAATTTCATTACACCCATGGAAGATTGATATTCAGTTGATCTGAATTTAATCCTCTCCACTGGACAGTGGAAAATGATGACCAGAAACAGAATCACATCAGCCTTCTGATGACATGTATGAAACTGGTTAAGGCTTATTAAAAACTACTATACCTCAAAACTATAACTAAAAAGTTTTGCTTTCCTTTTTTTACACTTAAATTTATTCTACCTATATTGCTGAATTCACCATCCTATTTCCCTATAAAACATGTCTAGAAAGCTTTACAGCTTTAAACACTAAATATAAACTTTTTTCAGTTTCAGTCAATCATTTTCCAATATCTGTTTACATAATTTTCTTCAGTGTTTTTTGTTTCACACAGAATTCGCTATTATGGTACTGTGTGTGAATTTTTCTTGAAATTTTGAGCCACAAAACATGTGTATTATAGATATATAAACAATGTGCAGATGGGCATGACCCAAAATGTATTCACATGGTTTTTGATAACTATTATCTTTTCTCCTCCTAGAATTTGATAATACTATTAGTTATTTCTCCTTCTTCAAAGCCAATTTTCACCAGTAAAAGACACAGTTAAAGACCTGTGCAGTTGATATCCCAACAACTATTGTCTGAATTTTGGATTATCCAACAAGATTTCAAGGTCCCATAATTGTGTGCAGTATGGCTTCGTTTTCAAGGATTGGATCAGTTATCTGAAGAATCCAAACAAAATACTCTGTACCCGTCTTGTTAATCAAGGTTTCTCTATACATTTTTTTTTGTATACTGATTCAGTACTCCTCTTACTTGATCTATTATAGTGCTTTAAAATGCCAATTCAGTAGAATGATTTTTGATAATGATTGTAATGATTAAAATTCAGCTTATTCCTTGGACCTTATCAAAAGGATTATTTTAGATTATGTTTTAAGTAAACAGGTTTTATTTTTAACATTTCGCTACTGAATGCAATGCTTTAAATAAAGCTAGGTTTTGATGTCATGAAGTTTGTTACATGATTGTAACAGACTAATTATTCCAATCTCTTAAATGAAAAGGAAAAAATGCATCTCTTGGTCAGTGGTAAAGTTGAATCACAGTTTGTACATTCCTGTGCAAGTATCAATTCAATGAGATTTTACTATTCTCTTTCCACCAGTTTCATTTAAAGGGAAAACTTGGACTTCAAAATTGTCAGCTCTTCTTTGTTGTTGTCTGTCTAGTTTTAATTACATGGCCAGTTCTTTCTTATGTATGCATGTGTGAATACATACATATGAACACATGGTGGGACTTTTTACTAAGACTGGGCTTTTGTAAGTCAAACCACAGTGTGTACGTGCTAACTGCATCATATATATTGACCTTATAGAAAGCATAAACAACCCAATCTGCTCACATCTTTGGTTAACTGTTTTGCATTGCTTGAAGCAGACATGTTTTCTGACATGTTGAATGGATGACTTTCTCTATCCTTCTAAAATCTTGTTAAGAATTGATCAAGGAGACTGAAAAAGCAAACTTGCATTGCTATTTGAAAGATTTGACACCCACTCCCTCCTCAAAATCCTTAGTGGCCCCTGCATTCTTGGGAGATATTAAACAGATTTTGTAATTGTTCAAATATTTGTGAGCAGTTCATTTTGTACAAACGATGGTTTGTTGATATTAAAAGTACTTCTATTAAAAACAAAATATTTTCTAGAAATTTAGCATTCAGCACCACGAAACATGACTAAATGCATGCTTTATGTTGATAACAATAATAAATTTGCTTCTTGTGTACTGTTTAATTTTGACTCTCAAAGTCAAGCAATTAAAAGCAAAATATCTGTTTTGAATACTTATGACATATACTGTATACATTATTGAAAAACTTTCTTCCTTAAGGTGAATTGTCTCAGCTGCCTGTTTGAATATGTTTAAAAACCTGAACAGTAGAATTGACATGAAAAAAAAAGATATTTAATCAGAGGTGTGTGTTAGTACAGCTGATATAAACAGTTTTAGCATATGTAAATGACTAGCTGAATACCCATCCTGCGGAAGTCAAGTTTAACATAGTGACATTGTAAATGGACCCCCCCCTCCCCCGACTCTAAAACCCTTTAGAGATACTTCTCTTGAAACTTTGTTTTAAAACTTCCCCTCAGGTCCATTGAGTAGGCATGCAAAATTTGGTTGGGCCTCACCCATGTTTGGTATGACAGACAAACACGCAGACACTTCTTATTCATATATGCTAGATTCACATTGCTTTTTCAATTGTGTACACAATGATTTGCATGTGTTTAGTTAATGATTTATCATCACAAAAAACAAATATTTCTTTCTATAATTCTGTAAAATAGATCTTGACATGACTTGGACCTATAATATCTAAGGAGATGAAAATCAAAATATTTTCTTGTCTGGTGTGAATTTACCTACTAGTTAGTGAAATGCCTCAGTCCACTGCTCTTGAGGGAACATGTAACATTTCCAATTCTTCCCCAAAGCAGCTAAAAAATACTTAGATATTTGTTAGTGTTAACAATTTACATAATTATTTTGAAAAAAGTCTCCTTGGAATTACATGCTACATAGAAGTTTCATTTTAGCATAACCTTTGATTGATATCATTGAAGTAAGGCGGAGATACTCTCAAAGATATTTTATGTATTGAATATATCACCAACTGTCTAATCACATTACTGTTTCTTACATACCATGTAACGTGTTATGTCTCTTCCACACAAAAGTGTGTGTATATATTCCTGTAAAATCCTCAACCACTCTGCTGTGGTTTCAATCGAAAAAGATGAAAAATTTTCACTACGGTATGGGATGGAGTTGCTTGCCTAACTCACTTGCTTTACCCAAGTTTGGGACCAACTATAGGGATGGCCAAGCTGTACGTTTTTTCAGCAACTTTTTTTGATGGACTGCCTTACAGGGCTAGAGTTCTCCAATTTCCCTGCTATTTGCCTATAGCTGGTGGTAGAAATCGATTCATGCCTTTCATGTGGACACTAGTGTGAATTGAATGCAAGATACCAAATCAGAGTAGGTATCAATCTTTTTGATGCACAAAAATCAGATCTCTCATGTTCCGATGACTCGTATGTCAATTTGTATCTATTGTATGATAATGTGCTGCAGTTCTTTATGCATCTTCAATAACAACTGATATTATTAGATACGTCCACTCTCTGTAAGACACTCGGTTCTTAATATGTTGAACATCAATTTTCTCAGCTGGATTGTGAATTTTGAAACTTGGTCCAGACTTTTGGGTGAACCATCCTCTGCTGCACCCTCCTGCTACTATTACCATAACTAGTAATACTACTACTGTTTTTTTGAGAAACTTTTTGAAATCTGGAATCATTTTTTTATTAGGGAATTCAGTCCTCTTCTTTTATTCATTCTCTTTGAAAATCATCCTCACCTCCTCTTCCTTGACTGCCCCGTTGCTCTTCCTTGACTGCCCCCCCTCCCGACTCCCCCCCCTCTCTTGGACTCCCTCCTTGTCTCTATCTATTGTGAAGTGGGGAATGATTCACAACTTTTTTGACTGTTTCAAGTTAGATTGATTTGAAATCTTTGGCCGATTGGCTGTACCATTCTTCTCTTCTTTTTGACTTAAGAGAGCCGACTTGATATTCCATAGGCTCATTTAGCTCTCTCTCACTTATTGAGTATCACTAAGAAGTCCCTGCATAAAAAGTTTGTCACTAATTGTATATTGCTAGTAATTGAGGTAATCCTTCAACAGATATGGATGTAAGGCTGGAAGTATCAAACTTATGGTTCTTGTTCTATATAAATCATCGTTAGTAAATATGGAAAAATACTTAAACTGCAAATGAAAAAAAAGGCATTTAACAAATACCTTTTTATTGTCTTTTGGTGTTGAATTATATTAAAAAAGTTGAAAAATATTTCTCAAAATTTTTGTTGCACATCTTCATCGGGTTGGAATCGATTGCCATATTTTAAATACTGTATTAACTTTGTAATGTATGAAGTTTTAAAGGATTGATTATTTGTACTAATTAGAGCTTGGCTGTAGGTTTTCGTTTTTTTTTTTTGTTTTTTTTTCTTTGGTCAGGTGACATTTGTGATCTACCCTGGAAAATAAGATCTCATTGAAAATTTGAATGGAAAAGAAATATATTTTCATTTATTTCAGCCTGATTAGTATCTATGTTTTCCATGGCTGTATCCCTGATATATGCTTATATTTGAAGGGCATGACATATAAATCAACTTGTAGATCCTCCCCTCCCCATTTTGGGGGGTGGGGAGGGGTATGTATGATATTTTAATGTCAATGCATGTGAGTGACCCACAACATACTAATAGTTCATTTTCTCATTCATTTTCCTAATTCCCAGTAGGAAATCCAAGGCTCCAATTGTGGTTTTGCGTTGACATTTTCTAATGAGATGAACTTGTCATAGATGTGCCCTTGTCGAGGCTGGGGTTTAGCGCAAACTACATGAGATTATGTAGAAAAAAGTATGTTAATATGATGTCTGTCCAGAATTTATCTGGCCATTTGATATCAACTTATAAATTTATGAACTGCTTTTAATTGACAGTGGAACTCTTCAGTTTTTTTGAAAACTGCATGAGATATGAACAATGGGCAGGCTCAATCATTGTGAATGTGATAGTCACACACTCAATAGCATCTCACTGTCGAGTAAGGCAACCAGTCTAGTAGACTGACAACTCTAAGTTCAAACCAGAAAAGTTCAATCCCTCATTGAGTTTTATGAGAGGTGAGAAAGTGGAGAATATGTTCCTGAGACTTACGGCTAACAGGTGTGTGAAGCTTTCACAGGCCAAGCAAGCCACAAGTGGTGAAAAAGAATGGATGGCCGAAATAATGCAATCATCATCTCCCCATGATACCAAGTGCAAAAAAAAAGTATCCTTCGATAACCTTTAACAAGTTTCTGTTGAGAGCTAAACGGTGCACTGGCTGAAACAACAGATTTTTAAAAAGAAAAGGTCAAATAAGAAACTGCCAACATCATCATTGGTTTCTTCAGTTTTCAACTTGGTCTGGTTGGCTATCTATATATTATGTATACACCTTTGGAGCTAAAGCTGAAAATTTAAACGTTTATGCCTTATGTCTAGAAGAATTTTTTTTTCTTTAACCCCCCCCCCAGGTTTTTAGTAGGGGTTCAATTTACAATGTTTGTTTGTCAAGTAGTTTTCTTAGTTTGTGTCCAACTGTGTTCTGACTTATTTAGTGATCGCTACGAAACAGAAAGCAAGAGATATAACCTATTCATTGATCACCCCCTTTTTTTTTCAATGTCTTTAAATTATCATCCCCAACACAGTGTGCTGCCAAATGACATTGGTCACATGACAATTTCTATTGAGTGACTAACTAGACTTGTTATTTTGAATTTTTTTCTTTCTTCTCACACAAATGTATATGCTTGAAGTTATTTGTTGAATTTTTCCTTGAAAATATTCAGGCAACCTATTTCATAACCACCGCCTTGTTCTTTTGTCTAAAGCTCATAAAAGCACAACAGCGAAGGGATTAACGTGCTCACTCATTAAATACATTGATACTCTGAAAACAAAACCACCGCGAAATGTCAGCCTGACCTTTGCCAGCAAATAATTTTCTCCTATAATTATTTTTATTTTATTTTTTTTTTCCTTGAATCTATCGGAATCTAGCGGCATTCATCATCCGTTGAAAGTGTTCATTGCGTATTCACTGGAAACATTTCAATGGCATGCTTAACGTGTTGAACAAGAGAAATCACAATGCAATTTTTTTTTCTAATAAAATCATGACAAAATTGCATTACGGACCGAAAAATGAAGTATTCCTCATGTTGCACGGAAAAGAAAAACACCTGCTCTAACTGCATTATTCTATTTTGTGAAAATCTATTGTAATATTGTTAAGGAATACGCAAGGTCGATTTTACAGGCATTTTTTTTCCTTTTTTTCTTTCTATAGTTTGCTTGTGTATATGTCGAGTTTTGAAGACCAAATCTTAAGACAAAAATTGGGAGTCAACCTTTACACAAGTAACAGTTTTGTAAGGTTGAAATTCAAGCATAGGTAGATTTGAAAATTAATCTATGTTGTCAACAGCGACCATAATACTAACCTTGAATCAATCCTTTCTAGTTAAATTTGATAAAATAATTTCATTTTTACCCTAAAATTTAAAAAATTGTAGCCACTTTTAGCCATTAAAATGGCCAAATTCAAAATGGTATCTAAATCGGAATGATGTTTAATATTACCTATTGTAATCAATTACCCACAACTATATATGTTTTTCGTCATTAGGTTAGTTTTCTATATGGATTTTTGGTTTTGTGAGTATTCATGTTATTAAGTGTTAGGTAGAGCTCTATCTATGGATAGCACTTACTCAGCAATAACTAAAAAATTCACTGATGTATAGATATGATTTTTTTTTTCCCCCCCCAAGATAAAAAATACTGAACTTTTTTCAGAAAAGGAGTTCAATGATAGGTAGATTTTTTTTCTATCAGCAAAATTATCATCTGTAAGTCAATTGTGGACCCCAAAATAAGGATCAAAGTGCAGTATCAGTGCACTCCAGCAGATGTTATGGATAGAGAAACAAACAGAAAAAGTCACTTCATTATATAGATAGATAAAACTTCAGTAATATCTCCTGAAATCAAGTTATTGAAGGTCTCCCTCATGAACTCTCTAGTAAACGAAGAACTAACCTGTTCTGTGGAATCTCTCCCCGATGCAAACTAACAGGACTCAATAGCTATAATATATATGTTTCTCTCTCTCTCTCTCTCTCTCTCTTATATATAATATATATATATATATATATATATATATATATATATATATATATATATATATATATATATATCCTAATTATTGTCAGGTGTATGTCATTACAAATGATGTATCTAAAATCTATCTGGTCAGTACCTAGATGGACGACTATTAGGGAATACTAAATCTGTAACCAGAATGAAGTTTTAACAGACCTGGCTAAACAGTAATGGGTCTTACTAACAATTGCCCGTGTGTACCTAACCCTATAATACCTTCAATGAGGGTATAAGCAGAGAATGATAATATATACATACATACTTGAATTCAATTATTGGTATAAACCTGAACTTCAATTTACTGTAAATAGAAGAATTATATGTTGTACTTAATGATTTTAATTGTATGTATTTCAGTAATCCTTTCGAGACCAACCTATCAAGGTTCTAAATGCCTGAATTTTTAAAAGGGTACAAAAAAATCTAAAATTTTAACCATTGAAGAAATCTATTCTTTTATTAAATGAAATTTTTTCCCATAATTTTAAGGACCGAAATCATGATTGGATACTATTTCCCCATTAGACATTCATTATTTTTAGTGTTTATTTTTTTTGACGCATACTTCCCAGTGGATTTCTAAAAGAAATGTATGGGACACATATATATCTCCATAGTCATAGAAACCTTATGGTATATGTCCCAGGAGTTTCAAAATGGATGTATATTGAATTGTATAAATAAACTTGGTGCATTGTAAATGGTGGTGGGTGGAGACATAATTCATTTCATTGCTGAAGGAATGCCTTTAGATCCTTGATGACCAATGTGGACGAAGATAATGATGTTTAATATTACTCATCCAAATTAATGTTGCTGGGGTTTTACTCGAAGGACATCATTTATCGAGCAATTATTTGATAAGGTTAATCCATTCTGATGAAAATTTCATTGCCTAATGGATAACTAATCAACTCTTAATTTGCTGGATGTTGGCTTCATTTGTTTTGTTTTTTTCATAGTCTGGAAATGTTTATCATGAACAGTCAACCACCCACCAAAACTGTTCATTGGTCAACATGAGTTTCTCAAATTTTCAGGTGGTTCTGCCTGGCTGGCTATCTATGTGTCAAGTATACAGGCTCTACCAATGGAGGTAGAGGGCTGAAAATTTGGACATTTACTTATTTTTTGAATTAGGCAAGCTCACAAAAAGCAGTCACATGATGGTTTCTATTGAATGACTAACCAGATCTGTTTTTATTTATGTGTTCAATCCCAGTGTAAATTTAAGACACTATAGATGGTTTTTATCATTTGTATGTCAAGGATAAGATCACCAAAGAGAACCCATCACTCTTCAGCTGATTTTGGAATTTAAGTGGTCGGTTTCCTAGACTGGTTGCCAATCTGAGCGAGAGAGCCTAGTCTGCCTACTATTTACCCATAGTTGGGGGAAGATTAGATGGAATCATAACATTCCCAAGAGCATTAATCTAGAGTGAACACAAACTGTCTATCAGAATTTAAACTCGGATTCCGTTCTCTATGCCATTAACCTTTTGGCCACTCTGCACCTTCTTCTGGAAATTCACATTATCCAAAATAGATTTCAGGAAATGAAGAGATGGGAAAACGGAGAAAACTTGATTATCTGAGTATCAGTTTCTCTGTACTTCAGACTACCCAAAGATTTCAAGGTCCCGCAATTGTGTCCAGTATGGCTCCCTTTTTGATGATTGGATCAGTCATCTGAACAATCAATTATCCTAGCAAAATACTTCCCGCCTGTCTGTCTCGGACAATTGGGGTTTTTCTGTGTAGGGATTTTAAAAAGTTGCATCTTTTCAAAAGTCTCGTCCTTGTCTATTCTTTTTTTTATTAGAATTCAAGTTAGTGAATGTTTTCTGTTGAAAACTCTGCTTACATATTTGATTTTAACAATTTATTTCTTTAATCCCATCAAGACTCCTGGGACATAAGAGTATCTCGAGGTTTCTATGACTGTTGTTTCTATATCCTTTAGATTTCTTTCAGAGATCTACTGGCACATTTTGAAACAGGCATCAAGCACCTTGATAGGTTAGTCTTGAAAGGGTTGAATGATCAAGAGTAGAATTTTTGTAATGGCCAAATGTTGGATACAACGGTTATCATATGATCATCGAAGTTAAGCGACATTGAACTTGGTCATTACTCAAATGGGTGACTGTCCTGGAATACCAGTTGCCATATACAACAACAAGATTGTTTTGCAACCATCTTAACCTATATTCTGTCATCGACTGATAGAACATCTTGCCAAGCTGGGACCGGACTGTACATCTGATCCCTTCTCCAAGTACATACAGTTCCATGGGGGGACACATGGTATGCGCCTTCATAGAAGCCCCCTTACTCATATCGAGTGGGAGCGATCATCATCATCAGAATTTTCTATAACAAAGAGCAATAAAAACAGAATAAACTCTGAACCTGAAAAAAATCCCTAGTTTTGTTTTATCAGTTATTTTCCAGTCTTATAAAAATTTTAGGATCTTTTGTCAAAATTTTTTGATGGATGAGCTGACATACCGAAATGCCAGTAATGTCCCTTTCAATGTTGCAAACTTAGGTATTCGTCATCTAAATCTAGATGTTTTTGGTTGTGTGTAGATGTCAGAATTACTATTTTGGTGATTTTGATAAAATAAGTAACATTCTAATGAAATAAATTCTGAAGGTTAGTCATTTCATTTATTGATGTGTAATTTCGTAGATTTTTTTATACATTAATCTGGAGAATCTAAATCTTCCTGGGTGTTTCTGGACTCAATTCCAGGAAAATAAAGTTGGGAATACTGCCCTTGCTAGATCTTCACACAAAGAACTAGCACAACTATGGTCTAACTTTCAGGCTTGTTTCTCGAAACAGATGGTGATCATAACTGGACTACCATTAGTTCAGTGGCCTGAATACAGTCTGTATGAAGTGCAGTATTGAGTGGTAGAGGGAAGTTGAATAGCTAATTCTGTACGTACCATGTGCTTCTATCAAGTTTCATGTCTAATTTTGGGTTTGATCCAGATATGATAGGGAATCTTTAACATTGTTACAGAAGTTGATTCTTTATGGGAATATTTTTTCTCTAGATCATTTCAATAAGAATCAGATCTTTCTCCTATTTTATGTATTCTTCAAGAGGTAATTATGTGCTTAGAGGAAATGTTTAAAAGGGCAAATCATAATGTATTGAATCAGAGCAGTGTCTGTCACACTTATAGTATCAGTAGCAGCCATCAGACCATCTCTCTTCTTACCATCTCATTAAGCTACCTAAATTACTTCTCTCCCCTCACCCTTTCGACTGCTTGTCACATTTATAGTATCAGTCAAGCCTGTTGTACACTCTTGATGATCATTAGCAAAGTGACAGGTCATCAACTAGTTCTTTTAAAAAGTAAGTTCTCATCAAAAGGTGTATCTAAATCATACAAAACTCATTTTTTTCAAGTTTCTGTAGTGTATATGCCTACATAAGTAGGCATTCTGGTCATGCAAATCATGTCCTATGTGGCCACTCCAGACCATTACTGATTACGATTTAGAAAACCATTGATAGGAGCGGAAAGAAAATTGACCTAAAACTTGAGAGTGCAATATGACTAACATGAAAATTTGCTGCACACTATTGACCTGAACCATCATTATCATCAGCCTTTTCTTGCCCCACCCTAGAAGGAAGCTCTCTTATGTCCTATCCCAGTATTCTCTAATCTTACCTGTGGGTGACCATGTATGATTCATTGCTCCATCTTGTCTTTGATCAGCCCCAGGTTCTGGCCTTGTCTCTTGGTCTCCATTTGGTGACTCTGATTGTCCACCTATTGTCCTGATGACTGACACATCTGTGTTTGGCAAGCTGGATGAATTGAACTATGTTGTTGGTCTAGTCCTTACACTTATGGCCTTGCACCATACTAAGCCAAGTTTGGTAAATATTGGTAGTTTTTGGTTATTTTTTTCTTTTTTCCTTTCTTCTAAAGACTTTTGCACATATTACATAAAATCCTAAGGTTTTCCAAAATGAATTGAAAATGAATAACCATTAATGAAACATTTGTTCAAATTATTCAAGTGTTTGACATTCCAGTTCATGGTAACTGGTTGTTTAATTTTTAGCCTATTTGGTTAATTGCTTAGCATGGCCTTCCATGCATAAACCTTCCGAACTCTGTTTTTGTAATAGAACATACATGGCTTATATGAGTTTTAGTTTTACTTTATTACAAACAATACCTATCAATATTATCCACGAGAAGTTTCAGTATGTTTTTTTGGTTTTTTCTCTAGTAGTATTCACAGAACCGTTCCTTGCTACTTAGCGTTAAATGGAAGTTCCAGTTTACCTAGCAAGAAGTGTGTATTTCTGGAGATACCATTTACCAGCAACATATTTTAGTTGTACTCCACAGAAAGTGACAACTTCTAAAGAGCCTATAGCAACAGTCGAACCAGAAAATGAAAAAAGTACTTATGTATTAACTGAGCTACAGTAGTTTATATATAGCAATTAGCATTAATTTGCCAACATTCGTCTGGCATCATCATGTCCACTAAATATAGGAATGCATTATTTAAAGAAAAATTGTTGTTTTGTATCCACCATAAATAATGATGGTGAGTAGTTATTTCTGAACCTAAAATCAATTTTTTTTATTAATGTTTGCATTGGTCATTGATAATTGAGGAGACTTATGGAACAATATGGATCACAGTGTAAGAAAGTATCACAAGATTTGTCCTAGCTGTCAGAATTCAGATTTGATTTGCCTATCCGATCTCCAGAATTATTATACTTACTCCATCATAGTCAATAATTGAACAACTGTAGTGTCAAATTTTGAAGTCATTTTAAAAGAAAAGGAAAAAAAAAAATTATCAAAGAATATGATCAGATTAAATTTTAATTATCATATCACTGAAATTTTACATTGGAAAATATCTAGAATAGTGAAAGATGCCAAAAATGTGTAGATTCTGGAAAATCAAGATCTTATTCATAAACTATTCATAAAAATGAAGTTCAAAAGAAATTTTTTTTCCCAAAGATAAGTGATTAAAAAATGTTGAGTTCAATCTTTTTTTTTCTTGTCATGAAAAGATACTACTATTTATAGGATGAGATATTTTGTTTATAAATGAGGGGAAAAAAAATGATTGGGATTAACTCGACTAACTTAATTAGCAACACTCACACGATTATTCTCATAAACAGAATTTGTTGTTCAATTTTTATTTCATTATATATTGTTTGAGATTTTCCTGGTCAAGGAGAAAAAAAATTGTAACATTTGGGGAAACTGACGCTTCTGGTTGGGAGACGAATAATTTGCTTAAGAGGATTAACAGAATAGTGAGATAATCTATCTAGTCGCTGAAATAAGATGCCTCTTCTTACCATACTTTATTTTTTATTCAGCCTAACCTAAATTCCTTCATTTGAATAAATTTAAATCTAATCCTGTATCTGTTTCTCTGCCCTAGCAATTGAGGACATTCTCGGTGATGACTTGTCTGTGAGATGCTGTAGTCTCAGTAACAAGTAGGTTTTTATGGGTGGAGATGCTAGCCCCCACACTGAACCCACCTCCTTATACCCGGGCTTGAGAAAAGCTATGGCGATTGCTAAGCTGTAGGTTTTTTCTCTCTGAATAACCTTCTTGTAGATGAAATGCCTTACAGAGTTGAACAGCTCCAACCGTCCTGCTATTTATCAGTAGTTGGACGGAGAAGTGGATTCATAATTTTCCCAAGGGCAATATTGTAAAGAGAACGTAAACTGCCTAGAGCAAAACTCTGTCCACCAATTCAATGTCGAGTGCTGCTAACTGTTACCCCGCTCTGCCCCTCCAATTGAGTGTATTGATGGCTGCTTGATAACCAATTTTTTTTTTTATGACTTTAGTTTTTTGTTTTTTTTTGTCTCTATTACAACTGCCTAAATATTTTCTTAGCTGAAGAACCACGTCTGCACTACTGTAAAAATGGTCTCTTCTTGGAACAATTATGTAGCTAGAGCTACTACAGACTAAAACAGGAAATTTGTTTCATTCACAATGTTTTTATGATTTTGAACTTTGTAATATGTAGAAAATATTGTTTGAATTTCTGAGACAAGTTGTTGTTAATATACATTGTCTTTTGAATTACACACTGTTATATGGTGCTTTGTATCTTTGTGTTGTGTGTGACAGATGCACAAAAATGTTTAGTGTATAGAGGAAGGTGGTCCTGATTGTATAGTGAAAAGTTTAGCCTTCTCTCTCATTTGATGTTACAAACAGCAAACAACTAAATAGAAATAAGAGAATTAATGAAAGCAAAACAGTTTGGATTGGATACTATTATCCTCTGATAATAGTGTCTGATTGAAATACTGCTTTCCATTATTTCTTAATTTCTGCTATTGGGACCACCTCCCCTACATTGTGCCAAAAAGGCTTCAACTGTCCATTTCTTTTTACAGACACTGAAACATCTTTACGTTTTTGTGCACCATAGTAAACAGCTCACCCAAGACACAAAGCATCATATGCCTTTACATGAATCTAATTCAAAAAGACCGATCTATAATGCTGAAAACCTTTGTTTGATCATTTCATGGTTACTTTATTTTCTGTCGGAAGTTTGATAAGTAGGAATGTATATTTAGATTATTTTAACCTGCACATCTACATTCTTTAATTTTCACGCTACTTTCAGTTGTCTGTTGAAAATCTAATGCAGTGATAAATATATTCAATAAGAAATCATTTCTAAAAATCTAAAACTTTTTTTTAAACAAGAAAAATTCTGACCCCCCCCCCCAATTTTTTTGTCACTCCTAGTTTTCTTCACACGTGTCTTCAGAATGTTCAAAAATAGGAATAAAACAAGATAATTCATGCTTTTTGCTCATAATACAAAATTAATTAATCATAAAATCATAGACTGATGAGAATAAGATTAAAAATGATTAAAACACAAGGAAATTTAGTCATGGGTGAATGAAATTCTGTAATAAAGACTAGTGTGTGAATGACATTGAAATAGTTTGAAAGAAGCACTGGTCTAATCACAAAAAATATTTGTATAAAAGTCAGATCAAAATTCTCATCAAGCCACAAACTTTGAAGTGGGAAGACGAAAACATTCTGAAACAATAGTACTGTGTAATATGATAATTGTTTTATTACGTAAGGCTACTAAATCACTTGAATTAAAGTGTGTTGAACTCCGGTTGGTATGTAAATGCATTAATTGAGGCTAAGAATTTTTATAGGTATTTTTCTTATTGGACCAAAGAGATTAGCTTAATCCAAGTCACATGGCATCGACAATCCACTGATGGATTATGACATTTATGACCTCAGTTTTGCACGTATTGGTTTTAATTATTAGAAAATTATGGCTAAATTGTGTTAGATATATTGGTTCTTGTACAATCACCAAAGTTGAGCAACATTGAACATGGGAAGTACATAGATGAGTGACGGTATAGGAATACCAGGTGCTGTGAGGAGCTGGGAATCAAGTGTAGGAAGCCTCCTGTGGTGATCCTGTTAATCCTCCTTAGGATGACACCAATCTCTACACTGAATAACTGCCAAGTTGTTGGTTTTTTCCATCAGAGTAACCTTCTCTTAGATGGACTGCCTTATAGGGCTAAAGGGTTTTAACTACCATGCTATTTACCCATTGCTGGGTGGAGTAGTGTATTCATGCCTTTCCTATGGTCATAATTGTCCATGCAGGAAATTGCTACATCACTAAGCACCCCTGAAGCTTTTTATTCTGCTTTTGAATTTCTCTTCCCTGAAGCTTATTCTTTTGTAATAAGCCTAACTATCCAAACCCCAGAGACGAAAGCTCAGCTCTTTTAATCACCTCTTCCAACTAATTTAGACAGAAATTATGTATTCACCTTTGTTAGTCTATCTATTGGTTTGTATCTAGAAGACAGTTTTTGAGCTTTTTGGCTGTAATAGCAGTAATGACATCATCATAATGGAAGTATAGAGCAATTATAACCATTTTTAAAGAATAACAATGGATAATTATTACAAGCTTTTGTCACAGTGTGGGATCTGCAACCTGATTTTTCTATTCTTAGTGACAATGGTGTTGACTGAGGTACGTGTGGTGAGTGCTTTCTAGTTTGCAGCATTAACTATTGAACCAAACCTGCTGACTTTGTTTAACTTTCTGCTTGTTAGAAACAAGTGATGATAACACTTGATAATGGCAGGCAAAAGTTTATGTATAATTTATATCTGAGCAGAACTGCATATTGAATTCTGATACTGAATTTTTTTCATCTCAAATAGATGGAAGATTCAGAATTCTTTCCTCAGGCTATTGTTACAATTGCAGTGCTGAATGTCCATAATTATGTATTTATTCTTTGTGGTTAGTCGTAAAGAGGAAGAGAAGAGGATTCTAACCAGAATAATGCACAGTTGTTATAAACCATTTAAAAAATGCACTCAATAAAAAAGATTGCCTTATCTCTCTTACTAAAGGCCTCACTTATTATAATGCAGTTTGTGATATAACATGGGTGGAAAGTGAACCCTTAAGTATAAGTTTAGCTCTAAAATAGCTAAATTTACAATCCTGGTTGTTGCGGCTTGGTTATAAAACAGTTATCTTTCTTGGACTCCAATACCTGTAGTTGGTAGGTAGCGATCTCCCAGTAGTCATAATTTATAAGAGATTTCTGTTGGGAATATGATATAGATTTTTGTCTTGTATTCCAGCTAGAATAGGAAGTCTCTCATACTAGCAGCCATTCCCAATCTTCTCTCCTACACATAAATGTCCATAGATGAGTCATGTAAATCCTTAAGAGGTAATATGGATACAAAAGATGTTTTCTCATTAATTTTTCACTGCTTCTCCTTGCCTCTCTTTTAATGGGAGTTTACAAGGTTTGGGGATTAGCAGGTTGCCATTCAACCCATAAGCGATGTCCATCAAATTCCAATTTTTTTTTTTCTTTTTTTTTTTTCAAGATTCAAGGATGATTTCAAGTGATGGAAAAAAAAAGGGGTTGGATGGAGGCTTTCTCTAATCAATATGTTTATTTTCCAGTTCTTAACATTTATGAAATGTCCTCCCTCTTATCTTATCTTTTTGAATTTTTACTACATTTCAACAATACAGTCATCAGTTCAAAGTTAAAATCTATTTGTTTCTTTGATTATTTTTTTCATTTTATATATCTTATAATATTTGCGTCGTACAAAATTTATCTGTCCTAAATATGAAGACAGCAGTAGTACTACTAATGATGATATAGATAGCAGTGTGCTTGGTGTATGCAAATACAGACACAAAAATTTGCTTTAACCCACTTCCTCTCTTTCTGTTTGCTTTAGCATGTCATAAACAAGCATCCAAACAAAAAGTGATAATGACTTCATATAAAAAGATTTTCAAATTTGGTGTGAATATTGAACATCACATTCTTGAAAAGATTTTTAAGATTGAAAATATTTTTGGAAAAAAATTTTGTAAAAAGCAACATTAGGTTAGCATTTGGTGTGAAATGATTTCATTAAGGATTACAGAAATGGGATGGTCAAACTTGAATGTTTTATTTTATTAAAAAAGAAAATGGCCAAACAAACTCTAACCAAATCTGGTATCATCTAGTAGAAGTGAGGGAGCAGTTTTGTATAGCGTAGAAGGGTATTGCTAACCATAAAAACTGATATTTGACCTGGAGGAATTCAGTTCATTTTTAGTCCACCTGGAATCTTTCTCGGTCCTCTTTTCAGACAAATTTTATCCAGAGGACCCAAAGGGCATAATTCTATTTTCAATGATATCTTGTAATAGTGCAAATCTGGCGCAATGTCCCAGAATAAACAAAATATTGACACATGATTGATAAAAATGGTTACTAGCAAGTCAGCATTCAACCTTTGACAAGCAGTACAAATGTTATGAAACAATGAGTTGGTTTGAAATGAATTTCTAGATGCAACCCATTTCTATAAAATGCCAAGTGTATCCATGTATAAAAATACTGCTGGGGAGCCATGTTGATATAACTGCTTTGTTTTTAAATCCCCAAAAGTCATGATGAACAACTGATCCCAACAAGAAAAAATTCACATATAGTACCATAATATCTAATTCTGTGAAAACATACAAACCACTGGAAGAAAATCACATGAATTACACTAAGTTATTGGGAAATAATTGACTAAAATGACAATTTTTTTTTTAGAAAATTTTTTTTAATATTAGTGTTTAAAGCTGTAAAGCTTTGTAACAAACAAACAAACACACACACACTATATATATATATATATATATATATATATATATATATATATTTTCTGTGTGTAACACAATGTATGCTCACGAAATACACTCTGATCCTATGTCATTGTTGTTGAAATGGTCCGAAAGATTGGATGTCCCTGCTACTAGTTTCTTTGAAATCTTGGTGATGGTCTATATCCAGCAACTGCTGCTAAGTCTGATTATTATAGAGAAGAGAATCTTGAATTTGTATCAGAAAAAGAAACTAGGAAAGGGTGCAAGAAATATTTTGATAGAAAGAAATGCAGTAGATTTAGTCCAAATAAAGCCAGAGGTATTCCAAACTTAATCTTCATGTTTATATTTCCACCCTCACTCCCCTTTTGTTTGCCTTCCTATCCTGTAGAGCAGCACACATCTCCAAACTGACCTTCTTTCTCAACAAAATAAAGGTCAATCTTCTAAATTACTAAGGAACATCAAACCAATATTCAGATGAATTAGATTCATGTTCCTTATTCTAGAAGTACATTGCACTATAATTAGATTGCTTTGCTGATGGGCATCCATAGAATTTGTAAACAAACATTGTGATTGGTTGATGCTTTAATGTATTGTTATTTATCTAATTAGCATTTCAATAATATTTCTCTATATGTTATACATTTCTGACTTATGAAGTGGGATACTCTGCATTCAGATTTTCTTGATGATTATTGGGGAAATGAGATTTCAGCTACATTTTTTTTTTGTTCAGGATTTCATACAAGTTTATTTAAGAAGGCCTTCACAAGACTTGAAGCAGTTGCATGAATTCCTTCGAAAGTCCTTTGAGATAAACATTCAACAATCAGCTTCAATTGCTGGTCTAAAAAATGGAAGGAGGCAGGGTTGAAAAATAGGTTGTTGGAAAAAGTCACAATATACACTTATTACTTATTTTCCCCTAATGTATATATTCTAATTTATAAAAATCAATAGTTATAGAAAGGGTTATGTTTTCAATAAAGTAAATGTTTAATATTAAAGTAATGTCACATTTGATTTATAGTAATAAGTAATGTTGTTTTTGTTATAGATTGATGTAATAGATTTAGCAAATTAAAATATTACTCATTTTGTTAATAAAAGAAAAATTCCTCTGACTTTTTCCCAGTTACTAAAAAATGTCTATCCTGTAGGTAAAAATATTTTTACAATTGATATGCAACATTTAATTGTACAACTTAAAATTAAAATTTAATTTAAATTAATTTATCTCAATGCCTTAAATGAACTGATAATACACAATCATTCCAGTTTTTTTTTTAAAATTGCAGCTCATCAAAAATCGACATTTGAATAATTCAAATGAATTCATTATTCTAAAAAGAATATATAAAAATAAAGGAAAAAAAAACTTCGATGATTATTCTTAGTCTTTAATAACATAATAGCAAGGAAGAAATAAACAGTCTGAACTCTTCTTCTTACTCCCTCCCCTCAACTGTTGCACTTTTTTGTGCAAGTTAGCTTGTGCATACTCAGTGCATCAAGTTGCAATTGATTTATTTATTCATTTATTCATTTTCTTCTATTTATCTTTTTCATAGTCTATCCTTGAAATCTGTTTCTATGCCTAACTTTGTAAACAGCTGCCTTCATCAACATTGTTGTTGTATTGAGTCCTATTTTCTGGAGTGCCATTCTTCTCTCAGAGACATCCAAGATGACTCACCATTTCTAATTGATTTTCTTAACTCTCCTTTTCTCCTTCCTTACTCTCCTTCCAAGATGTACTTGTTGGATTCATAAAAGAAACTGAACACATTGCATAGTATACATGGCATTTTATTAATAACTAGCAAGGTAACCCAGTATTGCTCATGCTATGAATACTGTATTTATTTATGTATAATGCAAGAAATTTATGATAAAAAATCAAGGTCAAAATTGGGGGTAGCATTTATATCGAGTGTAAAAACAAAAGATAATATATAGATAGATTATTGATTTTTAGCTACAAAATGTGGGGGCTGCATTGTATTTGAGATAGCATTGTGCTAAAGTAAATAAGGTAGTTATAACCTGTGGACAAATTCATGGATACATTTGAAGTTCTATGAGATTATTTATTTAGAAAAGAAACCAAATAATAAATCTGAATATATTTACTGTCGGAGTTCTTTAATTAGCACGTTTTCCTTGACATTATGGCTATAGGTCTGAGAAGGAAAGTGAAGAAATTGGAGCTGGTTCATTTTTAGCTTATATAATTGTAAATTTCTGTTAGTACTGTCCTG
The DNA here is from genome assembly GCA_963457665.1 of Thysanoteuthis rhombus. Classification (NCBI taxonomy): domain Eukaryota; kingdom Metazoa; phylum Mollusca; class Cephalopoda; order Oegopsida; family Thysanoteuthidae; genus Thysanoteuthis; species Thysanoteuthis major. The sequence continues at coordinate 44,983,498 of OY735229.1, forward strand.
AAATGGAAAGCTGTAATAATTTACCTCAGACCTGGTATCTGAAACTCTAATAAATTGTAGCCATACTTATACACTACGGTCTGTTTACTTGCTAGTAAAAGGGGTTGTTATTTCAGAAGCTCTTACGCATACAAGTGAATCTATAGTTATAACCAGTCAAACAAAAGTCACACTGTTCAATGCGTAGATAGATTACCTGAGTTTTGTAGACAAAAATGACTGACGTTTAGACAATACATAAACTACAGGCTTGGTTAGTCACAAAATAGAAACTGTTGTGTGGCAAACGTCTTTTGGCTGCATGCTGTGTTGGGGATAATCAGTTGAGAAATTTTTTGCATTCATTAGCAATATGTTCTAAGTTATCAGAGAAGCCTATGAGCTTGCAAAGGTGTTAGGTCTCAGAATGCTAAAAAGATTTTCCCCATATAGATTAATTGTCAGATCAGCTTGGTAACAATCCTTTTACGGTAGATGCCTAATACATTTATAGTTATTTGCTAAGCATAACTTAGTCTAGCATAAAGCCTCTCATATATTTATAATTCATTAAATCTCCCTTTACGTGGGTTAAACTTCTAAATGCATCTCATTCAGATGGGAGTTCAGCAAGAACCTTCTGTATTCTTTCATGGGTTTCTGCAGTGTAGCAATTCAATTTATTCAAAGTAATAACAATATAATTCATGTTTTTCCTTTCTTTCTTATTCTCCATCAATTCTTCTGATATTTTTCCTATTTGTGTGCTATTCTTAACATTAAGTGTGTGAAGGTGTAAAACTGTACAATCAGGACTGCCTTTCCTACATTCCTTCCAAAGCATTGCTTTAATTAAACATTAAATGTTCTTTAATTCATTTTAATTGTGTTAATTCCATTTTTCATTTAAATTGCTGTGAGCAATTAAATTGGTTAAAGTTCTTTTGCATGTTTAATTAAGCTAATCAATCTTGAATGATTCACTTTTAAATTTTTGAATTCAGTTTTTTTTTTGGTATTTAATATCACAATCTTGTTGTTTTGATAAATAAAAACTTTCAAGAATGAATAGTAATTATTTTTTCTTTCACTTGTACTGTATCTCGTATTGCATTTCAACAAAAACACAATAGATTTGGTTGTAACGCAAAATTCCTTTAATAGTTATGAGAAAACCTGTCTGCATACATTAAATTTCTGTTTTTCTTTCTTCAACTGATGAGGAAACACTGTACCTGATTGGTGTATTACAGGTTCAGTATCAGAAACACAGCTATTTTCAAGAATTAAATAATTATCTATCATTTATAATTATTTTTATTTATACTATTTATTTAAGATTTCAATATAATTTTTTATTATTTACAGGAGTAGTCTACATGATTTGTATTTTGTTAATATCAGTGTATTTCACGTCACTCAGTGATGTTATTCACCCAGTCATGTAATATTGAAATTAAGCTTAGCTTATGCTACACCCAAAATTTGTGAATTTCTAAAACTTGTTACACCTTCATTTGCCAAGTTTGAGATGCCGAACATGTACTACCTTTTCATCCCACTATTGAATTATCATCAAAATAAGATATCTTCTCTAGATTGAGGTTTAGCCACACACTCACACTGCATTTAATTCCATTATAAAGAGAAGAAATTCAATTGCAAAACTTTGTATCGGCCATCATAAGTCAACTGCTGGACAAAAACCTCCCCCCTATCTCCTTCCACGGTGACCACGATTGTGCTAATCTCTTCTATACCTTGCCAGAAAACCTATCAATCTCATCTCATGTCTGATTTTTTACTTTAATTGTCCCTCGAGCACCAATTGGTTGGCCTTTTGCTCCATCTGCTGTCATTCCTTCTTTCTAAGTGTCTAGCCCATCTCCATCTTGGTTTAATTATTTGTATATCCTTCACACTAGTCTTACCTCAAGTCCATGTTAATCTTTTTCTATCTCGTAGTTACTCCTAGTCTTGTTGCTCTTTCCATGGCTCTCTCTGCAGTTCTAAATTGGTTTGTTTTGTTAATTTTCATGTTTTGCACCCATATGATAGCACAACCTTATGAATGTAAAATCCAGGAATAGAAATTAGTTTGAACCAGATTTAAATCTTCTGATTAAGTGTTCAATCATATATATTCATAAAATGAATGGTGTTAAGATATTGCAATTGAATTTTCCAAAATTTTTTATGGTAAGATCATTATCTTGGACCTTGCAACATCTGGTTTAGGAAGGATAAGAACGGAACATCATTTCTATCATTATTCGGACTATCCTCATCTTGGTTGTTTTTCATACAATGTTTCGGCCGTTGTACTCTACAGCCTCTCAAAAATTCAGAGAAACAAGAATGGAACAGTTGAGCATGTGGACATGCAAAATATTTCAGAGTCAAATATCCACGGCTTTGATTGATCTAGGTCACCCTTGAGCCAGGTGTAGAACTGGCCAGCTTCTATATTTGTTTAGATATTACAATTCAATGCATTGAATAGTTTTTTGTTTTTTTTCTAAATTGGATGTTTGATCCAAGACTAAGAATCTATTTAAAGTATAATATATCATGAACCTTATAGAGCAGTTGATGTACCATAAATCAATTTATTCATCTGACTCTTTCTACCTTAATGAATTTGGTAGAAAACTCAATATTTATAAAATTCACAAAATGTGGGCTCTATTTAATAGTTAATAGCTACAGGCTTGTGGTTTCAAAGAAGAGCTTTTTAGCTAGGGATAACACCTGGCAAAATAATGGTCTTGGCAGTTGCACTCCTTTTTTTAGATGAACAATATTTGTTTCATTCCAAGATTTGCTTAATTGAAGTCATTCTTTGTGTTGTTGCTAAAATATTTTGGCTGATCTAGTCTACAGCCTTCTTCAGGTGTTCATTCTCTGTAAGGAAAGAGAGAGGGGTCTCTTTTAGAGGACAAAATGGCAATACTAATAACAAGTGGCACAATTCAATCCCATGAGCCACACAGGCAAATATCTTGTATTGACAATGGCCTTTTTCAAAATTATAGACATTTATTTCATTTCAAAATATCCTATATTTAGTCATCTAAGTTCCAACTTGAAGGCATTTTTTCCCCTGAGTACCCATTGGATATACAAGAAGACTGAGGAAATGGAAAGGAAGTTTTGTTTGCAGTCAAATTTATGACTATCATTATTTTTGCCTGCTTCATTATTCATGTAAATGTTACTGAAGCTACTTTCCTCTCTCTCTCTCTCTCTCGCATAGTTTCATTTGTTGTGGAACTCCGTTTTTAAGTAGAACATAATCTTTCCAAACCTCTTGTCTGGAGATCAGATTACAGTTCTATCATGTTTTTGGTAAATTGCTTGATAGAAACTTTAATCTCTCCCGAAGGCGTTTTCCTTTGCTCAGATTGTGTTTTATTGATTAAAATAATTGACAGCAAAACAAGGAATGAATTGTGTGATTTTAATCATTATTCAGGAGATTAAATCACCAACTGATGAAAAATGCATTTGTTTGGTTTGTTTTTAATTTAGTTTCAGTTAATTGTGGAGTTTGATTGATTCTATAAATGAACATGAAATTGTTTGGTCAAGATGTTTTAAATGCATGGATTTGTCAGTGTTTTATCCAATGATTTGTTGGTCTTCGTTTTCCAAAAGAAAGAAAAAAAAAAAATTCGAAAGCCTTTTTCTATTGCATTTTATGTTTTGTATGGATTACTATGACACTCTCTTCTGATACCCATTTTGTTCCATTCAAATTTGTGTTGGATGTAAACAAGGGTGGTGGCAGGCAAGTGAGTAAAGCCGTCCAGGCAGTATTTGCTGCTTGGTTGATTGGTTGGTTGCTTTTAACTTTGTTTTACCCAATTTTCAAGCAGTGTAAGGTCAGCCAAATGGATAAACTTTTTGCCTGCCTCAGTTGGATGTTTGAATCACTACAGAGTTTCGTTAATTCTATCTATTGGCTTTAGTGTGACAGGGACCAAACAAACGACCAGATAAAATAGTGACCACTAGATTAAAATTTTTTGAATCCCAAATATCAAAAAGTTTCATTTCAATTTTTTTTTTTTTTTTAATGTTTTGATTTCAAACATAGGTCAAATTTATTAGAGTGTATGATTATTACCCCCTCATCCAAAACTCTGAAATCCGAAACTTTTTCAAAACCAACATGGTGTCAAAAGTGAAAAATTACCACCAGATCTCATTAGTATGAAAGATGAAAGACAATGCCTATTTCCAAGGTTTTGTTCAAATCTGACAAAAGTAAATATCCTGGTCATCTTTGTAACTCTTGAAAAAAAAAACAAACTTGTTCCAATTAGAACTAATTGTTACCACAAGACCAACCTACTTCTACTTATGTAAACGTTTTTATTTTATTTTTCTCCTTCATCCATGTCATTACTGTCGCCTTCTCTTCTCTAATTCATTTAAATAACCCTTTTCCTTTGTTGTGTCTGAATGCAAAAAAAATTCCAGTAAAGAATGAATTGAAATAGATTTTTAAAACTTTAAAAAAGACTGTCTTTAAAAACATAATTAAAAGGGAGATAATGAACCCAAGATTGCACCCATTACATTGCAGACCCATTAATATATTTCATTATGTATAAGCAGGTATTCCAAAACCTGAAAAAGACAGAAATACGAAATGCATCAGGTTTCAGGTGTTTTGGATAAGGTGTATTCAACCTGTATATACTGTTTTTTTTATTTATTTATTTTTTTTTTTTTTTTCATAACTCATCTCGGTCATTAGTCATTAACATTGTTGTACCATCTGGCCTTCTTCTGGTGCCTATCATAGTTAGTAACGTTCTTAGAATTTCAAACCAAATCCTCTGATGGGGGTGGGGTTTAAACTGTCGGCAATATGGTTACATCTTTGTACCTAACCTAGCAATGCGGAAATGGGTTGATCTGGTTGGTAGATTAACATCTATTTTTTTTCTTGGATTAAACTCTTGATAAGGACTGAAGAATGGATCCATCAGAACGTTGTTGACAATATCAAAGATGCAATGGAAAGATTCAATTGTCCAAACAAAATTTGGAATGGATTATGTTTATTTCAAGAAAATTTCTTCATAGTATAATTTTCTAGATTTTTCTTGAACAATCCCTATGACTCTAGTCAATACAGGCATCCCCTGGGTGTTTGGGTCAAAAAGAATCAACCACATAACCAAGCTGCAATAACCAGGGTTGCCAATTCAGCTATTTTGAAGCTAGATGAACATTTTGAAGGCTGCCATCATCATGTATTATATCGTAAACCGCATTATAAGTTGGGAGTCCTGTAGTTTCAAAATGTAAGAATCTCACTAATTGGGTTTATGACTAAAAGAAAACTTTTGACCTTTAGCACTCTGTGGGCGACTTCGTTTGTTGAGTAAATGTTTGTCCTGCTACTGAGAGTAACTCTGTTACCAAACAATAGTATGTTTGAATTTCTCAGTGTCAGGTCAATTTCAGTCAAACACGAACACACAAGTTTCAGGCTTTGTGCTCAAAATCTTGGCACTCTTGAAAAGCAGACTAAGCTAAACGTTAAAAAACTTACATGTTTACATGATGAGCTATGGTCTTTGCTCTCCTTTCTGTTTCTATTAATAGACTGTTTTTTTAACCTACTGCCTTATTGTAATAAACCTGTCACTATCATGTTTATAAATGCATACTATCACCTAATTCTATTTACAGCAAAATTATTTTGAATAATCCTATTAATTCTAATTATACCTGGTTGTTGTAATCTGCATCTCTTGGAACTTTGTGTGTTGGGGATAGGATTTCCTTTAAGTCACATTCCTTTAGATTTAATATAAGTTTATAATAAGGTTGATATAAGTTTTGCATGAAAATTTCTTGAAAGCTTACTGAATTCTTGAATTCATAAATTGCTTGAAACAGAGTGGAATTCTTTAGTGAATGGATTTTTTTTGTTAATTGAAAAGAAAAAAAATTGACTTGAAAGTAACTATGATCAAAAATTATTCCCCTTGAAGAAAACTTTGAATTCAAAATAAGTTCAAGTTGACCTGTTTGCTCTGAAATAAATTTTTCAATGTTGTAATCCTTGTGCCAGATTATTCGCATGAGAAATTGATGAAAATTGAATGTCTGTATTGCATGTTCAAAATGGTTTTATTTTCATACAAATCAACTAATACGTACAACAGAATTTCTAATTGATATAACGTATACATAAATTTGTTAAGATATCTTGTGAAAGAATAACACTATCATAAGAGTTGTCCCCACGAGTTATATCCTCAGTGGACTGATGACTTGCTGAGATGAGTGATCTTGTCAAAAGCAGGATACAGGTTAAAGCACTTAGCTACAGCGTTTCTTGTGTTCGTTAAAAATAGATAAGAATCACTTGGATGAATTTTTATGAACATGAAAAGCAACTCTGGAAATCTTTTGAGCATGTTAGGCTTTTCATCAGAATCGTTTTGAACAAATCCATTATTGAGAGATGAAATATGGCATAATACAGGGTGTCTGAAAAGTAGTAACACCTTATTTGTCCCAAAACAATTTTATTGATGCAATAGACAAACTACATATCTAATAGACCTATGCAATATGTTGGGTATAAGGTTCAATGTGACTGCTATCCATTCTGATGCATCCATTCAGTTGGCAAGCTACTGATCTGAACACACTGAAAAATTTCAATGCCAATAGTGGCAACCTCTTTTTGTATAATGGCTAGTTTTGTACCATACAATATGTTCTTGTTGTCTCCCCACAGAAAAAAATCAATAGTCAATAAAGGATAATGATACTGGGTTATTGTTTTATATAATCCCAACGTAATGTATTGCCTCTCACTGGAAACCTACTCTCTCTACCACCAGGAAGCGTGTGTGGACACCCTGTCTATATGGTCTACTAAACATCTAATGATTTTTCTCTCTTTTGCTCCTGTGGAAATACATCTATATAGTCTTTTCATATCTTCTGTTGTACAATAAAGTTTTATTTCTAATTAAGGTTAATCCTTCATAATATGGAGATTGATAATTGCTAATATTTTATGATTTAATAACATGCTTTTTTGTTTTGTTTTCCCCAGCTGTCGGTACCTGGCCGTCAATGTATCCCCTGCAATTCCAGCCATTGGAGCAGCCTTGTTTTTATTTGTCATCTCTACATTGTTCCGAACTAGTTTTAGCGATCCAGGAGTCATTCCCCGAGCCACTCCTGATGAAGCAGCTGATATTGAAAGGCAAATAGGTAAGTGGTTTTAACTGCAAATGAAATGGTGTCACCACCACTACTGATTATGTAACTGTAGCTTCAACTACCTCCTCCTCCTACTGTGACGGTAGCAATCATTTGTCATCATAGTAACTAGATCCATGACCTGGATACAAAAGCATTGAGTTTACATGTTTGACTAATTGAAGAAGGTTTTATAATATATAGAATGTCTTCTTTATATATATTTATAACCTATGCTTCAGAATGTAAACCATCTCTCCTGATGACATTCTCTCTAAAAAAAAGCTTACATCATATGGAATAGTTCATGTAAAGTGTGTGTATGATATATATATATATATATATATATATATATATATATATTCCAGATGATGTAATCCTTTTTCCTGTAAGAATGTCATTAAGAGCGGTGGTTTACATTCTAAAGCATATGTTTGTTCTTATGGATAGGGGAAAAAAAACCCCTATCTTTTGGTATGCAGTCTGAAATTCATGGGGAAGATTGCCTGTCATATGCATATGTGTAGGAGTAGCAAAAATGATTTTGAAGTCTGAGAGGATGTGGAAGGTGAGGAGTCTTGCTGATACCCATGCATGTCAAGAACCAGCAAGAAAAAAATCTCCTAAAATGATCGACAAGTCAGGATCAAAATGATTGCAGAAATTGTCTCCATGCAGTCTATGACTGGCCTTACATAATCCTAGTCTTGTTAAAACTATCAACTGCCACCTGTATATTTTTTGAATCTGTTAAAAAATGTCTCGGCTTTGGTAATCACAATTACCAATCATTTATGAAATACAAATAAAATGGACTGCTATGATGCATTTTATTAGATAAGGGGTTAATTAGGTAATTGCTGATTATTTACTCTTTTCCATTGATTAGTGTACAGATGTTACACAACATGAAAGCTACTGATATAGAGGGGTAGGGTTTTAAAATGATACATTTTACCGTGTGTGTCTCTGTCTCTTACTTTGTAATAGATCGAATCCAGTTTCTGTATATGTCAACTCTCTGAATAATGCTGTGGTTAGATTCCTGAAAATCGTAACTTTAACTGAAACAACGTTGAATGAAATCAATTTTACCATTTACAGAATAATATATGGGAGTTATTTGAACCATTGTTATGTTGGAATTTTGCGAATAACTTGAGTCAAAAAATTCACTTAATTTGCAATTCCACCTACAATATTTCATATTATTGTATATTCATATCCTTCTCTTTCCCTTTTTTGTTTTTTTTCCCTCTCTACAACATAACGAAACGATGTTGAAAAGAACAACATTGATGATGGTGGTATATGTGTGTGTGTGTAGGTAGGCATGTAGGGGTGTGTTTTGTTTGCCGATTTTTCCCCTCCCCCTGCTTAGAATATTTTGAATTAGTTTTCCAGATCAAAGATAAATGCATCCTTGGTTGTATTGTGTTCATCCAGACATTAATCAGTTTACTTTAGGCATGCTAAAGTTACAGCATTGTGAATCCCTTGGTACAAGAATCCATCTGAAAAACAATTATTTGATACTATTCGATGTTGGAGTCCATTCGGATTGTGTAGTGGTTAGCACATCCATCTGATATGCAGAGGGTCCAAGGTTTGATTCCCAGTATGAGTTAAGGGTATGGAAAACTTTTGATAAGGACGATATTCCTTGTGCACTCAGCTACTAATTGAGTTCACTCTAGTCTGTATGATAAGACTGGAGGTATCCCTTTGGTGGACTTCCATCCTGGGGATGAGGATCATAAAAACTTGTAGATGGTCCAGGTCTCAATGTAGGTTTGAGATTTGAAAGAATCACTCAGCTGACGCACGCAACCGAAACTGGGACATCAACACCAGCCGTCATACCCCATTGGGAGTGTCTCATAAGGGACATATACTTTACCTTTCACCTTATGGTTGCCTGAGTCATTAGATCTAATGGATCTCTTCTCTATTTCGAATTCAAGGATGGTGGATGTGAGTGTGACAGTGGCTGACCAATCCTATTTTTAAGCAGCATCAATACTTGCTGTCTGAGGATGATCTGGAGCATTAGCGTAATGGACACTGGTGCTCTTGAAGCTGGTTGATGTGGCTGTATTCAAAGCACTGCACACCAGAATGGCACATCTTTTGACACTCTTATTATATGACCATTATGTTAACAGATCTGGTTACTTATTCAAACATCCTGTGACCAATGTCTTTTGGCAATATGCTACGTTGGGAATGATCAATTACAAAATTGGAAAAAGGGATGATCAATGAGTGTTACTTTTCTTGCTTTTTCTCAAAAAAGAAGTGTTTTTGCTATTGAACACAAACTAAGGGATCAATTTAGCATTAACTTTCATTGCAAATTGAACCCCCACTAAAAGCCTATTCAGGAGGTAACTTTCAAAGAACAAAAATTGTCTTTTCTTTTCCCTAGACATGATAATGAGTAAACGTTTGAATTCTCAGTCCCGTAGCTCCATTAGTGTGGCCTGAATGCATGACTGTATATTATTTTGCTTGTTGGCTGAGATAGTTGCATATTTTCCACACTGATCAGCAGTCAGGATTTGCACTGCAGATTTTCAAAGCTGGCAGTTCCTACTTGCTTTAAAGTCTGGTGTAACTCAGTCTTCCTGCCTTTCTTTTGATATTGCTCTGTATGAACAAAGCTTGGTATATCTCCTATTGGAATGGTGACATGAAAATACATGTATCGATTCAATCATGTTCAAGGGTGAAGAGCAAGACTTGGAATTAATTAAAGAGTAATCTATTTTGGTAACATAGTTCTAACAACTCCAACTTTCTTGGGCTTTGTTTTTGAAAAATAAGTTCAGGTAGACTAGTTATTTCCAGTACTCTTGCTCCAAAACATTGCAGATTTGGTCCATGGCAACCTTTTATTGTGACCCTCTGCTAATCCAGACACTTATTTGAAATTTAATATAATTTTTCTCAGAATGTTTCTTTTATATGTATTGTAGAATTTCTATTCTTTTAACATCAAAAATTAATCAAAATAATAATCCATATTTTTGTCTAAAATAGAAATTAGGTATGTATTCTGATATACAATTTACATTTTTCAAGTAAATGTATGGTATGAATGAAGATGAAAAATATCTTATGTAGCCTGCTAGATCAAAAAGGTTACCCATGTCTGTACTATACAATTTACCAGAAAGATTTGGAAGAAGAGGATTGTTGAAATTGCTGCTTGTTTCACAATTGACTGTTGCGCCAGAGACTTGAGTAGGTAATGTCCTGGTCTCTCAAAGTTAAAGGATTTGAAGATGGTTGGCTACAGCTCTAGAATTCTTTATTCTTCGTTATCTTCTTAAACAGGTGAACTTGTTTCGTGTACTTTGACCTTTGTGAGAGCTATGAGAAGTGTCCACTTGTAATTTTGTCTGGATTAAAAGATTCACCAGAAAATGGTATACTGGTATGTTTTTCATTCCAATGAGAAAGTTATCAGTTTCTATCTGATTTTCTGCTCTGCAATATTTTCTAATTGAGAACAAGAACCGAGGCGTCTGCTAGAAAGTTTAACACCATTATTGCCTGATCAAGTGATCCTGATTGGAAGATTTTTATTATAAGTATCTTATGAAGATACACCTTTCTACCAAGTTTCATGTAAATATGACTTGAAACAGCTGAAAAACAATATTTGGACAGACCTACCAACTAACAGACAGACTTAATCACTTATAGAGAAGCAAGGATGCCTCTAAAAATCAGCCAAATGTTGATTAATTATTGTAATAATTAAACATGAAATTTGATTAAAATATAGTCAGCTAAACTTCCTGGCCTCATTCATTATCTGTCCAGAATAATTCATCAGCTGAGGCTCTAGAGAGATAATTGGATTCTTTAATCCAATATGTCAGTAGTTGAAGATGGATCCATATTTTTGTGTGTATAACTAGATGACAGATATGACAAATTGTTGCCGTGAACAACAATATTTTTTATCATGTAATACATTTCAATGAGTGCACAGATACTATATTCTAATCCTGGGCAGAAGTGTCACGGGGACCTGTCGATCTAGGCAGCACTCACAGATACTCTGATCTTAGAAGTGCCAATCCATACATAAATAATCCCATTATCTTTTATGGGTACTATACTAGTTATGAAAATTATCTATCTTTTGACTTTAATACACTTCTAGGTACCATGGGTTCAATAAGTGACTTCGATTATGATAAATCGTTCATTGCAGAAGGCGGCTTACCAGGCTTTTTCAATTCCAATTTGCCTCACAAACCAGGAACATATTTGCTAACATCTATAGCTGATTGTCTATACGTATAATATATATGTTCATCCCACGCACATCAGGTAATCTTTCAAGTGCTAAATGTAAAAAGATTAAGACATTAATTAATGAAAATATCATTCATTTATGTATTTTTTTTCTCTCGTGACAACATGAATCCTTTGGAATTTTGTGTGATATTCTTGAATAGAATGTTCATCTCCAGTTGGCTGCTCCTCAGTACTTGTAAAATCCTCAATACCCAATTGCTATAGACATCAATAATTACAACTTGAAAGCAGAGATAATTATTTTAGCTCTAGTTTACCCATGTTGTCAAAATGACAACACATATGAACTGTAAGGATACACTTTGCATTTTATATACTATGAATTATAATATAGATTTTCAAGGAGTTTTCGGATGCTTCTTTTCATTGGTTAACACATTCCAGTCAATCCATCTATTGCCACCATAGAGTATACTCTCTGAATATGATGGTGCTTTACAAATCTTTTCTCTTCAATGGTACCAGCACTTATAACATAGGATTTGGGTATTTTCCTTTCCTTGTTGGGCTTGGATTTCCAAACCTTATCCCTGTTGAGCAGTGGAAGCCATATCAAGTTGAAATCTGCTCTTGTCTGACTTATGCACTCAGCTGACATATTAGTGTATGCTGCTTTTTTTATTTTATTTTATTTTTTTTCTCAGTTTCCAACAAGATTTGCTATCTTTAATCTGTACTTTGTCCCAGTAAGGATAGTGCTCCCCCTTCTCTCGTGGTGTGGTCAGCCATCCCAGAATCTTTTATATCACCTTTGATTATTGCTTTTTCATGATCCTTCAGTTTCGCCTTTCATCCGAAAAATTTTGAATGCTAATGACCAATCTCAAAACATGGACAATATAATAGAGATTCACATTGCAGGGAGCTTGGAGAATAGGGTTCTGTGGGCCACAAATGGATTTTTAGTAATTTTTATATATTTTTCTCTTTGAATTCAGCATTTTTACTCTATCATCAGAATCTAGAATTCTATTCTACTACGTCAATTGCATCCCTTAGTGTGACTGAGTACAAAAACACATGGCTAATTAGTGTGAGTGGATTTCTTCTTCCTTTGAACAAAGGTTTGAACTACACTAGTCCTGGGTTGTAATGTAGCATTTCAGGTCCAGAAAACTAGACGGTTTGCTTAATATTTCACTTCTTAGAGTTGAGGCAGTTGTATGGCTCAGGAAATAATTGTTGGTCTACTTTAGCTAAGGATAGTATCCTTTATATGAAGTTTTTTAATAACATCATGCTGAGACCTTTCCGGTTTCATGGCACCATTCTTTCTTTTTCGTTTTTTTTTTTTTATATTAAGTATGAACATTTGCAACAACTTGAGTAAAAAGCTTAGCACTCTTGATGTTCCCTTTCTCTTCAACTCTCTTGAATACTGTTTATTATTAGGGCTCCCAATCTATTTGAAGACCTCTTTGTTGGGAACATGATCTTGCCAGTTAAATGTAAAAATTAGAATAAGTTGAAAGGATTCTTTTAATAGAAAGCTCTTCCATTGCTCCTGTAGCTGAGTCTGGAATTCATTTTTAATCACTGCTACCCACAACAGACCTGTTTAATCACTGTTGCTGGATTATTCATTTGTTCTGACATATGGACTTGGTTCAGCCCTAACTGTTCACAGTAGAAACTTATAATTTTGCACACCCACCACCCTCAATGATGTTCTGTTTTTTTCTTTTTTTGAAGCACCCCCCCAACCGTTTGTTGGTATGCTAATTTTAATTTCTTTTTCTATTTCTACTTATACTCGAGGTGGAGAATGAAGTTTTTTCATCCATCCATTTTTTCAAGTTTATTTATCATGGTTCATCCATGTACAGGCGACAGCAAAAACCACACAGCATAACCCCATGAAATTTTCTCTGCCACTTTGACACCAGGGAAGGTTTTGGATGAGTAGTTGGAAATCATCTATCAAAATAAAAATGTTTTCCTTCTGTGGGGGAGGGTTATTATGAAAATTCATGCTAAGATTCTTTGTGTTCGCTGAATGCTGCTAAAAAATAGCTCATTCACATAGCATGTGGGGACTTAGTATCATTCAAAGAGAGAAGTGTTCAGTAAGAGAGAGAACAATGTGTACTTTGGTATTATTCATAGATAGGGACTGAGTGTTAAGGGAAGAATGACTGTTTATTTTTTGTGAAGCATACATGTGCATTTTGAAAAAAAAAAAAAAAATTTTCATGACAGCAATTTATCCCATCTGTTAAGAAGAGATATATAGTCTTGTTTATTATAATCCACATCAGGTTAGCTCGTTCTATTAAAGCTTCACCAGCACCCTCCCTAACTCTGTCTGTTGCCAACTTCTCATAATGTTGGATGATTTTCTCAGTTTGATTTTAGAGTTGTCCATCTCCAACACTGTTTACCAATCAAAGCTGAATAGCCCAATCTGCGTTGATATGTACTCATAGCTTGGAGAAGAGATTGATTCATGCCTTTCCCAATGTCATGTGAATGTAAACTCTCTCAATTGTAGTTTGAATTCTGTTCGTTAATTCCATTTTCCATGGTGCTAACTGTTAGGCCACCCTCATCTCTGCACTACTCATTCTGAACTGCATATAATTCCTCTTATGATTTTCATTGTCTTTGTTTAAACCTCTTGGATACATTACAAATACTGCCATTGTATGGTTTTCTTTTTTGTCGTGATGACAGCAATCAAATTAGTCATCTAATTGTTGTTGAAGTATCTTCATAAAAAGCTAGAAATGGTATTCAACTTGTTTCCACAAGTGTTGCTGCTTTACAGAAGTGACTCAGCAACAATAGAATGGAACTTAAGCAACACTTGAAATCTTTTCGACTCCAACCTCTTTTGATCTGAGTGAATAAGGATTTTTTTTTCGAATGGGGAAAGATGATCAATTGGTAGATTCATCTCCGAAATGGAATTGAATTAAAAAAATGAATAAATAAAATGAAGCTTTTGGATAACCCATGCTGGAATTTTTTTTTTTTTTTTTTTTCTCGGACAATCCAATCTCTTCCTTCTATCTTTGATATTAACCTAACCTTTCATGCCAAATCATTCTACAATCCTCTTTCAGTAGTAATGTTATATCCATAAAGAAAGAAAGCCTCTTTCTCTGGTGGTGCTAAGCAAAAAAAAAAAAAAAAAGTTATCAGACCGAAAAGGATTCGGCTGAAACGTTGGTATCAAAGATGGGAAGAAGAGATTGGTTGTCAAATAAAAGGTTTGAATGTTAATGGCTTTTTTCAAAGTTATCGTCAACTTGTGTAGTATTTAAATAGTTTGCGGTATTTCAGATTTAGTTTTATAGTAGTACAGGCGAAGCTACTTATTATAATCACGGATAATGTTATCAAATACTTATTATCAAGATCAGTTGGTAGCAAACACTGTTTAAAGTGATCACAATAAGCAGCTTCCTCTAAACAGCAATAACTCAAGTTAAGGTATTACTGTACAAACAAATATTACCTTGTGTAACCTGAAAAAAAAAAAATTAAATTGTAAAATCTAGAACTACAATTTGAAACAGTGTGGACAAGTTATAGAGCAAATTATTAGTTATCTTATGCTCAATGTTATCAGCTGGTTATTGTTATCTAAAAGACCTTGTCTCAGTGATCATTATAAGCAGCTACATCTAGAATAGAATCTTGAACATTTCAATTACCAATCCACTGCTTGTTTACTGAACTAAATTTAGGAATTGTGACCAATTAAATGAAATTTTAGATTTCGGGTAAACTTGGAATATTTTTTATTGCCAATTTAGAGCATGAAGGAAGAAAAATCTTTTTTAAAAATTTCTCCATGTCCTGAAATGGTAAATTATCCTGCTCATATTGCGTTTGCAATTGATTTAGCTCTGCCTATGAAATTTGAAGGGCTCTTTGTATTCACTTGCTTGTTTTTCCACCCAATATCTCCAAAAGTTCTCAATTCAGTGAAATTTTGTGGATTGATGGCCTATAGGATCAAGAAGAATTTGTTGAATTTTAGGGTGGACCCAGAAATTTTTTGGATTGATAGATATTTTATATTAGACTGAAAATTGAAAAAAAAAAAAAATTTACTTCACTGGCATCATAGCCATATATGAACTGATTTTCATTCGGGTTCTAGTTAGTATATGGTTTTGGTAGAGGTATGTGCTCTCTAGTCTTATCTATAATTAATACCAATTTCTCATGTCTTGTGCTTTGAAAGCACCACTTGTACTGCAGACTCCTTCGTATAGAAATAATGCTTCCGGCCATATTATTTTTCTTTCTGAAGAGACAACAGCAATGTCAGTGTGTGAAAAGGAGTTTTCCATCCATGTGCAGACGCCATATGAAATATAGACTAACCTGTGTGCACGAAAGATGCATGCGTAACTACAGCAGCTGTGGTTATTGGTGCTGGCCAAGTGTTGGCTAGCTAGGTATATTTTCCTCCTTCCCTTTATTGATAAGTCCGCTACTCTTACTTGTCTTGCTGCTGCTGCGGCTGCTACATCCTGACTCATAGGAGTATCCATTGATTGAATTATTTAGCAGATCCCTATTCCACCACCTCCGCAGTTTTCAGCTGTTGCTTGCTTTGTTGTTGCTGTTGTTGTCCTGGTGTTGCTTTTGACTGTGACCTTCCTTGTCTACATCTTGTTGCATTGATGTGCACCAATCTGGCAGATGTCAGGAACCATTTTTTTCCTCACTCGCTTTACCTTGCTCTCACTACTTCTCTCTCTGGCACATTCTGTCGCCCTTTCTCTCTCTCTGGCACATTCTGTCTCCCTCTCTCTCTCTCTGGCACGTTTTGTCTCCCTCTCTCTCTCTGGCACGTTTTGTCTCCCTCTCTCTCTCTCTCTGGCACGTTCTGTCTCCCTCTCTCTCTCTCTGGCACGTTCTGTCTCCCTCTCTCTCTCTCTGGCACGTTCTGTCTCCCTCTCTCTCTCTCTGGCACGTTCTGTCTCCCTCTCTCTCTCTCTGGCAGGTTCTGTCTCCCTCTCTCTCTCTCTGGCAGGTTCTGTCTCCCTCTCTCTCTCTCTGGCAGGTTCTGTCTCCCTCTCTCTCTCTCTGGCAGGTTCTGTCTCCCTCTCTCTCTCTCTGGCAGGTTCTGTCTCCCTCTCTCTCTCTCTGGCAGGTTCTGTCTCCCTCTCTCTCTCTCTGGCAGGTTCTGTCTCCCTCTCTCTCTCTCTGGCAGGTTCTGTCTCCCTCTCTCTCTCTCTGGCAGGTTCTGTCTCCCTCTCTCTCTCTCTGGCAGGTTCTGTCTCCCTCTCTCTCTCTCTGGCAGGTTCTGTCTCCCTCTCTCTCTCTCTGGCAGGTTCTGTCTCCCTCTCTCTCTCTCTGGCAGGTTCTGTCTCCCTCTCTCTCTCTCTGGCAGGTTCTGTCTCCCTCTCTCTCTCTCTGGCAGGTTCTGTCTCCCTCTCTCTCTCTCTGGCAGGTTCTGTCTCCCTCTCTCTCTCTCTGGCAGGTTCTGTCTCCCTCTCTCTCTCTCTGGCAGGTTCTGTCTCCCTCTCTCTCTCTCTGGCAGGTTCTGTCTCCCTCTCTCTCTCTCTGGCACGTTCTGTCTCCCTCTCTCTCTCTCTGGCACGTTCTGTCTCCCTCTCTCTCTCTCTGGCACGTTCTGTCTCCCTCTCTCTCTCTCTGGCACGTTCTGTCTCCCTCTCTCTCTCTCTGGCACGTTCTGTCTCCCTCTCTCTCTCTCTGGCAGGTTCTGTCTCCCTCTCTCTCTCTCTGGCACGTTCTGTCTCCCTCTCTCTCTCTCTGGCACGTTCTGTCTCCCTCTCTCTCTCTCTGGCACGTTCTGTCTCCCTCTCTCTCTCTCTGGCACGTTCTGTCTCCCTCTCTCTCTCTCTGGCAGGTTCTGTCTCCCTCTCTCTCTCTCTGGCAGGTTCTGTCTCTCTCTCTCTCTCTCTGGCACGTTCTGTCTCCCTCTCTCTCTCTCTCTGGCACGTTCTGTCTCCCTCTCTCTCTCTCTGGCAGGTTCTGTCTCCCTCTCTCTCTCTCTGGCAGGTTCTGTCTCCCTCTCTCTCTCTCTGGCAGGTTCTGTCTCCCTCTCTCTCTCTCTGGCAGGTTCTGTCTCCCTCTCTCTCTCTCTGGCAGGTTCTGTCTCCCTCTCTCTCTCTCTGGCACGTTCTGTCTCCCTCTCTCTCTCTCTCTGGCACGTTCTGTCTCCCTCTCTCTCTCTCTCTGGCACGTTCTGTCTCCCTCTCTCTCTCTCTCTCTCTGGCACGTTCTGTCTCCCTCTCTCTCTCTCTCTCTCTGGCACGTTCTGTCTCCCTCTCTCTCTCTCTCTCTCTGGCACGTTCTGTCTCCCTCTCTCTCTCTCTCTCTGGCACGTTCTGTCTCCCTCTCTCTCTCTCTCTGGCACGTTCTGTCTCCCTCTCTCTCTCTCTCTGGCACGTTCTGTCTCCCTCTCTCTCTCTCTCT
The DNA here is from genome assembly GCA_963457665.1 of Thysanoteuthis rhombus. Classification (NCBI taxonomy): domain Eukaryota; kingdom Metazoa; phylum Mollusca; class Cephalopoda; order Oegopsida; family Thysanoteuthidae; genus Thysanoteuthis; species Thysanoteuthis major. Next base: position 45,001,456 of record OY735229.1, read on the forward strand.
GGCACGTTCTGTCTCCCTCTCTCTCTCTCTCTGGCACGTTCTGTCTCCCTCTCTCTCTCTCTCTGGCACGTTCTGTCTCCCTCTCTCTCTCTCTCTGGCACGTTCTGTCTCCCTCTCTCTCTCTGGCACGTTCTGTCTCCCTCTCTCTCTCTCTCTGGCACGTTCTGTCTCCCTCTCTCTCTCTCTCTGGCTCGTTCTGTCTCCCTCTCTCTCTGGCTCGTTCTGTCTCCCTCTCTCTCTGGCTCGTTCTGTCTCCCTCTCTCTCTGGCTCGTTCTGTCTCCCTCTCTCTCTGGCTCGTTCTGTCCCCCTCTCTCTCTGGCTCGTTCTGTCTCCCTCTCTCTCTGGCTCGTTCTGTCTCCCTCTCTCTCTGGCTCGTTCTGTCTCCCTCTCTCTCTGGCTCGTTCTGTCTCCCTCTCTCTCTGGCTCGTTCTGTCTCCCTCTCTCTCTGGCTCGTTCTGTCTCCCTCTCTCTCTGGCTCGTTCTGTCTCCCTCTCTCTCTGGCTCGTTCTGTCTCCCTCTCTCTCTGGCTCGTTCTGTCTCCCTCTCTCTCTGGCTCGTTCTGTCTCCCTCTCTCTCTGGCTCGTTCTGTCTCCCTCTCTCTCTGGCTCGTTCTGTCTCCCTCTCTCTCTGGCTCGTTCTGTCTCCCTCTCTCTCTGGCTCGTTCTGTCTCCCTCTCTCTCTGGCTCGTTCTGTCTCCCTCTACCTTTACACTTGTCTCTCTTTCTCTTTCCACTTGCTTCTCTCTTTCTCTTTCCACTTGCTTCTCTCTTTCTCTTTACACTTGCTTCTCTCTTTCTCTTTACACTTGCTTCTCTCTTTCTCTTTACACTTGCTTCTCTCTTTCTCTTTACACTTGCTTCTCTCTTTCTCTTTACACTTGCTTCTCTCTCTCTCTTTACACTTGCTTCTCTCTCTCTCTTTACACTTGCTTCTCTCTCTCTCTTTACACTTGCTTCTCTCTCTCTCTTTACACTTGCTTCTCTCTCTCTCTTTACACTTGCTTCTCTCTCTCTCTTTACACTTGCTTCTCTCTCTCTCTTTACACTTGCTTCTCTCTCTCTCTTTACACTTGCTTCTCTCTCTCTCTTTACACTTGCTTCTCTCTCTCTCTTTACACTTGCTTCTCTCTCTCTCTTTACACTTGCTTCTCTCTCTCTCTTTACACTTGCTTCTCTCTCTCTCTTTTTACACTTGCTTCTCTCTCTCTCTCTTTTTACACTTGCTTCTCTCTCTCTCTTTTTACACTTGCTTCTCTCTCTCTCTCTTTTTACACTTGCTTCTCTCTCTCTCTCTTTTTACACTTGCTTCTCTCTCTCTCTCTTTTTACACTTTTTCTCTCTCTCTCTCTTTTTACACTTTTTCTCTCTCTCTCTCTTTTTACACTTTTTCTCTCTCTCTCTCTTTTTACACTTTTTCTCTCTCTCTCTCTTTACACTTTTTCTCTTTGCACAGTAAGTTTAGATGAAAAACACACACACTATATACATTAGAGACAGCTAAACGATGGTTGACCCAGTTTGACCTATCTGTAGTTGTCAGTGTGCCAGAAAATTTGTGCATTACCCTATCCCTTTTCTTTTTCATCCTTGCTTGCTCACTTGAACATATGATCACTTTTTCAACAATTGCTTTCACAAGTCTTTCCTTTCTTCCCCCCCCCACCATTTCCAATGATCATTTTACCAGTTCTTTCCTTTCTCTTTTAAAATTTTGCCCCCACCCCCTGATTTTTTTTTTTTTCCTTTAATCTTCATCTTTTCACCCAAACAGCAGCAATACCTACCTGCCCTCTTGCTACCACTACTACTACCGCCGTCTTGTCTGCTATTACAGGATATAAATCAATAGTTGTTGAGTTTGAGAGAGCCGTGCTTTGCTGCGGTACTCTTCCTCATCTGCATAATGATGACAAGGTGTGTCCCCACACCGGCACACAGCTAATCAATAGCACATTTGCTTTCTTCCATTGTCAAAGAAATGATGATGATAATAATAACCCTAATTTTCTTTTTGCTCTCTCTCTCTCTCTTTGATGACTAAAGAGAAGAAGAGTAGGAGTTGATGCGTGTGTCTGTTTGTGTACGTATATATGGATGCTGAAGTATATGAGAGACAAGTTTGTGTGATGACGAAGGTCTTGCTTTTGAAGCAACAGCATAAGCCCACGTTTAACACACTGGGAAAACTATTTGAACTAGCAAAATAATACATGCATACACGTGTGTGTGAGCAAAATATGCTTTGATTGCAAAGGTGTATATAGGTATCCTGTGCGTCACAAAAGTTTGTTTTATGCCACTTAATGTCTGAGCATCTTGATTTATCTCGTACGTTTGGTTGGAATATTTTCCACGGTATCTGGAAAGCCAAGAAAAATAGCATAAAACTAGCAGACATTTAAGAATATTTTGGGGGTCTGGGAATGCTAAAAAATGTTTTCATAACAGGGAAAACCTATATAGTATGTCAATCTGTTCTTGTATTCTTGTATCTAAGTATAAATTTGCATTGATTGATAATTTCAATAATACAATTAATAGAGAGCATGTCCTGATGTTCAATTTTTAAGAATATAAAAGAATGCTTTCTTCATCTGAGTCATTTACTGGTAAAATTTGAGATTCCTTTGTACTGAAACAGAAAAAATAAGTTAGTTTTTTTTCATAAAACTATCTGCTCCCATATTAGAAATGTTTGTGTCCATATGATCTAGGATGTTACTTCCAGAACTTTGCCATTGACAATTTCTGAAGAGCTTGTTTCTCCTGTATCTATCTCAAACCCCCTCCTACTCTAATACAACCATTCTTTCAGATTTGAATCCACATCTTTGTTTTTATCACAGCATTTCATACACTGTATTCTTGAACATTCTTCAAGTATGTCATATCCAATCACTTTCAGAGAATGATGAATAGAACCCTTAATTTTATCAAGTAGGGTATATTGTTCTCATTCCTAGATTTTTATTTTACTTGGTATCACACCTATGGATTTCAGACTTAGTAATTGTCATCTTTCTCTTTGTGCTGCTGCTCTGTTTCACTATTGAAATGATGTATTCCTACACTGCTTTACCCAAGGATTGAACTCACAACATCCAAGAAAGGTGACCAATGCTTTTGTCCACAGTGGGCCAAACTATTCAGTGGAGAGAGCAGAGTAACAGCATCGTAGCACACTGACTGTAATATGCAGGCAGATATAACCAATATGTAGATACAAGTCCCTTAAAACATCATTGTGTAGTAAAAACAATAGCCCATCTAAAAAATCTACACCAAGATCCACCTGACCCTTTGCTAGAGATGGGAAAATATCAAATGACCTCTGAGAATTTCAAAAATGTACAAAAGCAGCCAGGTTAGTCATTCAATAGAAACCTTCATGTGACCAACATCTTTTGTTGAGCATGCTGTGTTGGAGGTGATCAAATAAAAAGTTGGGAAAAGAGATGATCAACTGATAAGTTAATCTCTTTTGCTTTTTGTTGGGTAGAATATAGAAGTCAAGGATATCATAGAATCCATTAGAAAACACAAAAGGCAATGGGCTGGTCATGTTATAAGAATGTCAGACAACCGTGGACATCTCCAGAGATCCATTTGCAAAAATGATGGCAAAATTTAAGATGGTGCAATGAACTTGACAAGTTCAGAGAGTATTAGCTCCGCAACGCCCATGATAGGTCTGGCGAATTGTGGGGAAAGTCTATATCTAATGATGGATGCTAAGAGGCTGATGATGACGATCAACAAAAAAAAAAAAATGTCTGGATTTTCAACAAACTAGCAAATGCAAACCAGGAGATCAATTTAACATAAACTTACCTTGCAAACTGAAACCCTTTTTAAGAATATTGAAAAAACAAAAAATCATTTTTTCTAGATATGAAAAGGAATAAATGTTCAAATTTTCAGCCCTCCATTGGTTCATCCTGTATGTATGATACATAGACAGACAGACAGACCAACTTGAAGCGAAAGAAACCTATGTTATTGACAGTTTCTAGTGTATTAATCTGTGTATCAATCAGATAGTGAAGGAAATATTTTGGGTTTTTTTTCTTTTAGTCGCAACAAATCCTGCTGTTAAAGTGAGAGAACTTAGCAAACAATCCACTGTTATCCATATGACTGATCATTACAATTTGAAGAAACTAGGTGAAGTGGCAAAGGTTGGAAAATGAGTCCTAAATGACGTAACTGTAGGAAATCACCGGCAAATAGCTTACTGTTTAGTCACTACATTCTTTGCAGCCGCCTCTTTTGGACAGTTGTTACCAGGGATAGGAATCGGATCCTTTGTCACAATATTAAATGCTGTCATCATTGGCACAGTTGTGCTGATTGACTTCTACCCCAGCTGAGAGGCAATGTGATGGTAATCTTGTTTTGTTTGATATGTAAGGAATCATCCATTACAAGCTTTTAATAAGTAACCAGAGCTCAAGTTGTTTGAAAACAGTTTTGGATAGAAAATGCCTATCCTTAGTGAAAAAAAAGTGGTCATTCTGCATTGCAATACTGCACATCCTTATTCTGCTCATTGAGGCAATTGACCATACTCAACCATAGTCTTACGGATCATCATTAGAAAAACATTTTGTTGAACGCAGACTCAAGAGAAGTGGTTGAAAATCAGTTAGTCCCTTATTCCAGATCCTAATTGACCAAATTTTGTAAATCTGGTATTGAAAAAAATTATTTTTGGTAGAGGGTTGACCGAGAGTGTGAGTATGTTATTGATTGAATGTACCTCTAATTTAAACTATATATGCATTTCTAATTAAATAGACACATCAGACAGAACTTTCATTATATCTTAAGATGGTAATTGTGATCTTTCCTGTTGTGAAATGGTCGCTACTCCAGCTCTAGAGTGCCGGATGCTGATGGCTAATTTAAAATCAAAGCTGACAACTATAAGCTTAACGCTATAAATATTAAACCTACAGCTGGAATGGCAGCCATTTTGAAATGGGGAGGTACCAATAGCCCCTAATATTAAATGTGATTTTATACATTTGTATATTGCCGATATTATATGAAGTGACCATGGTATGTGAAAGACTCACCAAGAGCTTAGATGCCTACCCATAGGCTCTAACTTAATCTAACCCTATTCATACCTGCTTGACTTGTTAAGATACCCATCTTTACCAGTGCATGAAGTAAGTCAGAGATAAAAAATGTTTCTCCATAAAAAAAACAAGAAAACAACCCACTCAGAAAAGACACTTAAGAAAATCTTTGCATACGCACACTCCAAAGCAAATAAACTGTATCTCCTTGATGTGAATAAAATAGATGTTTGGAAAGTGTATGCACAAATGTTTGAACATTCACCAACGTTTTCTTTCCCCCCCTTCTTGTCTAGCCTGTTTATATGGTTGGCAAGAACAAGAAGTGGTTTGTGTTTAGAAATTCTCTCCTAAACTTAATCAACTGTCTGTATTCGTAAGGCTGCCTGCCAAATAGGGATGGACTCGCAAGTGGATTGAAGTTGTCGTTTCAATTAAACTTTGCTCATCCTTGACTGCGTAGAGTTCAAAACTGAAAACTCTCTGGCCACAAGTGCTTCTTTGCTAAGATGGCTGTACTCTGAGCATTTCATTTAATCACAAACTCAAACCCATCACTAAAATAAAATAAAAAATCCTCTATTTTTGTGTTGTGTGTGTAGTGTGGTATCTTTTGATTTTGATTTTTTTTCTTTTAAATTTTTTTCTTCTGCATATTTTTCCTGATGACAAGACTTTTTGTTAGATATTTAAAGAACCAGTCAGATCACAGTTCTTGACTCTGGAAAGGATTCAGTCTGTGTTTGCCTTGATGAATATTTATTTTTGCATTCTGTAGAATTCTAATAAAAATAACTTGTCAAAGTTAAGAAAAAGTAAAATCATCTGTCTAATCTTAGTTGTCCAAATCTCTGTTTTTTCTCTCTTTCACAAAATTTTTTTTATTTACCTTTGCCAAAAAAACCTAGCATTCCAAGAAAAAATTATGAATCACCACCACCCATTTATGCTGTGTTGAGGATGATCAATTTAAATGTTAGAAAAAGGGGTGATCAATGAATAAGTAACTTCTACCTTTTGTTGGGGTGTGATCACTACAAAAAGTCTGAATTTTCAAAAGACAAGTAGGCACAGACTAGTGGCCAATTTAACATTATCTTGGATTGCATATTGAACTCCTGCTAAAAACCAACTCTGGAGGGAGTTTTTTTTTTTTTTTTTTAAACAAAAAAAAAACATTTTCCCTACTCATTGAGAGAAGTGTACATGCCAAATTTCCAGTTCCTACTAAGAATGGTAAGAGCTGGGCAAAGGTTGGATAAATATATTGATTATAAATGTCAAAACACATTAATAACCTAAATGCAGAAACAGTGATTAAACCAGTCTAAACCAGTCTGTTGCGGGTAGCGGTGATAAAAAACTTCTTTGTCTATCTGTTATATATATATATATATATATATGCTTTTTATTATCTAGCAAAGAAGTATCTGTTCCCATTCAAAAGCTTGAGTTAATGATCTTAGCATAAATCCTTGGTTGAATGGTAAATAGTGATAAGGTATATATGACATACTATCTCATTATTACGTAGTGTATGTGCAGTAGATTCATTGAATTGCAAATGTTACAGTGATTATGATGCTGAACAGCGATTGATCTTAGGATGAGTCTTCTCTTCAATGGAACTTGTGACTGATTAATTTGAAAACTGATGTAAAGTTACAGATATTTGTCTATCTTTAAGATTTTTTTTTTAATCAGATTGTGTGTAGTTTTTCATCCTTCCTCTTCATCTCTTATGTTATGAGTAGACAATACTGTGAAAGCATTTGGAGTATTTTTTTCATTGATTTTTCTAAATCTGGTGTATATTTATGATTTTACAATTAGCTAATGTTTCGAATAGAACTGCTTATGGTTTTTGTAGTCTAATTAATCATCAACAACTCTGTCAACGGAGTTGAAAAGTATGCTTTTTGTTTGTTTTTGTTTGTCCGTCCACTTGATATCTTCGAAAGTACAGAATGAATTTCAATGAAATATTGGGGAAAGATGGGCAGCGGGTAAGAATGAATTTTGTTCTGATCGAGAGATATTTGTCTTTTTTTTTTTTTTTTTGTTCCTTCTTTATGTATATGCTCATCATTGTCCACACTATCTTCAAAAGTTCTCAATGAATTTCTATGATATTCTGTAGAGAGTAGGCAATAGGTAAGTCACTGAATGGAAACTGTCATATAACAAATGTCTCCATGCAGTATACTGTTTGGGGGTGATCATCATAAATAGGAGAAAAGAGGTGATCTCATTTTTAAAGAAACAAAACAAGTGCAAACACTGCCAGCCACAAGCTCTTGTTCTAATTTAGCATGAACATACATTGTAAGTTGACAACCCACTCTATTTGACTTATTTTTGGGGTGAAACTGAAAAAAAAACCCAAACAAAAGAATCATTCAGAATTGATTAAGTTTAGGAGTGGATCCATGTACAATTATCTCCTGCATGTCATAGTTACATGTCCAAACCACATAATATTGCTATAATTTCATGATTGTCCACATAATATCTCTAGAAGTTCTCTATGAATTTCAATGATATTCTGTAGAAAGGTGGGTAACAGGCTTTGGAAGAACTGATCAAATTCCAGAATAGATCCAGGTATAATTATTGCCTGTGACAATGACGTTGGGAGAGGTATCCACTCCGAGTGCTTTCGAGTTTTACTTTTTTCTGTACCTGGGAAATGAGTGTTATTTCCAGATTGATTATGTCTAAAAAGTATAGAGAATGTCAATTATTCCCTTCAAACTTGGCTTGGGGAACAGCACATCAGTAATTTGAAATCTACTTACTTCCTATTGGATAACTGGCAAACTTGCATGTTTTTAATCACATGAAGTAGGAAAAACAATTACATATGAATATCATTCTCCTGACCAAAAAAGCAAAATTTGAAGGGAATAATTGATGTTTTCTAAACTTTTTACACATAAGCAATCAGAAAATATTGCTCTCAACATAGGTACAAAAACTTGTTGCACAGTGTCATTGGATGATCACAAAAGTGGGCTATTTTGAATCGGGTCTACTCAAATGAGTGACTATTTGGGAATATTGCAAATAGTTGCTAGATTTTATTTCTTGCTATTGTACATAATGATTCTCTTGAAACTCTGAGACCTGACCACTTGTCAATACACAATCCCAGGACCAGACTCTCTCCAGCGGATTTGAATCACTTGTATCTGTTTGTGTATTGCCAGCTTTACAAGTGACTCTCCATTTGATCCCTTCATCTATCCTCCTGATCATTGTTGTCATTGCCTTGAAGTCACTCTCAAAATAGTCTTCATTGTAAACCATTTTATCATCATCTGATTTAAGCACTTGGAATAACACTCCTTCGGTGCTCTTAAAACTTACTCACCTCTTTTTCACTCTTGAACAGCTGGGTTGATGGATATCTCAATCCAATTCCATACGGACACACAAATGTTTCAAATTATTTGCATAAATATATAATCGAACGGTGCAGCCATTACATTTGTGAGGCTACAAGGAAGTACTACATTGAATACAGACCTACCCCACCCTTGTAACATAGGTGTTAGTATCAATAAAAGCTGCAATCAATTCAGCTATTATGGAGATAGATTAATAATGTGGGGTCCACCATCCACCTGCGTTATATTCAGGGGAGGTCTGCGCTATGTTTCAAGCTATTTTTATCAAGCTCTGTATACTACAATTTAATCAGGTTTAAAATATATGGATATGTTTCTCAAATAATTCGCAATTATCCAAAGATACCTTCATTTTGGAATCTGAATTTAGTATTATCTCGGAAAATATTCTTATATGAATAAATTCTGGTTGACAAATGCATAAGTTATATAAATACTCCTTATTATGTCTAGAAAAGAACGATTCTTTTGTTTGTTTTTGTTTTTTTTTTGTTGTTTTTTTAAATTTCACCTCCCAAATAGGTTCTTCGGGAGGGGTGAATTTACAATGTATGTTCATGTTGAATTGGTTCATTAGCTTGCGTCTGGCTATGTTCGCACTTGTTTTTAAAAAAATTTGATCACCTCTTTTCTCCTTTTTATGATGATCACCCCCAACACAGCATACTGCTTAGAGACATTTGTCACTTGACTGTTTCTATTCAGTGACTCATCAGACCTGTACAATTTAGCTATGTATAAATTAAAAACTATTGCTTCATCAGTTATTGCCTGAATATAGAACTTACCTGTTGCAGGGCTGGGGAATATTCTCAACAGACACTGCTTGAATTGTACTCTTACACTTACAACACTATAAATTGATATGACAGTTGATTGATTACCAGTGGTTAGGTAACAATTTGTTCACAGGTAATTTCAGGTGACTTGAGGTGTATTGTTAAGGATTAAGTGAAAATGCTATTCATTGTTTATTTTGATTCCTATTGGAATTCCGTTTTGCAACTTCTTGGGAAGTCATTTTGAGATTGGTGCTGAGGCTGTGGGATGATATGAAACTAATTAGGAAAGACGTCATCAGTTGAAGAAATCCTAATGTCTGATTTCTAATTACTTTGAACATTCTTTTTTTTTTATGTTGCCATTGGATATTTCTGATCAGATCAAATGCCCTGTGCTAATCAGGTTGCTCTGTCACCTCTGATGACCTTAAAAGAATATTGGCTAGTCAATAGGATGATTGCCTCTCCAGCATAGTTTTAATTACTGGATAGTTCACTACAGTTTTATATTCAATAGTTTCACTGGTGTAGTAGATTATCTGCATTGATGACTTGTTCATCATGTGTATCTTGAGCATTATCTAGTCAGATCTTTTCAATATGGTATACTGCTTCATCTGCTTGTGTGGTGTAATGGTTAGCATGTCCGCCTTACACACGGAAGGTTCCAGGTTCGATTCGTGGTATGAACAAAGAGTGTGGAAAACTCTTTGTTTGGACAAATTTCCCTGTGTTTTCACCTGCTAATTGAGTAGATTCCAAGCTTTGTGATTAGGGAAGAGGTATCCTTTCTTGATTAGACTCGAATTTTGTGAGGATCAGTAAGCTGACATGCAACAGAAACCAGGACTACACAAGCCAGTCTTACTTCAATGGGAGTTATCTCTCAAGAGATAGATGCTTTACTTTTATACTTCAGTGGAGTATATTCCTATGAAAGCAGTTTAGAAGAGAGACTGAATACAGGTTTGACATATTTCAGTTGAGGCTTGAATGAAAATCATAGACAAGTTGCATGCACTTGTTTTTATACTATTTGTATGGAACGATATAATTTGGAAATTATCTCTAAACTGGGATTACTTTGCACTCATTATGGAAATACCTCGCTGGTTAGGCATTTACAGATCCCTATTTTTGGCATTCAAATAAAGTATCTCTTGTCATATTCTGCCTTAGGCTGTATCTTGACTATAAATCTGGTAATTGGAACTTTATGCCGTAGCTGGTTGGATAATACAACTATTGATATTTGTTAACATGCTTAATCCATACCCATAACATATTTATGGTAGCTTGTTCTGTTTATAATTGTGAAAGGGTATGATAGCACTGGTTTGCTATGTACAATTGTCTAAAAAGTTGAAATTTAGGGCAATGGTTTAGATTGGGGTTTGAGACAAAGCAATTTATTTTTGATGTACTAATTCAATTTTTGATTTTTTTTTTTTTTCTTTTCCCTTTTTTCAGAAGTTCCAAATGCTGTTTCTCCAGGAACATATAGACCCCCACCGCGGACAAAAGAAGTCGTAGTAAAAGGCCAAGTGATCAAATTGAAATATTGTTTTACCTGCAAGATATTTAGACCGCCACGTGCATCCCATTGTAGTCTATGTGATAACTGTGTTGGTAAGTAAGATTCATAAACACTCTTTTCTCCCCCCCCCCACTTAAAGGCTGAATAATCATTACTTTAAGCACGATCCAACCCATGAATTCCATATTAAAAGTAAATTTTTTATTAATTTAAATCTTTTTTGCGTAGTAAATGATTCTATGCCCGTTGAAGAAAAACTGGATATGAATACCTATAAAGAGGCCAAATCTATCTACAATTTTGGTACTTTTTATATATTCCTCATTTTGGTACGTTTAATATATTCCTCATGAAAATCTTATTGAAAAAGTAGATTTGGCATTTTGAGGAGGATATTGTAAATATATTGGGTCTACAAACTCTAAAGCTCTCTGGTATAAAACAAAAAAAACCGGCAAGGCTTACCATTGTTAGTCATCTTATTGGGGAATGTTACTTCAAAATAGGTAGTAAATTATTTCATCAAATAATAGGTATCCCTATGGGAATTGATCCTGTGCTCTATTTGTTTTTACGTAGACATGGATATATATTCATGTCATCTTTAATAAGAATCGATATAAAGTGAGCTTGTGCATTTTGAGGTCGTACTTGTTTTATTGATGACTTATGTTCTCTGAAAGATGGAGAATTAGGAAAATCGTGTAGTACTATATGCTCTGAAGATCTTGAACTAAAGTGAAAATAATGGGATGCAAGGAACCTTTCAAGATTCGCATATCAAAATTGAGGATGGGATGCTTGTCTATAAATTGTTTGATAACTGAGACTCATTTCTGTTATATATCATATGTATGCTATTTAGAACGAGAAGTGTTCCATCTTAAAAATTTTATGAAACTATACTATCAGAATTTAAGGATAGCACAAGCTACACTTGGATTTATTGATTTTAGGCTGAAAATTGTTTCTTTAGTTGTAAGAATTGTCAATGAAGATGATGAAATTAGTAAGATTTTTAGACAATTGAATAAAGCCATGACTAGACATCCAGATCCTTTAAAACTTATTGGCTTGACCATAATGAATTGATAACAAAAATTAAAGAAAATGTTAATAAGAGTATAAAGATAGAATAATTGAATAATGTATATTAAATAAAATAAATTTGTATTAATGTTGGGGGAATTAAGTAACCAAAAGAGATGGATTTAGTCTTTATCTTTGTGAAAGATCTTCGCATTGAAAGTGGAAAACCTTTGGCTCTGATCCATTGGTCTGACTTATAGTTGGGAGATTGAACATGGAATGCCAAGTAACAAATTGTTTAAGTATATTAATAGAATGGCCCATTGAGGTGTAGTGGTTTGGTTTGGTTTCATCTCAAATCTATCTCATTAGTGACTGAAGAGACAAAAAAAAATTTTGAAAAAAAACCCCAAACTTTTAATGTGTTTAGTGTTTAAAGCTGTAAAGCTTTCTAGGTGCATATATATATATATATATATATATATATATATATATATGTGTGTGATTTACATAGATGTATACCTGGTAAATGTCAACATTTTGTCCCTCACACACTTTTTCACAATTGAAGAGTGCATTAGGCATGAAATGTTGTTATTCACTGGGTGTATATCCTTGTAAATCTTATTTTTTATGTATTAATAGCTCTATTTGGTTAAATAAATATTGAACACCATGATTATATATCGTTAGCGGATAAATTCTGTTTTCTATTTCTTACATTTTGTATTCTTACTAATTGGAAAATATATATATATATATATATATATATATGGTGTGTGTACTTGAGCAGCAATCTTTCATTAATGCATGTTTAGTTGAAAACAACAGACAAACATTTTGTAAGTTTTTTCATTAAATATGTATGTCTGTGGATAAGTATATATATATATATATATATATATATATATGATAAAAAACTTACTAGATATTTCTTAGTTGAGGCAGTTATTTGGGCCTTTGCTTCATCGGTGGCTATCAAGCTCAGCAGTAAGAGCAATGCTATGTTGAAGTGGCTACTCTATCAGTTGCAGGTTCTATTCCTGCAGCAGCCCCATTTTCTTCAATTGTGTAGTCTATTTATGTTTTCTTGGCTGTGAAAAAAAAGTGATACTTTAACAGTGTAATGACGGGTAATCGTCTCAAATAAGAGTTTCTACGTTATATAATGCTATCTATAATCATTCTGTTGGATCATATACCATTTCTTAATGCACAACTTTCATGTTGAAAGAAACAATTGATATAGAGCAGATTTAGACCGTGAACGTGCAAAATATGAGAATTAAGAGTTGAGACATTTATTTGGGCCTTTTTTTAGCTCAATAAGAAAAATGCTACATTGAAGTGGTTACCCTATCGGTCACAGGTTTATATATATATATATATATATATATATATATATATATATATATATATAAAAATATATATATATATATATATATATACACACACACACATAAAGAAAACATGTCAATGGAAAAAGAAGTTTGAAGATTTGACTAATAAGGAAATTGAAACCCGCCTTTCATATCCACTTAGTAAGGATCAAAAAGGAATTGTGGAAACTTGTGGATGCCTCTTGTTACAAGCGTCTTTGTAGGTAGTCATCTGATCTTCGAATTGACCAGATGAGGAGTCGTTATTTTTAATGCTGGAAGGAAAATGTGAACACTCTAAATAAAATAAAATTCAAATGTCCACTTAAACTAAAAACCTCCCCAGTAGGTCACTACTTTTACATTGAATATTCTATGATGTATGCTTAATTTTTAATATTTGTATCATTTGCTCATAATATTGATTGTATCATGGCTCTCGATGTGGATTCCCAGAGATCATATGCAAAACTGTAGCCAGGAGGAAATAGGATGGCGTGACGAACTGGATAAGTTCAGAAAGTATTGACTCTGCAATGCCCATGATAGAGTCCTTGCAAAATGGAAGGTCTATGTCCAACAACTGATGCTGAAAACATATGTAGTATATATACTTCTGCCGTTATATCAACGTATACATCATGAGAGGAAACAGTGAGGAGGGGTTGGTTAGGGAATAAGGGTTCATCTTCTTATGAACAAAAATTTTCCAGACTTCTGGGTAGTATCTCCTATTCTAAAATGTGTCATTATCATTATTCTGCAAATAGTTCTATACATCTGCATACTTGCATTGACTGTATAATTGTGATAAACCCCAATGAGAATATTAATGCAAATGACTCCTGGAATAATGTTTGAAAAAGTCTGCTACAATACGGGGTGGAGCAAAATAAGCTGACCATTTTTGGATGGTGATTTGGCCAATATGATTTTTCCCAAATGATGTGAAAAAAAAAAATTCTAAGAATTGAGTGTTCATCTACTATTTAAATTGTTCATGCTTTACATTTCATTTTAAAGTTAGAGAAAAAACATAGTTCAGCTTATTCTGTGACACCCAGTGTATGTATTGTAGCCGGCTACTCTATATACATGTATATTTCTTTCTTTCCTTCCTTTTTGACATCCTTTTTCACTTTTATTTAAGGAGAAAGTGGGAAGCTGACACTACAGTATAAATAAAATATGTACAAAACTACATGAAAAGGTGATGACATTTCACATAATTTAGGAAAAAAGATAAAATCATATGTTAGTTTTCACTATTGAGCCTTTGCCCTAAATCTTCTCTCCTGAGTCGATAGAAGATTTTTATTTTGGTTCCAAGCAGTAGTAGCTGCTATTATGGCTCTGTGATCTTATTTTGTGACTGTTGAAGTTGTATGTATTGTATTAGTAAATGTCATCACCTGATTGTGCAGAGAGAATTTCACTGCAGCCTTGCCCTGTGCCGCAGCCCTGCCCTGCCCTGTGCCATTACCATCTTGTGAAATACAACCGATTCAGCAATACACTCAATGATTATTTTGCTTTAACAGAATTAACACATTGGGTTACTTTTGTCCTTTCTTTCCTTGCCCGTTGTTTCATTGATGGGTCAATCTTTTGCTCATTCATACTGACCATATTTCTTTTGCCCCTTTCTCTTCCACGTTTTTTTTTTCTTTCACTCGATTTTCTCTCTTTTTCTTTCACTCGATTTTCTCTCTTTTTCTTTCACTCGATTTTCTCTCTTTTTCTTTCACTCGATTTTCTCTCTTTTTCTTTCACTCGATTTTCTCTCTTTTTCTTTCACTCGATTTTCTCTCTTTTTCTTTCACTCGATTTTCTCTCTTTTTCTTTCACTCGATTTTCTCTCTTTTTCTTTCACTCGATTTTCTGCCCTTTTCTTTTTCTGCCCTTTTCTTTTTCAGCCCTTTTCTTTCCTTTTCTGCCCCTTTTCCCCTCTCTCTCTCCCTCCCTCTCTCCCACCCTTTTCTTTTCTTTCTCTCTCCCACCCTTTTCCTTTCCCTCATTTATTTGTTCTTTCATAATGTCTCTTCAATTGCTAATTGATGTTAAGCATGGTAGCTACTTGATGCCCAACTACCAGCAGATGTTTTAGTTGCTAAGATGCATTTAGTAAAATAAGTCATTTGCAATTAGTCCTGCATTAGTGTTAGTGTTAAGCCAATTGTCATGGTATCAACGTATTCATTCTGACATGCTTGAGCAAAGAAGGAAGAAAAGAGAGGAATACTTAATATCTATTATGATTTTCAGCTTATTAACCAGAGTGTCTCCTTAGTAAGACTCCCTAAATTAGGTGTTAGAAAATTCTCCTGTGTTCATCTTTTTACACTGTGATCCCTAACCACTGGGCTGCTGAGCATGTACTATCGGGCTGTGAGAAAGATGAAATGAAAACATTTTCTTAAAGGGTTTATTAGTCACTTATAAGTGACTTATAGTTGATCTCATTCTGGTCTTGATTTACACCCCCATCTTCCGTTGGCCAGTGCTGGAGAATATTGTCAATATGAAACCAGCCCAAGGTACAAAAAAGATTGGAAACCTCTACTTTTACATCTTTGGAGAGAATTTTTGGAAAAAAATCCTTCTCCAGGAATTATACATTTTATAAAACTAGAATAAAATTTGAGAATTTTAATATTTAAGAATGAAAAACTTTCGCTATCATGTTGCATAATCATGTTGAATTACTGGATAATGTGTCTACAGTAATAATCATCATCATTTATTTTTGAGAATAGGTCCAGAGTGTTCAGTTTTTTTATGGTTTTGAAGTCCAATCCTTGAAATGTATATTCTTCCATACAGCATGTCTGGAAATTAATGATGTTTAGGTTGCAGATTCATTCTTGTTGCTGTTGGCATGTTTTTTGTTTTCTAAAGTACTATTTGAAGACTGAAGCCCTATATATTATTATGTCCCCCAACGATAGAACAACGAAAATATGGGAATGGAATGAAACAGAGACTAAGTAATATAGCCAATTCAATAGGTCTTATTAGATAGAAGACACCAGGAGAAAGAACTGGAATCACTATGGAAGAGTCTTTGCATTGTAATGAGACACAAGGAGCTATAGACGATGAAAACACCTACACTTGAATATACATGGGAACAATATATGCAATATTCAATCCTCTCTCTTTCTCAGATATATATATATATGTGGATATATATATATGGATATTGTAAAGTCTTACTTTTTGTCTACTTTTATTGGTTATGTTTGTTGTTAGGTTGGTTGCTTAGTATGTTAGTGGTGTTGCCATGGTAATAAAGTGCTTACCTCTGTGAGGAATTTAAAGTTTCAATTAAATTCATGATGATGTCAACCTTTTGAATTGACTTTCTTTCTGGCCTTATTCTATTGCTCGCTGTTAGGATTGAACTAGTTAAATCTCTGGGGAAAAATGCTTAGATGCACAGGTTTCCCTGCTCTCACAGAAAGTAGAGCATTCCTATAACAACTAGAATGACGTAAAATGAAGAAGCAGTTACCATTAATTTATATGGGAAAAATTCCTCTGGCTGAGTCATTGGAGGTTATGGTAGTAAGTATAGGAGAGTGGGATGTTGAACAGAAAAAGAATAGGGTGTGTGCTACCTCTATAATGGTTTGTGGCAAAAAAAGAAGTTGAACACCATTTTTGCCTTTAGCCCTTTCTCGAAAAAGCAAAAAATGTGGCCTTAAGTAATCTTTTAAAAAGCGGGTTCTACCTGAATATGAATTCTATTCGAGGATTTTTTTTTCTATCTTCAAGTGGAAGAATCCATGGTTATGGACTATTCATTATATAAGTAGATTACTTTCCTCTTTTGAATACCTTAGGACAATGACAGCATCTGCTTAACTGTAAAAGCAGGTGGGAATATTTTCAATGCATTGGTTTCTATTCAAATCCCTTGCGGGGCAATACAGTATTGCTTTGGGAGAAATTGGCTAATGTGATCCTCACTTACACTTATGAAGTTTTAACTTTCAAATGACTTGGTGTATCTTATTCATTTTAGTTATTTATGTACATAAATATGTATTAAGAAATGAATATGATCTGATGGAATGATTATGAACTGTGTTATCTTACATAGAAACTTAATGAAATGATCTCCTGTCATCACATGGTAAATGTATCACTCACTCTAGACAACAACGTAGCGATGCTTGTATGATTGAGCTAAGCAGCCACTGGTAATACAACGGCCCAAATAACCACTTTCAGACCAAACTTTGATTTCTATTGTAGCCCTATTTTCTTTAATTATCTATTCTATCTCATATTACAGAGTGAGTTATACATAAACCGTGTAATGAAGGGAGATCATCTTGAATAGGTTTCAATATATAATATAACGCAATTTATAACATATATATATGTGTGTACATATATATATATACACACACACACGCACATGTAAATTCTGTATGTATGTATGTATGTATGTATATTTCATTTATTTTGATTTTATGGATACGAGGTGCCAGTCATGTCATTCAACTACATAGACAGTAGAATAGGTGTGCAAAGTTCAAACTCTGGCCAAGGCAGTTTATGTTCACTTCACACTAATGGTACTCTTCTGGTAAAAATAGCTGGGTAAACTTTGGAGGCAACCAGTCTGAGGGTGGGTCCCATACAGAAATCCCTCGCCAACCTGCTGGCTAAGCATGGCTTTTATGGCACTACGGCACTACCCTTAGTCAGAAACTATGATGTCACCAGACATTTGAGAATTACGACACGGGAGGGCTTTCTCCTTCGGGAGTGAGAAAAGTCTGATGATGATGATTTGTTTTTTGGCTTGTGGCAATGACCAAAAAATGACTGCAATGAATCGAACATTCTTTTATTTGAACTTCATAATCAGAAAGGAGCCACTATTATGAAATTCTTGAATATATTATCAAAATGTGTAACATATTATAGTGCAGAATATGATTTTATATATTTTTTTTTTTTCCTCATTTCTAATTTCTAATTTTGCAACCTGGCAACTACTTGATATCTTTGATAAGAGCATCATGGATATGAAATGTATGTTCAGTTGAATCGAACAAACATAGCTACTGGAGATGGCGAAGGGTTCTACCCTTTTCTATTTGTGTGTTCCAGCTCTCCTGGCCATACCGTTTTGTTTACTCAATACTCCACTAGACCCCTTCTAAAAAAAAATCTCTCTTTTTTTTTTTTTGATCTTTAGAAAAAAAAGCTCTTTAGGGGCCTCGTCTCAAAGGGGTTAATTAATGACCTCTAGATTCTCCTGAATCTACATGTTTCTTTACTCTTTTTTAGATGTTTATAAGTTGAAGACGCCAGAGAAAATTAAAAAAAAATAGAATTTATTCTGATCATATTTATTCTTTGATGGAATTTTTTTTAAGTGATTTCTAATTTTGACGCTACAGTTGTTCAATTATTGACTGTGTTGGCAAGTTATGTTAGCATTTAGATAACCGTGTATCTAGGAACTTATTCATCTACCAATATTTTGAATTTAAGGAATTGGAGTGATCATCCAATAAGCCCCTTCCCTTTAATATTCTGAGTATTACCGATGTGTATTCTTTGATGTCTCGAACATTATGTAACCTTATGTATGTAATCATCAATATTCTTGTATGATAACTGGTATAATACCTGTCTAAAATGATGGGATTATTTACATATGGCTCAGCTCTTCTCTCTATAAGAGCAGCTATGCTCTCAGCCTAAGATCAAAGTGTTTTTCACCAGCTCTCTATCTAGGATCAAATGGTAGTATCTGTATGCTCATTGAAAAGTGTTACATACTGACAAAATAAATATATATGGATACACATTGCATTTTATATACATGGATTATTACATTGTTTCTATAATTTCATGTAGTTAAGTCAATACCTCCGTGACCTAATGATGAAAAAAGCATTTATTTTTCAATATAATCTCTTTCCTCATCAATGCACATGAACCAACCCTTCTCCATTAATCACATAGATCGAACATTATGCAGTGAAAATTTCTTATCAAAATTCAGCTACAGACTTATTGATCCACCCTCGTATGTAATTGTACCTCCATTGTATTTATTTTTTGAAATTTTTTAAACCACAAAAACAATATGTCTAGACGTAGGATAGGACTGAGTATTCAGGTTTATGTTCTTTATGTTGCAAATTCCAATTCAACTGATCAGAAAATAATAGAGTAGATATTTACAGTCAGCGATGGGTTTTCGTTTATTTCTATGCTAATCAAGAAGGTTCTGCTCTTCTACTTCAATCTAAAATGTTTATTGTTGTATGTAGTTATTAAAACAAAATCCATAAATGAGTAATCTATATTTTTGTTGTATTAAAACAAAATCCATGAATTAGTAATTAACATTGCTTTTGTTTTGCTGGATTGAGTAAGCATTTAGTAGCAGATGTCACCAGTGTCTTAAAAAACAAAAAAAAACTTGACCTTCTGGAATGAGTTAAATCTCAGTCCAAAACAAATCGCAAACACACCCTAGTTTACATAAGTAAAATATTTCTCCTGAATGCCTGAAAGGAATTTTTTTCTCTTTTGATTTTAGGTGTTTTCAATCCATTTAGACATTCAAACGATCCGGAAATATGTTAGTTTTCAGAAAAATAATTTTATTAAAGTTTTTACTAGGGTGGTCTTATTTTACAATGTAACTATAATGCTAAACTGTACACTTATTTCTGCGATTGTTAAGGAAGTACGGCTTAAATTTTTAAAATGGTGCAAGGCGCATGTTTAAAAAATGAAAATGAATGCGATTTCATACAGAATAAAATCAAACTAAAGGGAAGATAATTTGAGCTGTACTTGAATGGAAATGACTGAAAATAAGTGCCCAGTCAAGCATTATAATTACATTGTAAATAGACCCCGCCCTGCCTTGTAAAACTATGAAAAAAAAACAACAAATTTCCGGATGGTTCAAAGGCCTAATGGATTGAAAGAACCTAAAATTGAAAAAAAAAAAAAAAAAAAATAGAATGTTCTTTTGGGGTAATTATTTTATGTATGCAAACTAAGAAATCACGTTTCTAACTTCCATATTTGATTATTTCCGTCAGTTAAATATGATTGAACTCCAAAATCTTTATTCACCTATTGTAACATCTGCTTTGAGGCAATGCAGGAGATGGGAATAATGTTTTGGGTTATTTGACCCGTGTAGGTACCTCTCGGATACTATTTGTATGTCGTCACTTGAGTGAATCATGCTTTTTGACATCTCTATTAATAGAATTTCAAAATTAAACGCAGGTGCAATATAACCCTGTTATGTGATCGATGTGGTCCATAAAATATCATTGCAAAAATTAGCGGGGGTTGTGCTAGATCTAGGTTTTAGAAAACCAGCATTCAAACTGACCTGATGCTAATTCTTTTAACAATCCTTACCAACAAAAGCTTAATCAATATTTAGATAAAAATCAAATAAATTAAGAAGATTAATGGATAAAATAATGATTTCAATTGGAATAAATTAAGGAAAATACTATCAAAAAAGATGGAAAGAAAACACTAAATTGATTCTGACTCTCCACGTTATATCCAAAAATCAGTGTTTTACTTTATATAAATAAATGCTCCTACAGTAAGATTGTGAAACTAGTGATTTTATGAAATCCCTGTTAAGAGATTTCATGAAATATTTAGTTTCACAATCTGTGGTAATATTATGACACTGACTATCAATACTGTAATAAGCTTGATCATCATAGGGCTCCCGCTTACTCTGGCCTTGTGTCAAATGAAGTTGAACTTAATGATTATCAAGTATATTCTGCTTCAGCATTTACAGTGTAAATACTGCTTAGTGAAGATTGAACTTGCTATAATAGTAATGATTAGCATCACAAGCCTATTAAACATTATTACTACTCTGATAATGAAACTAAGGATTTCATGAAATTACTGAAATGTTCAGGGATTTCACAAAATCACTAGTTTCACCATCTCACACTAACATATGTAGGAAATAATCATTTTTCTAAGTCAATGATCAAATTACTCGCACACACGTGTTGATTAGATTTGCTTAGTTTCAACATGTTTACGTGTGTGTGTGCGTGCGTGCGTGAGAATCATGAGTGCCTTGTCAGGGTTAAACAAGAGAATATCTTATCCACTGGTTGCGGAATTTAGAGGCAGTGAGCAGGAGGGAAAGAGATGCAATGTGCCGTCAGTTGCCGTGAGCAACAGGAGGAGATCAATAAGTGCTCGGCTGACTCATTAGATGCAAGGGCAGGGACAGATGCTGCACGTGTGGGTGCAGATACAGGGACACTCATACACAAGGGAAGAGTGGGGGGGACAGGTATTTACATACAAATAACATCTCCCCACGCACATGGAGCTATAAAGAAGACTCGATAGGGGGTGGAGATAAAAATGGACGCACTTGAATAGCTATTTATACTAAAAATATCATAACTATATTCCATATGTATACATGTTCATAAACGCACCAATATTTTATAGAATTGATTGCATATGCATTTTTGTGTCTTGCTAAGTATTGTAGGGAAAGAAAGGAGAGAATTGCAATCAGCGAAGTTATTTTTAGGGAGAAGTCTAGGGGTGGGTAGAATCAGCAGGGGAAAGAATTTTGAGGGATTAGGGTGTGAGGGAAGGTACACGTAGACCCCCTGATTTGGGTTTATACTAAAGAGCACAAAGACTCCATTCATAGAGAACACACATTCCCAGATTTTGTACTGGCTTATTCATGACAAAATACTATTCAATCATGTATCCATTTTTTTTTTTTTTTTTTTTTTTTCTTTTCCCTCCTCCTAATACTACTAAACTGCCCTGGTTAGATCTGAAATGGTTCTGCAAGTGAGATCAAAGGGAGATAATAAGGGTCATTTAAATGTTCTTTGCTCAAAATGATTTCTATTAGTAATTCTATCATTATCTTACTTCACATCTTAAACATGCCTTGTATACGATCTGTTTTTGCACTAAAACGCCCATATCCACTCAAAGGTATACTATGGTATCTCTTTGTAATTGTATGAAGAATAACAATGCAAGCATACAGTAGCTTAGAAAGGTGTGTACATATATATATATAGAAAAAAAATCTGTTCTCGACTACATGGAGGTACTCGTGCAAAAGATTGTAATATGTATTTCAATAAAAGATGATGTGCATGTGCACTTACACCTGCACAGGTACCCACCCAATCATACATGCATTAACAGGCCTCATTTCTTACTTGATTAGAGAATGAGCTAATGAGCTATTTGATTGGATTTGAAGTTTAAAAACACATGCTTGTCATTCTTCCTTTTTCTTTTTTTTTTCATTTAGAAGAAATTAGCATTAATTGCATCTTGTTTAGTAGTTTGAGAAGTGTTTAGCAATAAAATGGCTGAAGTATCAGCACCTTTAAATCTTTTATGCATCTACTTGTATAATGAACAGTGACTGGCATAAAACGAATTATGAAAAGAAGGTTCCTGTATTGAAAAAACCCTCTTTGGTGTTGTGTGACTAGAAATCATATATTCACCTACCTTTCAATAACAAACCATAACCCAATTTAGCGTCTCACACTCATGAGTCATTTGTATATCAAGAGTTATTATTTATCAATAATATACTGAACTGATTTTTGCTGTAATTATAATTTGCTCAGGAAAAAGAATAAGCTTGGCTGCGCTAGGGTCAAACTCCTTTGTTTCAACAAATACAAAATAGGTAAACAAAACTGAATTCATTTCTCTATACAATGTCATTCCAAAACTGTGTGTCCCAATTCTGTAAATGGGACTTGCAAACCTTAGCATTGCAAAACAAGTTGACCTTTATTGGGCTTGAGAAGTGGGAGAGAATCAATCTTCAGTTTTTGCATATGTCACTGTTATTTGGTCTGGTCATCATTGTTACATATGAAAATGAAGTCAAAACTCAATATACATATACTCAAATCTTCTGCTATTTTGATGGATATTTTTAGATAAAAGATACATATATAGTACATATTTTTTTATTTTATTTATTTATTTTTTCCTAGATAGTTTAAGATGAAAAACCTTTGTTTTTTGTTTTTAAGATGGCTTTTTTTAAATAATTAGTTCTGGTACGGGCTCTGTCGATTCATTTAAGCAAGGTACAGATATTTATCAAGTACTCAATTAATTTTTGATGTGATTACAATTTGCTAAAAAAATAAAAAGATGAAAGAAGCCAAGTCATCTTAAAGTCAGCATGTATGTTTTCAGCTTTCCTATGTTGAATTCAATATTTTATTCTTTGAATAGCTTTTCTGAAATAGTTTTTCTAGTTTAAAAATTTTAGCTGATGGAACTGTTGGTTGTTTGGTCAACTGACACATTCAATTATTTCAATGTGCTTATTTGATGATTCATTTTTTTCTTTTTTTTTTTTTTTTTTTTTTTTTTTTCTACAAAACCTATAAAGGCAGCTACAAAGACTCTTGAATTTTGACTCAAATGTTGACCCATCCCCCACTCTCACTCACTCCAAAATATTTTGCCTGGAAAATAAGAGAATCATCTGGTCATAAGATCAATTGATTTTTTTTGTTGTCTTTTTTTAGATCAGCCAGTTACTCATAAAGGATATGTTTTTAACTGGAACATTTGGAATATTGCAGATGTAAGACCGATTAATAATTTGATAAAGATCCAAAGGAAATAGTATGATGCAATTATCAACCAACAGTTATTTTTTTTTTTTTTTCTTTGCTTTAAACTTGACAAAAGCAGCAACGGACAGACTTTTAATGGATTCTCCTATTTTATAACAACTGGGTCAGAGAGACACTATCTGAAGAGAGATAATTAATTCATCAAGAGACAGTACAATTTCCTTTGCTTTTTAATAAAAAATAAAAACTCATAAAACACTCAAAAAGGTTTCTCATGTAAATTGATTGTGTCTTTGCCATTTCACATAGTGAGGAAACCTGTAGGTCTTCTGTAAATCAAACTGTCAAAAATTGGGGGATAGATATGAGGTAATGATTCTGATATTCCCATTCCAGTCCAATTAATACCTTGACTGAATAAGTAAGCTCAGCAGGAGTGAAGTACTTTATGCTCAACCAATATTGGTCACCTATAACTCATTTGTGTCAGGAATCATTATTAATCCTTCAAGCATGTATATGGTATTCAAAAGAAATTGGTTCTTGAGGGAAATGAGGAACAAGATGCAATGAGTGGCATTCAATTAATGAAGTATTTGAGTAATACATTGCATGAACTTTATATGAAACTTATATAGATTGATCCAAGTATGGTTCAGACTATTGAACTTGTTATTTGTGTTGCTTTTGTTTCCTCACAATCCATTGTGCTGTGTTCTTTACATATACCAGCTGTAAGAGAAGGGTTCAGTTTTGTTTTGTTTTTTCACAGAAAGAAGTTAGTGACTAATATACTGACAGATTCTTGTATAAATTGTTTCAATTTTTTTGTTTTTGCTATTGAATTTTTTTTTTTTTCTTTCCAGACCGTTTTGATCATCATTGTCCTTGGGTTGGAAACTGTGTTGGAAGAAGGAATTACCGCTACTTTTACCTGTTCATATTGTCATTATCAGTCCTATGTATCTACATATTTGCATGTGTATTGACACATCTTATATTACGTGAGTATTCATTCTGCTTACTGCATTCAATCTTTTTTACATCTTGTTAAGACTCTTTAGAAAAATATCACTTTTTCCTTTCCATTTTTTTTCATATTTACTTTGTTGTTATTGATTTCCTTTTATTTTTTCGATTCTGACTCAAAACCAATTTACTAAATCAAAGAAAAAAATTGTGTTACATTGACTGATAAAATGAAAAATATGGCTCAAATTCATTTTAGTCTTTATCTCCATTTCATTGACGAGTTCATTGCTATCTTGGATAGTGCAATAAAATAAGCACATCCTCTGCTCAGTGCCACAAAGCATTTCTATAGCTATTTATAATGCCTTGAATAAGACCAGGGAATGCCCAGATGTGTGTTTGTATGGCTATGAACATCTTCAAGACACCAATTACTGCGATGCTTAGCAAAAGTGATTCAAATTCTTGTAGCAGCCAAGGATGTCATCCCCCCCCCCCATTGTTCTAGAAAAGTAATGAATGTGACCTATTTCCATTCCTTGTTAAATCAGTCATTTTGACAATGTTTTGGCACTGATACATTAAGAGTACAGGCTTTTTTTTTTTTTTTTTTCTTTTTCTTTGCACTTCCTGGTTTGATATCCATGCTAACTGTGAACAAGTTAATAGGGTCTTTTGAGTAAGATTTTAAAATGGGATCATTGGTTTTTGTTTCAATTGAAATAAATTACTTGGTTATATTTTTCTTCCCACTATAATCCATTCACTGGCTTAAATCTTAGTTTGTGGGGGGTGATATCATACTCTCACTTCCACCATATTTGAAGGACTCACTGCTACTATTCTTAACTCCCTAACTGTTTGTATTGAGATAAGCATTATACCAGTGCATTGGACGCAGGGTAGTATTTGCATAGTTTTTTTAATTTTCCCTCAAATGTCTGTCTATCGCGACTCACGACATGGATCCCCAGAGATCACATGTCTAACCGAGGCCGGCAGAGTATTAGATGGAGAGACAAGCTAGACAAATTCAGGAAGTACTGGCTCTGATAGAGAAGTATGGCGAATCCTGTGGATGGTCTATGTCCAACCACAGACGTTAAGAGATTGATGATGATGATGGTATATGAAAAAATATTAATATTTGCCTTGGCTCACAATTTTCAGTATGGCCAAGTGAAAATTCAAAAAAAAAAACATTTATTAAGTGTTTACTTTTTTCGGGTCTTCCTTTCTCTCTCTTCCCGTAAACATCTGAATTGAATGCTTTGATATTAATCAAAGAAGGTTTTAGGCCGCAGGAAGGGAGCTTTTTTCTTTTTTCTTTTTTCTTTTTTTTCTGCAGAACTAACCCTGACCAACTGATCCACTGGTCAGATCTGATTATCTTCTCCCCCTCCCCTTAATGAGCTTTCAGCTGATTAGTTCTCACTGCTTAATCCATCGTTATTGAAAGACAGTGGGTCATGTTTTCTCTACATATCAGTTCTCAAGTATCAAATTCAGAACTCAAATATTTCTTGATGGAACATTACTGTTGCAATTTGTATCATTATGTTTTGATGACTTTGTTTAATAAGTTATCGTAATTGTTTTTTTGTTACACAGACAAACAGATGCTTACATTACCCATAATATCACAGGTAGGACTTATTAAACAAATTGGTGCAGAAATGATAAAAGCCAAGTGAGTGCAGGTATTGGAATAGTGAAAAAGAGGGTTCAAATACTGTTCTGTATTGAAAAAAGCAATCACAATAATTTCATCCCTCCTCCTCTTCCAGAATATTCTGTGCCACTATATTTATAATCACTAGAAACAAATTTGATATATTTGCTCATAAAATCCTACCTGTGATATCATGGGTTTCATAAGCAGCTGGTATTGAATTAATTTGTGGTGCATCTCTACAGTAGTTTTCCATTATAACATAGTTGCAAGGGTTCAGAAAGCTAACTTGGTTATAGGTTGGTTGTGGGCTGGGGTGTAATGGGCAATATTCAAGAGCTGGTAACAAGTGAATGAGAGCTAACATAATCTAAAAACTGAGATTTGAATGAATTAACAGTTCATTAAAAATACCACCAAAATGATAATACATATATCAAATTTCAGAATTTAAAAAAATCATTTACATATTCACATAAATGACTTTTGCAAGTGGAATTGTTTGAAATTAAATTGTTCCTTAAGAAAGTGCCTGCCACAAATTAGCAATATGTATACAAGACAAATTTACAACTTGTATTTCTAATGATTTGACTCCTTATGAAAGAACTGAAGACATTTAAATAAATGACATTGATAAATAAAATTAGATATAAGCAATAATTATATACATTTGTTCATATTTACTAGACATCCTGGCCTTGGTTTCACTTATGACTTGTATCAGAAAGAGACTAGAAGATTTGACTATTATTCATTGATATTGTGACTCCTTGATTTAGATTATAAAAATGATATTTAAAGATCTATTTCCGTTTACATCCCATTCGTCTCAGCTAATTTGCCTATCACCTTGACTTGGTATTATAATCTTTCAACTTAAGTATTGTTTTAATATTTGCATACGTTCTATATTACCATCTCTATTAGGATTTCATTGTAACCCTCTTAAAAATCAAATCAGGTGAGATTAATTCACTCTGTGATGCTTTAATTTCTACTTAGGATAAAAATTGCCTTAATCCTGGGATTATTTTTTTCGTTTCTCTTTAAAGCACTGTTTGAAAAGTTTACAGTAACAAAAATTATTTCAAAGTAATAATTTTTTTGCATGTTTGAATCAAAGTGAATTTAAAGAATTTTTAGTGCATGCATTGCCAAATTGTGTTGGTTACACAAGTTCTCATACAATCACCAAAGTTGAGTAACATTGAGCTTAGTCATTACCTAGATGGGTGACCAACTGGGTATAGTAAATGCTGTTAGCAGCTGAGGATAATGTAGAAAGCCTCCTCGGGCAATCATGTTAATCCTTGTTGGAAGAAGCTGATCTCTACACTATGCTCAATAATGTAAGCCTTAATAGGGCTGAAGGGATCCATCTACCTGACCACTTCACCTATAGCTGGGGTCAGTTAGTGGTTTCATGCTCTTCTCAAGAGCATTAGTGAATTACCTAAGCTGGAATTTGATGAAACTGCCTATTTATTATTACTTGCTAAGGACTTAGGTAATATATGAATAACTGAATGTGCAGGAAGCAAACGCGAGCAGTGTATGTTGTTGCCTTTTAAATACCACATTGTTCCACCTAAACAAAATATTTTGTTCCTGTCTACTTTGGTCTGCAGCACTCTCAGATGGCAAACTCTCTTCTCCGCTTCCTTTAGTAGTTAACCATTACATATGGTAACTTTTGAGTTTTAAACAAAGACAAATCATAACCTCTCTAGATCTTCCATTCTTAATGGAGACTATGTGGCCCCTTCGGAAGCCCTGGCACATTTGAAGGGGGCCATAAACGGAAATGATGGATGAATATGTGTCCATCTATTCATGTTGTATCCCTGTTGCCTTGAAACCATAAAAGAACCTTTAAGGGGACTGTGGCCAAAAAAGGGTTCAGAATGGTTGCTCTAGATTTGATAAAGTTTTCATTTTTTTCAACCCAAAGGAAATAGAAATAGAAAGCTAGTTATGATCTAATTTTATTATTACTCTAAAGGTTTCTGAATTAGTGATTCAAGATGTGCCAAAGTTCCCTTGGTTAAGCAATGTTAATCTTTGGGTAGAAATGATTTGAATGACTCAGATTTTTTTTATGTATAGTGGCTATGCATATGAGAGCTTTCTCAGAACTGGTGAAAATATCTTTCTGAAAAAAAGGCTTCAATTTGAACTCTAAAATTGGTGCTATGGTATGAACTGGATGTTTTGAGTTGATTTTTTTTTTTTTTTCCTAAAGGAGATAAATGTAAAATAGCTTTATATATATGTGTGTGTGTAATATTTTTACTATTTTGCTTAGTAGTTACTTTGTTGGTACAACTATGTACAGTGGTCCAATTCTAAAATAGCTCCTCCTAAGTGGCCATCCTGCATATTCACTGCTTTTTCTTGGCTAGAACAACAATTTCAATTTACTTATGTATGGCCACCCTGGGTAGACAGCTGGAGAATACATTTTGTGGCAAAAACATTTGTCTCTACTTTTACTTGTGCCCAAAGATAGCCAAGTTTAGAATTAACTGTGACTTTGAAATTAATCTTAATGATAAAATGTGTTGCACTGCCTGGAAGCTGACTGTTGAGCGCATTCCATAGTAAAGTGAAGATTGCATAATACTGGATTACAAAAAATAAGGTGACTATTTTGATTCTTTCAGACCACTGTCTTTTTTTTGGGGGGGGGGGGGTCAAATTGTTATAATCAACATGCTAAAAAAGTGACAATAATTATTGCAACTTCTTTGATCAATGAGAAGTCAGATATGGTATAAGCAGTTAAAACTTCAGACACAGGAAAGAAATAGAAAAAACAGTCGTCTGAAAGAATCAAAATAGTCAGCTTATTTTGAACCACCCTGTGTATGGGGGATAAAATTTCTTGTTAATTCGCAGGCAGTGGGGTTGCATTGAATAAATACGATATCTGAAATAGTTTGGCCTTCTGCCAAAGTTGACATAATCCAATGGTTATCTTGAATAATAACATAAAAACTTGAACAATTCAGCGAAGTTTTATTTTTTTTATTGAATAGTAAAACTTCCTGTTTCTTCCTAGCTTGTTACAAGCACTTAGTGGCCATATACACCATGAAGAAGTGGGAAGTACCAGATATCGTAGTGTGTACATGTTTTTCAAAAGTTTTTCCTTCTCCTTCTTTGCTAAAAGCTTCTCATATTACTCTGAGTGTCAGGAGAGTGTTTCCAAGCCATTTCGTTGGTTGAAATAATCACAAGACTTGACTTGTGGCTATGTAACTTTAAATTTAACATGACTGGGTTATCAGTTTCCAGTACCAGGCTTACTTACATTGTTGTAGCATTGATTAATTGCTGGAGACTTGTTCAGCTATTTTTGGTTTCCACCTAGAAAATCTAAATTAAAACTATTTATTCAGGCAGGATGTTGTGAGTGAGTCTGTTATATATATTATATATATATATATATATATATATATATATATATATATATATATATATATAATATTGGAAAGTTTCATAAGAGTTCACTGGCCTCTAATTGTTGAACAAAAATGTTAATTACTTTTGTAATTTCATATAGGTTTAGTTAAGATGTCCTAGGAAATTTCTTGCGTATGCATATATACACACACACACACACACACAACACGCTTTGATTTTCACATGTGTTTGAAGGTGCAAGTGGCCTAATGCATGCGCAATGTACTTGGCAAACTCCTGCTGAGAGGCTTTATGTTCACTCCACGCTAATCCCCCTGGGAAAGGCATGAATTCATCTCTTATTCCCTCCCTCTTCAAAGCATGTTGATATGGTTCAGTTCTTAGATAATGGTATTCAGCCTGCATTGTCTTGGTTGGTATTTGGGAGGTTTCCACTCCAGCTTCTTCAGGTCCAGATCAAAGATGTCCTTTGAGGAATGATGGGGCTCCTTCCTCATTAGGTTTTCCAAACCAATTTAGCCTTTGGCAGGTGATCAATACGGAAGCGGGGATCTGTTTGATTTGTTGTCAGATGGTATCGTTCCTTACAAAGCAAAACCATTCAATACCAAAGAACATCCACTGCAAAAATTGCATGTCAAATACATCAATTCTTCTGTTGTCCTTTTGCCTTATTAACAAAATCTCACCACCATAAATGAGAAACAATAGTATAAAAAAAGTTATGCGTGGGCAACTTTATCTTCATGGATATGTTCCTTTTGTGCCATAGTTTTCTTTCTACAATTGCTACAGCTTTGGCAATCCAATATCCAAGGATATTTAATGATCAACATTGCAATCCCCTGATAAATTCACTCCCGATAGTCAAGAACTACTACTACTACTTACTTGCCATGTGTTTATTTACGCTTCAAAAAAAGTTGGTTAATCTATTAATTTAGTTCAATTGATTACTGGACAAACAAGTTTAGAAAAAAAACAGTTGTTTTTACTCAACTAGCATCAAAACATTACTTTTCCTCAGAGTAGTTACTAAATTCACATACTTGGGCTGTTGTTCATCTAAAAAGAATTCTAAATTTAGAATGCATTTTTATTTTTATTAATATTGTGCCTGCCAGACTGTAGCACAAGTGATTTACAAGGATATTTGGAGGACTGAGGGAGTCTTATATCCAACAACTTTGATGAGCCTAGCAAGCTGTACGTGGATCATGGTAGATTTCACAAGTAGAAGAAAGAATTGGAATAGACAGACAAAAGTGATGCAACCTCAGTCTCAGTTCCCCATGGCACCTCCAGTGAAATTGAAAGATTGGGGTGGGGGGGGTACACTCATTGCAACTCTCTCAAGCCCCATAAGTGCCCATATTGTGTTTTAGTTGACAACGACCCAAATAATTCCAGCACATCGGACATAGTGTAATGTTCGCATTTTTTTTTTTTCTTTCAATATCATTGTACATTGATTAGATTGGCCTGTCTTAAATCTTCCAAATTGCTCGTATTTCCTGTTAATCTCATCTAAGATGATGAGACTGAGATTTGTGTGTTCAAGATTTTTAAAAAACTTTTTAATTGAACTCTGGGACTGAAACTCTAGCAAGATGAGCTTGTGTGGTTCTACCAATCCTCAAATCCAGTGTGCACAAACACTTCTGGTTCAAAGTTGGAAAAAATATACCAGCCTCCTTTGAACCTATCCTACCTTTGAAGTATTAAGCTAAAGTGAGGTTAGAACAGGTAGTATTAATTCTCTGAACCATGCTCTGGAGAAACTTTCGGCTAACACAGATTCTTCAACCTTTGTTATTGGATCATTTGATAACAATGCATTCTCACCCGACACCATATTGACTTCTAGGTTCATGCTACTTCAAGTTTTGTAAATTGAAGTTTGTTAATCCTTGCCCTTATAAATGTAAAATGTGCATACAAAGGCTCCGAAATACAGAAGTCTTACAACTGCCCCCTCGAACTGTGAACCCTATTGTAAACAAAATATATGAACCATAACAGTAGGAAATGTAAGATTATAATTTATTCAATTGCTTATTTACTAGAGAAAATGAACTATAACAATATGAAATGTAAGATATTCATTTATCTGATTATTTATTTGCAAGATCTAATGACATGTAGCCATCAAAATAGATTTGGAAAATGTATTTTCCTAGTTGTCACTTCATCTCCTTACACAACAAAAATTGAGTTTTTCTTCCTTTTTTGCTTTAAGGTTTTTTAAAAGTAGATTGATTTTTCCAGATCAGATTCTTGAGTGCTTCAGCGAACTAAGATTCTGGAGGCTATACCATGTCCATTGTAGCCTTACAGGTGGCTCATGAGGTTGATATGTGTTGTGTCCATTGCAACTGTGCTAATGAAGTTAAGGTGAAGTATGGTGCGTGAATGACTGACCTGACCCTTTAAACCAAGGATAAGATGCTCGGAGCATCCAAGTTCCAAAGTTGTAGGTGTTCTATTGAAGGAACCTTAGTCTTCAAACAATGATGGTGCCAAATTGTGTAAATTTGCTTTTTCCTTGTGTTAACTCAGCTGTATGTAATTACCTTTTGTAGGGAGTTAAACCCATTCACTGCTTACTTAGCAATTGGTCAGTCCAGTGCAACAGATGAGATAACTCCTCTTACAGTTATCTGTTATTCTTTCATAATCAAGAGAATGTGGCAAAAATATGTCCCTCCTTGACATCTAAATTAGACGAATTTGAGCATCTGAGGAAAACCCCTGCTTCTAACAGTTATTTCCCCTCAGCAATTCCTTCAACAGCTAAGATGCAAAACCTCATCAGCAAAAAAGTGAAGTATGTTTACAAAATGCAAAACGGAGAGTTGATAAGTGTAGATGCACGTCTCTAAGATATTTTATACTTGTTTAAACTATTAGAAAATTTTATTCTAACTTTATCTATATGTAAAGTGAACGATTGGGAATGAGACAAACTCAGGATTAAAAGTATGTGGAAACTTCCTTGTTGATTAATTCACAGATTAATTAGTATGCTATACATGTTTAGGGAAATATTAGTGGCATGTGTATACCTCTGAGAAATTAAAAGGTTAGGTTTCCGTTGAAAATAGCATCAGATGTTTTGCTTTGAAGGTAAAAATGGAAGACCAATATGAGGATTCGTGGGAAGCCATAGTGGTGAGTCAGGACTGTTTTATGTCTTTGAAAGAATCTGGTGGTTTGATTGGATTTCTGTTGGAAGTGGTAGTATTTATGGGTATTTTATCAGTTGTCTTCATCAAAAGTGGTGTGCATTCTTAAGAATTAGTTATTATGAATATTGGGAACCTAGGTAATGGTTTGGTGTTGAGTTAATTGCATACTTAGTAAGGTGGAGTAGAGTCTTTGCGTATATGTGTTTATATGTGAAATTGACCGTAGGTGAATATATAACTTTACTTGTTGGTTATCAGCAGTGGAGTAGAACTGTAAGTGTACTAATAGTATATCTGGGTGTCTAATGGGGGTGAAGTGTTAGAAATTATTTAAAAGTATTCCAGTGATGGGCTATGGGGTCAAGGCTATCTCTAGTAGTAATGAAGGTGGTGGGATATAGGTTTGAAGGGGTCCTTGGTATGTATGATTGAGTAGCAGTTGGGAAATGCATGTTCTGTATCCCTAATGGTCATTATAGATATTTTGAAAAGTCAGATAGCTTGGATTAGTAGAAGTAAAATGGACCATACATAGGTGTCTATAGATAGAGGTCTGGGTGACTACATGAGACTTTCCCAATGTTTGGTATGCATAAAAGAGATAGGTATAGATAGGGTGAGATAATTTGTAATATTAATTATATATATAAGTGGGTCTGGATTATATAGTTGGGGTTGTTGTGGGGAATCAAAGTATGTGTATATCAAGGGTTGTTTGGCTGTATGTATATGGGCCTGGGTTGGAGTGTAGTATTAGTTGCAGGTATGAAAAAGGTGAGTTAGTAAGCATAGAGTAATTGGGAGTGAGAGGATTATGGGGGTTAGTTTGGTGTGTTTAGGGTTGTTGAGTCTGTTTGTGTTCTAAGTTCATTAATCCACAAATTCTCATGTTGTTCCAGAATTTTAGTTGTGGCCAGGGGTACTGAAGTTGGGAGTTGATTGGATGATTTAATCCTGTGCCTATAGTTATCAATTTTAATGTTGAACTGCTACCCCATTTTGCCTATGTATTGCAGTTTGCATTCAACATTTTAGGTGGTAGATGCCATTTTTACCTCTGCAGTTAGAATTTTATATGTGTGTGTGTGTATATATATAATTGTATTTTTCAGAAATTCTGTTGTATATATCAATTGATTTGTATGAAAATAGACCCGTTTTTATGATGCAATGAAGACTTCCTATTTTCATCAATTTTTCACTAGAAAAACCTGGCACAGGAATTACATTAGAAATACACTTGGCAGCAAAGAAGTTTAATAATCATCAATAATTAGATCAGATAAGTAATTACATGCTGAAAATTTCATAAACCAAATGTTTTAGTAGCAATTTCGTTCCAAACATTTCTCTCTTATTCATTTTGAAAATAAGTTGATTTGTTTGACAATAAAACAATCATTTATTATTAGGTCATAGAAATAATCACTTGATAAGAAATTCATAAACCAACTTGAGAGTGCCTACCTCTGTCAATGGTGCTGCCAGGGGAAGTAATTGTATCCCAAATTCAGTCACTTCCCTGTATCCAATGACCCATCTTTCCACAAAATTTCATTGAAATTCATTATGAACTTTTCGTGGGATTATGTAGTGTAGACATATATCTGACAGGGGAGATAATTTTGCATGGATTCGCACTGAAATCTAATAACATCTTCTTTACCATATTGCTCATTCTCCCACGAAATTCCACTAAAATTTATTGAGAACCTTTGGAGATATTGTGTGGACAGTCATGAGTGTGATCTTTAAAAAAAACAGAAAAATATCACTAATCGAGAAAAATTCCTGGATCCACTTCAAAATTGAATCATTTCTTAGTCTGTTGCCCACCTTTCCATTGAATTTATTTGAAATTCATTGAGTTCCTCTAGAGATATTGTGTGAACAGACAGAAAGAAAGACACTACCTAATATGTATATTTTGTCGGCAGAGGTAGAATATTTTAGTATCATTTTTTTTGTTGCAGATCTTTCTTCCTATCACTTCTTCATTTCATACTGACTCTTCTCTTGTCTATTGTTGCTAGGAGACACAAAATGATGCATGAAATTCTGCTTTCAATTGGATAGGCTAATAATTTTTCCCCATTCTCCTACAGAATACCTTTTTTTTTTCTTCATGTAAAGACCAA
The DNA here is from genome assembly GCA_963457665.1 of Thysanoteuthis rhombus. NCBI lineage: Eukaryota > Metazoa > Mollusca > Cephalopoda > Oegopsida > Thysanoteuthidae > Thysanoteuthis > Thysanoteuthis major. The sequence goes on from OY735229.1 coordinate 45,036,719, forward strand.
TGGTACTGCAACCACTTAGTATGAGTAAGTAACCCAGGAGTTGTTGGCAAATAGCATCTATCTTTCTGGTGACCTCTTGACTGGCTGCTTGGCTGGCTCGCTAGGATGTTAATAAAAACAATAATCAACATAAGCAGGTTAGACTCTCCCGTGTCTTATGTACTACAGGGAATTAGGTTCTTTTCTTATATCAAAGCTTGTGCTTGGGTAAGCAATTGCTTACGAACAGGGAGAAAATTGACAGTTGTGTTTATTTTAACATCAACATTTACCTACAATTTTAGACTAAAATTCTAAGCATGTTTTTTCTTATTCTTTAACGTCTTACTCTTTTGAAATGTTGAAGTGTTTTTATTTTGAATCTTTCATATCAATTTTAATTATGATTGATTATAAACAAAGGACTTTGATCAATATTTTTTTTAATACTATTCTTTCATTCTATATATCACTGTATATGCTGGAATTTAAAACAAATTGTTTACTAAGGTATTTGGGGGGATCTACCGCTCACTGCACTCCTCCAAGACACATAACTGTCCATATTGAGCTTTTGTAGACAGCCACCTAGTCATAATACCACTGCATTTGCAGAGTTGTTTTTTTTTGTTTTTTTTATTTTTTCAAATTCCTTGTACTGTCATGGAAAAAATATTTGAGGTCATTCCAATAGAAATTGAGTTTTGAATTTTTAATGAAACCCTGCCAGCATTTTTTTTTTTTTTCTCTCCAGTCCCCTCTGCAGTCATTTATCATCCTACTAGCTATTTGTAAAGTTGTTTACAAACAGAATAATTGTCATTTGTAGATGTTAGACTTCAGAATGTTTTAAACTTGATTTTTAACCTTTATTTTTAACTTCGCCAATCTTCAATTTTATACGAGGATTGCAAAGGTAATAGCTTAATCAAAAGTATTATTCTCTAAATGATCTGACTGATTTCCTTTCAAATCTCCATGATGTAACTTCTGTGACAGTTTTTTCTCTAAAGAAGTTAATGAAAATTGAGTCTTCATTTCACATTTATAACGTTTTTCTTCATTCAAATCAATTAATGTTCTGCAAAATATCTAATGAATGTAAATGCATAAATATGTGTTGAATGAAAGAAAAAGAAAGATACTTTACTGTAAGACTAGTTATCTCATCTGTAGCACTGGACTAATGACTTGCTGAGCAAACAGGTTAAAACTGCTCACATCACAACTGGTGGAGATGGGTTCTACTACCATGTTAATTTTTTCATTCTTATTGACATCTCCATGGTAAAAGCTATGGCTATCATTGTATAAATGTTCATTTAAGAATATTAATAAGATCTCCATGGAAATCTCTATGGTTCATTGAGACATTTGTTATCACTATAACTTGGTGTAAAATGATAGGCTTCATCATGTGTGTGTCATTGATTATTATGTGGTTTGTTGTTTCTAAGCATTGTCGGTTTGAAATCAACTATATAAGTGTTTGTCATTGACAATAGACACAGTTTAGTCTCTATAGCAAGTGATTCCTTTCACTTGGTAACAACATAATTACTACGGAATGAAACCCGAAGACAATCTCTTTTTTTTTCTTTTTTTGACCTTGTGTTGGGGGCGTATGGAAACTGACCACCTAATATCATTCAGTTTCAATATTATTACTATACTAGCATCTGGTCAAAAATGACCAATATTTTAGTATAAATGCATTTATTTGCAATCAAGCGCATACTTCAAACAAAATTTATTTTGTTGATTTTCTGCAACTCTTCATATTTTTAATTTTTTAATGATTTTAAAACATTAAGGCAAGAGGATCTACAATTGAAGAAATCAGTCTGTATGCATGCACCACAATAACTCACTGTATCCCAAAGTTGACATTCACCAAGTATATTACTCAAGGCAGTGCAGTGTTGAGTTTGAAATTTATTTGGAGCAGCAGTTCTTGAGAAATTTAATGAAAATAAATGAAAAATTGGAGATTATTAGAACTTTCTTCATAGTTTCAATGAATTATCTCCCTTGATTTCTACCCTTTAGAATTATCTATTTTAAACATGAAATATATAAGTTGGCGACTGAAAAGAAGTAACCAAAATACTTCGAAGCTGTCGTTTTGTATGATGGGTGGAAAATTATTTTACATGACAATTATGGCAGGCTACTCCATAAATCATAGTCTGGCACTTTTAAAAAAAGGCTCTGCTCTAATTGAGTAGAAGAACTTTTTTATGAGAAAAAAATATCAGTTTTATACATGAAAAGAGAGACAAAAAAATAGGAAATGCCTATATTGAATGAATTGTTTCCTATTTGACTACTGGGTCATCATCACCAGCAGCATTGGTAGTTATAATTAAGTTGCAAACATGAATACAGAAACACTGTACAGCCTTGCTATGCCTCTACTCCTTTCTTTGCTTTTGTTGGCTCTGGTATGACAGAACCAAAAAACTAACCAATAAAAATGACATGGGTTTTTATAAGACCAGTTGTATATATTACCTGTGAAATCATGATCAAGAATTAAACAAATAAGTCAACTTTTATTCACTCTCATGATTATATATAGAGTAACAGAACATTCTGGTGGTAGAGGAAAAAGTGATACAATCACTGTTGTATTTAAACACAGGGTTTGAACATGGTATACATAGGCAAAGCTTAGGGTTTTCTTATCACTGACTTTACTGTTACTCTACCATTTCTCCACTTTTCATTTAGTTTGTTTTTTTGTTGTTTTTTTGCACCCAAAAACCTGAATATTCTTTCATGTTGAATCTTTAACTTTTTTTTCTTTTTTTAAAATTTTTTTTTTTAATTGAAATTTGTTTGAGAATATTTTTGGTTCTCAATCTGTATATTGTTCATTGAAAATTTGAACGAAAGGAATTGACAGTAGTCAGGAATTGAGGCAAGGATTGTTAGCAGAATAAGACTATTGTATGTATGGTTTAGTATATTTAGATCAAGTGTTTAAGGATGAGCTACTAATGCTTATATATCCTGGACGAGATAAAGTATGAAAAGGGAAGTAAAATTATAGCTCTTTCTCTTGTGTATGTGTGATGAGAGAAAGCTATGATTGTGTGATCACTCACGTCATCAAATCACGTCAGAACTATGACTGCAGAATTCTATTGAAATTGATGTATGTCAGGTTCTATGAAATAAATAACTAAAAGAAATACTTGGGTGTCTAGTATAGGAAATGAATCTTGTAAAAGATACTTAGGTCTGCAACTGTCCTACTCAATGACCTATTAGCTGCTGCCCAGTTTGAAGGTTTGTTTTTTGTAACATTCACATTGGAAAATGGTTGTGGACAAAAATATTGGTTTGCCACAACCTGATAATTGGTTGTTGTCCTCTTTAGGATGATTTTGATTTCCCCCTTTTTTTATGACAGTTGACATTTAGCTTTCATCTGACATCACTTAGGCCCATTATTCCTTAACACATAGGCAGACACACCGCAAAGAATTCTGGAGTCTTCCTATGACATCGAGTAATATTACGGCTTGAAAAGTTATCAGTCTCTTCTTCACCCAACTAACTACTCGGTCATTTCTTGTCAGGATTTTATTATATGCGTCGCATTAATCCAGGGTGTCATCCGGTATTCTCACTAGCCATTTATCAGCTAATTCCCAATAGAAACTTATTCCAATTTCACAATTAAGCTGAGCATGTTTTGGGCCATTTTTATCATTTTTCGGAATTTCGGGGGGTGTTTTTGACCATTTTAGGCGGTTTTGGGCCATTAGGAATTTTTCTTTTTTAAATACAAAATGAATACAAATACTTGAAAAGTGCAGACACATTCCTATAAAAACAGTGGGGGAATCAAATTGCTGGCTAACACCCTATAATCATTATGTGGTTTGATCAGACTAATTTTCTCATCTTTGTTGTTTATTTTTCACAAGGTTTTGGCTGTGCGTGCTCCCCTCGAATTAGTTTCAACATTCCAGAATACAGCAGACACCAAGGAAGTCCGGAAGGTACACAGCCGAAACATTGTGAAAAATAAACACCAAAGATAAGGGAAACTAATCCTTATGTATCCCATATTCTAGAACTAGGAACATCCAGTGAAGGCTGGAGGGTGCAGGGCCAAAATGTTATAAACAAGGAAAATAGTCCAACCATATCATACACTATGATTGATACAACCTGTCTTATAAAATCCAGACAAGCGTTGGGAAACTAGTCAAAATAAGTCAGATACAATACTTGTCATGTCTGCATTTTAAGAAAAGTATAAGAAAAAATCTGTTTTGGTCCAAGTCATGAAAGCAGTATGATTTCTAACTTCCCCTGCTTTGCAAAATCTTATCTGTCTGCTTGTGAAGAGAGAAAAATAGGCTGTATAAATGCATAGACTTGATAGATACAAAAAAAAAATATAATTGCTTATTGATTCCTATCAAGAATTGCTGATGAGCAGCAGTTGCAACAAAATCAAACCTCTTCTCTATAACAGCCCCCATACCCTGCCTCAGCCTCTAACAACCATTGCCTGCTCCTTTCTACATTTTATTTATTTATATATATATATATATATATATATATATATATATTAATAGTAGTCATTCTTAATGCTTACTACTTCTCCCTTGAACATAGATAAACCACTCAGGTCAGATTTTATCTTGCCACATCTCTCTTGATCTCTGTTCGTTTTAATTAGAGAAAGATTTCAAATGGGTTGAGGGAACCAGGATTGGTCTCTGCTGTAAAATCTCACTCTTCAAGTGCGTAATTAGACATTTTCATATTTTCTGTGCCGCCTTTATATTTCCATTCTTCTTCCATTTTATTGCCTCAAACCAGCCGAACAAATGGATTCTGTAAAGAAATAGGTAATGTGTAAGGGAATGGAGAAGCTAGTTTCATTTTTTTTTCCCACCCTTTTTCTCCACCTGATTGTGCTACCTTTCAGATTGTTCTCAAGCATTCTCAACAGTATAAATAAAATCTTTACAGGTCTGGTTGGTCACTCTATAGAAACCATCATATGGCCTATCTTTTTTGGCAGCATGCCTTGTTGGGGGTGATCAAATTGAAAAAAATTGGGAAAATGAGGATAAATGAATAAGTTACTTCTATCACCACCTTAGGCGGTGATCCCTAAAGAATATAACTGAATTTCTAACCAACAAGTGTGGTTGCTGCCAGGCGCAAACTAAGGAACCAATTCAACATAAATTTACATTGCAAATTGAATCCCCTATGCTAAAAACTTAAGGGGTATTAAAAAAAAAAAACCCTCAAAAAAGTAGTTTCTAGACATAAGTTAGTGTTGGAAATTTTAGCCCTTTAACTCCATTGGTGTGACCTGTATGCATGATAGATGGATGAATAGCTAGCCAGACCAGCTCAAAAACTCAACAGACCTATGTTGACAGTTAAATATATATATATATATATATATATATATATATATATAATGAATAGGGTAACTTTTTCTGATCATTTCTCTGACCGCTACTATAGATTCAATTATATACTAATACCTCTTTTCACTACCTATAAAATGGACTGTAGTATATGTGCATGCCAACAAAAATGAATTAGGTTTAGATAGATTGAAATCAGTTCCATGTATTATGTCTAAAGTAAATTATTACAGGTTTTGATTTTTTAAGTGTACAAACAAAGATTTATATACTGTATATAAGAGTTTTATATACATATATATTCACATAAGAATTCCTTGAATAGTGCAGTTATTAGTGTTCAAATTAATGTTACTTAGTATAAGCTGGCAAGAAAACCTTTGAATTTTAGTAAGTGTGGTTTTGAACAGTACAGAAAATTTTGGATCAAAATTAACCACATAACATGGTGATGAACTCCAGCAGTGAATATATGTAAATATGTTATTTAGCTTCTTTTGTCAATAAATCATTCCATGGAAATTCAAATATATCAGATTTTTTTCACAGGTAATAATCTAGTCTGATAAATCCTATGACAAATTTAGTCTAACAATTATACCAGAAATAAAGAAAATACATAATGTATTTCTTGTTGAGTGAGCAAGAAACCATTTGATGATTGCAATTTCCTTTTAATTTTGGTTGACAATAGCCGGAACAAAATTGATCATGCTAGGATTGTAATGGTTATCTATTTGAAATGTCAATTGTCTCCCAGAGAATCAGGCATTTAATTCTGCTTTCTGACTTCATGACAGTTATTTCCATGGCCTTTGCTGCTTCCTTTCATCTTTTAGTGCCAATCCAGATAGTGTCAATGTTTCTATCCACATAAATCTTCTGGAAATACAGCTTAACACCCACACTATCAAGCCATGATGAAGCATGTAAATACATTGGGATTATGAGCTTTGAGCCTTGAAATTTGCCTAACTGTTAACAGCACTGAAAATGGAATTGGTGAACCATGTTCAAATTCTAGTTGAAGTAGTGTGCACTAATGCCCTTGGCAAAGCCATGGATTCACTGCCCAGCTTCTTTCTGTAAAGTAGTATATCTAAGAGAAGGCTACTCTGACATAAAACCTACAGTTTGGCAGTTCCTTTGGCCGTTTTGATTTTGTTTTCCTGAACTACTAAATATTTGTGTTAAGCCTGAAGAAATGGACGTGGTGTGGGCAAACTGATGCCCCCTTAAAAATAGACAAATGATGCAGACAATAGGAGGGAAAACAGATGGCTTCCCCTGTCCAAAGTACCAAATATCTTTGCCACACAGGTTGGGCTTCACAGCCATCTTCTAGCCTGCCAAAGTTACACAGACCATCCTCCCCAGATCTTTGCATGCAATGAACAAGCCAACAATGACAAAAGCTTGCTATTACTATGAAAAAGATTTTAAAATAAAGATATAACATACTCTCCTTTGTTATTATATACTTGACTTTTTGTGCTGTGTTATTGTATTGATGCCTTAATGTTTAGAACCAGAACCAAGGGAATTGGAATCCTATATCACAGATAGAATTATTCTTTCAACTCATTTATAACTTTAATATAACTGCAACATTTCTTTGATTCAGCTTATATGTTTGCTAAGTGCAAACATATATAAGGAGTGTTCAGAATTGCTTACCCCCTGGAGAGGTCACTTCAGTGCTGCTCATCACCGTGTCAAAAACAACACAGGAGACTGCATTTAATGAGTTAAAAGTCTAGTGTGATTGGAACTGCAAAAGAGTCTACCGCTCAAGAATCGGGCAACTCAATCACAGACTAATCCTTAGTGCATACTTCATTGTCTTCCGAGACAGAAGGAAACAAACGAGACAGTCGGAGTCTCACATAAGTTTGCTGTCATAACATTGTGCTGCATTATACATTATCAATTCAAGATCTTATTCATTAGAATAATGTTGTTTCATAGTTTTATGGAAATGCTATTATTATATTGACAGCTGTATTATCATCAGTCTTTTATCGTCCATTGTTAGATATGGACCTTCCCTAGGATTCATCAGACCTCTATGTTGTGGGCGTTGAGGAGTAAATATATTCTGAACTTGTCTAGTTCATCTTTCCATCTCGTATTCTGCCAGCTTCAGTTTCGCATGTGATATCTGGGGATCCATGTTGTGAGACATGGTGTTCAGTAATCGTCTACCATTCTCGCAACCTTGCCATGTTTATTTCACAGCAATACGATGTTCATATTTGTAAAAGAGTCGTTCTATAGCGTAACATGTCAGGAGAAGGAAACTCTAACGAAACCTATGACTCAGGGTTTTTGCTCCTATCTTTCCACCACACTGGACATGTCATGCAAACCTCATCTTAAAACTCCATTGTGCGGGTATTCAGGCTATTTATGTATAGGTACTGCCAGTTGAGGACCTATAAGGACATGGGGGGGGGACCCCCCCCCCCGACCTTCAATCAAAGAGCAAAGTCATCATGGGTTCAATTCAGAATCAGTTGAAGGGAGCTGAGGGTCGTATCTAAAAATCTCAATTGTAATCGTCAATTTTCATTTGAGTATCTGACATGAGAAATCATTATTATTTACTGATTTTCTCAGATTAGTGTCCTCATCTTGGTTGTTATAGTCATGCTTCAGCCGTTTAAAGCCTCCAGCCTTTCTTTAGGTGTTTGTTGTAATTGGTAACTTTCTGGTAATTTTAAACCAAACTCTATCCAATCCACAGAGGTAAATTGTTCTGTCTATAGTTTTGGAATAGGTCATCAACATTTTTTTGTTGAGTTTTTCTATGATTGAACTCTTTGTTGTTTGTCATTCACATAACATTTCAGCTGCTCCATTCTATAGCATTTTTTAAGTGTACAATCCAAATATAGTGGTAGTATACAAAAATCTCCTCCAATAGCAGTGACACTTGTAACAAAGGATCCCGATGGATATCGAGTGTCAGTTGATTCTTTGTCAAATTGCATCCTCGATGCCTCAGGAAACTGACCCCCCCACCCCCATCAGCTGTCATCTCATTGATACCCACTCTATCCTGTTTCTATCTGTATTGCAGGTTGATGGGTAACACACCAGTTTGAGTAGGGTTGGGCGGAACTAGTGATAGGCCCGGGCCTGATTGGAAACATAGGTCCCGTTTGAAACTGCTATTGATTTTCACAATCATCGCTAAACCCCAAGATTTGTGTATGGGTATACATTTAGTGTATAGGATGTACTTACGAGTAAGAGAAGAGAATATTGTGAGCATTCTGACTTAACATTGACTGCTTTTGCTTCACCTCAGGAGCAGGCCTATGCCAACTGGCCCACTACTTATCCCTCACTCCCTCCTTTCCTAGGCCTGAGTTTGAGGGAGAGGAAGCCAATTACCCTATCCAGATTCAATGGCCTCTTTAACCTTTGCCAGTTGTCGACTTAGTAAAATTAATTTTTCCTGTGATTCAAACTCCAGAGAGAATTTAACATTTTTATATCATTCAATGTGCAGACTTTTGTGGGCAACACAAAGCTAAACTTGTTCTTTAAGTAATCCTTGTTTATAAAGTACCAGATATTCTTGATTTGCTGCACTCTGTTAGTGTTAGGTGATCTACTGTTGTTATTTACACACATCAGAAAGTATTAGATATTTTTTTGTTATAAAAATATTCTTCTCTGTACATGATCAAGTTGTGCTTGGCATGATTCAATAAATATGGGGAGGGGGCAAGAAATTCTGACATATCTGCCAATACCTTTGTTTTGATTGAGTTAATAAAAATGAATCCACAGCTGAAAATAAATACAACCAGGAATAAGAAGGTAAACTCAACCTTTTTATAAATAAATAAACTCTTTTTTTTTTTTTTTTACTTTTAGCAAAATTGATTAAAGAATTTCTGTCTAAATAATTTTTTGTGAGTACTTCAGGCTTTTATCTCTCTGCCAAGTGTTTAAAATGCTCTCTTTGTTTAATCATTTCATATTGTTTGGCCTTTTTTACCTGTTATTGTTGAATCCTTTTGAGACTCTTGGGACATGTATATCCCTAGGTGACTATGACTGATATGATATATATGTCCTGTAGATATCTTTTAGAAGATATTGTATACGTTACAAAAGATAGAGTAAGTGAGATTTTCCAGGCTTAAATTGTATGATGGGACTAACGTAATCCCATCATGATTTTGGTTCTTCAAAATATGGAAAATTTTTGATTTATTAAAAGAAAATTTAATCATTAAATAGAAATGAATATATTTCAGCTTTTTTTTTTTTTTTTCCAAAAATTTAGTCTTAATAAGTTAGTCTTCTTTTCTTATTCCCACTATCTACTCCTATCTTTCTCTCAACATGACATACATTGAATTAGTGTTTCATTAGATTTTTGTTGGTATATATTCCTGTATTAAAAAAAAGATTTTTCAAGTCAAAAAAACTGCATTGGTTTAAAAACAACGAAGGAAAATGGCCTTTTCGAATATTTATTAGTATTAAGGAATTAAGCAATTGAGATTTCCTTTTCCTGTGCAGTTAGCTGGGTGTAACAGATTTTACAAATAATCAAGTGTTTTTTTTTTTATCAAGCATTTTGTGAACAAATGATTGTGTTGCCTGTAGCTATCTCTGTTGGAATTTGAATAAATTGAGCTGTCACAAGGGAATTTGAAAGAAGGAAAGATATAAACACACCTCAATCGCCCACATGTGGACAGTATTGTTATGGCTTCTGTTAGATAACATGCATTTACTTATCTTCTATTCCTTCCAGCTGCATTGAGAATGATGGCCAATAACAACATGCAACATGATTTTTTTTTTCATCTTTATTCCTGGGTAGTCAGGGTTATTTTCAGATTGCTTATGTGTAAAAAATAAAGAAAAATGGCTATTATTCCCTTCAAATTTTGCTTTTGTGATCAGGAAAGTGATATTCATATGTTATTAGAACCTGTCAAACAAAAATGTCTACATACCAGCTTGAAAACTCTAGAAACCTATGACGCATATATGAAACCTATGTATGTATATATGATGCATAGAGGCCACACCATCAAAGCTAGAGTGCTGATAATTTGAACACTTACTACAGTGTTATTTTCTTTTTAACCCCCCCCCCCTCCAAATAGGTTTTATGGACAGTTTACAATGTAACTTTATGGTAAATTGATCCCCGAGTTTGTGCTCAGTTTTTTGAAAATTCAGAATTTTTTAGTGATCACTATCCAAACGAAAGATTTACTCCTTGTTCAACCCCTTTTTCCAATTTCTTCAATTGATCACCCACCAACAAGGCATGCTGCCAAAAGATGTTGGTCATATGACAGTTTCTATTGACTATCCAGACCTGTTTTTTCTCTTAAATGAAGAGAATAATAATGTGCAAATTCCTAGTTGTCCATTTGAAAATAAGTAGATTGCAAAGTATCACAGTCACTAAAGCTAAGTTCGAAGGGAATAATTGACATTTTCTATACTTTTTAGACTTAATCAGAAAATTACTCAGGAATAATAAAAAAAAGAAAAAAAATGTGCTGAAAGTTGCATAGTGTAATTTGAGCTTACACACGCACACACACACAAGCTATTTATCATCCTTACCAACAGCTATTTCAAATCCACTGCTGTGACTGCATTAACCTCATCTTTGTCTTCTATTCCATCTCTCTGTCTTCTGTCTGGGCTTCTATTTTGATTGTCATTCCTCAGATATCGATAGACCAACCATTTGCACCGTCTGTTATCCTTCTTTATTTTCTATGTGTCCTGCCCACCTCCATTTTTGTTGCTTAATTTCTTCTATGATATTTTACCTTGGTCTGCTCTCGGATCTGTGTTGACCACTCCCTTTCTTTCATAGATTTCTCTTTCCATTGATCTTTGTGTGACTGAGCTTGTTTTCAAGTGGTTAGGATTTTTTGAATTAGTGAACACTTTCATTTACTACTATGATAACACATATAGTAACTTAGCTGTCGGGAAACAGTGAAATAATGATGACAGTTGTACTTCAGAACTAACTGGATTTGAACCCAGTATATATATATTTGCAGAGCTTCAACATTTCTTGTTGCTACCCATAAACTTTACTACTACTCCACCTCATAGATTTAGTTACTTTTTCTCCTCTTAAAATAATTTTCTGGTGGCAGAAAAATACTAAGCACCAAATTTTGCAATTTCTTTCCAAAGATTTGTTTGGACAAGTTTTGATACTCAATCCGATCTGTGTTGTACATTGAAATTTAGAAAGAAAGAGATTGTTGGTGGTCAGGAACTGAACATTTACTTATTTGAGTACACACACGCATTATGTAAGATGAGTAGGATTTATTGAATATATCCACACTCTCATCTATTCTAATGATACCACATGAAATAATGCAACTGGAGAAACAGTTGAATAATAATCAGTTTTTCCTTACACCAACTCTATTTGAACCCTCTGTGTGTGTGTGTATATATATATATATATATATATATATATATATATATATATATATATATATATATATATATACAAATGCAAAGCTTCAGCTTTTCTTTTTGCTATCCATTGACTTTACTATTACTCTCCTTCTCGGTTTTTATTTTATTTTCCTGCACTAACAAACTATTTCTGTGAAAGTTAGGGATGTTTTTTCCAGTTGCAGCAGAACTCCAAATAATCTGATCCTGGCCCAAACCATAATAAGGTTGTCAAAGAGTTCAAGTCTGCAATTTTACTGTTCTGTGATTTCCTCTTTGCTTTGATTCTCACCAAACCCTCAATTGGGTCATGAGTCGATCCCCTTTTTTTCTCCCTGCCATCCTTCACCCCCTCTCAATGTTCGTACCCAACCAGACACTAGGACATTGTCACTGCCACTTCTTCAAACTGAAACAATATTATCAATTGTGAAGATTTTTTTTCTGCTCTTACCAAAACCAATCTGAGGTCGGAGTGGCATAGTGGTTAATGGTATAGAGAATGGAATCGGTGATCTAAATCAAAATTCTGGCTAGGGCTATTTGTGTTCCCTTTTCACTAAAACCATTAGGAAAGACATGAATCCATCCCTTTTCACCCTAGCTGTGTGTAAAAATAGCTACAAAAAGAAAAAAAACCCACTTGCTGAATGAAAGATGATTAGTACACAAGCTGAAGGAATGATCAGATCAAGGATTTGAACCATTCAAGTTTCCTTTGAAGAACACTATATTGAATAATCCTCAGATGTTACTGCATATAGCGAAACTACTTAAATCAAATATAACTATCAATGATAAATATTACAATTCATTCATTATTGATTACTTGCTACTCAAAATATTCAAGTATAGCTACTCCAGAAAAGTACATATGATACTCTTATAAAGAAAATAACAAATGTTAAAAAATAGTTAATTGAATTTATCAATAATTACCATAATGATATTCTGTGGTAAGACCTTAGTGATGGCTTCTTGTACCACGTTCTAACATGTGTCGATCACTTTGTATCTAGTTCAGCAATCGAATGATGTAGCATAGAGATCTACGTCAGGGTCGTAATACCTTTCCACTCCCACAGTCTGTCCAGGCATTTTTTCAATGTGTACAGACTCGGTGCCTCCACTGTCACCTCTGGCTTTAGCAACATTTACTTTCAGAAAAAAGTTAATCAAGGTTTCTTTGAACAGTTTAGGCTTTTCTTCCTTCTTCAACGTGGATTTTGCAATAACGAGCAACGTTATCCTCCGGAACACTGCGAACAAACATGCTTCAATTGATACCTGGATCCAGATCCAGATCCATTATTTATTGTTCAATAGACTCAAAACCAAGATTTCCTCCGACAGCAACTATTCCTTCAACCAGATTTTCAACAGAATTTTCAAAATCACAAAAATGATTGGCACATTCAAGCAAAAGATTTTTTTCTTTTTTTCAATCTTGTAATCACGTTAATCAAAATTTTCACTGTGTACATAAAATGATGGTTGCAATTAATTCAATCACATTGATCAAACCTTGTGTTGAAGAAAACAGCATCAATCGAGCGATAACCTGTAGAAGATTTTTCTTTCTGCTTTAAAATAGCACGTTTTGTTATATCAGGCAAAATGGCACTAATAGATATGCTTTATTCTTTCAGTAATCAGGTTTGTCGTTCTTTTCTTCTGGCTTGTAATCTTGATCAAATTTCATCATACGAGTGAAACCAGTAAAACATTTGCTATTGCCTGATTGTTAATAATGCAAGATGAAAATTTCTTTGACATGAGTGAATGTTTGTGAAGAAAAGAAAAAGAAATTCTTGGTAACTGTCAAAAATTTTTTTCAACATGCATCAAATTTTCCCTGATGTGACACAAAATGTCAAGTAAGATAAGCTTGAAAGTCTGCAGGGTTTATGCTCATCGCCCGGAGAAAAAATATTCAGAATTTCAAAAAGAGAAAGAAAAAAATCTTAACAAAATGATTACATAGTATCTATGGTTGAGTTCAATTTCTTTTTAGAATTTTGCAAAGATTTCTGCTGAGTAATGTCAGTTTCCATTATATTTCTTAACCCATTTATGCCCAAAGTGAGATTTTGATATAATCAGAAATTGGAATAAATGTAAGTGTATTAGTTGGGTGATACAAATTTATTTGTGTGGAACCCCCCCCCCCAAAAAAAAACCCCTGTTTCTTACCATCATGGGGGTGTTATGTTATTTTTTCCACTTTATTTCTTAAGTATATTCTTTATGGCAATTTTTTTTAAGGCTGGACTAGAGACCCATAGGCATATATGGGTTAAATTGGCATGAACTGCTTGATATCACTTTTACTGACAGTGGAACTCTTCAGTGGAAAGGACTGAAAAAATTTTGAAAAATCAAAAAATTGACGGTCAAAGGGAAGTAAATTTAATCCAGAGTGATATTAGCATTATGAATTCAAGAGTTGAACAGGAAATGGTTTCATGCCTGTTGCACATTTGACTAGTTGCATTAATAAAGTAGGTTTTGTTGACCTGTAGGATTTTTTTTTTCTTACACTATAGGTGATTGAGTTTGGTGAATACTTCATTCAACTGCTAACCACCTTTTTCTGATTTATATACTATTTCACAATTTTGATGAATTAGATAACAATACAAAAATAGCTGTTTTATTCAGCTTCTTAAAGGCACAATTGTTTTTCTGCTGATTAAGTAGATTTGTTAGTCGTAAGTATCTGTAATTTCATATATCATTTAGTCATATATGTTGATTATTTTTTTAAAGAGTTTTTTGGAGAAGCAAAAAAAAATTTTTTTTTTTTTTTTTTTTTGAAAGAAAAAAAAATTAATTTTTTTTCAAAAAAAATATTTCTCAAAATGTTTTGTCAACACATTTCCCTGCAAAATGTTTTTTTTTTTTTTTTTTTCATGAAAATCTGTTCATAAGGGAGATAAGCTCTCCTAAAATTGCAAAATTTTGCTATAAAGAAAATTAGGTTAAAGTTTTTATGACCAAAAAATCTATGATATTACATATCTTTATATTTTGCATACAATATATGTATTATATACAATATTTACATGAGATAAACAAATTTTTTAATAAAAAAAAGATATTACTGCTGCCTGTCATTCGCTGTATGTTATACCCTGTATGTATGTGAGGCTTTCTCAAACGCCTTATCGTATACCATTCAGGAGAAAATTGTTTTTCTACAAGATGTTGAGGGGGAAAAAGAAAAAAGTCAAAATTAAATAAATCAGGTGTGTGCTCCCTCCGTTATGAGCATGTTGAAAAGCAATTAGAAACCGTCAACCAAACTGTCACCATAAGTTTCTTGGCTGTGTATATATATCACACATACAGGCCATACCAGCCGAGCTAATTGGCTGAAAATGTAAATATTAACTTGGTTTTTAGTGGGTGGAGTTCAATTTACCGTGCAAGTTTATATTAGTTAAGTCCATTGGTTTTGTATTTGGCAACATTGACGTTCATTTTTTTTTTTTTTAAAGATCACTGCCTACCAAAAGGTGCAAGAAGTTAGTTATTCATTGATCACCCTGCTTTCAATTGATCAACCGATACAGCATGCTGTCAAATGACATTGATCATGTGAAAGTTTCTATTGAATGAGTAGCCAAACTTGGGTTTTTTTAAAAATTTGTTTGAAATATGGCTGGGGATAAGCTAGAAATGGTTGTAATAACTGTTGGAAAGATAAATAGGAAGAGTTTACCCATGTTGTTTGTTGGTTTTTTTTTTCCTTTTCCTTGAGTCCACACCAATAATCAATTCAGTTATTGATGTCTTTAAAGCAATTGCCAATAGGTGTATTAAACAAGGGAATTGGAATGAATATGCACTTTTCTTGTGTTACATTTCTATTTTTCTTTCATTGTGCTGTGCTACTGACTTTCTTCTTCTATAAAGTGATATGTTAAACCTTAGGTTCCCTAAGTTTTTCTTCCAGTATACCCATTTGTTCTGTCCACCAATGTTGTAGTATAAAATGTATGGATACCATAAAGCAGAAAATAGACGTGTAGTATTCATTAGTAACTGGATTTAATTCAATGTTACATTAATGAGATAGGCTTTTTCCAACAAGTAACTCTATTCTAGGCGTAGTTTCAGTGAGACACACCTATGTATCATTCTCAATTGACAGTCTAGCACAAAATTTGTTTTAGTTGGTTCTAACAATATTAAAATTCCAGGTTTTTTAGTCATCTAGTTGATATTTGCACACTTGACACTGTAAAATTTGTGTAATGTATGGTCTTCATTTTCACAAACATTACAAAACTAATCAGCCTTCATTGCCTTTATGACAATATCATGACTTGACCCTTACTGAACCCTGATCTTAATGAGCAGATACATTCAATTGATGGTTAAGATTTCTTTTTTTCTTTTTTTTCCAAATCGCCTTATCTTCAGAAGTCAATTTACTGATTTGTAGAGTCAGTTTCTGCAATCCTCAAAAATTTTCACCATTCTCAAACCTTTTAGAAACTGAAGTGCATTTAAAACCCATGTTTTTCAAGTTTTTTCCATACTCCACAAAAGTGATGTTAGGATTTTTTATTGTAATTTTTCTAGCAGAACTTGAGCAAGGTATTTTCAAAGTTGAATAAGGAAATTTATATTAATTGGCAACCTGAATATGAGTTCTATTGAACTCTATGCGTATCATTCGCTCAGAAATATATTTTATGTTCATAGTTGACCCTATGCTTTGATTCAATGGGTGCATAAATATGTTTGCGAATGCATTGACCATACATTATTTTTTCTGAAATTTAGATATTTGTTATATATATATATATATATATATATATATATATATATATATATATATATAGAGAGAGAGAGAAAGACGTATACAGAATATTTGTCTTCGATTTGTTTGTAATTGAATGATCATTAATTTTCTTTATTTTCTTTCTCTTTTCAGGCGCACAGAAAGATAACTTTTTGACTGTAATGCAAGATTCTCCAGCTAGATATCCTTTTATTCAATGCTGTTTGTGTTTCTAATGAAATTTAAAAAAAACTCTTTATTCATTATATCAATCTTTGGTGAAATTTAGTCTGTCCTTCATATCAAATTGCCATTCATTTTTGTTATAGGTAGGCAAACACTGTGATATCGACATTTAGTATCTTACCACAGAATGTTTTCATGACTTCTAATTACTTTCAGCATTCATTACAAAACGGTTATTAAAAAGCAACAACAAAAATAACTTCACAAACATGAAATTGAGCCCTGGTATATATATACATTTATCCTTTGAATCTTAGCGATAAAATTAGCCTTTAACACTCTGTACTCTTCAAGATTTTGTGCACTTGGCTACTTTGAAAACCTGTAAATTGTGTGTCTATCTATGTATGGCTGAAGTAGATATTGGAACACAACCATGAAATTCAAACACCCTATCGTTCAGGGATTGAAGTAGCCAGCAGTAGCAGAACAAAATTTTTGATTGTCGTCCGAAGTCGCCTATAGTGTTAAAGTTTAACGAGGTGTTTTCAAATTAAAATCCTACTTGTGAATTTTTTCTTCTTTTTTCCTTTGATTTATTATCTAGTTAATTCCCTACCAAATCTTTTACTAAATTTCTTTATATAATGAATGCCTTCATTTTATTTGAATTTTTTTTCCTTTTGAAATTTGATTGTTTGCATCATGTGTGTCAATGTTTCATTTCTCATTGAATTGATTCCAGATCAAAAATGAGAATTCAGTCATTCGTTTGACCCCCCCTTTTTTTTTTCTTGATCTTCAATCTTCTCCTTCATGCTCCATTGAATGAATCCATAATATCCTTCGATTCCTCTATCAGTATCATTATTCATCTTATCATTTACAACTGTTCAGAAACACTGCTCTAACTACTTACCTATTCTTTGATCAAGCCAATTAATTCTTCTGAATATTCAGCCCACGCCTGGTCTGAATTTTGCAGTAACTTGTTGATTTTGTATATTTCTAGCTAGAATCTGAAGAAAATCATTAACTGTAGTCTTTATAATTATTACACAACAGAAATTGGTTAGTTTGATTTCTAAACTCTTAATCAGCCCTTAACTTTCAAGTAAGAATGAAAGAACCAACTTTCTGCTCAGTCTCCATGAATAATAGATGTTAAAGGATCTTGAACCTTTTGACCATTATTTTCTACCAAATGTTGTCTTTTGAGCGATCACCATGGACATTATGACTTATGATTCATTGTATGTGTTGATCTTTATACTATTTTCCCATTCTTTAACTCGTATTTTCAATGATGAATGTTCTCCTTCCTATACCATTGAGTGAAATCCCATGATTTTGATTCCTCCGTATGAAATATTATTCATCTTAACATTTAAAACTGTTTATAATCACTGCTCTAACCACTTGGCTTTTATCAAAAATTACAGCGCTAATGTTAGTTTTTGGTATACTATATCTGTTGGAAGCAGAGACCTGAAAAGTCAGATGGGTGTTGGACAAATTAAGGTCAGGCTCACGGTTGCAATGAACGGAGGACAATGCTCAAAAGCCACCATTATTCTCTCTGTTTCAAGTATACTTGAGTTAAATTTGAATTAAAATTTTTTAGTCAGACCCTAAAAAGGACTAATCAACATCTAGCTGAAGGTGGTGATGGCTAGAGGACAAAGTTCTCAAAAGCCAGACTATCTGGTCTCCCTGATAGTAATAGATGGTCTGGATAAATTGAATTGAAACAAAGTATTAATTTGAAGAAATCAAAGGAAGATCAGGTGATGGATTATTGAATGAATTGAAGGTCTAATTTTACAAGAGAAAAATGTTTTGAGAAAAAGAAAATGGTTTGTTATACAAAAGTCAAGTCTGATCAGACTTTGCAGATGAAAGAATCTGCAAAATAGATGTATGAAAAGAGAATAGAACTGTTTTGAATCATTGCTCTAACCACTTGGCTATTCTTTCATCAAACTGATCTTGTGCTTTAATAATGAGCCAATTATTGATTGGCAAAAGTCAAGAAACCTTTCCATTGATTTCTGAATATTAATTCTGTGTCTGGAACTGCAATCTGTATCAACCTCCTCCTGGACGCTGCTTTTCAACCTTATCTGACCACGAGAGATTGAGAAACAGCAACAAAAAAGTTTCATGTCACTCGTTCTTTTTAGTCCTTAATGGAAATGGTATCAAGATTTGAATTTCTGACAATTGAAAAGATTGAAAATGAAACTCAGCATCAGGTCTCAGTCTCAAGATTCTTTTTTAGATATCTTTGCCTTCTCTCAGCCCTAGTATTCACTATTCTTCCATACACCACCCCCTCTTCCTCTGCGACAGATGATTGATTATATCTAAATTTAAGCCTTATTCATATCAGCTGTTCTCTCTTATATTTTGTAGTTGTCGTCTTTGTCTCTTTTTATGGTGGGAAGATCTAGTCATTTGCTGCTCTCAAAGCTGGCTTAACCAATGTGATAAGATAAGGACTTTGCGCCAACCTTTTATGGTTGGCCTCACATTCTTATTTCACTCTCATGTTTATTCTGATCTTAGTTATGATAAAAAAATAACTTGATAACACAGCTAAACACACTTTTGACTGACTTTATTCTCTCATTCTGTAGCTTTTATTTCTTATTAGTTTATCTGAGTTATATATTTTTTTTCATTCACTGGTCTTTTCAGCGAATGATTTAATGAGATCTTCGTTTTATAATAAGTTGTATTTTGCTAATTTTATGATTATAAATAAATTTCACCAAACTGTAATTTTATAACACACTTTATTTCTTTTGTTCTCAAAATTTTTGTCATCCCACACTTACTATGTCAGTGAGGTTAAAGGTGGAAATGACCGTCAATGTCAATGAAATTTTGTTCATTCTGTTATATCAGCTGCAATATACACCATTGTTTGGGATGAACAATGGCACATTTTTATTTGAATCATAAAAGGTCTATCAGCTCAATGTTCAATAATTTTTTTAAATTTTTGTTTTATGATATATCACATGTTTTCACTCTATCACATGGGTGATTTGAATTTTCTCATTCTTCTTTGCTGTTTAATTTGTGGCCAAGTTCTTTGATAACTACTGCCTCTGTTTTATCTTATGGCAGTGATGCAATGCTATGCTATGTGTTATACTTCTCTTTTTATAAAGAACAGGCAGTATATTGATTTTTTTTTTTGTATTTGTCTAAGTTTATTTAGAGTATTTTCAACTTATACTGCCTAGGGTTAATTTTTCTTTTCATATTGCTTCACCTGAAAGAAAAAAAAAATACATATATATATATATGTATATATATAATGTATGGTGAAAATTATAGACAATGAGGAAAATATAGATTGAATGAATTGGTATTCATTCATGGACATTTTGTTGGGTGTGAGCCCACATCATCAGAGTGATGGAGAAATGGAGTTTTGTGTTGTGAGAGATTGAGAGTGTTTGTGTGTTTGAGGTTGTCTGTCGATGGATGACCTTGTGTCTGGGCGAAGTTTTATATATATATATGTGTGTGTGTGTGCACAAATATTATTCCAGTCAGTATGGTTAACTTCTTGAAATTGAATAACTATGGTGAGTTATTTTTGGAGAAAAAAAAATGACATGATTTATATCATAATTATATTGACAACCATCTCCTTTTGCAAAAATGTTTATAGGTCAGTTGTTGTTTTATCATGGAGCACATAAGCACGCCCAGAAAACACTTATTATGTCAATGGTATTTGGAGATTTTCTGGATATGTTCTTAGAAGTGACATTCCAACAGTAATCTTAACTTAACTAGTTTCATTTTTTTTCCAAGCTCAAGAGGAATTTTTAATTTAGCTAAGAGCTTTTTTGTATGTGAACTTGTCTAGTTTGTCACATCATCTCATATTTTGCCAGACACAGTTTAGCATATGATCTTTTGGAATCCACATTGTGAGTCATGTTGTCCAGCAATTGTCTGGAATTCTTGCAACATAACCGACCTGTTGCCATTTTATTTTTTTATAGACCCAATCATAACTCAGACTCCTATTTTTAATATTCTGTGCTGTTTTGTGGTCCCTCCTTGTGATGTCCGTGATTCTCACCTGTTCACGTTGTATGGTTCTCAATTTTAGGGCTAATCTTTTTGTTTGGTTCTATGTTTCAGCTCCATAGGTGACTATCAGAAGGATGCATTGGATGTATACCTTTACAAGTCTTCAAATTCTATTGATTGTTCTAAGCATTGCTTATGGAGCTACTTTTTGGCTCAGTTATTGAATTAGTGAAGTACACAATTTTCTACTGTGTTATAAGTGAGTCTGCATTGTAACAAATTTTAGTTTTACAAACCTTGATCCAACTGTGTTCTAAGTGATTCCGTGTTATATATCAAGCTGTGTTCTAATGGGTCTACAGTGTGTGTGATTTCTTTCTCTCTCTTTGTGTATGCGTGTGTTGCAGTCATCTTTTTTGCTCTAGGATTATTGCCACCTCTTTCTCTCTCTGCCTCCTCGACATGTCTATGTCTATGTCTGCAGCAAATGTTTGTCTATAGCCGAAAGTCCAATTAGCCAATCTCCTATCAGCCATGTTGCTCAGTTCTACCTTGTCCAACCACATCTTGTAGCTTTGGTAATATAAATATGTAGTCAAGTTTATCTTGTGCTATTCAACTTGCTGTTAAACCTTTTTCACTGTTTTTCATGGAAAAAAGACAAGAAGGTGGGGTTGGCCTAGTGGTTAAGGACATGGAGAATAGAATTGGTGAGTCAAGTTCAAACTCCAGCTTGGACAGTTTGTATTTACTTCACCCTGATGCCCTCAGGGAAAGGCTCTGTTCACTTGATCGGCAATGTAAGCTACTTTGTTTTTGATAACCTTGTTCTATCTATCATGTATTTTTATACCAGATTTGTAAAAGAGCTTTGAATTTGACCTGAATTATGAAACTGATTTCTAACCTCAGAATGGTTAAACAGCTGGCTAATAGTTAGGGCAAGGTCAGGAGAGGATGGTGGATGAATCATTCCCCACACCCCAAGGAATGCTTCCATGAGCTCTTGGGTCACACAAGCTGTATAAGGATATGCATTATCTTAATGAAGAATGACCCCTTTTCTGTTCTAGGTCCAGGTGTTTTCTGTCCAAAGCTATTTTCAAATGCCATAAAATCCAGCTGTCACTGTTTGTTTATCTTACCACTTATTTTATGTGTGTGTGTGTGTGTGTGTGTGCAGCTCATTGTTCTGAATATTTATCACATGGTATGGATTTTGCTCTAACTTGTTCATTATATATATCACTTGCTAAAGTCTCAAAAAAAAATCATTAACATGCTGTTGTATTTATGATTATTATAAAACACTTTGGTTCGGTCACTTTCTGAACTTTTCATCAGCCATCAACTTGACCGACTATTTCAAGTAAAAATAACAGATAAACAGCTAACTTTCTGCTCAGCCTCCATGAAAAATACAAGCCTCCTCCATTATAACGCAGGTGTTAGGGTCCAAGGAAGCCTACACCACATTATAATCGAGCTGTAATCAATTTGGCTATTTTAAAGTTGAATATTCTGGGGTCAACCATACACCTGCATTATAACCGGAGAACCGCTTTCTATCTTCTGCCCAAAGCTCTTTCCTTTGAGCTATCACCCTGGGCATTAAGGTTTATGTTTTATTGTGTATATCATTTTAGTCTGTGTGGATTTTACATGAACAAGAAAAGCCACTCTAAAGGTGTAGTTCAGAATCGTATCTTCTCTCTCGTTCGTAAATTATAGTCTTCAACTTCCGCTTACTGTAACTTGAATAGTAGAACTTATGCCTTCTGATTGTATGCTCCAACCACAGAGCCATCAATTTGGAACTTTACCTTTAGGCATCATATAGTCATTCCACTGAGTGGCATTTTGTTGTTATTTTTATCACAGGTAAGAAACTAAATTGGAGTTCATTCTCAGTGCAGGTAAGAATTGAAAGCAAAAACTGATTTCCCAATGTTTTCATATTCTTTACTTCCCTTTCAATTAAGCAATGATTGCCCTATCTATTTTTTTTTTTTTTCCCAGTTGTTACCTTTCCCTTTTCAAAATGGCTGCCACTCTAGCTACTTGGTTTTGTGTTTAAGGTTATCGTCATCTGCTTCTTTGACTTTGCCCTCAGTACCTGCCACTCAACAGCTAGAGCCATAGCCATTTTAAAACGGGAAAGGACACATTTGCCGTTGTTCTCATTCTCAAGAATGGGAAAGCATTTTTGATTATCTCTCACCCTGCTCTCTCTTTCAAGGGTGCCAACATTACATAAGTTTTGTATATTCCCAGAATGACATGATGTTCTCTATGAGATACAAATATTAACAAGTTTGTATAATACAGTGTCCATCTAGTAAAAAGGTGGATTCTGGTACCTGTAGACAGAACAAAAGCTTCCACATCACCTATTTATCCATTCATGTTCAAATCAGGGGATGAAAGAGACTGAATTTTTGCAGGCTCTGCTATTTGTATTTCAACTGATGACGTCAAGTTGCTAGTCGCAACTGGAGTTTAGTCTTTTGCAATGTATATCAAGCGAGTTGATTACAACAATATGATGTCTAATCAATGCTTCCTTTGTCTATCTCTACGTCTACCTCTGTTACTTTTTTCTTTGCTCAATATGGTCATTTCTAGAATGAAACCAGTTGAGAATATCATGTGATATGTTTGTAACCCCTGTGAATATCTTTGAAAATTCTGTTTCAACCAGACATCGGTACCTCTTTTTCATGGTTCTTTTTTGTCCTATCCTCACTATATTTCAATATATCGTTCAAATGTAAATATCTAGTTATACCCCCTGTTTGTGTCTGCTTTTTACATTTTAACAAACAGTTGGTGTTTTTAGCATAAGTTTACATGATTTCCCTGTTGTTTTTTCTGAACTTTGTCTAGAAATTGTATCAATTGTGTTTTTATTATGTCAATCATGTGCTGATAAAAGATTCATCTCTGTGTTAATGTAATGGTTTTTGGCCCCATCATGATAATTGATACCCGCCTAAAGTATTTTCTCTAATACATTTTTTTTTATATAAGGTCAACCACAAATGAATAGTGTATTAAACATGGACAGGTGCGGGTGGCCTAATAGTTGAATGCATAAAGAATGGAATTGGTTAACTGAGTTCAAACTCCAGCTTGGACAGTTAGCGTTCACTTCACTCTCATACATTTGGGAAAGGCATGAATCCACTTCTCCTCCCAGTTATAGGTAAATATAGTATAGAGTAAGAATTGTAAAATGGGAGGAGTCCATCTTGGGCATTGGGCTATCACCCTAGCCCCTTAAGAATCCACAATTGCTGCAAACAATAATTGGGTCACCATGGATCTATCAAAAAATGGAGACAAAATCATTACATCATATGATGTGCGAGATGGGAAGCAACTTTATTGCTATTATGATCTTAGTCTTATCAAGAAAACGGTGCTTGGTATATGACCCATGTAGTTTTCATTTGCTTGCTTCCCTTACTGCCTTCCTTATTGCTTTAATACTCATCCCCCCCCACCCCCTCGGTCCATTTAAAGGCACACACGCACAAGTCATCTATTCTCCTTAACCTTGTGCACTATCATAGAAGCAATTGTGTGTTTCTTTTCTGTCTGGTCCATAATTGGTCTAGCAGGTTTTCACACATATTTAACCACTTCTGAGCAGACAACCAATGAAGATGTGAGTTTCATTCATTCCTCGTTCATTTTGCATACATGTTATGTTTAGTTGATTCTGTTGAAGCTTCTCTCTGTATATCTATCTATCGTATATTGCATGATAATTGCTTACCTATCTTGTCCAAGTCATTGACATTAGCACCTGTCGTCATCATCATTGTGGCTTTTTCCTCTTTTTTTTTCTTTTTTTTCCCCCCCTTCTTGCTGCATCATTTACGTGCCTTTAATTATTGTTTTGATCCACATGGTTTTTGTCTTTTTTGAAACGTTTTCGTTTCTCGGTTCGCTTTTAATATTTTCTTATGTTTTGTATCTTGGAATACCTTGCCTTGCAGGCCCACCTGTAGGCCCTGCAGGAGATACAGTAAACCCTCCAAAATCTTTATTTGTGAATCCAAATATCTTGAAATATCTATCGATCTAGCTTGTGCTAATCACAAAGTTTGGCCTTTTTGTTTTGGTCTGTGATTCTCAAATGGGAGGCATTTGGCTCCCAGAGGGGCAATTTTTTAGGGGGAGAAATTTTAACCAGGGGAAGAATTGGAGAGAAATTTCAATCATGAGAGGAAAGTATAATAGAAAGTATAATGATGAAAAAAAAATGACAATTCAAGATGTGGGGGGCAGGTGAGGAAACCTGGGATCACAAGGGGGGGAATGTGACCTGGTACCCTTAGAACCACATGTTTAGGTCATCATTGCTGTAAAAATGTCCCTCATAAAATAATCTTCCTAACTTTCAGTTATAGAATGATTTTTTTGATGTTTTTAAAAATTTTTCATATGTTTCTGTTTGGTTTTCTATAACTTTAATAACACTCTCTTCCTAATCAGAAGTGCCAATCCATCCATAATTAATCCAATCATTTTTTTTTACGGGTATTAGTTGAAACAATGCTCCCTTGTTGGTATGTGTCAGCCGCCACCTTTTTATTATTGCAGCAGCCATCAATGGTGTTGAAAGCAGATTCTGAGTCATCATCTCTTTTAGTCTGCATTAGAAGGGTATCAGGCAAGTCTGCAAATATCAGATCCATCCCATTATTATAAGGTCAAACCTTTGATCCCTTGCCAGGATTAGTCTAGCTGATCAATATCACTCTTTTGGTAAAAGGAAAAAAAAATAAAAGGCATCAAAGAAATGATGGAATATTTCCTTCTCCCACTCTGATTGGCCGGATTTAGTTTCAGCTAAAATTCTATTGACCTTTTCTCTTTGGTTCCTGGATCCAACTTTATCTTTTATATTTCTCTTGCTCAACACTTTCAACCTCGGTCCATCTCTTTTTCTTTTACATAAACAGAAAATGTCGGTACGGCAGGACCACTGAAAGGTAAACTGCGGGGGGGGGGCTCTGAAAAGTAAACTAGATAAGGGGGGGACCACTAGAAAGGGAAACTAAATAAAACAGATGATCTCAAATAAATAAAAAAAATACATTTTGATCTATAATTTTATGCCTCTGAATGTTGATGACATGATGTTGGACACATCTAAAAAGTGAATAAAATCAACTTGGAATACTATTTTTGCTTTTCACCCTCATTTCATGAAAGTGGTGTGAAGGAAACTTATGAAAAGCAGGTGATGCCTGTATTTACTGAACTTGATATGACACATGGTCAGAGAAGGGATGAAAGTGGGAATATTCTTATGCCAATCTTCAAAGTAGGTGGGCTTGTCTGCCTAGCAAATCTGCATTCAAAATCTTAGCCTTCATCTGAGTAACTGTGGAAAACCTGTAACTCTCTTATTTAAAATGTCCTTTTATAGTTTCTGAAACAGAATGATGAGGATATTTCATCTGTCAGGAGGAAGCATACTTTCTTAATTTGTGACTTAAACGACTGACCAATTTTTTGATAATATAGTCGATTGATGTATCTTTCCTACTGATTGATCAGGCTGTGAATGATTGAACTTTAGGCCAATAACAACTAGATACCCAAGTAACGTGGTTCATGCCTCACCTTGCATCATTTTGATCTCCTCGCATCATTTTGATCTCCTCATCGCTGTTAGTCAAAATCTGTATTTGCTGAAGTTTGTCTCACATTCGTTTATCCCACCCACAGAATTCTTGCTGTCATTTAATCTTGTCTCTTTTTTCATTGTGTTGCCAGTATTTCTTTGTTTGTGTGTGTCGGTGAATTATTTCAAAAGTATTTTGTGCTTTGTATTGGTTTTGTTTTTTTGTTTTTTGTTCCTTTTTCTTCTCAAAAAGTTGGTAAAGTTTTTACTCCTCTGGAGTTCTCATCATTTCCCCAATTGTATCTAAGGCTGTTAAGGAGCCTTTGTTGAGTTGAACAATCGGTTCTGAAGCTTATCAGTTAAACTATATAAAATTCAATGAAATAGTTAAAAACCAATTGAATGGTATTCTATAACTTTGGGAAGTCATCAACGTACCAAATTTTGTTCAGACAGTTGAATCTCTTTATATTCTTGATGCCTTGATTTAATCATCGACACAATATTTTCAATCACCTGATTCTTTGCTAATAAATCAACCAATCATATTGCATGATTCTGGTTTTTGTTTCATCTTCTACCATATGCTTAAAATGAAAAAAAAATAACAAGGTAGCTGATTTTCAGTAATCAATTTTAGAGGGGTTTTATTTCATCTTAGACTTGAAACATACAACCAATATGGTTGCATAGAAATAGAGATTTTTGCGAACATTTTTCAACAAAATCAAACTTCCTGAACTGTATCTTGATCTCTCAGTCTGCCCCTACTAACTATTTATTAACTCTTAAGTTGATAAGGATGCAAGGGGAAAAAAAACAATCCTTTAATACCAAAATAAAACCAATAGCTTTCAAAACCTTTTTTTTCCTGTGACTTTGCTTGAAAAAGAATTCAACTGACTTTTGGTTTGAATATTGTCAATATTTGGCTAGTGCTCTTTACATTTTTTTTCTTTTTCTTGTCCTGTTCTTTGTAGTATAGATTCTATCTAGAGTTGCCAGATTGGCCTGCAAGGAGTGATAATCTGAACTTTCTCTCAGTATCACCCAACTCTGGCATTGGAATAGCGTTGATTTAGAAAATAAAGTGTCTGGAGGCAGGCTTTCAGCTTCTGCCTCAAGATTTGTCCAATTTCAAATACAATGCTATTTCAATGCCTGTGTTGGGTAAATCCCAGAAGATAAAGTTTCAATTATCTCCCCTGGTAGTCCAGTCGGGCTACCCTGGTTTTATCAATCTATCTGCTTGCCATAGAAATGTAGACTTCTAGTTCAAAAGCGAACAAACTAGAAAGCCTGTTTATAGCCAAAAAGCTTGGCTTTTCCTTATGGCCTCCTTGTATATATATATATATTTGTTTTGACATTCAAATCGTTTCACTTGCCTCATGTCTCTCATTTACTTTCATCATGCCTCATTTTGTGAACACTCCTAAAACTTTTGACAGTATTAATTCTTTCCAAGATGGTAGAAAAACAACAAAAAAAACATGGAAAGTTGCGGGTAGCCTAACGGTCAACAGCATAGAGAATAGAATTGGCTAACTTGAGTTAAAATACGGCTTGAATGGTTTCCATCTGTTTTGCACTAATGCCCCTGGGGAGGGCGTGAATCTACTTCTCCAGTTGTGGGTGAACAGCAGGGTAGATGGACCCCTTTTGCCTTATAGGGCAGTTCATTTTGCCTCCATAAAACCTTGCAATTGCTGTGAACAATGAGGGTTTTCATGGATCATTTGAAAAATTGAGACAAAAATCATTGCCGTCCATGTTGGATGTCACAGGAAGCAACTTTAGTTATTTTGAAAATTCCATTCCTTCACAAAATTCAATGTATTGATTCCATGATCTAATATGCTTGCTCCTTTGGAAGTTACCCAATTATAAAATGACTTCATTCTGTTTTAAACAATTTTCCATTGTATTAACCACTTTGGTTTTGAAACATTAGAAAAGATTGAATTTTGTTTTTTGCTACTTGGAAAAAGATCGATGCTGTTATCCCCCCCCTTCCAAGAAGACACATCTGCATTTTTTTGTCATTTTTTTTTTTTCTTTTGTGTGCCTTTGCCCTTGATTATGTCACCAATATCGTCTGATTCAAGTAAGGTGTGTGTGTGTGTAACAAAAATGTTCTGCTATTGTATCGTGGTTGTTGCTCCTTGACTTGCCTTACTATGGTTGAAGCTGTGATTTGTTTCTTTTCTGTATGGTCCGTTGTTGGTCTCGCAGGCTTCCATACATACCTGGCAGCCTCAGAGCAGACCACAAATGAAGATGTAAGTACATTAACACCTACATATTTGGACCTTTTTTTTTTGTCTTTTCCAATAACCATTTGAGTCTTTCAGATTTTATTCATTTTATTTCTTTGGAAAAAGAAATCTGAAAAATATTTCAATCTCTTATGATTTTTGGATGAAAAATGCTCTTCTTTTTTAATTTGTTTACAGGAGGATTATTTTATGGCCAAATTTGACAAATCTGGCCTTTTTTAATGGCCATGAATTCTTTTGTTTGAAGGATTCAAATTTTTGGCCAATGCAACTTTTAAAATAAATCCTTATTTTTTGTGTGTACTTATTGATATTGCAGTGTTTCATAAACTTTAATTATTATTGATCTTTGATATAATGATCAACCTTCATCTTAATTTTTCGGTTGACTTTATATTCAGAACTCTAATTCTCAGGCAATCACTGTAAAGTTGTGATGAGAGAAATAAAAAAACTGAAAAATTAAGAAGTAAATAGAATTTTCTTCTAAATTACTACTATTGATTTACAATACTTCATCGAATGAAAATGAATAATAAAATGTGTTTCAGACACATATTTTTTATCATTTGGCCACTTTTCTGCATGCTTTGGGCCAGAAATATCCCCAACTATCTGGGAACTCTGTCTAACAATACCCTGATCCCAACATTTTCTGCAATATCTTATGTCTTATCTCGTCCACGGCAGGGAATAGGTAAACATATTCTGACAATTTGTCATCCAAGTGCCACAAATGAGATAACTTATCTTACGATAATGTCTTATTCCTTTTTTCTTTTTCTTTTTTTCTTGTGTACATTTATCCATAGACTACATTTATTAGATATTTCATTGTATGTATTTGTTGATTTGTGGGAAAATTTACCATCACAGTCAATAATTGAACTATCATAGCATCAAAATTTGAAGTCGTGTGAAAAGATTCCTTCAAGGAAAAATGTGGTAAGAATAAATTTTATCTATGAAATCCTTGGAGATTTTCCACAAGAAAACATCTAAAATAGAGTAATAAGAAAAAAAAAAATCTACAAAGATCTTGATTTCAAGGAATTTAGGAGTTATTAATAAATCTGTCAGAACTAGGCCCCAAAATGGTCAAAAAGGCTTTTTTTCTAAAAATGAATTGAGAAAACATTTTTAGAAGGGGTATGGTAGAGTAATGATGCCAATCTTCAAGTCTGTAGACAAAAAAGTATGGCCAGGAGCATGCAAACACACGCTCGAAAATGGATAAGAACCCTTTGCCACCTTTGATGGCTGCAATTGTTCAATAAAACCAATTTAGACACGCAATGAAGACTTTCTATTTTCATCAATTTTTTATGGGAGAAACCGGGCATAAAAGTTAGGATAAAAATATACTTGGCAGTAAGGAGGTTAAATATAACTTGTTCAATTAGTTAT
The DNA here is from genome assembly GCA_963457665.1 of Thysanoteuthis rhombus. Classification (NCBI taxonomy): domain Eukaryota; kingdom Metazoa; phylum Mollusca; class Cephalopoda; order Oegopsida; family Thysanoteuthidae; genus Thysanoteuthis; species Thysanoteuthis major. The sequence goes on from OY735229.1 coordinate 45,066,950, forward strand.
GAGAGAATTCAGATTAGGAAAAACTCTGATTCGCTGTTTTTCTCGTTTGTGACAACAAAAAAAAGAAAGTTGCCTATCTTGGGCATTGTTCACTCTGATAGTTTGATGGTTAGCACGTCTGCCTCACTTACAGAAGGTCCTGGGTTTGATTCCTGATATGAGCGAAGAGTGTGATGAATTTTCCTGTGTATTCTGCAGAATACACTTTAAGTTGTATGATTAGGGTGGAGGTATCCATTTGGTGGATCCCTGCCAAGAGGGATCGTCACCCTGGTCTTGACCTGACTTGATACTTGCAAAGATCAGTAAGTTGAAGCATACAACAGAAACTGGGACCTTATCACAGGTTGTCATTCTCCATTGGGGATTGTCTCTTAAGGGACTTGTTTTACCTAAAACAAGAAATATGCAAAAAGCACTTAACTGGCAACACTGAATGTATATCTGAGACATAACATCTACGTGAAAAGAATATCTGGAAAACGTGAAAAATGTATAAATTTTCATCTCTCTCTCATCACTCTAATAATAAACAAAATAGAATTACCATCACCAAATGTTGATGAAAAAGAAAATTTAAAAAAAAAAAAAATGATTAACAAATATTCAATTTTAAAATAGAAATTTTAAAATTTTTGTGAATATCCATAAATGGGATAATGGTACCTGTTTGGTTATATTTTTTCTTCAGACCACAAAATTATTCTTAGTCTATTTTTGTAATAAATTTCCTTTAGTTCAGTTTGATGATTTATAGTTTGTAGGTACTCCAGTTTGTTGGCTCGGTTTTCATTTATCAACTTGTTTGTCGTTGTTGAATAAGTTTAAAAACAAACAATGGAGTTATGATATTTTACAGAAATCAAAATTATTTGAATTTGCTGATTCTAACTACAGTTTAGCCACCCAATTTCTGTAGTGATTATGGACTTTATTACTGAATGAGATTAAAAGAAACTTTGTTTATTATTTATCACTCAAGTAGGTATTTATGGGGTGTGGCTTAGTCTGGCATAAGGCCAGTGTAGTGGAGAATCCAGTAAAAATTAAACTCACAAGCTAGTAATAGTCTATAAGATTAATATGCTATCACTCTGCCTCATGCACTCTGTTGGAGTCGTATAAATATTTTCAAAGTTTTGCATTTATAGTGTAACTGACGTAGAAACCCAGTTCCCCACCTGCAATGAAAGTGCTGAATCTTTGTGTAATAGCAGCTATAGGTTACTGGTATCATAAACATTCAATTCCCTTCCTGATGGAATGAGAAATAATCTAGCAGAAACTACATTGTCAAAGATAGAATCCCTGCTGAACAGATTCCTACAAACCACCCAGTATGGACCAATATTTCCTGGATACTGTACAGTGTCCAACTTGATAGCTCATCAGAGCAGACAGTCATACCATGATAATCCACAGAAATGAACTCCACTGGAAGTCCTACAGAATACAAAAAAAAAAAAAATCTAATTTAAAATTGTAGTATATATTTCAAATAGTTTTGAACTTTCTTTTTTCTCAATGTTTTTCATCTTTTGTCTGTATTTTTTTGCTATTGTGTTAGTTTCTAAAATGATTGTTGACTTATTGTTTTTGTTCTTGCAGATAAAAGGTTCTTTCTCATCAAAGAGAGGCCAAGATAATTTTAACCCTTATAGCAGAGGGTCTATATTTAAAAATTGCCTTGTTGTTCTCTGTGGACCAAATCCTCCAAGGTAAGATTACAATCATACAAAGTGTTTCAGTTTACTTACAATTTTTTTCTTTTTGTCAAGTGTTAAATTTAGGCATTTCGAAAAATTTTTGGCCCTCAGAATATTCACTCTGAAATCTGCCATTGGCATCCTCTCATTTTTTGGGTCTCAGAAGGACCCAGTTTTGCATTGGAGATTAATCCCTTGGACTGTACCTCCCAAATGCAGTGGAAGAGATGAATCTGAATAATTCATTAATGTCTACTGTTGATATGATGCCACTGTCATCTTTGGGAGGTGCCCATATAAATATCAGTACATAGATAAATTCTCTTTAAGTGTCTGGTGTGAGATGTATTACAGTTAGTCAGCAAATTGCTATATATTACTACTTCGAAACTTTTTCAAATTATGCCACTAGGCATTCTTATTGATTTCATTCTTGATATTTATTAAGTAAGGCTTAGTCTTGCATGTGGCCACAGTAGTTATGAAACAAATTCACTAAACAGCAAATTGGTCCATTCTTTGAACATTTAGATTGTTTTGTTTTTTCATCATCCTCAGATGAATAAAATCAAGGAAAAATTTTGCTATTCTTTAAATCTTAGGTGCAGTTAAGAGCAATCTAAGAAGAAAAAGAAAACATACGCTTCATGCAACTGAAAATATTCCCAAAAGATTATATGTTTGGTTTGGATACATTGTATTAATATTTTCATAGATCTTTTGGGACTTAGTGTTGAATAAGAAACAAGCATTATGTGGACAATAGTCCAGAAAGATCTATATACACAGATGCAAAACAATTGTTTAATCAAGTCGATAGTGGCGAAAAGTAGTAAGCGATTACCTCCCTTCTCTATCGAATTGAAATTCTGGGTGATGTTTTCCTCTCTTACCTCCCTTGATTTTCACTCAACTTCTGCTTTGATTTTCAGTTTAATTGACCGACGAGGGTATGTTGTCCCTGATAGTTCTCAGATCCACAGTGACAGTTCAAACTGTGTGAAGGAGAGCAACTCTGTTAATGTTAAACATGAATATTATGGTTCTACTACAGTCACAGAACAAAAGGTAATCTTATTTTTGTTTCCATTCATTTTTGTATTAGTAGTATATTTCCATAGACTTCTTGTGGAGTATAACGTCGAAATAACACCATGCCAGCAAACTCGGTTCTGTGCAACCCTTTTCAGTTAGGCAAATGTCAGTCTGGCTGCCTTTGCCTCACTCTTGATTGATCTCTTCCAAGTCTACCCAGATCGATCAAATCTTCACTTCCCCTGTGGATTTTAATTCAGTGCCTGCCTTGTGACATATTTGAAACAACAATGTGTTGAGAATAAGTATATTTTGAGTTACTAATCTTATGATTAGCATTTTAGTCAAATTTATGATTTTGTTAATGTTTTTTTTTTTTTTTTTCATAGTACAGAGCAGCGAGCTATTTAGAAATGGCTTAATGTTGAGACACATTGAGGGGAAACACTTAATGACCACCAACCAATCTGGTGTGGTTCAGAACACATTTTTGTATGCTGGCTCATATTATCATTGAAAATATACCCTCAGACAAGATTTAGAAGCTCCAAGCTTTCTAGAAGTAGATCACTGTACAATAACACAAGGCATCCATAATTTATCTTGAAAAATCAAGCATCAAGATAATTGAATGAGGTTTATTGCAGAATGAAGATAAAGTAATAGTTTTTTGTTTTTCTCATATGACCATCCAAAATGATGGGGTTGTTTATGCATGGATCAGCACTAAAGAGCCTTAAGCTATTTCATTGGATGATTTATTTTGAACAACTCAAATATCCTAAGTTCAAGTCTCAAGCTGTTTTGAGTTTTTATAACATAACCTTTATTGTAATGTCATAATTGGAAGGTAACTCAACCAATGAGATCATCCCAATTGAGTGCAAACAAACAAATGACTAAACGGGGGGAAATTAGCATATAAGCTGATTATATGCTCAGATTAGTATACTTCTGTGGGCACCATTGGTTGCATAGAGCACATCTAGACAATATCGAATTTTCAACCAGGGAACATTTTATCAAGAACGTCTTATACAGCCAGCAGGTCAGTCAATTGCAGTACCTCAAACTTTTTCAGAACATCATGGTAAACATTGACCATTATTGTTTTTTCTGCAAAGAAAGATGGGTCCATGACTCGGTTGAACATATCACTCCAAACATAAACTTTTGGGCAAGCCTTCTGCAGTTCCCTTGTTTTGTGTGGGTTTTCCTACCCACAAATCCTGATGTTGTGCCTAACCCATGGATTGGAAGGGATAAACCAAATCCTCATTGTCTTTTAAACAAACGTTGAAGATCTCTTTGATCTCTAGTAAAGAATCTATCGAACTATATCCACTATTGTTGAAGAGATGCTCCAAAATCCCCAGCTAGAAATTGAATAACGTCTCAATATGCTTGTGCACTCAATGGCACCCATGTAGAAGTGTACAAATATCTGTAAACTAATTTTCATTTCAAGTTTTCATGAATTAGTCTTTATACTGTTACAAACTGAATACAAATATCTTGATATTTGTTTTTTTCAATAAATTTTCAAAGTTGTACTGATAGTTTATGGACACTCTGTATTAATAATTCCTCATGTTAGAAATTCAGATAAAAATTATCAGAAGCATTTGTTTTAGCTGTTTTTCAGATTCATTACTGTGTTATTGTATAATGTTTTTTAGTCGGAGAAAGAGATTGATATTTTGCCTCTCAAATTAAAGTTCTTTGCATTTTTTGTTTTTATCCAGACCAATAACAAAGGTACAAATACTGCACAAGATGGAGACTGCACCAAGACAAACGGCCGCTTGGGCTTGGATAATGAGCTGGTAACCAAACATGACATGATCAGCTATCAGTCTCCAGACGGACGAATCAACAATCGCTTGCCACCTATTAATGGTGAGGAGCCCTTTGTGATTTTGTTATGATCATTTTCATTTGCTTTTACATTTGCATAAAAATTCCCTTAAAATAATTTGGGGTGAGGGGTAAAGAACAAAAAAAAAAAATTCCTAATGAATACCCTTCATTAATTCTATCATCCTTTTATTTTAATTTCATCTTACCATTTGGTTGTTGATGTAAAAGAAAAAAACAAAAAAAAAACTGACTTTTACTTTCTCTCCTTTATTACCTACAGATGGTTGTATGTATTTTTCGATTTTACTTTTATTGTGAATTGTTACTGTCCATCTCTCTCTTTCTCTCTCTGAATATGAAATTCTGAAAAGTCCAAGAAATATCATGCTAGAAGAGTAAAAATAAAAAAAAAACTTTTCTCCCTCTCTCTTTTTTTTTTCTTTTCTTTTTTTTATGCTTGTTTCAAAATGTTTCCATAACTTGAACCAGAAGGGGAGATAATCCGATCTCCAACAAATGGGACTAGCATAAAATTTGGAAATCAATCAAGATTGGAGGCAGCAGTTTGATAACAGCCGTATTTCTAAGTCAATGCTATTCCAATGCCTGTGTTGGGTAGATCTCTGGTTTAAAGCTCAGTAGCTTCTAGAGGCTGGTATCAAACCCCTGCCTCCTTACTCATTTCCAAATCTAATGTTATTCCTATGTCTGTGTTGGGTAAGTCTCCGATAAAAGTTGGATTATCTCCCTTCCTGGACAAAACAGCAATCCTGATTTGAACCAGTCACTGCCTGATGACTTGAAATCTCTTCCTTAGATTGAAAAAAAGTGCAAGTTCTGTTTGCCTGCATCTGATCTTCAATTTGTAATGTGTAGTCCTGTGCAGACTCCTTCTGATGGATTAGTTGTACCTCTTTCTTCTTCTCCTTCTTCTGGTCATTGTTTAAGAAAATATATGAATCCGTCTTTCTCTGTTTAAGCCAAGGATATTTACTTTATATTTTGGTGCATAGAAAATGATTTAATTCTAGTTAATTTCTGTAATTTATAATCAGAAATTGTCTTCAAACTGAGCTTTCCATCAGTTAAAAAATTTTAGTTGACTATTCAGTAAGACCTCAGATATCTGAACAAGACAAGCCGGGTGTATTTTGTTTGGATAATTGAGGAGCTTTACTGAATACAATTATGTATGAAGCATGTTCATAGATTTTGATTTCATTCAATCGATAAAATGTGAACGAACACTGGATATTGTTTGAAAATCCATATCTTACAAAAAAAAGTGTTGTTTTGATCGCAAAAATATGGACACAATATTGCTAATTGATATATGCTGTCAAATATACTAGTTTCCTTAATTCATTAAACATTGAAGTTGCTTTCCAGTTATTTCTGATATAATCATAATTTTTTGTACTTGTACTAATGATGTTGAGAATGGCAGACCAGCTATCCGTTTACTTCAATAATCCTTCCACATTCTCTGTTTGTGAAAACGTGGATAAAACTATCAAAACATAGTATTTTAGTTTGTTGTACATATTAGTTACTCATCACATGTTTTTCAGTCGGACTATTTTCCTTGTCTTTGTTATCCATTTTTCATGTTTCACAAAGGCAGGTTAAGTAATCCAACAACGTACAATAATTAAAACATCCTGTCTAAAAAAATTCAAATATATTAGCTTCTCTTTATAAACTATTGATACTTTCTTGCAGACCTTTAAAGCAGGGGTCTCAATCCTTTTTCTGCGCAATGGACCAGTTTGATATTGACAATATTCATGCAGACTAGCCAATGGGGTAGAGATGTTAATCATGACCAAAATATAGATAATAAATAACTTAGAAGAGGCAAATACACCCAATTTTGTTTTGAAAAGGATGTTTCTAACAAATTTAACATTAGGATTTAAGGAAATGAACTTTTTATTTTACTAAGAAATATCGCCAAATCATTGTTTTTTAGCAACCCCAGTACTGATCTGCAGCCTGGTGATTGAGGACCACTGCTTTAATGGCCCTCTTTTTGAAATCCTTTATAAAATATTGAAATAGAATTTCAATCTATTCATCTCATTTTTGTTTAGTGTTGCCTAAATAACTCTACATAATTTTCTATACTCCAGTTACATCGGAAATAACCTTGACAAGATTGGGGAGAGTAGAAATATCTTTCCTGTAACAATGGCCTTCGTTCATTTTCTTATGTCTAGAATCTTCTTAAAAGAATCCAAAACACTCACTCTTTTATTTTTCTCTCTTTTCTATGAGTGTAGTGAAATATGTATTGCATTCATGTTAGTACAAATTTTTAGTTCCCTCTTTCTAGTCATTATTTTGTTAGTGTTGAATTCATGCCATGTAGATGTTCTCTTTTTTGATGTTTTTTCTCAAATTTGAATATTTCTTCCTTCATATCCTTTTGTAAATTATCGTTTGAATAACAATTGACTACATTTGATTGTACACGTACATATTCAGCTCTGAATCATACAATTTAACCCTTCACCCATCATTGGAATTGAATCTGAATGTATATTGAATCTGTTGGAGAATGTCAGTTTCTCAAATTTCAGGAAAAGTTAAGATTTATATTTTCAACTTTTGTTCAGACAATCAAATCTTTTCTTCACATCTTTGATGTTGTCAATATGTTTTGGATGCTCATTTTTCAGCCCTTGTCTAGAAGAAGAGATAAGCCTTTCCATCTTCAAAGAAGGAAAATGATGAAGGTTTGCCTCTTTTCTTGAATCATACTCCTGAAGAATGTTGATGAATGGATTGATCAAAACATTGATGGCAACATCAAGAATGGGAAGAAGCAATAAGATTGTCTGAACAAGTCTAAATGTTAATTACTTTTCTCAGTTATCAACAATACTAAGATTTTATAATCTGAGGAAAATTCACTTCATATTGAGACTAAAGAAATTTTCTACATTTTTAACCTTTATATCCCAACAATTGTAGGAACCTTGAGATGTATACGTCCCAAGTGCCTTAAAAAGGTTAAGAAGGATGAAGAAAAAAACTTTGTTTTAATTATCAAATTCATTTTTTTAGATTTCAATTAGGAAAATTCTGTAATTCAAATAATGTTTAAAAAGTTATGTATCTTTTTCCTGAAATAATTGAAAATATTCCTTATGCAGGAAAAAAGCAAAAAAATTTTCATCCTACTTCAAAAACTACTTGAACCATTCATGACTGTAAAATAGTTTCATTTCCAACTTCTTCACCAGCAAATGGTGATTGTAAATTCTCAAATTAATGTTTAAAATGCTTTAGGTATTTCTAATTACAAAATTGTTTACTGTGCTTCTTAACCATCACCACGACCACTCTATCCATTGCTTGGATAGAAAAAAATCTTTCTCAAATTTATGACAATAAAAGTGAAGGATTCTGTTATAAAATGACACTAAAGTTTTAAAATATTGATTTGATATAAAAAATAACGATTTGTATTTTAACTCTTAAATTCATGGACTATTTATAATGACTTGAACTCTTCAATGAATACAGAAAAAAAATTACTTTCCAAAGAATCGAATGGAACAATTTTTTTTATAATTCACTTAATGGTCAAAAGGAAATTATTTCAATCAGGAGTTATTCCCTTCATAAATTTTATGAATTTCAAGGGTTTGATATTCCCTTTCAATTTGAGGCTCAAATTGTCTTGAAAGAAAGGCAAAATCCAGCTTGAGATATTGTATATATTATAAATATTCACATACCTATATATGCATTTGTATATTATCTATAAACTAGTGTAAATATATCATTGTACATTATACACTTGCACATAAGCTGTGAGAAGAGAAATTTTCTCCCTCTATTGTAGCTAATTTTTCAAAATATTGATGGAGCCGCTTATTATAATGACTTTAAGAAAAGGTCTTTCAACAATAACTGGCTGATAACATTAAGCAGAGGATTTGAAAATTGGAGCAATTTAAATTCATTATGTTATTAAATTCATTATTATAAAGAACTTGACATAATGAAAAATTGAAATGAATCTGATTTTGAAGTTTTAGAAGTAAAACTTTTCTTTGCAACCTACTTACTAGAATTGGCCTCGCAAAGGAGAAAGGTCAGACAAAAAATTGCGTGTATAGCATCCCATGCAGATGTGGAAAAGTCTATAAAAAGGGAAACCAGCCATACCCCTTAAAGTCGGACTCCATGAAGATGAGAAAACTAAAACAAAGAGAGGTAGAAAAATCTGGTGTAATGGATCATATTTGGAGTGAAAAGGGTACACATTACCCTCGAGAGAGCCAAAGTTCATTAAGAGTTTGTTCTATGCCACCAAATCCTTTAGAGAAAATAGTTGTTTGTACAGAGATCATGAAAAGTCTATCAACCCTTTCAAGACTAACCTAGGGTGCTTAATACTTGAATTAAAATTTTCTTAGTAGACTTTCAAAATATATCTACTTGACATATATCCCAGCAGTTAAAATATGTCCCTGGAGTCTTAAGAGTATTAAAGGACATGATTATCTCTCTTTTTTTATGCATTTACTTTATTGTTGATACATTATTTTTTTTAATTTGCTGTGCAAATTACATGATCATTTTGAGATTATATCAATGAAATTTCATTAAATTGTGGTGAAATCCCTGAAAACTAGACAAATTTTCTAGTTTAATAAGGTGCAAAGAAATGTCAGTTGTTATTCAAAAAGTTGTTTTCTGCAAGTGAATTGTTGTTCGTACTCTTTGTGCTTTTTGATGATAAAAGCTGAAGAAAAATTTTGCATTATTCTTTGAGAATTTTCTCATTGTTTCCATCTGATTCTATCATCTCAATCAAAAAAAAAGATTTCATTCTTCCATCTTCCATTTTTGCATGAATTTTATGATTCAACCCTGTAATGCCTGTCTGATAAATTCAAGGATTTATTTCAACCATCATCCTCATTTTTCATTACATTGGTCTCTCATCATTTAAACAGCATAAATCTTTTGAGTTTAGGAAAGTGAAATCAAGTTCTCATCACTTATTTCTGTGCTGGAAAAATTGACCAGCAAAGTTAGAAAGAAAAGGTCTGTTTATGATTTAAATATTCAATCAAAGAATGGGTTTGACATCTGGAAAAAATTGTGTCCAGTAATGCAATGAATTTATCTGGCCATGAAACTATAGACGATGTACTTACTTCAATATATTTACTGACAATGAATTTACCACAGATCGAAAATAATTACAGTTGTTGAAATGTGGTGAAAATGAAGATGAGGACATTGGTCTGAATAAATCTTTAAATATTAAAGGTTCTTCAATTGCTTTGTAAAAAGTAGAATTTGTTTTTAAGAAATCTTTATTAACTGCTCCAATAAAGTGTTTTGTTTAATTTGTTCAAAAATCCTCTTGATTACTAAATTGAATAGTCATTAATTGAAGAGGCAGGGAGTCAATCCAAAATTTACATCTCATTTTAAACAGTTGAGACTCTCATTCCAGTTAAGATATCTTCTTGACTCTTTCCATCTAGTGAATTTATTTCTAAATTTTACCAGTTTTGAGGTAACTCAAATTCAAAATCTGTTTGTGAGCTATCTACACAAATTAACCCCTCACTACCATATATATATATATATATATATATATATATATATATATTCTAGTAGCATTATGCTCAGACGATATGGTTGAGGCATTTTTACTAATGAATATCTGGTTTTGGTCATAGAAACCAAACGTAATAAGATTGCCCCCAATACAAAACATATTGTAAATATAACTGTGTTAAGGATGGAATTGTAATAGATTATAACAATTATGTCTCGGAATTATGTAACAATAATTCTAATAAACTTTGATAAAACAGTAATTGTTCTTGTTCTAAATTTGTTACCAGTCAAGAAAAGCCTGCAAGACCTTCCGAGCATCCATAAGTCTATGCTTGGTTGTCATAATATTAAAATTTGATCATATCTTCAATTTCAACGCACACCACCATTACTACTTGGAAGCCATGTTGTCCAGGCTGATTCTACAAACAATTGGAATGATTAAATTCAGTTGTAAACAAATGTATGTTTGACCAACCAGGTCTGTGTGGTCCATGTGGAAAGGGTTAAAACAGATAACCTAAAAGCTTTCTCTCACAGATCTTAGTGTCAACCCATTTCCATTTCTCAACAAAGTTGTTTGGCACTTTCTCAAAGAGGTTTTGTTTTTTGTTGTTTTTCCTGGAAATTGGTTTGTTTGTTTTTATTTTATTATGTTTTTTTTTTATCTTATTCCATATTTGATTTGTTTTTGTTACAAAAATTCTTGAACATTTTTCTTGTCTGATTTATGGATGGGATGCAGTTCAGTTAGAGCATTGGGGCACTTCCGCTGATTTGTTGACAGTGTGGCCTGAACATGAAATATACTTGGCGATTTTTAAATCAATTTTCACCCTTTTTTTTTTTTTTTTTTTTTTGTGGATTCCTCAAGTTATTTATGTTAGCAGTAATGGTGAGATGATTCCTCTTCGGCAAAAGGACCCACCAATCCTGCTTTCTGAGTCAGAAAGTTTATTTCTGCAAGTTTGCATGACTTGAAATGAGATTTTTTGTCTGAATCCTGTAGGTTGTAAGGGCACCATCAATGACATGACAGTGTCTAGGTCTTTTCTGTGACTCCTGGACATCGGTTTCCACCTTTTCATTATTTTACTGTTCACTGATACTGTCAGGTTGGTGCTATATCTAAAGAGGCTTCTAACCCTTTAACTGTAGATGATTAGAATTTGTCATTGCAGTTCTATGGCTAATTCAATAAAATTTTCAATGTGATTGACAGCAAATCAGTTCTGTCTGCAAATCAAGGCTTTTATCTTGCAATGGGTGTTGTATAACCTTTCTCTAAGTCTCTATTGCCATAGGGGTCTGTCCTTGATAACACCTACTGCTTTGGTTTTGAACTAAGATTTATTCCATATATTTTTCACTCTATTATCTTTGTTTTAACTCTTGGCACTCGGTGGGGTATTTGGTTCACCAAACTGAAAGCTTGTCCTACTGTTGCAGACAACTTTGATCACTAAACAATAGTGTACTTGAATTTTGTAGTTTGGTTGTCATGTCAAATTCAGTCGTACATTAACAGACACACAAAGTTACTAAGAACGCAAAATCTTGGCACCCTTGAAAAAGAATGCTGACACATTTGTCTACCTTCCTAAAGTAGATATTATATTTGGTCTTTTTGGTTCTTACTCAATTCTTTTAAAGCTTGGGGAAGCCCTATAAATATACCAGAAAAAATATTGTATTAAAGATGAAGAGATAAAGACAATAATTCATCTTAGAATTTCATAAGATTCTCTTGAAGGATTGAACTCAAGTCCTTGGGATTTCCAGTTCTATGCTCAAATCATTGAGCTGTTTTCACATTGTGACTAGTTATGGAAATGGGCTTTAAGAATTGGATATATGGTAAAGCTGTACTTAAGATTTATGCTTGGGGATCACAGGGAGATCCATCAGGAATGAGTGAGTTGAACACGTGTAGATGGGGGTTACTGGTTATTGTTAGCATCAGTGGGTAAATCTTTTTTTAAAATTTTTTTTGAATATGGCCAATTTCAGTGGAGACTATTTAACTTACATTGATATTTAGAAGTAGGTATATGCCATGTTCTATTTCTTCTTCTGATTGTATCATGAAAAGAACCAGTGTGTCCATGTATTGGTTTTTAAGATCTTTCATCTTGTCATTCATTCATTCATTCATTTCATTGGTTCTTTCATCTGTGAAAATCTGATTGGAATGACTTGTATTACAGACCATTTTTTTTCACTTATCAAAACATTTTCCTCTCTTGAAAAACTAAATTAACTCCTTCTATTATTTATCACATCATCTTTTTAATTCTTTCATTTTTTTTTTTTTTTTTCAAATCAATACTTGGTTTTAATTCAGTTTAATCAGACCATTTATGACTACTTGGAAGGCCAGACGTTCTGGCTTTTCATCTTTCTCTCCTCCATCTGGCAACATCTGGAGTTGATTGTTGTCCTTCACTTTTGGGTCTGACTAAAAATTTATGTATAAATTATCTCAGATTTACTTGAAACGGTCGGAACTATGGTGGCCTGATGTGTAGCTCTTGAGCACCCTGACTTCCTTTTTGGCACCGACTCAAGCCTGATGTTGATTTGTCCTCTTATGCCCATCTCTGACTTTCCAGATCTCAGCTGATGACCAAAATAGCATACTCAAACTAACATTAGAGCTGTAACTTTCCTATTTTTTCTTGGAACTTTTTGCTCTCATATAACTCAGATTGATCTGAACATTTTTTATGACCATTATCCTCATCTTTGATTTCAATCAAGAAAGCTTGATAGTAGTTATTTGACAAGGTCTTGGAATTTTTCATGAAAACGACTAAACAAGGCAAAGTCCTACAAAATCTTAATATTTTCTCTCAGAAATCCAAGATATATAAATTAATCAATAATTGAATATCATAGTTGTAGACTTAATGGTTTTTGAAAATTAGTAAAGTTAACACTTACAAAAACTTGTTTCCTTTTTGTATAATTTAAATTTGAAATGGAATGGTATCTCTTATGCATTAATAATATGTTAGCATAATATATTGTTAGGCATTATATATTAGCAAATAATTAATATCTTGTTGCCTTCCTCCATTGCATTGAATTCTTGCAGAATAAATAAGTTAAAAATGTTAAACCCTAATTTAATTTACTGTTTTGATGTCTGTTTTAGCTTCAAACATTATTTCTCTAAGTTAGCACTTAATTTTTCATTCTAAAATTAAGATATTCTCGGATTAATTTCTTTTGCTTCTCAAATAATTTGTTCTTTTTATAGGGTCTTTTTCCATCATACATTTGTGAGTGAGTTTATGTATACTGATATAATAGTACGTGACACTAACGTTAAGTATTTAGTAAAATGATACAGATAAGTAAAAATAAAAATTTAAGTGTTTTATATTTTTGATGGAGAATGTGGGAAAACACTTTTTGTCTGGATTTCTGACATAAGGAATTATCATTATACACTGATTTACTCAGACTGGTGTCCTCATTTTGATTGTTATAGTCAATGTTTCAGCCGTTTTGACCTCCGACCTTAAGTTGTCTGTCGTGGTTGGTAACCTGGAAATTTCAAACCGAACCTTTGATTCACTCTATGGAGGTAGATTGTTCTCATTCTACTATCCACGTTTGAAGATATTTTGTGTCAGTTTGTTCATCCTAGTTGACTTGTCCTTGCGATGTTGCTCATCTGCCTCTTCCACTGAACCAGAGTAAATGACTATTTTGTACTACCCAACGAATGAATTGGTTAACAGATTAACTTAGCTTAGTGAATCAAACACTGGTTATGTATCTCATAAATTGGTGTATAATAATGGGAAAACATTCTTTTATACTCTATCACACACACACACAGAGGTTGAAATGTGCAAAAAATCTCAAACGAAATTTGAAATAAGATAATAAATGGTTTTTATTATTGATCCATAACATCTATCTATGTATATTTTTTTTTTCAATGATTTCTAATATATAAATCATTATTTCATCATCCTTTCTGATAAAAGTTTACATTTGATCTAAAATTACGATTATTTGCACCCATTCCATGTAATAAAATTAAATGTCAAGGTTGATGTGTTTTTATATTGTTCTCTCATAACATTCTAGAGTGAAATTATTTTCTTTTTACACAGTAATGAATTAACCAACGGTAAATAAATAATATTTTTGAAAGTATTATAATACTTTGAATTTTCTTTTAATCTTAAATGCTTTAAAGAATTTAATATAATTTTAAGTTATATTTCTTAAAATTTAATTTTTTTTTTTTTTTTACTGACTAAAAATTGATTAATGCAAAAATTGTCATTGCTTCATCCCAAAAAATTTTGTATTTAAATATTTTTTTTTTTTTTGTTGTGGCTTAATGATATTTTGCTCCACAGCTCTCTTATGATAAATTTATTTTTAAAAAAATTTTTAACCAAAATTTTGGTCAATTTTTTAAGACACTGACAGTTGTATGATGGGCACAACCATAAATTTGAAATGTCAGCATTTCTTTTTTTATTCATAATTTTCCTTTTTATTTATTAATTACCATATTTCCCGGCTTATATGATGGATTTTTCTCTCCTTGAAAAATGCTCTCAAAAATCACAGTGCATCTTAGATATTTCTGATGTGAATAGGTATAAAATTGTGCTAAACTAATTGATAATAGATCCAAAATGTGATAATTAGCTCTGACAGAAAGAAAAATGACACCATAGTCAGCAACTTCGACTTACTAGTACACTAAACTACTAAATACTAAAATATTTTTTTTTGAAAAATGCTTTTCTAATTGTAGGGCGTGTTACCTGCCGGGAAATAGGGTATATTGATTTATAAAAAAAAAGTTTGTTTTCTTTTTTTTTTTTTTTTTTTTTTTTTAAATTTTGTTTTTTGATTTATTTTTATTTTAATTTTTTTTTTTTTTTTTTCTTCAAATAGTAGTTTTGGTGAACTTTTAAAGTGACTGACAGTTGTATATAAATTTGAAATGTCGGCATTTGCTCATGTTTTCATTCCATCTGGGAATTTTCAGCCTTTGCACTCTTGTTTAAGCTGATAATTTGGACCTTTTTTTTTTTTTTTTCTTAAATTATATTATTGTGTCCTTTCTACCTGTGTTGATAATTGCTCCTGCCCATTGACGTGTGACCAACTCGTCCTCCTGTCTTCTGCTTGTTCTTTAAAAACCAATTCTTTGGACACTTCAGGTACAAAGAATTTCTTGTGGGACATGACTCTTAACCAACTTAAGTTCAAGGGTAAGTGGACCACCCTCACCTATGTAGTATTATGGTGTGGAACCACTCCATCAGGCTTATAATAAGTTGGAATGCCTTTTCAGTTGATGTTTTGCATACAGCTCCTTTTTTTCATCGTTTCATTAGTGTTGTGATCCTCATTTTAGTGTTGTGTGGGTGTGTGCAGGAGTTATCTCCCTTGTCCAGTTGCTCTTCTATATATTCCTTGCTCTGTTGTCAAGATCTGCGCACAATGAGGCTAAGCTATTTCAGGTGAATTGGGGATAAATGGATAATATCCCTATTTATTCTGAGGATAGTAATGCTGGTTTTATGTAGGTTGAGATGTAGAGACCCCTTCTCTAGCTTTTTATTAATTTTATTTTGACCACATGAAATGAGAAAGTTCCAAACACAACTTTAATTTTTTTTACATTCCAATGTGTTTTTTTTTTTTTTCTTTGGACAGCCAACCTGAAAGTGTTAAATATTGATATTAACTTTAAATGGTTTCAAGAATCTTTATATCTGCAGAATGACTTCACTTAACATTTTTGTGGGTTCAAAAACTCCGAAAATATTTTTTTTTTTCCCCTGTATTCTTACGGGACCCTATTCAAGGGAATTTATCAGGTAAGCCAAAAAGAAATATGCCCATTAAATCTTTTTTGACAAATTCAAATTTCTTTAACAAATTTTCTAAAAGTAGAAAATATGAAAAATGTCAATGTTTACTTAACTAAATTGTGGAAGGAAGGGATTTTACAGCTGCATTTCAAATTTTTCCGTAGTGTTATTTGTCAACCATTTAGAATTCTTTAAAAACTTATTAAAATTGAAAATATATTGATTTATTGAAAAAAAATCTATCAACATCGTTAAATTTATATTTAAATTCTTTCAAGACGAACCTATTAATAAGTTCCTGAATTAAAATATCTGTGTAGACTTCTTAAGAAAGACACATTCACATATATGTATATCTATATATATGTATAATTAGCAGCCAGGGAACCTTGGTGTAATATATAATCACATGAGTTTCAAAAGGTTTGAGCCAAAAGTAAAGTATAGCTTTAACTGGTTGGTGTCAATCATAACTTTTCAATGTGTTTTGATACCTACTAAAGATGATATTTTTACATCTTTAACTTATCAACTTTGATTATATTTTAATCTTTAAAAATGCTTTTTAAATGTAACATTAGCTTTAGATTATTTATACATTGCTCATAAGAATTTTTTTCAGTGATTTCTCCTCGCACAGCCTCAACCGTTCCCTGAAAAAAGGGGAAAAATCTGCAATATTAGCCTCAGAATAAATTGAAATTATAAAACCATTTATCCAAGATTTCTTCCTACAAAATTGTGCAATTTATGCAAAATTGTACAATTTATGCAATTATAAAGATTTGCTGGTTTGCGTGTGCACGTGTCATTATTTTGCTGCTGTGATCAGTGCACTTGTGTGTATGGGTGAATGCATGCATGTGTTCTCACTTTCAGCTGCCTTTTTTTTTTTCTTTTTTCCCTTGAAATTTTTGTTGTCTGAGTGTTGTTAATACTGGCTGGGTGGGGAAAGCAAGTTTCTATCTTCACCCCACCTTTTTAGGAAAATTTCATTTGGCTCTTTTCTGTAAATTTTGCACATGAATTCAAACGAATGTAGTTACCAGCTTTGAATGATTTGCTTTTGTACAGTTTCACTGTGTGTCCTCAATAGTAATGCAAGAAAGACTACTTTCTTGTCCACAGGTTTCTAGATGATGAAAGGATAGATTGGTTTGCAATGAAGGTCATTTCCCAACACCCCTGAAATAAGAAAGAATTGAATAGAAGATTTTTAGTTGTAAATAAATAGATAAATCAAGTTACAATACTGTTTATGCTGGTATATATGATAGACATTTTATATAAAATATTTTGAAAAATACAATCATTACATTTTGTCCAATACATTGGTATTATGACTTATTAAAATGAGAGTGGAATTAAATTTATCTCTGGCTGAAGGCCATGGCATCTGGCAAATATTGGAGTAAATTGAAGCATCTGACTTTGCAATTTTGATCCGTGTAAGCAATAAAGTTAACCCAAGATTCTAATGTTTAAAAGAATATTGGAAATTTCCACTGTACAAAATAGTGACGCTCCAGTGGGTGCTACTTAGCTTTAGTTTTTTAGTTTAGAAGGAATTGTGGAGAAATACTATCCTAGTACGTATAAAAGTGAATAAAATTACTAGATGATAATTCAAAATGGGGGAGGTATTGAGGTGACCTGGGACTCTGAGAACCAATGAGATATATATATATATATATATATATATATATATATGAAAGATTTTTTTTTTTTTTTTTCTCAAATCATTGGAAAGAAATGCCCTTTTGTTGTCCTCTCCCCCCTTCACAAAACATTGTATCTTTGTGTTCTTGATATAATAACCGTCTTTATATATATATATATATATATATAGTCATTTACTCTATAACCATACAAATATTACTCCCTCAACCTTTCACTCTCTCCTCTTCATTTTTCTGTTTGTTTGTTGCTTCTTGCTAGTGTTGTAATGCTTTAAAATAGTACTACTGCTACTGTTACTAATTTCTTATATTTTCTAGCATGAGATGTTTTATTTGTGTTGTTTAAGTGAAGACAAAAGACCTACCTATAGAAATAGCTATGCACTTCCCATTCCTATTTGAGTGTCTTTCTCCCAGCTTCTTGTGATCATGTTGTTACCCTTTTCAAACTGAAGGCAGAAATAATAGTGTTTTGTGTTGTCTGTTTTCAATAATTCTGAAGCAATATTTGGATTATACCATTCTGAAAAAAATATTTTTTTCAAAAACTTTGGCTTGTAACATTGCACATTGGACTTCATTAAAAAAAAAAAAAATTTTTGATTCTTCTTCGTAATCTGTATGCCACTGGTTGCATTCTTCTATTCCGCCAATACCCATATCCATTCCGCTTTTTCTGTGTTAACTCCTCAGGCTGCTATTTGTTGCTGCTGAAATGCTTCTGAGTCCTATTAATGAATACGTCCCTAAAGGATCCACTGATCCATATTGTTGGCTGGGTCACTCCTCCCAGGGGTTGAATGCAACAGGTTTTCATCACGTCATGTTGAACCATTGGTATATTTCCATCGACCCTGAAATAAGAGTTAAGTCTAGAAGTTGGATGGATCTAGGGATCATCTGAATGGTGTACAGATAAAAGACGTACCCATTTCTTCCAAAAAATATTGCATTGATGAAATTGCTAAGGAATAGTAGAAACAATATTTGAATGTTTTATGGAGCAAACAACTGAATCAATATTTTTTTATAATCATGATCTGTGCTTTCATGCCTAAATTTGGCCAGCAGATTTTGCCATATACCATATTTGCTGGAAAATAAGATGCACCTTTTAAATTTAAAAAAAAAAAAAATACTACTATCAAAATATTACACTGCATCCAATAGACTGGTATTATGACTAGGGATGGGTCTGCCAAAATACAAAATGGATAGCTATTGGGCTTGGATAAGTGGCCGTTCTTTATAAATCGTATTCTTCATATGCTAGCAAATATGGTATATTTTTTCATTTCAACTTTAAAAGCAGATGGTGCAGGCATGTTTCAAAATGTTTTTTACAATGATATAAACCAATTATTAGCCTCAATCTGTAGATTTTTGTATCTATGTTGATTAGGTTCAATTTTGCTTTGGTGTTTCCCAATTCACAAGTAGTGTTTTTGTATCTTATACAAATGTATCATCAATTCTCAAATGTTGTGTGAAAAATGTTTCCTTTAGGGTAGAGGTTCTCAATCTGGGGTACAAAAATTACAGGGGTACAGGAGACTTGTAAAAACACTGGAATTTTGGCCTGACTGCTAATTGAGGATGGTATGCAAGTGTCTCTCTCTTCAACACTGTTAAGAATTGAGTTATATATTGGAAAGAGCCAAATTCATCCATCTCATTAAAAATGTAACATTAAATTAAATCAAATTACTAACAAATATTACACGTCTGTTCTATGGTATTCAAACATGTAACACAAGGTTTATGACAACACTATCCGACAGGATGAACGTGTAAGCTGGAAGAAAGTTTGAGGACCCTTGCTTTAGGGGTTTTGATATGCTTTGCGATATACAAAACATTCTCAATATAAACACAAATATATATGCAATAGTGGCATTAATCTATTTAGCAAAGCAAGACCTTTTCTTTATCATTTTCAAAGCTGAACAACACTACTTATGTCTTTCTTTATTCTGTTACAAGATTATCTCACAAGACTAGAAATCCATATAAAAATGGTTAAATAAAGGTGATTATTTCCCTGGTTTAATGGATTGATCTACAAACTGCACAACAATGTATTTTCAGTGTTTAAAAAAAATACCCTAATGATAGAATAGAAAAAAATACACATCCAACATCTGTAATAATTGATAATGTATGTCCAAGAGAAATTTGTTAATGGCTTCTTATATCCTTATTGCAAAAAAAATGAAAGTATTGGCCCAAGTGTTCATCAACTCAACAGTAAGAAATTGAATACATTTTGTTTTGCTGAAGAAAAATTGATCATCCAAATTTCATAATTTTGTCCCGTTAAGAATTATGTTATATATCTATGTATTTATATATTTCTTCTTTTGCACAGTATATTTGTTGTTCAAGTCTAGTCATAAGATATAAGGCATAACTTTGTTCTTTTGTTGTTTTGTAGTCAGATATTTATGAAAGTGTGAATTTTGTCTTGTATTTTGTGATGCATGGAAAAGAAAAAAAAATTTGTTTTCAGTTATTTGAGGTCAGATTGATGTGAGTTGAAAATTAGAATAGGGTCAACAGTTAATTTTTCCAGTAATGTTAATGTCCACCTTTATTAATCTTTAACTAGAAGTTTTTTCATCCTAATTTTTGTTACCTCTAATAGCTATTTCTTTGACCATTAATCTTTGATAGCTAGTAAGCGACAAAAAGAATAATCTCTTTTTACCTCAGGAAGTCTACTCCGCCACTTTGGTTACTAAAGCTTTCAGAAGATCAAATATGACCGTTTATCAGTGGCTATAAATTGAGTAGATGCAATGAAGAAAAGCGATGAAGATCAAAGAAATACTGGTTAAGAATTAACAATGTCTAATAAGTAGATAAAGATAGCCTTGATGTCTTTCTTATAAATACCAGGATCCGTATCATTTACAAAATTCAAAAACTTCCGGGCCATAATTATAAAAAAAAACCCAAACCTGCATCAATAAGATCGCCTTCTGTTCTTACCTAATGTCATATTTAGATTTTATTTCAAGGACTTAGGCTGTAGAAAAATGTTTAAATACTTTCATGGAAGTTGAAAGATGACTATTTTTTTCACCTTATTTTCACTATAACTTGCATATATATATTTATGTATGTATGTATGTATATGTATATATATATATGTATGTATCAATGCAATAAAAAGTGAAAAAAATTCAATGAATTGGAAGCCAGAATTAAAAATGATTTTTTTTCTTGAATTTAGATAAATGCTTACAATTCAGTGATTTTTGCACACCCAAGCATATGAGCGAAGAATTCCTGTTTTGTAATTGTGATTATATTGTAATTAAATGAACTTATATTTTTATTGAAAAATAATTTTTGTACATTTCTAACATCTCCTCAAAAACTGTCAAAAAAGTTTTGAATGTCTATGAATTACATGAAATTTTAAAACAGTTTTTAGTTTTTTGGCTTATTCTTTATTTAGGATTCAGAACCAACATTTTTATAAGATGCATTAATCTTGCTACCTCTTTGTCTAAGTATTTGTGCATAGTTCCTTAGAAACCTTGAAGAGGAGGACACTTTTGTCAGCGTTTTGAAATGGCTCGATCTCCAGTGGATTATCCGTCTTTTTTTTTTCTGTTTTTTTTTTTCTTTTTTTTTCATACATACACTGGATTCTATTTAAGCAGAACATATCAAAACAACAAATTTTTGTCTTGAATTACCCTCTCTTAAATAGATTTGCATAAAAATGACAATGTTACGTAAATTTGTCTCTTGCACAATTGGTCTTCCTAAATGGCAATTCCATGTAATCGATGTTCTGTTCAACCAGAATCCACGGTATTCACTGTTTTTTGTAAATGTTATATATATATATGTATATATATGTAATTGCTTGTTGCACTTTTTATGCATGTTTACAAAAACTGTTCACTTATATTTTGTATAAATCACTTGCAAGTATTTTTTAAAAATTCTCACCCCTGCCAACAAATGTTAAGCCTAATCTACTCATGAAATCTATTTCGACTTTTGTTTCCTCTGTAGATAAATTGGCTTGTGGAACTGTGGGATTGTCTTGATCTTCAGTCAGGCATTCTTACAAACCAACTTATTATTCAAGAAATTACGTTTAATTGCTCTTCAAAATGCATTAAGTTTTATTCTAAGTTAAAATTGATGAATTTGAAACAGTTTTTTGGCAGGAAAAGTGAAATGAGTAATCTCTCAAATACAGAGGAAATTAATCATATATGTTATCAAATGGTTATTGTTATCATCAGTCGGTCTCAAACACTTATTCAAAATTATCAAAAAATAATGAAAAAACAAATTCCATATCAGTTTTTCATAATGTAAAGTTGTTTGCAACAATGAATGTAAACCATTCCAATTTTTATATCCTTTGCTTTCTGTTAGCAGTTAGTTATTCTTATATGTTGACCCAAAGTGATCACAATAAGCAGATTCCTCTGTGTATTTACTTAATCAATAATGTCTCTTCTCTGCAGGATATTTCCGGCCCCAAAACTTTTGTCTGTATTGCTATGTTGATAAATGTACAGGTTTTCTGAGAGCTTTAATATCTTTGACATCATTTATTTATCCATTAAAACTATGAATGACTGAAATTACATTAGTACTAGTATTAAATATTTCTTTTTTTTCCATCTGCTGCAATTAATCTGTTAGGGACGCATTTCTTTTTCCAGACACCTTGTGCATGTGTATATTTGTACATTTCCCAATTGAAATGTTCTTCCTATTTTAAAGAATGCCTATCAAAATCCATTTTAGATTTTATTATAGTTTTTTTGGTTCATGAAAACAAATTTGGCTTGGTAAAAACACTTGCATATATCACAAGAACCATATTAATAATTGTTTAAACCTTTCAAGACTAAAATTAAAGTGTCCCAATCTATAGGGAATATATATCACAGCTGTCATAGTAACTTTGGGATACATATGTCCCAGGAGTCTTGAAAGAGTTAAACCATTAATTTATATGAAATTGATACAAATTCTTTGAAATCTTTTAGATGAGGTATTTTCACTAAGATGTTATTACTAACTTTATTTTATCTTATTATTGCTGCTTTTTGGGGAGGGGTAGCTCTATAAACTCTTTGACTACTTGTGCAAACAGCTCAAAATCTGGAATGAAGAAGTGGCTTCCAATGAGAATTGTACTTACATCCCACATCTTGAGAGCCCATCTTCCATGGACATTACCTTCACCACAGAAGTGTCATTAAATATGTAGTCCTGCTGCCTTTCCAATTTGCCATGTTTGCTCCTCTTGTAGTTGAAGTGTAATGACAGGAGATCATTTCAAATAAGAGTTTCTTTATGATATAACATTACACAATTTGTTATCATTCTGTTGGATCATATGTCTCAGTTTCTTAATACGTAACTGTCCCGTTGAAAGAAATGAATAAACAGAATAAACAAGATGAGAGGCCTTTGCATTACTGGTGGACTGTTTAACTCTGGTGGTTGATAATAAAAGGAAATACTAACTCACCATCACAGTCAATAGTATATTTATTGTAGCATAAAAAAAAATTCATCAAAGAATAAATATAGTTAAGATAAATTCTATTCATGACATCTCTGGCATTTTCCATTGGAAAACATCTAAAATCTAGTGAAGAAACATCTAGATTCTGGAGAATGTAGATGTTATTGATAAACCCATCAAAATAAGGCCCAAGGAAGGTCAAAAAGTACTGATGCCAATTTTAAGTCTGTAGACAAAACAGTATGGCCATGAGTGCTGGGAAAACGCATAAACGAACACATATATAAAAAAAGGATAGAACCCTTTGCCGTCTTCAATGGCTACGGTTGTTAGATAATTTTGGAGAAAGCTAATCATAAAATCATAGTGGAAAACAAGTTCATTTTTTGTACTGGCATACATGGAAAGAAAAACTAGACTTTGCACGATTATCTATTTCCAAATCACATTACTTATGTCGGTTGAGTCGTTTTCACTGCACAATGAGTGGCTTTTGAATCTTTTTTTATTGAAGATTTCCTTTATTTTTTTTTTTCCTTATTAAAAGTAGCAGAAAACTTTCCTCGTCCTTGTTTTTTCAACTGCAATGAATTGTCTCCCTTCTGTATTTGAATCGTGTGTTTTCTCTCAAATTCTTTTCTCTTCCTCCTCTTTTGTTATGTTTTATCAAGTGTTAATTACGTGTTTTAGGTAAAACTAGATCAGTTCTCTACGAGTCTTCAACACCCAAATTTGGTAAGTACCTTAACTAAGTGAGCATCACATTATTCACCCACAGCTAGTTCATTCATTCGCTCTTTATTTTTCTTTAGTTGTAGCCAGGGTTGCCAGATTTAGCCAAATGGGGTGATAATCAAGGTTTTATCTTGAAGACCTGCCTGATAAAGGCATAGGTAGGTCTTTGAAATAAGGCTTGGATTATCTCCCCTTCTGGAAAAATCTAGTGAATCCTGGTTGTAGCTGCGTTTTTTTTCTTGAAAAAAAAAAAGAAAGAAAGAAAAAAAAGGATTTTGTGGCTCTTTCCCCTCCTCTTCATTCTGTTGTCATAACAAACCAACACTCTTTATATCATCTGTTTGTTTTTTTTTCCTCACCCATTTCTGTAAAGATGTCCTTTCTGTGTCTTCATATCTTGGGAGCAAATAGTTCCCCTTTGACTCCTGCATCTCCATACCATTTTACAAAAGTCACTTGTTGCAATATGATGTTTCGTCTTGTGATGCCACTTTCAAACTGCTCTCTAGAGGCCATCCCAGAAATTCTATAGTCCTTTTTGTTACTAGAAATTCATTATACTTATAATAGCCCAATTCTGACACAAACTTTTTTTTCATGAAATTCCTATGTGCAACATTCAGATTGAGTGCCCTGTCTTGCTCAAACAAATATTGCAAAATTTCTTGTACAAATTATGAAATTTCACTTTTAAACTCTAATGCAACCATGATGATTTTTATTTATTCATATATATCCCTGTGAATATCATTCACAGCTTGCTTTGATTGGATAACATATTTATTACACTTGCTCCTTCTTCCAAATATCAGTTAGTCAGAACTTTGGAGGTTGAGAGAATTTTCTCAAGGTGACAAGTTGACTGTAATTTGGAAACTAAATTTGACATTTCAAGAGTCTATGATTAACCTTTAGCACTAGGTATTCTTTTTTTTTTTTTTCTTTCAAGGGTGCCAAGATTTTGTGCACTTAGTAACTTTGAAAGCCTATAAGTCATTTGTCCGTTCATATATAACTGAAATTGATCACAACACAATATAAAAATTCAAACACACTATTGTTAGGCAATCAGTCACCTACAACGGCAGGACAAACTTTCTGCTCAGCAAACAAAGTCAACTGCAGAAAATAAAAAAAGGCAAAAATATTCAATTCTTTGAATCAATATTATACTTTCTATATCTGGTTTACAAACTCAATGTACTGTAGAAATTTTGGCATCTGCTTGCTTTCTATATATGCTTTTAGTTCTTGCTGTGGCTCTGTATATGTAATCATTAGTGAATGAAAGTTTTGTTTTAGAAATCCTACCTGTGATATCACAGGTTAAATTGATAGTTATACATATTCAATCTAGAGATTTAACTGATTTCAGGATAAGTATACATTTATGGAATGCATATTTATCTTGAGTGAACCGATATGTATCATGTTTCTTCAAGACATAGGTGATCATGGCTCTCCATAGCTTCCTTCCTTCCTTCCTTCCTTCCTTCCTTTCTTTTTTTTTTTTTTTTTAAATCTGTAAACTACATGGCCATTACTGCTCTTGGGAGGGATAATGGGGTGATTCCTCTATAATTTTAAATTCAGAGTTGTCCTTTTCCTAGACTGGTTGACCCCAAGGATAGAGAGTCCAATCTGCCCTCCTATTTTACCTATAGCTGGCGGGGAGATGGATTCATGCTTTTCTCAAAAGTTTCAGTGCAAAGTAAACATGAACAACCTCAGCCAGAGTTAGAACTTGCCTCTCAGATTCCATAAACCATTCATCCATTTGCACCTGACTGAATAAATATTGCAATTAAGAAGCGTTCCTAGTATAGATAGTTACCGTTCTGCAAGTCTTTGCATTGTTTTTTATGGTGTTCTTTCAATCTTAGGATTGTAGGCATGTGCCTGTTATGCATAATGATCAGTCTATAACTAAACTCTTCAATCTGGCTGTTGAATACTCTTAAACATCTTATGATAAACCTTCAGCACCACTACTGTGTCATTAGAGGTGCCCAGGCTATTTATATCTGCCGATGAAGTTGGGGAGGTATATGTATTGCCCTATGTTTTTTCCATCCATCCAAATGAATTCTCTATGAATTTCCATGCAATTTCATGGAATGTTAGGCTATGAGTTTAAGGAAAATGGATTCAGGAATTTCATTTTGGTTGAGTTAGTGTACGGTCTTGGCTGCGGTTTTTAGTTGCTAAAAGTGTCTGCTTCATGCCACTTAATGCTGTCCAATGTGTAGTTTCATTTCACAGCACTTAGCAAAACTTTTCTGGTCTTTATGATCTTCCATCACTTTGAACATCAGCTTCTATTTGTTTTGGCTTTCACACTTGCCTGTATTTTCCTTGGTTTTAATTTGAAATCCATTCCTCCCTTAACTCTCCCTTTTGCATGATTCATCATCATCATTATCATCATCATCAGAGTGTTGTTGCTGTCGCTGTCGAGCATCCTACTCCAGTCTCAACATTCTTATCTGTGTCTTTGTAATGGAAAAAAAGTCCCTATTTATTTCTTGTCTTATTCTAAAATATCATCTTTGTTCGTATCTGTATCTATCGGGTTTTTGGGGTGTTTTTTTTTCCTTTTCATTTTGAAATGATATCAGCTTCAAGTTTCAAAATGTTTGATGTACATTTGGAAGATTACAAGAAAATTCCTTTAAAATCCTCTGAGCCTAATTTGTCGTTCATTCTTTTAACTCTTGTGGAGGATAGGGCTGCATTCCCGTTTTGGTGACAGTATGTTTTACTGGGTGGCGTTACTAGTCCCACACCCTTATGAACAACCTTGCAGAGCAAAAAGGCTCCAACTACTCACTTCTCTCTTTCCAGCTATGGGTGAATAGCAGTCAAGGCAGTCTGTCCAAGAGAAGCCTTGGTAAAGAAGGATCAGGCATGGGGCTAGCAACTCCATTCCAGAAAAACATATTACTGAAACCGTAGTAGAGTGGTTGCAGCCCTATGCTCCGCAAGGAGTCTACAGGAATGAACAAACAACAAAGACTCGCCAATTTTTTTTTTCTGGACTGTCAAATCTGTTCCTCCCATCTTTTATGTTGGCACCACATTTCGGACAATCTCATTCTATGGCCTTCTTCAGGTGTAATATGTCACTATCAAAGATGGGGAGAAGAGATTAGATTGTTCGAACCAAAAGTTGGTATGGTTATGACTGTACTGAAAGTTATCGACAAAAACAAAACTGATTGTTGAAACAGGATTCTATCAATTAATTCTTATTAAAAATTCAAGATGAAGGGCAAAAAGATTTCATTTCATTTTTTTTTTTTTCTCCTTTTTCTGCAGCTTTTTTTCTCTTTACTTTTTGGTGATGTTCATTTGTGTTTTAATGCTGCAACTTCTTTTCCAGACTTTCAAACAGAAATTCTCTCCAACATCGAAATCTGAAAACTTCTTGTTATTCAATCATTTATATTTCCTTTTTTTATTTATTTATTTTTTCTTAAGTTCAGATTATTTTTTTAAAAATCTTGTTCTGTTCAACTTCTTGAAATAATTAAAAAAGTAAAAATCAAGTCGTCCTTAGTTGGTTGAATTTCTTCTCCTGATTAATCGTTGACTATATCTTTCATCTTATTTTTGTTGCTTGTATACACCTAGTGGTAGATGGAATAGTTATAAGATATTTGAATTACTTAGATGAAGCATTGTCATTATTGATTTCATACTAATTTTTCTTTCATCCTATTCGTGTGGCTTCTTCACACTTAGTGGTAGTGTAGACGTAAGCCTCAAGTCGTGTGAATTTCTTAGGTGAAGATTTTTCATTTTTTATTAGTTTATCTTACCTTTCATTGTTTTACCAAGGAGATGACTGAAAAGCTAATCAAAATTAATGATAAAAATGAAAGTGCATTAAGACTTTTCAAGATAAAAAAATAGCAGCTAAATGATTCAATACTGAGAATTTTCAGTTCCTTTCTTTGGTCATATTATCAAAAATCTTTTCTTTTTTTTCTCTCTTTCTCTTTAAAGCATGAAAGAAACATACAGGTATCTTGGGTCTTGTTCAACTAGATGTAGAAGTTATTCTGCATGTGAGATCTGAGGTAGATAACTTAGCTAGGGTTGCTTATGCTCCCCTTACTCAACCAAATTTTAAAAGAATTATTCATGGTGGATATTTACTTGTAAAACCCTTTTTGAAAACAACAGGTTAATTCTTATATTTATTTTATATCCTGAAGTGCCACTTTTATACAATGGGTTAATTATTCCAGTCTGACTATATCTTTTTATTTTGGATATTCTGGAGCATTTCTGGAAAATTATTCAACCTTTGAGTGCCATGTATAATTACATTCTCATAAGTTATTTTAAAAAATGATTTTCCATCATACTCAGGAACAAAGTAAACATTAGTTTCCATCTATGCTCACTTTTTCATTCAGTAACAGTAACAACATTACCACATAAACCA
This sequence comes from Thysanoteuthis rhombus, assembly GCA_963457665.1. NCBI lineage: Eukaryota > Metazoa > Mollusca > Cephalopoda > Oegopsida > Thysanoteuthidae > Thysanoteuthis > Thysanoteuthis major. The sequence goes on from OY735229.1 coordinate 45,095,380, forward strand.
TTCTGCATGTTGATCAAAGCCTTTTCTTTGATAGGCATCAATATTTTGGAAAAAATTTCGAGGGAGTTGAATCAGATCGGGTCAGATGAAGATATCTAACTGTACCTCTAACCTGATATCCTGATACATTTTTTTTGTATCATATGTCAAACAAGTGTTAATATCACCTTGTAAATACAAATCTTAATGCAGTACTATGACTCTTTCAAGTGCCATTGGAAGGTATATTTCAAGGGACATATTCCCTGTACCAAGATAGTTAAAAGACTCTTGATAGTGAAGGCTAATCTATATCATAATCATGAAGGTGTCCTCTGACAAGGGAGACTACTTTGCAAAATTGCTCTCAGATTATCATTTTCATCAAATAATTTGGATATTATTTAGCAGGTCAAATTGTGTTAAATTATTTCAAAAAATCACCAGTGTATCTTTGTATTTTTAAATATGACTTTGTTGTCCCTTATGCTCTTATAAGTTTTTTTTTTTTTTTCAAATACTTCAGTTTTAGATTTCCACCCCTAGGTATCAGTCATGGCACTGTAAATAAGCCCCATCGGATTTTTTTTACTTGACCAATGAAACCAATTGGACATGCTAGAGGAACCTTCTATTAGTAAGAATATCTCTGGTCGACATTCCAGATCAGTTGCAAAAAAAAAAATAGAGCCTTTTTTTTAATTTTTTTTTTTTATAATATTAGTTGCGGGGGGGGGGGGTCTGATACGGGCATATTGTATACATTGAAATTCATTGAGAACTCTTGAAGATATTTAGTGTGCAGAGAAAAATTCTAGGAAAGTGTGATTAAATTTTGGAGGTACCTTCCCCATGTTATAGATATCAGTTCACACAGGTGTTCCATTTTAAATAAGAGTTTGACATTTGATTGAAAATGCTCAGATTATTTGTTCTGAGGTATATGCTTCTTTTGTTGACTTTACTCAGCTTGAAAACTTCCCCTCATGATATACAATATGTCCATATTCGATAGATTTTTTCTTTTTTTTTTCAACAACACAAACAAATAAAAAAAAAAAACATTTATCATTTTTTCCTACTGTCATGGTGTCCTTGTTGACTATGTTTAGATGGTAGTATTATTAATGTTAGTGATGTACCTGCCTTGCTCTCCTCCTCCTCCTTCTCCCACCAAATGTCCTTATATAGAAAGTATACCCTCCACCATCCTGTTACCTTTTTAATGTTGCATGTAAATCATTGTTTTGTTTTGTTTTTTAATCCTTTAATCCAGCATTTCCCGTAGATCCACTGTCTCCTATTGTATAACTTGGTCAGCTGGATTAGCTTTTTTCCCTTGAATCAAATCCATCTCTCTGCCATGGATTTAAAAAGAATTTTGGCTTTGATCCCCATCAGCTCCCCGATCCCCAACACTCACTATATAAAGTTCAGTAACCTACTTTTGTACTTACAAAATCCTTGATATTACTGATTTTGGTTAGTATGGAACAAGAAAGACTCCATTTCTATCATATCTCTTCAGGGAGTGAGCGATTATGGTTCTTCACAGCCTTGAACTGCATCGGCACGATTGTTCTTCAGAGGGAAGTGGAGTGGTTTCTCGTTGCCTTCTCCAATTTTGAATCTAGAATTGTCCTTCTTTTAGACTGGTCACCTCTCAAGGCTAGATAACCCTGTTTCTCCTGATGTAATACTCATAGCTGGGGGGTGAAATGTATTCATGCCTTTCCCAAAGACTGATTGCAGTCAATGTCAACAGTCACGGCTAGAGTTTGAACTCTGTACCCCAATTCCACAACTCACACCTTCTATAAAAATATGAAAGAAAAAATATATGAAAATGGAATTCATTTTTAGGAAAACAAAAGACAACCCTGTTTTTTAATGTGCTCATCTTTTAGTTTTATCACTAGCTTGGCTTTTCGAATAAAGATTTTGGGGGGGGTTCACCCACATCTACTACCTCTTCAAAGGAGTATTCTGACAGTGCAGCTGACCTAGGTAGATTGAGGTTCATTACCTGGACATTCAATAAAGGCTTACAGCTATGAGCTTTGATGAGCGTGGAATAGCCCTCTGACTCTGGGTAATGAAGTTTTGAAACAAAGTGCAGTATGTGCGTGACCAACCAAGGGTTTATGTGCCATGGCTCACCAAAATGAGACAATAGTAGTTGTTCACTGATCTAATAAAGGTTTGAGATTAAAAAGTCTCTGATCAATTATTATTTATATGTGTTATTATATTCCATTCACCAATCAAAGTTGCTCATAGTTGCCTTCATTTATTGTCTCATGACAAATAGTTCAATTGTAGATATGACAAAAGCTTCAACTGAACTGCAATGGAAAATTTTTCTCTAGCATCTATTTGTATCTACGCAAAATCTCTACAGGGCACATGTACCATGTGACCCCTACTTACCATGATTCTTTAATCCTGCCGATTCCTCTATTAGGGTCGCTGATTCACCTACCTTTGAAATCCACCAAAAGCACAATGACCATGGCTCTTTTGATTAAACCTTCAGGCCTTTTGATTCTTTTCAAGGGTGCCAAAATTTTGTGCTCTTAGTACCTATGGAAGTCTGTAATTTGTGTGTCTGTTCATGCATGACTGAAATTGACATGACAGCACAACTGAGACATTGAAAAACACTATCATTCACTGATCAATGACGCTTGCAGTAACGGGAAGAACTATTTGCTCAGTGAATGAAGTCCACTACAGAGTGCTAAAACTCTGGTTAAAGGTTAGCGTTCTTTCCAATCATAGGTCTCTATTCATGAGTCCTGATTAGTCAAGCTATCTTTCGTACTATCTTTTTCACGTTCCTTATCCCTACTTGATCTGATCCATTCCTCACTTAATCAGCAGGTCATTTGAAATCCATTTCCCTTGATAATGCCCTCCCCTTATTCTTGAACAACTCTGCTATAAATTTCTGTGACTAATTCTTATTGCTATTATACATAGATTCTTTCACACCAGTTTCCTTGTTACTTGTTTTCATCACAATGCTCCAACTGCCGTAACCTTCTGGAAATGTCAAATGGATCTTTTTATTCGATCCACAAGGATATGTTCTCATTGAAACCTGATGGAAACAAGAATCTGGTCTGAGAGAATTAATGTATACTGTGTTTGACAGCATATAAGACCCTCCTAAAACAATTGCTTAAAAGGTGAACATAACCTTCATTGTCCAGCGCCTCATTGGTTTGAAGTTGAGGGTGATAAATGGAAAAAATTCAAGGAAATGTGTTGTCCTTTTTTTTCTTAGTATTCCCTGCTGAAAGAAGAGTGGGGGCGGGCTTACATGCCATCAAAAACAGTAAATAACACGCACTTAGCACTTCATAAGATCTGTTATCGAAACTTAGATAGTTCCTTGATTACTATTTCTCTTTTGATAGTCGGATGGAGTTTTTCCTTTGGTGAGTGGTTTCCAAAAATATTTGGCTTGCCCTGTAGCCTATGTGTTCCAAACAAAACTCCCCCAATAACCTTCAAATCTTCCTCCTCAAGACCCAACACTCCTCTCCATTGAAGCCTTTGTTTATTAGATAGTCCATCCTGTGTTGACGGGTGGTCAACAATGCTATTTGTGGTGCTCAGCCAACCACCGCCATCATTCAAGAATGTCTATCTGCTCTTTCTTGACCATCTTGAAAACTGTACCATTTTTCCTCTTTAAGAATGGTGGTTCCACTTAAACTTTTGAACTGCCCCATTTCCTTCCAGGAGATACTACAAATCTTCTTTCTGGTAAAAAGCTGTCTAGTTTTCCATGACTTGCTCTTGTGGAAGGTGAGTGTTCTCCTACCATTTTGCCTGATGCCTTGTCCTCATTGTTGTCTCCATGTTTTATTACAATGGCAACTGTCTGCCATGCTTGTGAGGAAAACCATAGACCAAAATTCATTCCACTCTTGACCAATTGAAAATTCCTGTCAGAATACTGTGATGCCTTTTACTACTTTGATGACAATCATCTCTGAAAACTGATTTTTCCCCTCTCCTTGTGGATTTTTGTTTCAGAATTTTTACTTATATCATCTGTTTTTTTGTTTAAATATGTATATCTCTAACATCAAAGTTTTAAAATGTTCTTTAAAATTCTGTAAAAAAATATTTGTTTTTAAAAAAAAGAAAAAGTTTTTTTTCGATACAAATTGTAGAAAATCTGGAAAAGAGGCTTTTCTTATTTTAGCAGTAACTCTTGCTTTGACTGGTTCCCCTTGCGAAATCTTCATAATGCATTTACAAAGAGATTGAAAATAGAATTGAGGGATTATTTTCAATCTATGAAAAAAAAAAAAAGAAAAGAATAAAGCCTCAGTCTTTATTGGTGAATAATTGTATTTGAATTTTGAAATTGAGATTTAAAAAAAAAAAAAAAAAATGCCAACCTTTTCCTCTCAAAATCACTCACTGCAAATGTCTGCCCCCACCAATTTTTTGTGTATATGTTCTTGTTGACCACTGTTATAACCATTGTGCTTGCTTTTTAGTTGCATGAGACAGCAATCATGATCATATCACCATCTTTGGCATCATCATAGTCAACACTAGACTCAAGTAATGATCACCTGATGTGTCACTTTGGAGAACAGATATGTCAAACAGAAATAGGCTGTGAATGTTCTAAACTTAAGCTTTCTGACACTAGTTTTTATAAATGAAGTTATTGAAATGTTACTTTCTAATGTTTTTGCTCGTCAAGTCAATGGATTGAAAACAGATTTTCTAAACAAAAAAAAACAAAACAGTTACCTTTTTATCAGGTTTTTGATCATTTCAGATGAGACATAATTTAAACAGTTTTGAGCATCAAGGCTTTTAGTGATCATTTTAAAAATCTAATCCAGTGTTTCTTAAACTATTTCAGTGTCAAGTGTTTATTATTAAAACCTCATTAACCCATGACTGGATTTTCTTATCTTTTATCATTTTCACCTCGTCCTCTATGTATGATATTAATTCATTTTGTATCCTTGGCAAAAAGCATAGATCAACTCATTTCTCAAGTTCATTTTAATCATGTTTTTTGTACGCCCTGAATATATTCAGGGCGTACAAAAAACATGAATATGTGAAGAAAACTAGGAGTGACAAAAGATTAAAACAAGAATTGTTTTTTCTAGTTTACATAAAGTTGAGTTAGTAAACAACAACCTTAAAACTTAGGTTTTTGGAAATGATGTTTTCTTAACCATAAAAATTAACTTTTTGAGATGAAAAATATAAATATCTGAGGAAATTGAGTCTTCCACCCATCATGTTTCATTCACTCTTCATTTGCCCCTGTGGCTTTATTCACCAGTTTAAGAAACACTGATTTGGTCAATGTAATTTTCTTTGAACAGCTTTAGATGTTGAATATGGAGCTCAAATTTCATATTTCAAAAAGTGACTGATCACTCATAAAATTTAGATTTACAAATAATTTTGTTTAAAATGAATAAATTCTAAATATGTTTTTTCGTTATTGATTAACCTTTTATTTATTTTTTTTAATTTTCTTAAGAGGAATTGGCTTACACAAACTTCATCCAACATTGAAATAATTCTACGCTCAAGGGTGTTAACTGCTTAAAGGTTAATCTGTTTCTGTTAAAATTAATAAATTCTTCTGTTTTCTAAGGATTTCCCAACATTTCCAGGCCTAATAAGCATAACTGATGACAAAAATTACAAATGGTCTGAGTTTTATTTATAGTAATGTAAATGTGGTCGAATTTCATTTTTGTCTCTAGATTATTCACGTGTGCACATGGGAATTGGCAGATTTTACAAGTCTACACTGTGTACACTTGTAGCAGTGATAGAACCAGCCACATCACCTTCTGCCTCCATTTCCACCGGGAACATCGTCATTGTCCCTTTTTTTTTTTTTTTTTTTTCTTTTTTTTTTTCTATTGGGCACCGCAATGTAGCAAAACCATATTTCTTAATGATGTCACTAATGTTTTTTTACACTTTATTTTAGCCAAATAAAATTGAGCAAGGATTTTGCTGAGCACTTTTCAGTTTCCTGGCTATTTTTTTAATGTTTTGCACTAAAAGAATTGAATTTGTCTTATTTCAACAGGTCAATGCTTTGTAGCAATTTTTTGAAAAGGAAAAATTGCAAAAATCTTTGTTTGCCTTAAACGTTTCTTTGCTACTGTAAATGCTATGAACTGTTGTCTCCTTTTGGTTCTATGTTGCGATTTTATGATAATAGATATGTTGTATCTATAACAAATAAATATATATAAAATATGTACATGATCTGTGGGTTTTTGTATCACCCTTTTGCAATGTCTTTGTTTAAAAAGTGTCAGTACTTGTCAAGTGACAAGATTTACATTTTGGATAAATTATATAAATACATATTTTAGTATTTATTGAAAACAAATAATGCTTACCTTTTTAACAATATTTTTTTTTTTTTTTGTCAATTTTCTTGTGTTTTTTAAATTCAAAACAATGAGGTAACAGAATTGAATGAAAAACAAGTTTCTTCTTTAATGAGAAAAGCATTCTTATTCATGAATAATCAGAGATGCTTATATTTAGTGGAATCGTTTTCTGTAGCAGCAGTAGACACAAACACAGACACAGTTTCTTTTTGACTTTAATGATAAACCAATTTTTTTAAAAGAAACAATGGCTTTCATATTACAAGATATATATGTATCCCCTATTAATTATATATGAATCATTAACCAGTACCTGTCTAATTCAACAACTATTTTGTTATAATGTAATGCTTGATGCCTAGAATCAATAAGATTCTCTAACATATAGAGGATTAATTAAATTAATGATGCATTGAATGTGAAAGCATACCTGACCCAAGGATCATCTTCTGATGAAACTTGTTTTTGTACTACCATGTGTATGAAATTATATTTGTAATATTTACCAAGCTCAGCATAGTCTGGCATAAGGCTGCAAGTGAGGAGCACAGTGTGAGGATTGAACTTACTACATTACTTGAGATCTGCTAGTCTGGCCTGCTATTGCTCCTTGGCAAAGTAACATAATGTTGATTATTATGTATTAATGAATATGATTAATCTATTTTGGGGATTATTATTAGAGTAAATCAATTAGTTTATGTACAATATAGTCTTCCTCCAAATGGCCAATTTTGATATGATTGTTTTTATCATGTATCAATGACATCAATCATTAAATCTTTACTTACATCTTGGAAGAAAAATGTTATTTTGCTGATTTTTAGATGTATATCTCTTTGGGAAAAATTTCAACTCCAGGATGTGATGATGTTTTTAAGTAAAGACTTGAAGAATGCCACTTAGCCTTTATCTAAAGTTAAACTTATTCAAGTTGATCTGATATATCAGTTAGTTTAGAAATATTAGTGTAAAGCCATAGGTTGGAAATGTATGAATTGATTTAGATATTAAACAAAAACACTGGCATACATTATTCATGTATAATTTTTTTTTTCTCAGGTTTTTTATGTTTAAATTTTACAACCTAATTTCTGCAAGAATTTGAAAGATAATTTAAATGCATTCTGTGTTCACCTTTTAAAATTCAATACACTGCAACACTGTTTTTCATCTCAAAATTTTCAAGCTTTATTTGTGTCTTCATGGGTTTTATTTATTTGAAAGATTGCTTTTTATTATCGCTGCTTAAACTTCTGTGCAGGTAAAGTCCAATTTCTGATTGTGAATAACCTTCAACTAATTCCTCTGCTTTCAAATTCACCCTTTGATCTAATCCAATTCCAACAATTACTGAACAAACTGAGTAAACTTTTTAACACAAAATGGGAGGTCCTTTGTTTTTAAGCAAGGATGTAACTAAGTCATTGACAAAAATTGTATATCATTTGATATAATTTCATCTAAACAATCTGTTCCCACTTATACCAAATAAACTTGTGAATGCACACAGCCAAGTTATTTACATTGATGGGATCAAGGGCAATCTATTGCTATTATAGAAGATTCAAATCCTAAATCAATTTCAGAAAAATGAAATTATTTAACTATTGTTATAGCTTTGGTTCATTGCATATTGGATCAAAATGAAAGATTATCTTGTTTTCCAGTAACTAATTGTTAGGAAGGCAGTTGAGATGATATTGGTTATTATCATATACTGATTTACTCTAACTAGTACCCTCATCTTGGTTGTTATTGTCACAATGTTTTGGTGGTTGTACCCTCTGCTTTTCATTAGGTGTCTGTCCTATTTGGGAGGCTTCATCATTGTGACTATAACAACCAAGATGAAGACACTGATCTGAATAAATTGGTTTATAATGATGGCAGTTCCTCATCTCAGAAAATCAGACAAAAAGTTGTCATTTCAGTAAAAAAGATCAAGTAACAGCAAGTCTTCAATATTCCTGAACTCTCCTCAGTATTTTTGCTGATTTTAATCGATTAATAAGCTAATGTGTTAACCTATTCTTACTTTTTGATTTTGATGAATTTTCACCTCTGCTGTTGGGAATATTTTTGGTTTTGCTTCTAACTATAACAACTAAGATACAGACACCAGTCCAAATAAATCATCGCAGAAATTCAGTCAAAATGAATATTTGATTGAAAATAAGTGCACTTGAATTATTGATATTTCAATCTTTGGTCACATCATTATCAGATGTCTGGCTGATGCAAATAAGCATTGAAATATAAACAGAACTAATTTCACTTCCATATTTGGAAATTCATACTGACAGATTATTAAGTAAAGATTGTGTGAGAATTCACACTCTATTGACAGTAAAATAAGATGGATTGGACTGAAATCGCCACACATCCTTTAGACCTGATGACTAGGATACATATATTACAATAATGCTAAATTTTTACTGAAAAGGAAATTAATGATTATCAAATGAATAAATGGTTATAATTTTCCATTACAATATTACTTATTTGCCCTTTATAATTTGATTAAAACATTAACAATGAACCAATTTTCAATCATTTGTTTGACTATACCCAATAATAGAGTAAAGCAGAAAATTACAGAAAGAGGAATGGTTTTATAGAGTATATTTTCTTGGGAGTTTTTAAAAAAAAATAGTTTTTTTTATGAAACATAAAAATTTATCGAGCTTGTATTAAAAACTAAATTCTTCTATCATCACCAGAACTATGTTCCATTTCTAAGATACGCACTGTAGACATTGCTTTGGTTTCTTCTTCCAAGAGGCAGTTGAAATGAACCCTTTCAAGACCTACCTAATTAAGGTGCTTAATACCTGAATCAGAATGTCTTAGTAAACTTCCAAAAGATCTATGGGTCACGCATATCCCAGCAGTCATAGAAACCTCTGAATACACTTTATTTCCCATCTAATGAGACAAAATCACACTCTATAATTAGCTAGCCTTATATTATATCCCAGGAGTGGTGGGTACTTGTACCTCATTGCTGGCATTCATGAGGGTTGACAAACTCCTCCTTACAACTTGACGGGTGATTTTTGAGGACATTTTTTCTGGGGGGAAAAATGCATCTCATCAGCCAGGAAATGAAGTACACTGTAGACCCGTTATGACATGAAAGTCGGGGTCCATAATTTTCAATCATGTTACAAGTGAGTCAACATTGTAACAAATTTTCCATTTTTACAAACCTCAATCTAAGTTCCCCCACCTAAAAAAAAATAAAAATTCTCCAAGACCATTCTTTGAAATTCATGCTGAAATGAAGAGAAAATCGTGTTGTTGGAGGTAGAGTGAGGCTAGTCCAGTAGAAAGACCGAAATGAGTATGAAAAAATTTTGAATTGTGACACCTCACCAGAAGGTTACCTTTTGACAAAATTTAGACACGTATGTAGCTTCAGTAATCTTTTTAGTGAAAAAGAATGGGGTTATGAGTTATGTTTATCAAGTACTGAAATGTTTTTGTCAAATTCATTTCCTTTTACAGTTGGTGTAACCTGATTCAGTAAGGGTCTTTTTATCTTTGTATTTAGCTATTATTTCAAGAGCCTCAATTTGAAAATTGGGGTCCATGCCCTAACTGCATTGTAAGAAATGTCATATAGAGCTGCATTGTAATGGATCTGCAGTATATATGCCAGGAGTCTTGAAAGGGTTTATCAACCTATATTTTTACATGAAGGTCTTCGAAGCTTGTGTCAAACTTGAAAACTCCAGTGTCTTTTTGCCAATTAATGTGTTTTTCTTTTCTGTGTGTGGGTTTCTTTTCAGTTGACAACAAAGCTGAAGCTCTTAACAGCAGTACTGGGTGCCACCAAGCGCGGACGTTACCAGATGTCGTGTACACAGAAAATGGTTCCCCTCCGGTGGAGAAACACGTCCATCCGATCTGTACCAAATCGTGGCCAGAAGTGGAAGCCCGCAGGCTTATCCTGCATGATAATGCTGACGGCAACTGTGACACAGTCAATCAGAATATTTGATGGAGGTCATAGAAGTCATCATCATCATCATTAACACCTTCCCTCCTCCCTCCTCTTTTCTCTCTCTCTCTCTACCCCCCACCACTTCTCTGTATACTTTCTTACTTTTCTTTATTCTCTTTTTCATCACATGAGTATCTTTTTTTTTTGTTATTTTTGTACAGTAATTTCTAAGGACAGATATAGTCCAAAACTATATATATATATATATATATATATATATATATATATATATATATAAATGGCCAATGTTCAAAATCTATATTGCAAAAATAAAAAATAACTTCCTTGAAACTTTTGATCACATATTAGCCATTTTTTTTTTCTTTTTCTTTTTCAATTAGCACTGGAATGTTAGCTGCAAAAATCGTTATTTTTTTATGGTAGATTCTTGATCAGCTAAGAATTCAGTTGTCCATCTCCTAGACTGGTTGCCAACTTAGGTATACTCCACCCTGTAAAACCTACTTGCTAGTGAAACCACTGAAGAATCAGCCCCACAAAGCGTAATGTGGTTGCTGCTCTGTTCTTTTGAAGGAGCCTACGAGAATAAAATGTTCCTTTTTAATGAAAACAATGCATATATATGATGTAAGTAAACCTGCTTATCTAAGTAGCCTTTTGTAGATTTTGAGCTCAGAGCCAATTTTATCTGCTGTGGGTTAGAAGTTGAAAACTCCTACCCTTTAATAGGATGAACTGTAAACAGATTGGCTAAAGGTTCAAGTCCCATTAGTGGTTGGTTTTATTCAGAGTTGGTTTGTATATTCACTGCTCTTCAAATTGCAAACAAGTGAACTTTACTTTGGGATAATGACATTATGAATGCCTCGCAGGCTTGAGAGCCCTGTCTACCCTACTATTTCACCCCTAGCTGGAGGGAGAAGAGAAATAGATCCATGCCTTTCCTCAGGGGCATTCGTGCAAAGTGAACACAAACAGCCTCAGCCGGACTTTGAACTCGACTCACCAATTCTGTTGTCCACGCTGCTAATTACTTGCACCTCCCAACAGAAAAAAACAAAACGAAAAACACTGAAATTTCCGCACCAGTTTGGCTCGAATACATAACAGATCTCAGAATAACAGTCTGTTGTTTTTGTAATGGCATTTACGAAGTCTCCTCCACCCAACCCCCAAAAGAAGGGTGAGGGGGCTTGCTTTTTGTTTCGGGGCCAGCTGTCTTAGCGTTCCCCATCTATCAGCTTCTGCAACATCATCTTGAAGTTCTGAAAGTTAGAAACTTTGCTGTTCTGTTTATTTAGCAAGGGAAAGGAAAAAATCTTTTTCAGGTGTATTTGTGCCACCCCACCCCCTAACTCTCATAATTGCCTACGATGGTTATCAAAAGTTATTCAGAAAAAAAGAGAGATTAGAAAAGAGATTTGCAATATGATTACATTTGAACATTAACCAACCGCCCCCCCCCAACTCAAATTAAAAAAGAAAAAAAAAAGACCTAATGAAACTAAATATAATATTAATATTGTTGTATGCACATAAAACACATTAAGTGTCCGTATCTCTGCGTGTGTGGAAGATTTATTTTTTAGTTTTGTTTTAACCGTTGTTTTTTCTTTTCTTTCTTTTCCTTTTTTTTTTTTTTTTAAATCTTATTTTTATTTTCTATATCTAAAGTGTGTGCTTGTATGTAAGTTTTATAACATGCAAACGTATGTAGGTATGTTTGTTTTTGTTTTTTTTTTGTGTATGGGCAGGGGTGGGGTTATTGCATGAGGCCTGGCAGTGAGAACTGTTTGCTATAATTTCATTGCCGTTGTCACCTTTTGGGGGTAGGGGGAGGGGGGAATAATTTGGGGTGGGGTGGGGTTGCAATGACAGTATGTCCAATCACTGAACAATTGCTTCAAGTTATCAAATTTTTTTTTTTTCTTTTTTTTTTTCAAATTCCTGTCATTAATTTGCCCTTTTGAGGCATAATTATTATTATTATTCTCATGATTATCCTAATCTGGTCAAAGGTCAAGTATCTAATTCAACAAGAATGGCAAGAAAACTCTCTGTCTCTAGCTCTGTCTCTCTCACACACACTCTCACTCTTTCTCCCTCTTTCGCGCTTCCCTCATATATATATATATATATATATATATATATATATATATATATATATGTGTGTATGCTCAGTGGATTCTGCTTAAGCAGAACACATTGGAACCACAAAACTTGGTCTCTCTAGACAGTCATTCCTTTTGAACAGATTTGCATAAAAAGGACAAAATATAAAGTTTGAATCTATTCTTGCACCATTAATTCTTGCAATCCAACATTCTCACCCAATGCAAGTGTTGATGTGGCTGGGCGTTGATTGGAATCTGCTGATCAAACAGGCATGGCCAATATCTTTTTTCTGCAAAATGCGTGACATGAGGGAGTGTTGAGCCTTACCCTGTCATGCTGGCCCATGACATGTTAGCAGGGCAATTGGTCTCTACTGAGCGACCATTAGAAACTGTCATTCAGAATGGTCCACATAGGGTTCGACCTAGGTTTCTTCAGTTTTCAAGTGATGCTGGCTGGTTATGTATGTGTTATGTGTACAGGCCACACCAATGGAGCTAAAGGGCTGAAAATTTGAATATTTACTCTTTACTATGTCTTGAAACAGCTATTTTTTGTTTTGTTTGTTAAATACCACCCCAAAGTTTTATTTTGGGTGGGGGGTTGATTTACAATGGAACTTTTTGCTAAATTGATTCCTCAGTTTGTGTCAAACTGCACTCACGCTTGGTTTTTGTTTTTTTCTAAGTTCAGAATTCTTTAGTGACCACCATCCAACAAAAAGCAAGAGAAATATTTCATTCATTGATCACCCCTTTTTCTAATTTTTCACCTCCAACACGGCATGCTGCCAAAAGATGTTGGTCATGTGATTGTTTCTATTGAGTGACTAACCAGACCTGTTCCTTGTGTCCATTTAACCAGAATCCACTGTCTAAAAAAATCCAGGTGAGTGATATTATGACTTATAAACAGGTCACTTTAAGCCTATGAGGGGGCATCTAGACCTTCTGATAATGAGTGTATCTTATTGCAAAGTTTGGTTCTTTAACTGGTCATGTTAATGATTTGATGGTCAGTTCTTTAACCTTTTCAAGATTAACCTATTAAAACAGTAAATGCCTGCACTGAAATGTCCCAGTAAATTTCTAAGAGTTCTACTGGAAATATATATCCTTGGAGTCATAGAAACCTTGGGATATATATGTCCCAGGAGTCTTGGAAGGGTCTACTAATCATGTTGGTATAAACATGATTTTTTTATAAGTTAAAACCTTGGACAGCTTTCCAATACTCCATTCCACTGTGCTCTCAGTCCATTTGTGTACTTTAAAAATCCATGATACTCAAGGATGTAGATATCTACATAAATGACCAAAGCAGAATATATGTAGGTGTGTGTGCGCGTGCGCTATGATTAGATGTACTTACTTAGTCTTAATGATTCTGGTCAGGTGTAGCATGCTGTGCAGTAACTGTCCAATATTTTAAAAAGTTTTAAAGTTTATTTTCATGATAGGAGGTTGATATAATGTGATTTTTTTTTCAACTCTTAAATACATATACCACTTGTGATTGACAGCAGAACTTTTCTGTTGATTGGATTGTGAAAAAATTTTCAAAAATCCATCATCAAAAGGAGATAATTTTAATCAGAAGTCATCTCCCCCTGATATTGACTTAATTTTTTTTAATATGAATTTAAGAGTTAATTGTTTGTCGCACGAACAACTCTTATAATGATCATTTGGTAGGAATTGGAAAACTTTCTTTTTTTTTTTTCCAAAAAAAAGAAAAACTCTTAAAAAAAAAAAAAAATCTAAAGCAAGCTGACCGCTGAAAAGACAACCGCTCTAACATTTGACTTGCCATTGCGGACAAGTTTGCTTTTTTTCTTCCGTTTTTTTTTTTTTTTCTTCCTTTTTTTCTATTCAAAGACATCATTTATTTTAAAATAGATAAAACTTGTGGCAATTTCTACCTCTCTCTCTCTCTACTTTTTACCCTCTTGATTTCTATTCCTGCCCCCCTCACTTCCCTTTTCTAGTTCATCAAAATCTATACCAGTTGTTCCAAAACTTTTTTCTTCTATTTTAGTCTCTTTTGACTCACACTTTGGGAATCACTGTTCAATGCTCTTTTATTAATTTTTTGGCTAGTATTTCTTTCATTTCAATGTGGGTTGCTTTGTTATTGCGACTCTCGGAACATCATCCTACAGTTATTAGTAAGCAGTGTGGATTGGAAATAAAGAATTAGCCTCCAGCAAGACTCAAACTCACATCTCTTTTCTTTGGGAGACTTTCTTAACAGCTGCCTTACCGCCACTTAATAACAACCTTAGAATCACTATCCAAGAATTGCGATAAAAAGTAACTGGAATTAAGATTTAAAAAAATACTGGTCAAAAAGTGAATGGATTAAATGTCGAATCCAGACCCCAAAATTGATTCAAGACAAAAGCAAAAATTTTCAGATCACACCGTAATCGTAATGTAATTTGATTTAGTCAAACCAAGGATGAAATACAAAATTCGGACCCTTTTAACTACATGAAAGAATATTGTGAAGAAATAGTATCACAAAATTTGAAAACTTGAATTGAATTTTGATTACGGTGTAACCTGAAAATGTTCTCTTTTAACTTCAATCAATTTTGAGGTCCGGATTCTATATTTGATCCAAATTGATGATCATTAATGATGCTTCATTTAATGAATTGAAAAATATTTCTTTTACCCTTTCCTTCTTTTTTTTCCTGGACACCTCCTCTCTATATTTTATATACCTCCTCCCCCTCCAATCTGTCACCACCACCACTCTCTCCCTCTCTCTCCATAATTATCACTGCTGCCGCGTATTTTTGTCATTTTTTTTTTCCAATTATTTCATTTTTGCATAGCTTTTTTTTTTTCTTTTTTTTTTGCGGTGATATGTTGAAGATATCATTTTACTCATCTTTCTTTTCTTCCTTCTTTTTCCCCTTGATCTCCCTTTTCAATTTTACTCTTCATCTCTGCTGTTTATAAATAGAACAAATATACAGGGTGTCCATAAAATCCCTTTGTTTGTTTTAATTTCTGGCTTGACTCTTAAATTCATAGACCGCTTGTAATCAATTGTATTGACATTGGAATAGATATGAAAATAATGGAACTGAATTGGATAGGAATTTTTTTTTTTTTTATCCACTTTTGGTCAAAGGGGGATAATTTTAATCAGAAGTTACATCCTTTGAAATCGACATTCAATTTTCTCTGTATGGATTTAAGAGTTAAAATAGACAGGGACTTTTTGGACTCCCTGTGTTCATGAATCTTTTGCCATACTTTCTCAACTAACGGACAATCTTATCTGACTGAATTGTTGAATGCCCCCACCAAATTGCAAAAACACATTTTGAAACAAATAAAAACAAAAAAAACAAAAAAACAGGGGAAGAAAAGAGAAAAACTTTATAAAAAAGACAAAGCTGTGACATTCTTTTTTTTTTTTCCTTTCTTTTACCAAAGTTTTGTCAACCACCTGTTTTACATAATCAGCCTGGAACATCACCAAAACTTCAACTTCTTTGTCCTCTCTCTCTCTTTTTTTTTTTTCTCTCTCTTCCTTGGCTTTTTCTGATTTCTTTTTCTACTTTTCATTTCATTATTATATTTAAAAGAAAATGAATAAAAACCATTGAAAAAGTTGCCTTGTTTTCACTTTCATTTATTTACTGATAAAAATGTTTATAATGCCTCTTTTTCAATTCTAGTAAACACTGCCACTTCTGTCCCCACTGTGTAACTCTTATTTCTAACAGGAAATATTTAAAATTGGAATTTGGTTGTTCATGGACAAAAAAAGGACTGAGACAAAAAAAAAATGTGGAATCATGCAGTGGTGGAGATTCAGATATATCAACCGTTGCCAAGAATCCTGGATTGGTAATTTAGATTGTTTTGGGGTTTGTTTTTTTTCCAATTCATTTTGGGAGTGATTTCTATGTTTGAGAAAAAAAACCGTCTAAATCAGCAACTCCCAAACTAAGATAAAAATTTGAAAATGGCAACATTGGAAGGTTGGGGACAAGAACTTTTTTTCCCCCCCCTTCTATTATTAAACATGAAATACTCTTGGAGATAGCGAAGCTTTACCAAACAGTTCTATCTGTTCTTGAAAACAAGTCTCTTTTCTAAAGTATTATTGCTCAAAAATTGTTTTTCTTTATTATTTTTTGCACAATTCCTGAGGAAGAAAATTGTTTGAGAAAAAAGTTTGTTGTTTCTTGCAACCCTAACCCTAAGTAATATCCCTTCATAATTAAATTTAATGAAATATAGTTTTAAATATTCTAGTTGTCTTCGTACATTAGTAGTAGTAAACAGATGCATAAGTCTACGTAATTTACAAACCAGCATTATGAAATCCAGGAAATTAAGAGTCAAGCTAAATTGGATAAAATTTGAATTTTCATCAAGCTCTTGCTTGGACAACATTTATAAGTATGTTAGTCCACTTGATGTGCAGAATGCACTCCAACCAATCAAATATCTTGTAACTGATTTTTTTTCTAAATCAGTTTTTGATAAAGTTCTCTATCACTGAAACTGTATTTAGAAAAAGTTGTTGGTAATATTCTGATAGGAATTTCAAGTTCAATTCAATACTAGTAAAATTAGATGAAATATGCTACGTAAAGCATACTTTATGTCATGTTTAACATGCTGGGCATTTACAATGCAAATTAATTGGAGAGTGGAATATTATGATAAAGAAAAAGAAAGGCTTAAAGGAAATGCATTTTAAAGTGATTAATATTACATAGAGAAGCAATAGTATGGTCCAATTTATTGGTTTGAATATTTATTTCAATTATATATAAAGTATTTAAAGTGGATGATTTTACTTTTAATTTGTTCGCTGCCCTGAACAAGATAACATGTCTTAGTAAACACTTACTATAGTGTTTTTCTTTTTTTACAATTATTCATGTATCACTTTAATTAGTAGATATTGTGTTGAACATATTACTTGACTTGTATGAATCTGGAGCTTCTTCATAGTAGGTTGAAAAGGTTCTATTTTCAATTTCTTTTTTTTTTTTATTACAAGAAAAACCTGGCACTGGAGTTTAATTTAATAATTTACATGGCAGTCAGCAGGTTGGAAAAAAAAAAAAAAATTACCAACTGAATACAGTTTGATTCTGTTGTAACTCCCTAATAAAACCGTTATAATAAAAGGTACTGTATTTGATAACGGGCCAAAAATGTGATAGGCACCATAGAGTTAGTGACTTTGATTTGCTAGTATAGTAAGCTATTCAATTCTCAAATATTTTCTGAAAAAGACCAAGCTAATTATAGGGTACATTTCATCTCTTGTAGCTTCTTACCAACCAGGAAATATTAATATTTAAAAAAAAAAAGGTATTTTGTAAATGTTTGTTGTTTTTCCAGCTGAGGGTTGGTAGGGAGACAGGCGACTTGGATTGAAGTCCTTGAAGTATCAACCATGTCCACAAAATGCCTGGCGGCTGAGACTCTTGGCCTTGGTTTCAAAGACATCCATGTCTTTCTTGACAAATTGATGCTTTTTGTTTACCATAAGGCCTGAACTGTCCACCCAGAATTTGTGTCTGGAAAGGATGGGAAAAATAAGGTTTAATTAAACAGTTATTGAAAAACAGAGGATGCCACTTACAGTGATCATTTTGGAATGGTCTTTTAGATAATAAATAGCTGGTTAAATCAAATGAAAGATATACAGATGTAATTTGTTCGAATTTTTATAATTTTTTAATCAGATGATCGATTTTGATGAAGTGTTTGGAACCAATCAGTTTTTCTTATCAAAATCAATCGCTTCTCTTGTATAAATGCCAAATTCAAGTTAACGCTTATTTGATTAATTGTTTGAGAAAAGAATACAGATATATCAATAAGCTAAAAATATCAATCAGATACACACATTCATGAAGCAGTGTCTTTATTTAGAGATCCTTATTGGATAAGATTTGATCTTGTTTATTTCTATATGAAAATGTATTTTGAGTGAATATAACCATTTCTTTAAAATTTTTCTCGATAATGAAAATTTGGTTTCAAAGTGGGAATTTCATTAACAATGTTCGTAAAATGCTAAACTAGACCCTCATTTTGTGTCCATCTTAGCATTATAGATAGATTGAATGCCTAATTCAGAGCCAATTAACATATCAACTTTAAGAATGATTTTTTTTGTTTCTCAAAAATGAAGAGTTTCATAAAGAAATGAAGTTCATATTTTTTCAAAATTCAGAAGAATAATATTTTCCTACAAAAAATACTTCCACTAAACCAATTCTTAAACCTATTTTTATTTTCAATGGTTAATATAACTGTATGTATGTATGTTTCCACTATCTTCTGTTTGTTGAGTGATTATGTATCCACTGATGCTGACCCCCTGGTAAATTGCTCCAACTCAAATTCTTGAAGTGGTAGCAACTCTTCATGGTAGCTTTTTTTCTTTTCCTCTTGAAACCAGACAAACCAAATATTTAAAAATCAATTCCAGTCTCTTCTTAGAATCCAAGTTTTGATATTGTACACCAGGGTTTCTCAACCTTTGCAATTTCAACTTTTAAATGGATGACAAGCAACTGTAAAAAATGGTGGGTGTGTTTGAAATTTTGGTGGATGGTATATGATTTTTGGTATAAAAGTCTAATTAACCATGAAAAAATTAAGTCAACAGCAATATTTTCAATTCACTAAACACTATGGTATCGTACATTGTATGGATGTGCGTTTTTCTATACGACACACTCTAGGTAAGTACATGGGAACCGCATTGATGATATCTAAAACAAAAAAACGTGCATGTGTTGGTACTACTTCAAATTTACTTCCAATTTTATTTTGTAGAGTTGAAATGTTTTAGTATCCTTTTCAATATTTACTGCATAGGTAGATGGTGGAAGTATTTATGGATGCCAGAAAGGTTGAGAACCGTGGTTGTACTCCTTTGATCCAGAAAGAACAAAGTTGCTTGTTGAAGACACGGCCCTGTCTGAGCCAGCTAAAACAAGATTTTATTTACAATATTTGGCAAATCAAAAATAAATACCTTCAATAATTTTGAGAATGAAGATAAATAGAATTCCATTTATGACATCACTGGCATTTTTCATGAGGAAAACATTTAAAATAGAGTGAAGTAAACATCTAGATTCTGGAGAATTGGGCCCCAAAAATGTTAGGGTTTTTTTGTTTTTTTTTTCAGAGGGGGTGTAGTGGAGTACAGATACCAATTTTCTAGTTAATTAATAACCAGCAATCTTGCCTAAACAAACACACACACATGAAATATAAAAAGAAAAGATGAAAGACTTTGCCATCTTTGATGGCTACAGTAATTCAATTTAGCATTTAATTTCCCTATGTATATATATTTTCTTTTTTAAATACCAGTTTTGATAAAACTAATTGGGTAGAATTCTAATCAAACAATTCCAATCATAGATAAGCACAATAAATAACTGAATGGTCACTCACCTAAATTGATTATACTCATCCAGTGTACGAACTCGCTTGTTGGACATTATCAAGAAAATATCTCCGATTTGAACCCGTGGACAAGAACAAATGCCTCTCTGGAAAATGGCTTCACGGTTTTCCAGTTCCTGAATGTTCGTTTCTGGGAAGCAAAAGGAAAAAGGTTTTAATGAATCTATCTTGCAAATGAATTGAAAAAGAAAATTCTGAAAAATTTATTTTTGATGTGTCAGTGATCCTTAAAAATACGAAGTCTAATGCAATAAGATTTTAAACCAGTGTGTACAAACTAGAGCTTACAGCCAAATCACTTGGATACATTGATTTGCCTACAATCACCAGAGTTAAGCAAGTTTGAGCCTGGTCAGTACTTAGATGGGTGACCACCTGGAAATACCAGGTGGCACAAGGAAGAATGGTGAAGTGAATGACACCGCTTCAAGTACTTGTCACCTTCAAGTTTATCTCACATATTGCAAACTGAGACAAGTTGTCTAGTGATATGAGAAGTACGGACAGGGATGGCTGATGCCTTAACCAGCATAAGGGTACTAGCTACCTCTAGAAACTTACTTTTTGGCCCATTGTACCTTAGGGAGCTTGAGATATAAGATATATACTTCATGCTCAATTAGAGAAATAATTCATCAGATGAGATCAAAGGGTAATTAATTTTAATTTATGCTGTAACTAGAAAAAAATTAATCATCAATAGACTTGGAATTTTAAAGCATCTAACCTTTTTTAGGAGAAAAAAAAAAAAAAAATATTGGTCCTTACTTGACAAATCATTTAGCACAAAGCCATGAGCAGTGCCAGTGTCGTCAAACGTGGTCGTCATGTTGACAATCATCACTGGCAAAAGAAAAAGAGCAAGAAATATGAAAAAGTTTCATTCATTTCACATAAAAGCTTTGTTTACATCAGGTTTTTGGCATCATAGCACACTTTCACATTTCATCGACCAACCTGTGTAGAAAATATTCAAAAGGATACCAAAAAATATTTACCTCTTAGAAAAAAAAAACAATGAAAATGATCAGCTCTCACCGTTCCTCTAATGGAAGTAGGAAGATTAAATGTCTGGCATACACAGACTGTTTTTAGACATCAATGCGATCTCTTCGTCTGGTCAGATGTAGATATTGCAAGCACATTTGATTTATATAATGTGCGATGTCACAATGCTGCTTGGTAAATTAATAATAGAAAATGTTCTCGTCGACTCATTTCTTATTGTCAATTAGACTTAAATACTCAAAATTCAATATCAACCACCGAAATTTCAAAATGCTCACCATTTTCTGCACAGTCGCTCACTGTGTTGAAATCACCCACCAGTGAATAACATTGCCCAGGTTGAGAAGCCTTGATTTATTTTGAAGCCCACTCATCTATGTAAATGCTTCAATCTATGCAATGCCAACTTCATTTTCATAAAGCTGATTATTTTTATAAAAGCTGACTGCATTTTATAATGATACCAGAAATAGTTGGTGCATTTTTTTTCTGCTTGTTTAATTGTTTTGGCGTTGGTTTGCATGATAACCATTTTCTTTACATCTTTCTTTTTATGATGCGATGGGATTAGTTCTTGCTAATTTTTTATGTAATAGATCTAGCAAATAAATTCCCCAGCAAAATTAGAATTACCCTTTTTGATTACCACATCTTATCTGGTTGATTCTTCTTTCATCTAACTACAGTTGGGGAAATCTGTGTGTGTGTATACACCGCAATTGAACACTCGCCAGTTGTGGAGTAATGCTGACATTTGCTCGATATATCAGTCAGTACACAAGGCAGTGTAATGCAGGTTTGAAGTTTTTAAGATCAGCAGTTCTCGAAAAATCTGATAAAAAATGAATTAGAAAATTACAGATTATAGATCTTCTATTTGAAACTAGAGACCTATCATCTGAAATTATAGATCTTTTATCTAAAATTACAGACCTATCATCTAAAATTATAGATCTAAATTTATATCTCAAATATTTAAATTGTGAACATTAAAGTGAAGTAATTGAAATACATCACAGCCGTAGTTTCATATAGTGGACGGAAAATTATTTTACATGACTATTATAGCAAGCTGCTCCATACACCATAAAGTCTAGTCCCTTCCAAAGATGCACCACTGGAACTGGCACTCTTCTAACATACAATACCATGAACACAATCTAAAGCCATGTGCAAATATCAAATTCAATGGTATATTTAAAAAACAAAAAAACAAAAAAAAAAACCCACTGTAGATCAAATTGTTATTACATAGAAAAGACATACCTATTTGTTCTTTGATACAAGCTTTTTTCTCCAGAAGATTCAAGTCGATTTCAACCAATTCGCTTATACTTTCATAACAGGTTACACACTTTCCTGAGAAAAAGGCAAGAAAGTTTCATGATGATGATGATGATGATGATAATAATCTAAACAAATCAGGCTAATTATTTCATCATTTATTTCTGATCTGCACTGTTGGTTCATTGTCGTAGAGTGATGACCCAAGTTTAGTCGTGATGAAAACAACTAAAAATTAAGGCATAGTTGAATACAAGTCAAAATTGGGCTAACTTCTATAAAAAGGAAAATATCATGATACTGTTTTATGTAATCAGAGATATTACAGGTAAGATTTATAAAAACAAATACGTCAAAACTTGAATTGACTCTAAAGATGACTTGTAGAGTGATTATAAATACTAAAAGCATGTATGGAAATTCATTGCAAATTACTTTACAATAGAAATGATTGGCAAATTATATTAAGGTACTAGCTGGGGTACCCTGTGTTGCTGGGAAGAGAAAAAACTTGAAATATAACAACACAGGAAAGCAAAAGATATTTTATAAAGATTTCATAAAATCAAATAAGGGAGAGTAGAGCTCATAAGTGTGAAAATGTTACTCAAAACTTAGCTACAAATGACCAGAAAAGAGCTCTGGCAACCTCAAATTACCTCTGAGGTCAACCTTCCATTGGCTCTCACTTTGCCATGGGAAAATGTATATATGTGCCAAATTTCTGCATCTTAGGAGCAGAATTGTGAACAAGAACTTTGCAAACCAGAAATGATCTCTGGTGACTTTGGATGACCTCTAAAATTGACCTTATATAGCCTATGTAACAGATTGATGATTAGTCAGTCTTCCTGTCAAATGTTAGGTCAATAGGCCTTGTAGTTATAGCATGGAAGAGGCACAAACAAACAAATGAATAAACAGAGGGCTCAAATATTAGTATAGATGAATTCACTGGTGATGGCTTCATCATATAAAAATGTATTGCATATCATTTTACTACAGAAATAATTGGAAAATTATGTTAGAATGAAAAACCCACATACACAAAATGTACCTGTCATACTCTTATGGCCTTAGTAAAGCTTAGTGAATAAATTACCTCATCAAGGAGCAACGGCTTACCAGTTAGTTTCGCCGACCATTACTATTGTTGCGAGTTTGATCTTCACTAGTTGCCGTGACTTTGTGACAAACTAAACTAATCTTAGTAAATTTTCATACACATGCGTGTGCATATGTGATACTGATGTGCGTGTGTACATGTGCAATGTACTTGTGTACATCTGCATGAATTAGCAATGTCCCCAACTTCACCAAAACTGCAAGTGTAATCAACCCCCTCATCTCACTCACTTTGTGCACATTTGCAGACTTTTTTACTTGAGTCGCACAAAAGATTGATCAAATCTTTTTCTCGGGACAACTGATAAAATTTGGTACAGCTTTCAGCTGAAAAAGATAAAAAGAAAAATAAACCATTTTAACTGGCAAGAGGCAAAGATAAACTTTGATCAGAATAAATCATATTAAACTTCAACTACAAAAAAAAATTACAATAAACAAAAATGAAGATGCTTTATCTAACAATTAAAATAATGAAAAAATAATTAAAAAAAAAAAAAAGAAGACTTTTTCCAGGTTATAAAAAATGGAAAACAAATTTATTTTGAACAGATCAACAAGAAGATATTTGACCAAGAAAGTTGCATGGAGAAGCAGAAATAAGATGAAAAGAAAGACCATACAAAAATTCTCAAAGAAAATGCCTTATCTAGTAATTCAAAATAATTGAAGACTCTCGCTTGGTTCCAACTCTGTGAAGAAGTCATCACTGTTACTATTTTTATTGCCTACTTACTTGCATTGTAGAAAACGAAGACATGAATCGGGGCTGGCATGAGACGATTCGGGATGACCACAGGCCGGAATAGCAAAAGTTTCACCTCCAATTCTCGGTCAAATGGAATCTGGGGAAAAGAAACAAGTTAAAATAATTTGAAAAGCATTTTGTTGAAATTTCATGTTTAGTTGTGTTCTTGCCTATGTCTGACCTTCAGCACTATGTGTTGCATCCTTACAATGTATTTACTCTCACCCCCACAGGAAAAAGATGTGACATAAGGACATTTTTTAATGTGGGGTCCCAGTACAGAGCATGCTTACCCAAGGAAACCTCATGTCGATCTATGCAATAGCACTCTACCAGTAAATCATTGTCTTATAATGATCCGATTTCTCTATGTTTGTGAATTTATTGTAACAATAAAAATGGCTCCTGGTAGTGCAATTTGTGTCAGCACAACACTGTTAAAATGCTTCAACTTGGAGAATAAAGCAATTCGAGTCCGATTGGACCATTGGTTTCTAAGTAATTAAGTATAAATTGACAAAAAAGAAATGATTGTCTAAAGGTTTATTAAAGTCTAATAAGAGTTTTTTGTAAGATAATAAGAAGAATAAGAGGATAATTGTAATATAAGTTCTATAAATAGGAAGTTCCCTGACATTGAGCTTAAAGACTGCTGAAGATGGCTTTAAGCGAGTAAGAATGAAACCTCAATTTTCTCAACCACCAATCCTTAGCATATCCTCAATGAATACTAGAAAGTTCTGTGTACAATTAAGCTTTAAATTTAAAGAAACCTATCCATTTTAATTATATTGTGATATTAGAGCCTTTATCATTTTATACATATATATATGCTGTGCTATCCAAAAGTCCGGGGACTTTGAACAGCACAAATGAAGCGAATGTCATAGAGACTGCATCTACCCTTTCTAAACAGTACCCAAACACCTAATATCCATTACTTCCTACGAAGAACATTTCAATGGAGACTTTGAAAATTACACATTAGGGTAGGTGAACTTTTTTTGTGATCAAATACCCTGGGTAGATCTTTTAAAAAGCGAAGTGGCGTAAGGTGATCTTCTGGAAACGGGGATACCACACAGAGAAATACAGAGTCGATAAAGGAATTCAATTCATTTCTTTACAAGGGAAGCTTGTTTTCCAAAGAACTCACCGTGTTGAAATAAAGGACCAGTTTGGCATCATCATATTTGTGAAATTTCGTGATCACTCTATCATATATCAGCTGAAAGAGAAAGGAATAAGACTATATGATAATTACCAATGATTAACAGTAGCAAATCTTTTGTAAGAATTTAAATTTCATAAAAATTGCTTTGATTACACATGGGAAAAAAACTTTCATTTTAAAAAAAAATATGGGAATGATAGTATAGATATTAACTAACCTTAGCCTTGTCTGGCACAAGGCTACAATAGTGGAGCACTCAGTGAAGATTGAACTCACCACATTAACAACAGTCAATAAAACTAACTGTTAACCTTTGCTCTGTAGAAGAGGCCCTTATTTATTTCTCAAGCTTGAACTATTTTTGTTTGTGTGGAACCTATTAGTCAGAAATTAAAAAAATTAAATCCTGAGTCCAAATTTATGTTCACAGAGTAAAGGGAGGTAACTGGTCACTACAGGTCCGCAAAAAGAATGAATCAAAATGTTTCAAAGAATTCATTATTGAAAAAAAAAAAAAAAAATTATTTTCCACTCAAATGAAACATTTTATCCACGTACATTTTATCATGAATACAACCGAAAACAACTCATTAAGATTTCTACAACTGGAACTCTATTACAAAAAGTAGAAGTGAAGAAAGGCTTCAAAGAAGATTTACCTGCTTTAGAAGTTCCTCGTGAGTGTCATATCCTGTCAAAAGATCCATGTCTAAGACAACCATTCCAGGATCAGTTGTTCCAAGATACCTGCAAAAGCAGAACCGAGAATGAGCAATTTGAATCTTTTTAAAGCTGCCACATTGATTTCACTCATTACTAATGTAGGTATACATTAATGAAGATTATCCAATAAAAAACAATCCATGTATGTTTCATATGACTAAAAATACTTACAGAATGTTTCATTTCAGAAAGTGAATCTTTTCTAAGGCCGATAAGAAAGAGAACATTGAAAACTGCAGAAGATATTTAGTTACCTGACAATCAAAAAATAGGTTGATTATTCTTACCTCAGGTAAATTTTCATGCACATTGTTTGTCCGTTGACATCCCAATTTCTGAGAATGGGACCATTCATTTTGGGACAGGATTCTCCGCATAATGGACAACTGAAATAAAGTAGGGAGAGAAAAGAAATCAGAATTTTAAATAAGAATTTCTCTTAAATATTGGCATTGCAACACATTTATCTAATTAAATCATTATCTCCTGATACAAATTGATGAATGGTTAGTTTTATGAGACAAAGTTGGACATCATATGACTTTCAATGCTACTTGGTCTTTACAATTCTACTCTCTATTGAGCTACCTATTTCCTTGAGACCATTGATAAACCTGGGTCAAATCATTATTTAGGGTTATGTAAGGGAAGCATAGGAAATAAAATACTGCTAGAAGAATGAAGATCTTTGTATTTAATAGTTGTGGGTTAGTGTGAATTATCTAAAAAGATCTTCATAGAAATCATTGAAAGAGTTAAATTTAATTAATGGAAGCACATTACATCAAATGAGTAAAAAATCTGACAAAATAACTTGCCCTAAATAAGTCAGCCATATCGAGTTTATATATATATAGTTATCTACACAGATTTACATTCATACAGAGAAAATGTTGCAAAAAAGACTGTCAGCAAACTAGACATATCTATACATAAGTAGATCAATAATTCTATAGCCTAATAATGGAAAAAAGCATTTATTTTACAAAAACTATTTTTTAACATAATCTCCTTCCTTGTCAATACATTTGAGTGCACTCACCCTCTCTTGATCAACCGTCGAGTATCTTTACTGACTGCTGTAATTACATGAGTGACATTGAAATGACAGATTTCTCTTTTCGTGTGTGGACGATAGTACCACATATTTAGTTCCATCTGGGCTGATCCAATTCCCATAGATTCTACCAGAACTTCATCGTTGATGGGAACCTCAAGAGAAAAGAATAAGAGAGAGTATGACAAGAAAATGAAAACGGTTGAAGAAGGAGAAAAAAAACAAGACAAAAAAGGGGTCAAACCAAAATGAGATGAAAAAAGGGGTCAAACCAAAATGAGATGAAAAAAAAGGGGTCAAACCAAAATGAGATGAAAAAAGGGGTCAAACCAAAATAAGATGAAAAAATGGGTCAAACCAAAATGAGATGGAAAAAACGGGTCAAACCAAAATGAGATGGAAAAAACGGGTCAAACCAAAATGAGATGAAAAAAAAGGGGTCAAACCAAAATATGAAAAAAGGGGTCAAACCAAAATAAGATGAAAAAAGGGGTCAAACCAAAATGAGATGAAAAAAACGGGTCAAACCAAAATGAGATGAAAAAAAAGGGGTCAAACCAAAATAAGGTCCAAACAGTAACAAAAAAAAATGGGATCAAATAAGAAAATGGAAAAAAACAACCAACTAAAGAAGATGAAGAGCCAAACTAATAGAAATGATCAAACAAGATGAAAAAAAGGCAGAATTTTCTTTCATCTTTTGATTAATTTTTATCAAAACAACTCCGATAGTCTATGGCCGTGAGTATATAGTGCAGATTGGAAATGAAGAAGCTTTAGGCAAAACTCGAATTCGCACTCCTTTTACCTCATTCACCCACTGCCATAGAATGATAGCCTGAGTAGTTTTGATGAAAATCAACTAAAATTAAGATGAACAAAAACACTTGTTAAAAAATATTAATAATGGTTGACAATGCTTTCATTAATAGAAAATAAATCATGACAAAACAAAAAAATAGGGTTTGGACGAGAAATATCTTGCAAGAAATGTTAAAAAAAGATTATTAAAAAATCATGGTTTTTCTGATCGATTTATGCCAGTTAACAAGGTAAGAAGTCACATTTTGAATAAAAGAAGAAATACCTGTATAACCAGAAGAGGGTGAAAGTGAAAAACTCATGAGAAATATTGATTTTTAAAAGTTTTTTTTTGAGGTTTTTGTAGCATTACGTCAAAGATCAATGATCAAGAAAATAAAATGAAGAAGAAAGGGGAGAAAAAAAGAACAAAGGGAAGAAAAAATCAGAAAGAAAATAAAGAAAAAAGAAAGAGAAAAGGAAATGAAGAAAAAGAAAAAGAACAAAAAGGAGATGAAAATCAGAAAGGAAAAAAGAAAAAGGAAATAAAGAGAAAAAGAAAGAACAAAGAGGAGAAGAAATCAAAAAGAAAAAGAAAAAGAGAAAAGGAAATGAAGAAAAAAGAAAAAGAACAAAGGGAAGAAAATCAGAAAGGAAATAAAGAAAAAGGGAATAAAGAGAAAAGAAAGAGAAAAAATGAAGAAGAAAAGGAAAAGAGAGAACAAAGAGAAGAAAATCAGAAAGAAAATGAAGAAAAAAGAAAAAGAAAAAGAAGAAAAAAAAAGTGAATAAAATGAATTAAAAAACAGAAAAAATCTTTACATCTGGAATGACATGACTCCAAAGTGAAGTTTCTTTGTTGACGGCCAAATGTTTGTGAAGATGAGCACGGGATGAAGTCAGATTAAGAAAAAGGTTGATGTCTGGTGTAATGGTTTTGATTCCATATTCAGCTAAAGCTTGAAGAGCCATCACAGTGTCCTAAACAAAAATCAAAGATAAAAACATCCTTTTTTTTAGGAACAAGAGAAATTGCACAGGAATTGGAAAAGTCACTTTCTAAATAGGGAGATATCAATAAATATGAACTACAGATAATGCAACTAAATCCAAATCATATTTCCCAAGCTGGACATCTTTTTAAGCATACAAAAATTGAACAACAATACTACCACAATGAATTTTCTTAGAGTCAGAAGACAAATGTGATAATTGATCGGGATTTTTATTCTCTGAATTATTAGAAATAATTTCTCTCTAAAAACAAAATAAGATATAACTCAACATTTTCAAATGCTGTTCAAATGATTTTTCCAAAAATTTCCACTTCAAAATACAACTTGCTCGTTTTATCTTTTTTGTTTCTTTACAAGCACTTTTGAACCTGAGTTTTTTTTGTTTTGTTTTTTTTTCCTTCAGACCCACACTTCCATTTAATGAATCATCATCATCATCATCAGTCTTTTAACGTCCGTCGTTGGACACAGACCTTCCCAAGGATTTGCCACACTTCTCTATCATGGGCGTCGCGGAGCCAGTACTTTCTGAACTTGTCTAGCTTGTCTCACCATCTAATATTCTGCTGGCCTCGGTTGCGCATGTGATCTCGGGGAATCCATGTCGTGAGTTGTGATGTCCATCGGTTGTCTGCCTTTCTTGCAACATGGCCAGCCCACCGCCATTTGAGATTTTTAATGGATTCTATGATGTCCCTGACTCTTGTCTTTTCTCGGATGTACTGTGCTGTCTTGTGGTCTCTGGATGTGAGGCCCAGCATTATTCTTTCATATGCACGTTGCATGGTTCTCAATTTATGGGTCTATCTCTTGGTAAGGTTCTATGTTTCGGCTCTATAAGTGACTATTGGGAGGATGCATTGGTTATAAACCCTTCTCTTTAGGATTAATGGGATCTTCTTATTTTTGAAGGTTGAGCTAGCTATTTAATGAATAATATGAGGTCAAGATGAAGGAAAAAAATCAGCACAGATTTTTATGCTTATTATAAAATTCACTGTGGTGGCATCGTTCTTTGGTATTTATAAGTCTAAAGAAACTGACAAGCTTCCAAAATAGAGCCAGGTAAACACTTCTCTTTAAGTGAGAATAGAGAAGTAAAAAATTAATACTTTCAGCAATTACTTAAATTTTTGTCAGATCTTAATTCAACTGAAGGGCTTTTGTCCTACTTTGCACAATAACAAGGGAAGGGGTTCCGGATTTTTTTTTTCCCTGGGGAAGGGTTTGTCCTCTATCTGAATATGACAAACATCTTCAACTGATCCTTTAGTAATTGGATAAAGGAAATAAAATGTCAATTTCAACTTCTGATTAAATTACACCCTTTTTGACCATTCGGTTAATTCTATAGATTATTTCTATTAGATACACTGGAGAGTTCTATGATTTTCTATGCAGTCCATTGAAGAGTTCTAATGTCAGTTACAAGTGGTTTCAAGGAGTTTAAGAGTTAACCATAAAAGCCAAGAAAAACAATAAGGGGGGGGGAAGTAACATGAATCAATGGAAGAAATTAACCTGAGTTGATTTGAACATTCCAGCACTGTTTCTCTGTTCAATCAACCACTTGATGATGGGACCGACATCTTCAACTTCTCCATAGTACAGTTCAGTGAGAAGTGCATAAGCAGTGGCTTCAACAGACAAGTACGATTCTTCTGTGTGGTACCAAGCGGACACTTTTTGCTGAGTGACATTGGAAAAGCCTCCAACCCTCCAATAAAGATAATCTTTACCTGAAATATTAGCAAAAGAAATAATAATCACAAATTTTCTTCATCATCGTATATATATATATATATATATATATATATATGAAAAAACTTAAATTATCAATATATATATATATATAAACTTAAATTATTATATATATAAAGTTAGATTATTAATATAAATATATATATATAAATAAACTTGAATTATCAATATATATATATATATATATATATATATATATATATAAACTTGAATTATTAATATATATATATATATATATATATATATATATATATACACATATATATAAACTTGAATTATTAATATATATATATACTTGAATTATTAATATATATATATATATATGTATATAAACTTGAATTATTAATATATATATATATATATAAACTTGAATTATTAATACATATATATATATATATATAAACTTGAATTATTATTATATATATATATATATAAACTTGAATTATCAATATATATATATATATATGTATGTATATATATATATTTAAACTTGAATTATCAATATATATATATGTATATATATATATATATAAACTTGAATTATCAATATATATATATATATGTATATATATATATATATATAAACTTGAATTATCAATATATATATATATATAAACTCGAATTATTAATATATATATATATATATATATATATATAAACTTGAATCATTAATATATATATATATATAAACTTGAATCATTAATATATATATATATGTATAAACTTGAATCATTAATATATATATATATATAAACTTGAATCATTAATATATATATATATATAAACTTGAATCATTAATATATATATATATATATATATATATATATATATATATATATATATATATAAATATATATATATATAGAGATATATATATACATATAAACATATAAATGGATATTTAATCTGACAGAAATAATTATAAATCACATTATATTATTTTGAAACTTTTTGAAATGATCTCCTATTATTACACAGTGAATGTATCAGTTGGCCTAGACGACGTAAATAGAATAAACAATCAAAGAAAAATGGTTTATTCTATTTACATTCATTCCTTCCTTCGCCTACAGTCAAGATTTGGCTCTCTTTGACTTAACTTTTCCCCAAAAGATTTCATACCATGGCCAAGATTAAGGAGATCGTAATAAAGCAGTGATGGTGATCCTGAAAGAGAACTTTGTAGATTGTTTTGAATAGTGGAAGGAATGACAGAATAAGTGTGTGAACTTCCAACGGGGAGTCAAGGTGCCATTATCTCAGGTGGACTAGATTTTCATTAATATTTAATGACTGGGCACTTTCCAAAACAGACCTCGTACAGAAATTTTAAAAAAATGCTCAACAGATGAAAATCTTCTAATCCAGTGATCAAATGTTCATTGGTCTTCTGTCTAAAAAGGTAATCCAAGCTTTACCCCAGGGTTTCTGAACCTGAGCGATATCAACTACCGGAGAGCAATTTTGGCTCTTGGATGGTTGGTGAGCAACTGAATAGAAAATGGTAGGCGTTTTTTGAATTTTGAAGCTTTAACAGACAAGTATGAGTCTTCTGTTTGGTACCATACAGACACCCTTTGCCCACTGACACTTGAAGAGCATTCAACCTCCCAGTAAAGATAATCTTTACCTAAAATATTAGTAAGTCAGTACATGGTACTTATATATGTGTAACACTCTAGGAAGATTACCAGACACCAGGTACAGGGATCGTGGTACCAAACATTTGATGTTACTCCTTTCATTAAAGTTGACTGGCCGATTCACTCATCTCACAAGTTGGTCTCACAGATCATTCCGACAGATACGTTCGACAAATCGTTCTGACAGATCAGTCATCTTTCTTTAAAGAATCTGGCAATGCGAAAACTGTTCACTTTTATCGTTTTGGTATCCTTTTGAATACTTACAATAAAAGTGGGTATTGATGACAAAAACATTGAGAAATCCCGCTTTACACTTTACCATAATTCTCTACAGCCATGCTGTGGAGTTTTCTTCGAGCTTCATATTTTTTCGGACTGTCGGCCAACGCCAAAGCATACGATATGATGGCCATTTCATAAGATTCATACGACATCTGCATCTGCCTCTCTAGATATCGGATTGCCCTATCAATTTCTTCTCTCCTCCTGTGAATCTGGAGAAGGAAAAAAAAAAAAAAATCATATTATATTAGATGGTCTATTTTTTCTGTCGATAACGTTTCTCAAGGGGAGTAACTATGAAATGCTAATTATAGAGTAATCTCCCTTACTTATTTCAAATTTTAAAAAATCCAGGTTCATTCATAAAGAAGAAAATTCAGGGCAACATAATTTTTTTGATATTTTTTGCGTAGAATGCGATTGCAACATTATTTAAATACTGCCGTCAAAAAATGGCAGCATGGGTAAATTAGAATATGAAAAATATAAATTTTTAAATGATTTTAACATTGCCCCTATTACCCCATAAAAGCAGTCCAGGGGGGGAGAGATATTGAATTTTAAAATATCATAATTTAGGGAAAGTTAAAGAAACTTGGAAAAACATAGGAATTAATTCATTTTATCAATAAAATTAAAGAAGATATTGTCCACTTATATGAATGAGTACATCTTTAAATGCATTCTCACCAGATCTGTCATGCCACATAAACTCTTGTAGTTATAGAAATATTGGCCAATAAAATGTGGATCCTCATGAATCAACCAAACTTACCTCTTCTGGATGCATTCGGAAGCCACACTCCATGATACTAATCAAGACAAAAGCTGTCATTCCCTTGTCACCAACACCACCCTAAATGTAAACAAAACAAAAAACGGAATTGCATATAAAAAATTCAGTATATCTGGTATTCTTGTCTATATACTTGTATAAATTAGAGGACAAAAACTAATCTGTAGAATGCATGCAAGATCTTTCTGACTGATGTCATCTTGGGAAAGCACTTTTTCTACAAGATCCCCTCCACCACCAAAGTCCATAACAAATGTCACATCTTCATATAATCCCTGGGAGAAGAAGTATGAAAGTCAGACCACAGATGCACTAGTTCAATCTCATTGATGGTCAAATAAGACCAATCTGTCAAAATAAACTGTCAGAGCATTCTGTCTGACCAATTTGTCAAGTCAATCAACTTGACAGGCAATCTGACATAATGACTGTATGTCTTCAGACAGATCTTCCAGGCCAACTTATCAGACTGATCTTTCAGACCAATTTGTCAAACATATCCGTCAGAATGATCTGCGAGACCAACTTGTAAGATGAATGAATCAGCCAGTCATTTTTGGTTTACTTCTTGAGTGAAGATTTTGCAAGGGACATTACTCTGAAAAACGCAATAAAAACCACTTCTCTATCTTGCACCTTCAGACATATACAGAAGGAGTGGGAGAAACAAAAGATGGTGGGAGTGTTTCTGTACGTCAGCCTGTCAGTCAGTGACTGTCATCAGCACTATAGATGCTTGTGCATCTAAAAATTACAACTCCTGATCCGGGGTCTGAATCATGTCACAACAATGAGCGAAAAGAAAGTTTTCTGGGTGACGTCTCCAATGGGAACATAAGGGAAAAATATGGATGAAACAGTAAAGTGTTTTAGCCAACTTACAATCATTTCTTGATGAATGACAGGATTTTCTTCGACAAAGGACCCATCCAAATGTTGTCTCTGGAACAGCCAAGAAATGGCAGATTTGGTCAAGTGTGGATCTATATGTTCAAATTCTGAAGCTTGGCAAAAAACCTTCAGTACAAAAGCAGTCAACCTGAAAAGATGGTTTATATTTGATTATAACAAACTTATCTATAATGTATGTATCAAAATATTCTAAACATCTCGGAACTTTTGAAAATACACAACAGACCTGTTATAATGCAAATCAATAGAAAGTAGTTTGAGCATGAACATTATAATGCGGTAAAAAATTACGGACTCCAACTTACGCTTTTTAAAAGGTCTGTGGTGAATGCAGGAAAGCCAGTGAATACACCTGCTAAAACTTTTGATCAAAACAACAAAGATGATGATACAAGTCTGAATAATTCAAGGAATTATAAAGCAACTCCATTTCAAAAAGCCAAGCAGTATGAGGAAGACTGTAATCTAAACAATAAAGATGATGATACTTGTTGAAATACAGCTAACTCCCTCTTTATGAAAGTTGGTTTTTAAGAAAGACCGCTCAGGATGGACAAGCTCAAAAATCATTCCCATATAAATTAATGATAATTACTTCTCTGCTTTACACCATTTCAGTTTATGAAAGATTTCATTAGAATGTTCTACTTTCAGATGGTTGGGGCCGTAATGGTATATATACACAAACAAATTAGCAAAGTATTTATCATAAATGTACATTTGAAATTGTTCAGTGTATCTCTTCCATTGGAAGATATATCCTGTTTTCTTTTAAATGTTAGATAAGATGAAGATATATATTGAGTAAAGTGTTTGTACATATTTGTGCATGTTTCTCTATTTTTTTTTTGTTTTTCTTTACGAGTCTTATCATTTTTCTTTTTTCAAAGTTTTTTTAATTTGTTCATTTTTCTGCTGATTGCGTAATTATCATATTCATTTTTTAAAGTTTTATGTCCACAGTTTTGTCTGCTATCATTCCTGGATCTTGATCCATTAATTAGTTTCCAATTGTTGACAACTCTTTATGGGAAGAAGCCCATTCTTGAATTTTTCTCACTAGAAGCAATGTAATAGCAATAAGTCCACTTACCAAAGACTTGATGGATTCTTATCAAATGCTGCATATGATCCGTCCATTTTACGGAATTCTTGCTCCCTCAAAACACCTAAAATGGAGGAATTATTAGAAGAAAAAACAACAATTTTGTTGAATAAGTAAATCTTGATTATAATCATTTAGAAACAACTGCAATATAGCAATTTTAGTTGAAATTAAATACGAAAATAAGTGCTAGCTTTAGATGATAAACCTCAAATCTAGACCCCTGTCACTTCCTCCATCTACTGCCTATAAAAGCTATGAATACAAATGTTCACTTGCTCATTTGAAGCCCCGACTTTCTTAGTCAGTTATTCATTTCTTTCTCTCTCTTCCTTTCCTTCTTTCTCTGATCAGTATTATTTTGCAGGCCTCCTAGACGAATCGAATTTCAATGTTTTTTTTCCACCCACTGTGACCAATCACTCTTCTAGACATTGCCAATTTCATTTCACAGATGTTGAGGTATCCCTTTCTCATGCTCAGCTTTTCAACCATGTCCTTTCATCTAGCTCAAAAACATGTATTCACATCTCCATCTCCCCTGGATTAAATGACAATGAATTTACCACACAACAGTTGTGACTATCTGTCTTTTAAATCTCC
Organism: Thysanoteuthis rhombus; assembly: GCA_963457665.1. Lineage (NCBI taxonomy): Eukaryota > Metazoa > Mollusca > Cephalopoda > Oegopsida > Thysanoteuthidae > Thysanoteuthis > Thysanoteuthis major. The sequence goes on from OY735229.1 coordinate 45,131,373, forward strand.
TCACTTCAAGAAGGACACATGGGTTAAACCCCATGTGTTTTCTGTGACTTGAATAGTCTTTCCATTGTGTGTATTTTACCATCTGAGAATGGCTCCTAACTTGGCTGTTAGACATACCACTGATAGCAAGTCTCCATAATCATTCCTTGGTCTCCAAAATACCAAGCCTCATGGATTCAAAGCATTTCAGTTATTTCCACTCCATTAACACACGACTACTATGACTACTTTGCACAGAACTCCTACCTTTCATTTAGACACCATTTTCTATCTTTCTCTTCTGACTAGGTACAAGTTAACACTAAATACCCATTCTGTCATGGATCCAATATCCTTCTTTAATAAGTAACCCTCTCCTTCTCTATAAAGATGCTACATAGTAATCTCATCTAAACAGGCCTCTTCTATCACAATCAATCTTGTTGGTGTTCACATGTATTTTTCTTTTCAGCCCTATCTGCATTGTTTTGAATGTTTCATCATCAAATGTACATCCTATTTGGATGAGTCTTACAAACTCTGTTTAATCTCTGTGCACACATTCATATTTGGCGTGTCTAAATTCTCCCTATTGTCATGGCTATCATCAACTTCCTTTCTTCATCAACATTCGTAGTAATGTTATCACATGGCGGTGAAAACAGAACACGTGGAAACAAATTATTTTGTTCATTTCTCGTCGCTACACAGAACCACACCACCATTACTACTCACCCTCACACAATATAGGAACCATCACATAGCAAGTTAAAAGCATTCTCAGATATCAAAGAGATGGGTCTGGTGAGACACTCAATAGAAACCATCAAATGACCTGTCTTTTCAGTATGTGGCCAAATGACGTTGGTCATGTGATGGTTTCTATTGAGTGACTAACCAGACCTAACTAAGCTAACACATCTTCTGGAAGAAAAAATGTTTTCTGACGAACCGAGTCTTATGTTTCTTGTGGCGTTTTCATAAATCTCTGGACTTCCTTGTTTCGTACTGTTCAAATAACTAAGGATATAGACACAAGGTGCCAAGTAGATCATCGTCTGTTCCCCACAACCGAGCGGCTTCTCGAGTAATTTGTGCGGTTCTTTCAAACTTGTTTGGATTGTGGAACCAAGGATGTTGCCTGGGAAAAGAATATTTACATTAAAACAAGACTGACATCACTTTCAAAGTTTAAAATGTATCATGGCTGCGATTATTTTTCTGAACTAATAAAAACTAACATACTTTAGTCCAAACCTAGAGTTGACTTTGTAACAAAAACAACACAAATGACAAAAACAATCCTTGCCAAATTTAGGGGAGTAAAAATTAACATTCCTTTACTATGAGTTCAAATCATGGCCAGCTGTTTGATAGTCATCTCTCTTACCGACTGAGTTAAATTGACAAGTCGTACATATCTTCAAAAATTTATGCTAGAAACATGTAAAGGCTTATTTCATTGTTATAAATAAATATATTTACACAAAAAAAAATATACTGGTGCAATTTTTTTTTATCATATATACAATAAAAATTTGCAGAAGTCATCTTCAGTCATTCAAAAAAGCAGGAAAGAAAAGAAAATCACACAATGAATACATGACAATTAACACCTGTTAAATTACTATTGAAACTATAAATAAATATCTCAATATTGATAAATATATAGACATAAAAATTGAACCGCATCAAAATAGGACTCTACAAAAGAGAATAAACGATTATCTTTAATACGATTAATTTAAAACTAAAAGCTAAAAATTAGAAAAGAGTGAGGGGGGGGACTCCATCTGAAACCATGTGGACCTCCCTTGCCCCTGAACAAGCTTGGATAAACATGGGAAGGGGGACCACTCCTGTCAACCTAACTACAAGTGGTCTGGAACTTGATATGTTACGTTGATTTTGAGCAATCAAAATAAATTATAGAAGATCAACACTACTGCTTTTTGAGTTTATGCTTTCTTATAAACTTTTAAAAGGTAGTGGCTGGAAAGTATATGAGATATATATGATGAAATAATGGATTTGCAACACAAACGCATTTATGTTTCTGCCCTACATATATATAGCGAAGGTTTTGATCCTAACTCATGGTACTGGATGGGATGATGGATAGTCAATAGCCACACTGAAGAGTTGTAATACAACGAAACAGCTATCTGTGAATAATACGACTAATATATATATATATATATATATATATATATATATATATACATATATATATATATATATATATATATATGCCTTAACTGCAACTTTTGGCAAAAGTAGCATCAAATCAGCCATGATGTGTCAATCTTTGCTCATAGAATATGCTACAGTCAATGTTGTACTTATGTTTCAACAATATGAGTTAAATAAGAATCCATAGTTACCTGTGATGACAATGTCACCTTTGGCTGATCCTTCAATGGCTTCTGCTGGTTGGGTGAGGTTCATGATTATTCGCTGTGTTCGTTGGGAAACAGAAATTTCATCTGAAAATAGAATTACAAACCAATTCAATACTTTGTTTTGTGAATCAGAAATTAGGATTTTTTGACAAAAATTCTGAGACAAGGAATTGCCATAATTGAACAACCATAGCCACAAAACGTGAAGGGTTCTATCCATTTTTATGTTTGTGTGTTTTTTTGTTTATGTATTTGTGTGCCAGCACTCCTGGCCATACTGTTTCATCTACAGATATAAAATTGGCATCCCCTTCTAAAAAATTTTTCTTCTCTTTTTGGTATTGGAATTGGTATTGGAAAAAAGCTTTTTTGACCTTTTTAGGGCCTAATTCTGACAGCTTTGTTAATAACATTCAGATTCTTCAGAATCTAGATGTTTCTACACTATTTTAGATATTTTCCAGTGGGAAACACCAGGGCTGTCATGAATAAAATGGATTCTGATATTAAAAATATTTATTCTTCAATAGAATTTGTTTTGCATAACTCTAAATTTTGATTCTAAGGTCATTCAATTATTGACTGTAATGGGGAGTTCAATTTCTTGTTCTGTGAATCAGAAATTGAGACTGTCTGAATTTCTGAGGAGGGGGATTGCCGTTATTATATATAGATGTCGTGTCTTCAGTTTTGGTTCTTATGGTCACAATGTTTCGGCTGTTGCATCCTTTAGTCTTCTTGGAAAATGAGGAAAAATATCTGGCACAGTTTTGGGACCAAGAGTGTCAGAAAATAAACAGTCTACCTGTTTTCTGATTCTAAGGTAGTGAAGCTCTTAAAAAGAAAGAAAGGTAGAAGAGATAATAACTGAAGATGCTGTTGCAAGGCTAATCATTAAATAAAAAGATAAGTCTTTTGGTGGTACAGAATCCCTGTAATTAGTGGTTACATATTAACTAGAATATTCATATATATTTATGATATCTATAATATATATACATACATACATATACAGAAAAGTACAAATCAGTAATTCAAACAGATTTATCTATCTCTTTTGGGCTTCAGGTGAATTCAAAAGGGCAGAAAAATAGAAGTGTTTGGGTAGCGAATCCATTATTTCACTATATATATATATATATATATATATATATATATATATATATATATATATATATATATATATATATAAAGGTGGTCCCCAAAAATAAAGATAATGGAAATTTATCTCCACAAAACTGCTTCTTGGTGAAGAAAATATAGGTGCAAAATTTTATGTTATTTGGATGACATTCGAAGGTTGGTCCATTTGACGACTTCCATGAAAAAAATGAGAAATTTCATAATTTTCTCAAAAATTGATTCATAGATTTTATTTTTGGCTTGACATGTTAAACGATAAAATTATATGTATCATATATATATATATATATATATATATATATATATATATATATGTGAGAGGAATATAAACTAAAACAAAATTAGTTCTGATTGTTTCTCTCCTATTAGTGTAGCCTTGGATGATATTGGCATTTGCTTTTTGGTGGGTGGACATGACTTGTGGGAGGTTCTTCTTCTGGTCCTTGTTTTTGGTTGATGTTTCGTTGTGACACTGGATGAGTGCAATACCACACTCCGCAGTATCACAGACAACTTTCATCTTCAATTGATGCTCTCTTAACTCCTTGTCATATCTGACCTTTCCTGTGGATCCCTTTGAAGGAACTGGTGTGCCTCTTCCACACCAAGGAATTTTCAGGGAATCAAAGAGGATCAATGTCCTCTTCATGATGAATTATACCGCATCATAATCCATACGATGTTAGAGGTTTTGCATGATTTATCTCTTTGTGTTTGTACTAATCCTGTCATTAAAAAATTCCAGTCCACAGAAAGTAAGATAGCATGACAAGCAAGGTAAATTCAGAAAGTACTGGCTCCGCAATGCTCATGATAGAAAGGTCTGATGAATCTTGGGGAAGGTCTACGTCCAACAATGGACACCCTAAGGCTGATGATGATGACGATGATGATGTTGAATTGCTAGGATTTTAAGAAAAATAGCAATTTCCTTTGCACCAGTGAAAGCTCGGTTTTTATGCTCTGACTGATCTTCCTTTTCATACTGGCCATTGGAACAATCCAGGATTTAACTCTGTTCATGCTTTAGTTATGGAAGTGTGAAGTGGCCAAATGGTTATCCTACAAAGAATCTACAAGAATAAATAAACCAGAAATGTGCCTTAGTTCTCTCTCACTGAGTTCCAGTGCCCTGTCAAAAAGTTTAAACAAGCTTTTATCTCACAGCAAGGAGGGACGCACACATCACCTCGAGAAGTGAACAGAGGTAAGAAACTCACTTTTAGGAATTGTGACGTCTCCGAAAGCATGGCGTCGGAATCTTCTGTGACGGGAATAAGTGCCAGATGGATCTAATATCAAAGAGAGACTTTTGGTCTTCTTTACTCCTTCATACTGAAAAGAACAAAAGGAATGAGAGTTTATTTTGACATTCAACACCTTTTCCTGAGCAATTTGAAAAATGAGGCAAGCAAATTAAAACAAGAAAAAAAAAACTCTGTTCAAAACCTGCAAGGTCATTGCTACGAGTTTTGACAGCATTTGAGAACATTGATTTGAAAGACTCATTAATATGTATGTAAATGAATGGACAATTATAGATAAGGATATATTCATTAACACCTGGGAGGTATGAAGGAGGTATGGATGGCCTAATGGTTACCAGCATAGAAAATAGATTCAATGAACCCAGTTCAAACTCTGGTTAAGTTCATTTCACACTAATGCCCTTGTACAAGATATGAATCCATCTTTTATTTCCTAGCTATGGGTAAATAGCTGGAGAGACAGGGCTCTTTAGCCTTAGCAATCCGTCTAAGAGATGGACTACTTTGATTCCAAACATGGACAGTCCAAACCCTTGTGTAGTGTAGTGTGATACTGTCAAAGGACAGAGTAGAGAATGTATTCCTGAAATGTACAGAGAAGTTGGCTCTAGAGGAGCTTCAATGGGCCTTGCAAGCGGGAGGATGATTATAATAAATTGCTTGAACAAAATGAAAGGAGAATAAGAACAGACGGACAAAATAATGAGATCACCATTTTCACTTCCCACGACACCACACATACTAGTGAATTAGAAAAAAAAAAAAGAAGATTTTTTTTTAAAATGGGAGCTAAGAAGAACACCTTACCTTGACATGAAGAACTTTCTCAATAATTTCCAGGGTATTGCTCTCCAATTCATAAACCCCGATATGGATTGTGAAATTTCCGGCTTTCAGAGGGACAATAACCAACTTTGCAACTCCAATGTCCTTGGCAGGGATAGTCAATTGAACTTTGAAAGGTTTTTTGGGAGCGGCATGTGAGCAAATCCCTTTTGTTTCATGAAAATAAACCTCGACCTAAAAATCAATAACAAAACACAAAGGATCTGCGTTCGAAAGATCAAAATTCAAAAGTGGAATATTGAAAATATTTGCATTGTTTTAAATGTTACAGCATTCCCCACAAAAATACAGGATTATACGTATTGAAAATAGTGTGCCAGAAAATCCCAATTTTTTTAGAGCGATACTGAGTGAAATATTTACTTTAAAATTATATTACATGTAATTTTAAGGGATTTATAATGGAAATGCATCACAAGTAATTTTACCATAGAAATGAACTGCAAGAAATTATTCCAAGGGATTTAAAACAGAAATACATTGTAAGTAATTTTACAAAGGGATTTATAATGGAAATGCATTGTAAATGATTTTTCAAGGGGATTTATAACGGAAATGCATTACAAATCATTTTACCATAGAAATAAACTGCAAGATATTATACCAGGGGATTTATAACAGAAATGAAATGCAAGTGGTTTTACAAAAGGATTTATAATGTGGAATGCATTACAAGTCATTTTACCATGTGAATGAACTGCAAGCCATTCTACCAAGTGATTTATAAATGGAAATTGAATTGAAATTTTCAGGAATTCATCAATTTAGGGTTTTCCTTAGCTGCACCCAGCAAGTGCAAGTTAATTTACCAAGGGATCTATAATGGAAATGCATTGCAAATTTTCAATATAAAATGTAATACAAATTAACATACCTTATCTTGATTTGAGATGGTAACCTATGCTAGCAAGAACACAAAGTATTGAAAATGGTTTTCAAGGAACTCATTTTCTTGAGAATTGCAGTGTAAGAGATTTTCTATAAGATATTTCAATTGCTTTTCTCATGGAAATGCAGAAAGAACAAACTGTCAAAAGTCTCCCTAAAAATGTCCCAGAAGACTTTTAAAAGATGCATATCATCATCATCATCATCAGCAGCATTCATTTTGAACACAGACCTTCCCCAAGATTTGCCAGACCTCTCTATCATAGGCATCTTGGAACCAATATTTTCTAAATTTGTCTAGTTCATCGCACCAATTTACTTTCTATAATAGTGCATATGATCCCCTGGAATCCATATAGTGAGACGTGATGTCCAACACGAGTCTGACATTCTTGCAACATAACTGGCCCACTGCCATTTTAGTTTTCCAATCAAATCTATGATATCTCACCTAATATGCTGTGCTATCTTGTGATCTTGCCATGTGAGCATGATTTTCTCCCATGCATGTTGCATGGTTCTCAGTTTCAGAACCAATCTTTTGGTTAAGTTCCATCAGGAGGATGCTATCATTCTATATGTTTCTTTTCAGGGCAAATGGGATTTTCTGGTTCTTCGCTTGACTAAAAGCTTGTCAACCTAGAGTAATTCTTTGCTTGATTTCTTCATGGAGTATATATATCCAAGCAGTCATAGAGGCCTTGGTATATATATATATATATATATATATATATATATATATATATATATATATATATACATATGTTCAAGGGGTTGAAAATGATGATGAAGGATTGTGGGCTATTTCAGATGTAAATAAGCAAAAAAGAAAGTTATTGTTAACACAAGCAATTTTTAAGAATAGTAGAGGAGACAATTTTCTTATTTAGCTATTTCAAGACTAACTTATTTATGCGCTTATTACTTGAATCTAAAGAGATCTACGCAACATATATATATATATATACCAGCAGTTATATAAAGCAAGTAAGTAAAGTGTCTGTCATGTAGGAGATAACTCTCAATGAATTATAAACAGACAGTAATGGAGTCCCACGTTTTCTTTGCAAACATCAGCTCAGTGATCCTTGCAAGTTTCAAGTCTGGTCGAGACACGGACTTTATTCTTACAAGTTATTATGAACACCCCCTTGGCAGGATGCAAGTTCACCAAAGGGATACTCCACCCTTATTACACAGCTTAGAGTGTACTCAATCAGCTGCTGAGTGCACAAGGAAATTTGTCCCAATTTTTTAACTTTTACTGATGGTACCAGGAATCAAATCCAGGAGCTTCTGTGTGTGAGGCAGATGTACTCACCATTACACTATTCAAATGGACTGCAATTATAGAAACCTCAGGATATACAAGTCCTAGATATCTCAAAAATGTTGAAAAAAAACAACAAAAAAACCAATACTTACGTTGATTGGGTAGGTCTTGTAATTATAAACAACTGCCTTGATATAAATTTGCTCCAGTCTTTTGACCACATTTGGAAAATTCAGTTTTGTGATGACATCCTTGAAAGTGGTCAGACTAATTGGTTTGGACACACAGAATGGACTTGTGTCTGAAAGACTTATTCCTTGAATGTGCCATGAGGTCAGTGAATCTGGCAATGTGAAGTTCAATCGGTGCTGGCCGGATGGACTAGAAGGAGAAAAATGGTCTGGTTAGTCATTCAATAGAAACCATCACATGATCAATGTCTTCTGGCAGCATGCTATGTTGATGGGGGGGATCAAGTTTGGAAAAAGGGGTGATCAATGAACAGACTACTTTTCTCACCTTTTGTTGGATCACTAAAAAGTCTGAATTTTTGAAAAAAAAACAAGCATGAATACAATCAGATACAAACTAAGGATCCAATTTAGCATAAACTTACATTGCAAATTAAAAACCTATTTTGGGGATGCATTTGAAAAAAAAAAGATGTTTTTTCTGGACGTGAATTTTCAGCCCTCTAGCTCCATTGGTGTAGCCTGTACATGCAATACATACACAGCCACACCTACTTGAAAACTGAGGTAACCTATGTTGACTGTTTTGACTGATGCTTTCTAATAGCTTTGTATGGATTACTAGTGATGCTATGACTTGATTAGATACATGAAAGTAATAAACAAAACTTCCCTTTACATGCCAACACACACTCATAAATACAGGTTTTCTCTGCTACCTGAGAATAGATTTTAATAAAAACCCTCCATAAGATGAAATGCTGTAAAATGAAGAAGCAATTAACATCTTTTATTATAAAAGCGAATGTAACTTTTTAGTCCGTTTAGTTGTTTGCAGGTTTCTATCACACTGAAAAGACAGGAAGGGAGTGAAGCAAGCCTCTAGTGTGTCAGTGTGTTTACATCTACATCACCACTATAGATGCTGCTGATGTCTTAATAGCAGCATGGAAAACACTTTGACTGTATATAGGTATCTCTGATTTTTTCCTGAATAAAACTGATGTTTTGCTAGTATTATAAGTAGACTTGCCATCATAGTGAATAGTTGAATGACTGTAGCGTCCAAATTTGAAGTCATGTAAAAAATTCCATTGAAGAATGAATAGGGTCAGAATAAATTCTATTTATGACATCACTGGAAAATAACTAAGATAGAGTAAAAAAAACAAACTATTTTCTGGAGAATCTAGATGTTATTAGTAAAGCTATCTGAATAAGGCCCCCAAAAAAGTTTAAAAAGATTTTTTTCTTTTTAAAATTGAAAAAAAATTTTTTAGAAGGGGTAAAGTGGAATACTGATGCCAATTTTAAAGTCTGTAGACAAAATGGTATGGTCAGGAGTACTGGAACAAACAAGTAAAAAAAAAACACATAAACAAACCCACACACGTAAAAAAGGATAGAAATTTGTTTGTCACACAATTCTGTTGCTTAAATGATTTCAAATAATTTCAGTTATGTGTTTTTTGTAAGCAATAAATAGATTCATACTAAACAGGTCCGGTTAGTCATTCAATAGAAACTATCATGTGACCAATGTCTTTTAGCAGCAAGCTCCAAAAAAACTCAGGGAGAGAATCTTTAAAAAAAACACAACAAAAAAAAAGAAAAAAAAAGGAGAATGAATTGAGGCACTGACTTGAGTTGATATTCCTGAAAGAGCTCAGATTCAGGGAAATAAAGGCTGAACACAGGGGAGATGGATTCATCTGAGGATCGAAAACGGGCAATTGGTCCATGTCCCCCATCATCTGGTTCCCCCACTGGAAAGAAGAAGAAAATTGGAAAGTGAGAATTATTAAACTTGGAAATTTTCCAAAAACAAATTAAAATTGTTGGTCCACTAGAAAAGTAGAACATGTTTGAAGCTCGATGACCATAACCTTGTCTGACGATGCCAGGTTATGATAATCAGGTTTAGGTACTTCGGTCTAAAATCACTTTTATCTACAGTCTGTCTCCAAGAATTCGCGATGAATTACAATGACATTTTGTTGAATCATGACCCTTGGACCAAAGAAAAATTGATGAGACTTTCGGGTGGAGCTAGGGATTTTTTTTTTCCAATCCAAAGATATTTTTATTCAATTTTAGGATGGATCTTGGAATTTTTTTCTCTTTTGAATTAAAAAAAAGAAAAGAAAAAAAAAAAGTGATTTTAAACCTAAGTGATTCAGATGGTTGTACACCATAGTAATCCAAGTGGATTTTCTACCATAATAATATATTCACTTGTTCCATATTCTGTATGAGACAGTGGATACAATGCCATCATGTTTTACAGATCTCTGGACCAGGGCAAAAAATCATATGGGATCATCAGCTCCCTCTCCCATACATATATCCAGTACCTCTGTAAGCTCTTGGAGCCAATCTGTGACCTTCAAATGAACTAAGTGAATTCCATCAGCAATACCATTTCTTGGTCATGTTTAGTGAACTTTTAATTCATTGTGTGTTTTTTTTTTTTTTCTCGTGGCTCCCAAATACTGTTCATCACTGCTTGGTCCACTGATCATGTATGTCTTTGGAGTCCCTCAAGCATCTTATCATAGCTCTAAGAATAGACGTACCTTTTTTGTTATTGTTTGAAAAATAATGTAAATAAAAACAGGTCTGGTTAGTCACTTAAAAGAAACTGTCACATGATCAACATCTTTTGGCATCATGCTATGTTGGTGCAGATCAATTAAAAATGGGGTAATCAATGAATCCTACATTTTCCAGTAGAGGTAACTTTGCGAGTTGGCGGCAATTGGGAAGTTTGACCACAACACTGCATGAAAGCGATCCGACAGGAATCGGTTTTCCGGAAGTTGAACCGGATCCAGGCGGCTTCACAGTTGTAGCCTCGGTGCAGTTCTCCGCTCATGCAGCAAAAATCTGTGAAAGCCAACAAAGACAAGTGTAAGACACAAAAGGTCAGAATGCAAACTTCTTTTTGTAGACACCATTGCAGTCAAAAAGTACAAAGATCTCCTTTAATAAAGAATTATATCCATATTTACATTGAATTACGTTAACATATCTTTCAATCTTAGCATTATTCTCTTTGATGTTGAAATAAAACATTACATGAATAACAACCAAATAATAATAGAGCTAACTCTTGGTTTTATGGACACTGATAAAATGGTTTTGGGGGTTTTTGAGACACTTCAATCGTGCATACATTGCATGCAAATAAATTCACTCTGAGCGGTGCCAACTTGGATATTTTGTACCTAAATTTAGATATTTTTGTTGCTTTTAGATATAAGAAATCATTTTGATGTATTGGATATCAGCTTGGATATCTTTTAATATCTTTACTGCCATTTTCTGATCTGGGTCATCAATACGTTTTCGTAACTTTTGCCATGGAAGATCATACTTGTCATTTTCTTTACTTTTTTTAGGTATAGAATTTATTCAAATAATATATAAATTAAATATATCTCTATATCAAAATACATGTATATATTAAATAATTGAGTCATCTCCAGACAGCTGTTTCGTTATATTACACCTCTATGGCTATAGACAATCCATTATTCCATCCAGTACCACAAGGTAGGATTGAAACCTTCACTCCAGACCCAGATGCTGGCATTTTACCTCTGCCCTACGTAAAACTGGATGGTCAGTAAGGTTGAATCTAAGCGATATATTTATCCACGCAGAATTCCCCATCTACCAAAGTTGATGATGAACAAGTTACTTTACTTGAAGAGTGCTCAACCCTGAATAAGGGAGCGTTAATTATAATAATAATAATAATAATAATAATAATATGTATATACATATATATATATATATATATATATTTTTTTTTTTTTTCCAAGAAATGAACATATTTGATCCAACAGAATGAATTATAAATTGTGTTACATTATACAGAAACTTATTTGGAATGATCTCCCGTCGTCACACCGTTGATATATCATTCAGTTTAGACAACGTAAATAGAATAAACAACAAAAGAAAATGGGGCTGCAGCAGTAAGGTAAGTGCATCTCTATGTTGAAATGGCTAGCCTATCGGTTGCAGGTTTATATATATATTCAAAGTAATAATTAAAGGACATTACAAATAAATATTTGATCTAAATACAGACATGAAAAAATTTTTTTGATAATTAAATGAATAAATTACAATACTTCTTACTTTTGTTTCTTGTTTTTCTCTTTGATAAAAGAGAAATTCTTCAATTCCTGATCTAAATCTTTTCCATCTTATAAACAAAAAAAAAAAAGGAAAGAAAGATTTTCTTTCCTCCAGTAAACAATAACTGTTCCCATTGGTATTTGTAATAAATAAACTTTCCCAGTGTAATATTTTATCATAAATACATTTTCTTATGAAAAAAAACAAACAAAAAGAACAAAACAAAGCCTACGCGTAATTTAAAAGAGTACTTACAGAAGAAAAGAAAATCCTTTCTTTCATTTAAGAAATTTTGTTATACTGTTCGAAAAAAAACACACTTCATTTTCAAAATATCTGTCTTATATAAATTTGCCATTTTTTTTAAAAATCAGTACCAAACGTAATGGATAAACGTTCGAATTCTTGGTCAAGATTCAATTGTTTTTCCTCAGTTCTCATTGGAGATTTTTATCCTCCTTCAGTTTAGGTGCCATCAATCCATTAGACCCTAGAATCTACCAGATATTCTTAGTTTTTAGTCAAGATTCAATTGTTTTTCCTCAGTTCTCATTGGAGATTTTTATCCTCCTTCAGTTTAGGTGCCATCAATCCATTAGACCCTAGAATCTACCAGATATTCTTAGTTTTTAGTCAAGATTCAATTGTTTTTCCTCAGTTCTCATTGGAGATTTTTATCCTCCTTCAGTTTAGGTGCCATCAATCCATTAGACCCTAGAATCTACCAGATATTCTTAGTTTTTAGGAAAAAAAAAATAGATGTGGCAGGAGGGGAGTTCTTTTGACAATGTAAATATATGGCTAGAACTGGGTACTTATTTCCAGCCATTTTTACGGACATTTGCCTTACATGGATTATCTCTAGTTCTCAAAAAAATAAAGAAAGATACACAATGTTACACATATTTGGGATTGTATCGTGCTTTTCTTATTTGAGAGTAATTTTTTCTCTCTTTTCAAAGTTTTAATTTGCTTTTTTTATTAGTCGTGTATTTATCATACAACTCCAAGTATTGAGTTTTGGCTCTATTTTTCCATGTAACAACAATGATGGATAAGAATGACCAGACAGAAAACCAGTGATGTCATGTAAAAATAAGAGAGGCACAGTGACATATGCTAAAACTGAATTTCCTCTTACTTCTGAGGCCCAACTCAGGTCAACTTATTTTGCAAATCACATTTACAGGAACTACAAATAAAGGATTTGAAATGGTATGTGTAGTTTTAGAATAATATTGTACAGAGAAATGAATTCTGTTTTGTTCATCTTTTTAGATTTCAATGGAGCAAGGGAGTTTGCCCAAAGTACAGCCAAATCTATTGAATTCATTTTCCAAATTGAGTACTGTTTTCGTTTCAATTATTCTGAAATCTTGATCCATTAATTATTGATAATTCTTTGTAAGAAGTTTTTTTCTTGAATCTTTTATGCAATGTTTTTTGTGAATCATTTTTTCCCCATTTATTCATTGTAAAGAATTTTTAGGTGGGATGTTGTTGCTACAAACATTTGAAATAATAAAAGGTATTACGTCCTCTCTTGTTCCCCTCCTTTCTGAATAAACGCACTTAGACATAATAGTCCATGAATTAATGTTGAAATATATCCAATTGATTTACTCACCAGAACCTCTTCTGTGTCGGCCAAATGTCACTTCAGGTGAGATTTTTTTTGGCGAACAACGCATATTGTTTGTTTCAGGAGAAGGGGTGCGACTGAGCCCCCCTGTCATGATGAGAAAGCCAGCATCCTGCAGGCCAAGAAAAAGTAAAAGAATAAAACAGTTGAAAATGACAAAAGAAAATTAACAGATTATGACAGTACAATTTTGGAAGTGTAAATGTTGCCTGATGTTCTAAAAAGAAGTATTATCATAACAATAAAGATGAAGATCATGGTTCCAAAACTAAACCACATATTCAGAATGCATCATCTTGAACCATTAGAAACAAACCTGAAAGTAAGATCATAGATGCATTATTTCTTCTCTTGTGTGAAGATCTAGCAAGGGCTGTCTCCTGTGCCACCCACAACCTCAGCGCATGTCATCAGCATTTTGGGGGTCTGGGAATTCTCAAAAATTCACAAATAAATTAATGGTAATTGCTACTTTGCTTTTGGCCATTTCTGCTTGCAAAAGGTTTTTATAGGAAGACTCCACTTATGGAAAGCTGGAGAAACTTGTATTTATATTAAAACATCATAACTTTTCATTACATTTTCTTAAGAACATATGAATTTGAGTAAATATACACTCTGGAGTATCTAATAATCAATCATTTGGAAGAATAATAATTATAAAATTATTTACTTACATAAAACACCTGAGCAACGTTCAATCCTCCTCCAGGTGAGCAAGCAAGGTCACCCAACTTCATGGTCTTTCTTACCTGAAAAGAAATAAAAGTATATATATTTTGCTGGCGAGAAATTTCATTTTTTTAAAAATATTTAAAATGATGGGTGATATAAATAACAAAAATGATGAATATTTAGAACTAGAGAAATAAAAAAAACAATCAGCAATAATTGTAACAAGTATGATGTGGAGCGACCTTTTAGTCGATCAGTGCAAGAAATATTATCTGTTCACAAGATTAAATATTTAGTTTCTGTTCACAAGATCAAATATGTAGTTTTTTTTTACTTATGAAATGTTTCTTGAATAGTAAAATGAAGAATCATATAAACAAAAAAAAATGTTGAATATTCAATCAAAATATGATCCATTGGAAGCAATAACCATTTTTCAACAATCCTCTAATGACAGCACATCAATAAAATTATTAAGGTTTAGAGGTCACAAATTCAGTAAAAGCAAAAGTTATAGCTCCCCTGTTATTGGAAATAATGGATTATTATGGATAAGTAATAAAGTTTAAATGCTTGAAGAGATGATAATTTATACAGTTTTACGATACATTCCATATTTCCAGACTTAAACCTATTGAACTGATGCTGAACAGTTCACACTATAGCAGTATTCACTCTAAATCCTTTGTTGATATCATCAGCAGCTTGAGCAACATTATGTCCTGATTAATCACTGCTACCCTCAACAGACAGATTCAATCACTGTTGCTGGGTTTAGGTTATTCACATGTTTTAATACTGTGTATCTATTTATGTATCTATCTGGATTTCACTCAGCCATAACCATTCATAGTAGAAACTTAAAAATTTGCACACAAACTCCCATCAATGAATGGTGAAATTTCATTTTTTGTTTTTCGAAAATTCCCCACCAAAATAGGTCTTTCCAACTTTTTGATTGATCACCCTAAACACAGCATATATGGGTGATGGTTATTCATAATTTCTCTTGGAATGCTACATGGAAATTATACTTGATAATTATTAGTCTAACTTCTTGTATGGACACCAGTGCTGTTCTGGGCTCAAAAACCTCTAATAATAAGGAATCATATCTTTATTTTCATTGTATCTGAAAAAAATGCAACTATATTCTGCTGTGTTATTCTTCAAGATTTAAAGACAGACATTCCATATGCAACAAAGTCAAACACTTACCAACTTTCTGGTGAGTCTGTTTTTGTCATTAATCAAATAGACGGCCTTGTCAACTGCTGAAAGACCAACAACAGCGTGAGGAGAGCCTCTCAATTGGATTTCCACGTTTGTCATTGGATGATGCTCAGCGCTCTCTGGTGCAGTTGACAGTCGCAGCTGAAAACAGAAAATAGAGAAAGGAATTGCCAGTCTCTGAACTTCAAACTGAAAACAACCATTTAAAAAAAAATCAACACGATACTCGGGACATTTAATTAAATCAAAACTTTCATTCAATTCAACCATTACTCGCAATTGCAGTCAATAATTGAATAACTGAAGCATCGAAATATGAAGACATGAAAAAAAATTCCATTGAAGAATAAACATGCTTGAAACAAATTCTATTTATGACATCACTAGTGTTATCCATTGGAAAACATTTTTAACAGAATTATAAAAAAAAATAAATAAATAAAAATCAAGATTCAGGAGAATTCAGAGGTTATTAATAGTGATAATAAGGCCCAAAAAGGTCAAAAAAGCTTTCTTTCCAAAAATCAAAAACAATTTTTTAGACCAGGCTAATGGAAAACTGATGCCAATTTTCAAGTTTGCAGACAAAATGGTATGGCCAGGAGTGCTGGAACAAGCAAACAAACAAATTGATAAACCAATCAGACTAAGCCCCAAACAGCTTTTTTTTCAGAAAAAACCTCCCAAAGCAAAAAAAAAATTTTTAGAATTGGTCTACTGATACCAATTTTTGAGTCTGTTGGCAAAATGGTCAGGCAAGGAGTGCTGGAAAAAACACTTAAACACATACACAAATAAAAAAAGAGAGATGGCTATGGTTGTTCAATATATAGGGTGATAGTAGAGTAGGAAAAAAGTCAGCAAAATATAGGGCAGACACAGACTTGGTTATACAAGCATTAGTGAACAAACTTTACAGCAAATAAAATTTGACTTGAAGAGGACCAGCTGAATGAATAAATGAAACAAAAATTGGACTAGTTCCTACCTACCCCATCAAAATCCAAGCAAAAGAGTTGTTTCCACTTCAGAAAGATTTAGAAGGTAGTTTTACCAGCTCACAGAAATTTTTTGAGCTAAATTGATCTTGAGAAAGAGTCAGAAATTACCAGAACAAGCTCAAAACACAGTCAACCATTTTATTGCTAAAAAGACTAAAAATAGGCTAAAATTGATTGAAAATAGTGCTGTGAAAGGGCTAGAAATTGTGCTAAATGTTGAACTTTCATGCTGCCAAAACAAGGAACGTGCTAAATTGGCACCACTGCAAGTATCCTTCTTCAGGTGAAGTTGGGTGCAGTAAAGTTTACGGGAAGAACTCAATGGAGACACTCACTTCTGGGGCAGCACAAATGTCAATAACTTTAAAAGATCGGGAGTCAGCCACAACCTCGGTCTGTCGTGCATAATAGGCAATTACTCTTCCCATGGGTATCATATCACTGGTGACCTGAAAGCTGATGCGCCATCTTCCTTGATTGTACGGGATAGTGTCGTACTTGAGAATTTTGCTTTTGCCAATAATCTGTAAAGACAAACCGAAGAAAAGTTGAATTAAGAAGCACAGCAAAAAAAATTAGTAAAAAGGGAGGGAAAAAGATTTTATTGTTTTCTGTAAGTGCCTTTCATGAATCTTTGGCTCAACGTGAAAAAGAGCCAAGTGTGTGTATGTGTTTGTGTATGTATATACAAACACACTCATATACATACATATATATATTTCCATTTTCTCAACACTTTCCTACTTTTTCTTGCGTTAATATGCATTTTGATAAGAAGCCATAACTGGGGGTAAATGTAAGCAAATATATGGAACACTGATAACCATTGCAATAGAAATAATTAAAGGATGGCTCTATACACAACTTCACCTGTATTTACTCAATGAACTTGTGACAGAGCTGCAAGAAATTCAAGAGTCTGCTCAGACTTTTGTCTGGATTAAAAGAGTTCCTAAATCATCAGTTTCTGGAAAATTGTTGGTATACCTGTATCAGAAATAATCAATATAAATTAATAAATTGATGTAAAGTCTGTATTAATTGCAAATGAAGGCAAGCAAAAGCACCCACTCAGTAGCCGTAACGGAAGTTGCAAAACAATAGTATAGAACTTATCATTTGATCATCAGGCAGCAACCTTAAGGCATATGTCTCTCTCTTCCTTAATCCACTATTGAAGCAGATTGTAAGACAAACATCAATATAAATTCAACCAGTTAACAACCAAAACATTTTGGGGGTTGCTAATGATATTAACCCCCAAAATAAATTATCAAAATCGATCTAAGAAGATAAACTCTAGTTAATATAATGTTCACTGCTTTAACACAAAAGCAAGGTTAGTACACAGTTATTTTGATTGTTAAACGTGAAAAAAAGGACAAACTAATAGGTTAACAATAATAAGTTTTAATTCGTAAATGAATTAAAAGAAGGAAAGACTGGAGTTTTCTGTCGACACAAAGATGTTTGGAGAGATCTACCGCAATAAGGATGAGGAGAAAGGAAGTATGAAGAGAGAGGAACGTCACTTATCAAATGCGAGATAGAGTCATAGAATGTCTGTCAGTTTTGGTCTTCTGAATTATAGTCACTATAATGTTATCTTTGGAAATCTGGCCTAACTACTTTGAGAGTGCCTAACTTAGTTAGGATGTGTTCTTTGAGATGAAGGAAGAATGGATTACTTTCTACATGTAAGAGTGTGTGTGTTAAAAGTAGGTGTGTGTTAAAACTACGTAAACTATCCTAACTAAAGAGAGAGCGAAAAAGCGAGATCACTTCGAGGCTGTCAGAAAAAAAAGAGATAGAGGTTTTTACCGCTAAGGTTTAAATACTATGAAGATAACAGTCGGTTACCTTATTGGTAGTTCCGTGTGACGTCGAAGAAGAAGAGACAAAGAATTTTTTTATTAGTAAAAAGGTGAACACTACACATTAGAAATAATATACACTGTAGACCTGATATAACACGGAATCACTCACAACACGGTTTAAGCATAGAACCCTGATTTATAAATGTTAAATACAAATATAGAAAGACCTTTACTGAATTAGGTTACACTAAGAGTGAAAAAAAAAAAAAATAGATTAGATGAAAACATTTCAGTAGTAAATAAACAAAACTCCCTGCCATTTTTCTTTTCATCTGTCACTAAAAAGATTACTAACATTAACCATGTAACAATGGGAGATCATTTCCAAAAAAAATTCCTTTATAATATAACGCAATTTATAATCATTTTGTCTGATCATATATATCCATTTCTTAATACATAACAGTTGTGTTGAAAAGAAACAAATAGACCAAGAATAAACAAGATGAGAATGAGGGATGAAAACAATGCTATATATATATATATATATATATATATATATATATATATACCTGTTTTGTCAAAAAGTATCTAAGGAGTCACAATATTTTTTTTCAGATTTCATATTTATTTCTGTCTCCCTGCCTGAATAGCCTCATCCTAATCCCCCCCCCCATGTTTTCCCCTTCATTTCTGCACAAATTACAAGGGTTGGTCTTGAAGAAAATGGGTGGGAGGAACTTGGGTCAATATTTATAAAAATGGAAAATTTGTTACAACACAAACTCACAACGCACAGATTATGGACCCTGACTTCCACGTTATAATGGGTCTACAGTGTATATAGGAATATCAAAAATGGATATCATTACCATGTAGTAAAGTGGCGTCTTATAATATATCCTTGATGTGGTCACTTGCATCGTGATGTAATCACCAACCTTTGAAAAGCAAAAGAGAAAAAGAAATTAATTTCTTTGACAAAATCTGTAAGAATCTGACATTCTCACACGCTGAGAGAAAACCAACAAAGTTTGGTGATATCAGTTGGGTTAGTGGTTATAATGTTCAATGCCCTAAACCAATGGTTGCAGAACTAGGGCCCATCAAATAATGCTGGGGGCAGAAAAACAATACAATCCATAACACAACAATCAAAAAAACATAAAAATTGTACACAGACTTGTACCATATATTAGAATTTAGATAAATGTAATCCATGTAAAATAAAAAAGGTCTTTAAAAGCCAAAAATTGCTTTTTAATGTAGTTTATAGATGGCTCAAATCACGGTCGGGAAATGTTGATTTTATACATAAGTTTAGTTTAACATGATGAGACAGACATACAGTGAAGAGTTTATTCCCCGCAATTAGGCGAGGATTGTTCTTGTGTTCTTGTCGTTATGGTGGAAAAACTGAGTCAACTCCAAACTTGGAAAATTCGGTGAAGATTGTTGTTATTGTAATGGTAGGAAATCAAAGTCAACTCCAGACTTAGATTGGAATTTGACAAAAGGTTGGTTAAGAGGATAGGAGAAATATTTCATCTACTCACTGTGAATCCATCTACTGTTGTGTTAAGGGACAGAAGCAAGTAGGTGTCGGTCTCTGATTTGGAAGCAGAAACCATCCATCGTTCTTTGATTTGGTCAGTTGAATCTAGACGCTGGTCAGCTGATCTCAGCTAGGGAAATAAAAAAAGACAATCAGTGATATTTGTAGCAAGTATGACGTGGTGCTACCTTCTGGTTGATCGGTGCGAGAAATATTATCTGTTCACAAGATCAAATACGTAGTTTTTACTTATAAAATGTTTCTTGCATAGTAAGATGAAGGATTGTATAAACAAGAAAGAATGGTGAATATTGAATCAAAATATGATCCATTTGAAGCAATGACTTCTTGCAAATGATCCTCTTATGATAATATGCAATCTTCATTAAACTTGTTAGGTTTATTGGTCACAAATTCAGTAGTACAAATGATGTCCTTTGTGTTATTGAATCTTTTATTATGATAATCTGTTGAGTAAAATGTCAGGCAAATATGGAGGATGCTGCATATCCTTTTATCCTAATTCTCTCTGCTTAGATATAGTCATCTGAGAAGTATATGGTCTGTAACTGTCATTGAGCATTTTATTCAGTTCACGTGGGACCTATTTTTCCAGCTTTTTCACCATTCCTATTATCTTGAGATGAGGTAATATGGTCACTGTTGACGTCCTAAAGTCTCTAGAAAGTGCTCAAATTAATGTTCGTGGTTGTTGGCTACAGCTGCCAATAATTCTTCATCATTATAGGAACGGGTTTAGGCTTTCATCAAAAACCTAAACCAATTAATCAAATGCAGAACAGCTCACACCGTAAAAGTGTTCACCCCAAATGCTTTGCTGGCATTACCTTGAGCAGCATCATGTCCTTATTTGAAATTGTAATTGATAATTAGTTTTCAGGTAGACAACTCTGCTATTAGAGGGACAAATTATATCTCTATTTACATTCAATCTAAAAAGAAAAATGGAATTACATTAGAGAATCATCCACTTTTAGCATCATTCTCTGGGATTTTCAAAAGAAACATTTTATGTGTAATAATCAAATATATCTATGCAAATTAATAGTTGGTAAGTGGGAAGCTGTAAAAAAAAAAAAAAGAAGGGAAACACTCAACCGTGATTGTGAACCGTGTCCAGAAACGGGATGTCCGAATATTACACTGTCTGAAGCCGGTTGGGTTCTCATACAACTGCTTAAAATATTCTTGTCTTTGAGATCTGGTTGTAGCAACATATTCCAGGTAGAATGGGATATTTGGAGCACTGGATTTGTTTACATACAATGTTTCTACCTAGAACAGAGAAGATAAAAAGTACAATATGGTCACATGAATAACAGATGTATTTCAATAAAAGTTGGGACTCTCATGGACTGTTTCCGTCTACTGGTACACAAGGGCAAAGCGTGGCAGAAGATCAACATTTTCACAAAGAATGACACTCAGAAAATATGGTCAGTTTAGTCACTCAATAAAAACTGTTGATTAACCAACATATTTTGGCAGCATGTTGTGTTGGGATGATCAATTATAAAATTGGAAAAAGGATTGATCAACGAATAATTGCTTCTGTCACCTTTTGCTGGGCAAAAGTTACTATAAAGGTCTGAATTTTCAAAAAACAAACATGGATTCTGCCAGAAACGAACAAAAGGGTCAATTTAGCATGATTATTCATTGCAAGTTGCCCCCCACCCCTTTGAAAACCTGTTCGTGGAGGAAATTTTCAAAAGAAAAATAGAAACAATTCTTTCTTTTTAACATAATGAGTAAATGTTTAAATTTTCAGCCTTCTAACTCCATTGGTGTGGCCTGTATGTGTAGTACATACATAGTCAGCCAGACCAACTAAAAAACAGGGGAAACCTACCTTATCTGGCACATATCATTGCTGTGGTATTGAACTGGGAGTATTAGGGTTTTTCAAGTCCAGTTATAATTATAGTCCCCGTGTACATCCATGTGGAAAAGGAATCTTGTTTTGGTTTTAATCAGGAGGAAATAATTTGGAATGAAAGTTCATGACATATCTATGGTTAATAGTTTAGAGAATAGAATCAGCGGACAAAGTTCTAACTCCAGCTGGGACATTTTGCATTCATTTTTCACTAATGCATGGAGAGGCATGAATCCCTCAGAGCTATGAGTAAATAGCAGGGCAGTCCATCTTGGGCATTGGGCTTTACACCCTGGCCTCATAAATACCAATAGCAACAAACAATGATTGGGTTAATATGGATTATTCAAGAAAAGGAGACAAAATCATTGCCTCATATATTATGCAACATAGGTAGGAACTTTGCTTTTTTCTCTCCACTGCTTCAGCAATATAAAACATAGCTTGTGAAATAGCAATATAAAACATAGCTTGTGAAATAGCAATATAAAACATAGCTTGTGAAATAGCAATATAAAACATAGCTTGTGAAATAGCAATATAAAACATAGCTTGTGAAATAGCAATATAATATATAACTTGCCATTACAGTCAGTAATTGTACAACCGTAGCATCAAAATTTGAAGTTATATAAAAAGATTCGATCAAAGAATAAATATAGGCAGAAAAAATCCTACTTATGACATTACAGGCTTTTTCCACTGGAAAACAACTAAGAGAAAGAAACATCTAGATTTTAGAGAACCTAGATGGTATTAAATAAACCCGTCAAAGCTTTTAAAAAAAAAAAACAAAACCATTTTTAGAAGGGGGTTTAACGGAGTACAGATGCCAATTTTCAAGCCTATATACAAAACGGTATGTCCAGGAGTACTGGTACAAACACATAAACTCATAAACACCAGCACATATAAAAGAGGATAAAATCTGTCACCATCTCTGATGGCTTCAGTTGTTCAATACTTTTTGAAATGCATCAACATCACAAACTATTTCTTTCTAGGATATAAATGTAATGAACTGCCTCATCTCCATACTTCTTCATAAACCAGTGATCATCATCATAGTGGTAGGACTGCATTACTACAACTCAAACACCATTACTTTTATTTTGGTTGTCAAGTTCTTGCTTTATTTAGAATTTTGCTTAGAAAGAGAAAGAAACTTTGAACAAAGAGCTAAGGTGGCCAAGTACTGGTACGTGGCCGTATGGTTGGGGACCACTGCTGTAAACTAATGGGTAAGAAATTAAGAATGGAACAAGTGTAATCAAATACTCACATTGACTGTATAAGGTAAGCCTGGTTTAAAGAATGTCTGGGAGTCGGAGATATCAAATTTATACGGTGAATAGACAAATTTAGCTGATGTGTCCTGCTTGGTTTCAGAGATTCCAGAATTTGCTTCTGTCACTTCGGCCGTTACATTGAATGGGGTGTCAATTGCAACCGGATTGGAAGGGAGCTTAATGTTTTTCGTGAGTTTACCGTCATGCAGCTGGAAGATAAAGAGACAAAAACTGAAATTGAAACAGTTCAAGGAAACTTTCTGGCAGACAATAGAGTGGCAAAGTGCTGACTTCATCAGCATACATCCTGTTACGAAATGTATTAAGATAACAAGAAAAATCACATTTTCTCCTTCACTGATTTTTTTGTTATTTCAACTGAAATTTTGCGTAGTTCTGGAAGAAACTTTGAAAAATATTTCTGTACGTGTTTTTTCACATTTTACCTTATGATGGAATTCATTTGAAAATGAATACTAAAAATTTTATTGAAATAGGCTAATTTTTTTTTTAAATTATGGGAAAAATTTTGAGTGTCTGTGTTCTGGGCAAAATATGCTTATTTAACAATTATGTTAGACCAGTTTTGAGGTTTGTTTTTCTTTTTTACATTGTCTTCTTGAACTTTGGGATGGAAAGAAAAATGGATAAATTTTTTTTTTCTTTTTAGATTGATATAATGACTAAAAGTATCAAAATTTCTAATCCAGTGGAAACTGGCTTCCCTAAACATTCAAACTTTGCAAAATTTTAGTCAAAATGATTAAAAAAAAAAAAGAAAAAAAGAGTTTTTTTCTTTGTCATCTTAATACACTCTGGAATGGTATGCTGGTGACAGGAGACTTTGTCAGCGCATCAAGTTAAAAATTAAAGAAGCAATGGGAATCCAAACAGTGAGCACAAAAGATATCTAACCTCTCCGAAAGCGTCATTCTCTTTAAGAGACAGAAATCCGTACTTATATTGGAGTTGCACTTTTCCTTTCACCGGTTTCCCATACAAATACCTGGGGGAAGAGAAAAGAGAAGAAAAAAAATATTGTTTTTCAATATTTTTTCACTAAATGAAGAATTATAACTTATTAATATTATTAGTTTTTATCTAATGTAAACCTTCATCTTAATTTGTAGTTGTTTTTTTTCATCTACTGTTGTAAATTGACAGCCTCAGTCAAGTTGTGATAAGGAAACCAAAAATTCAGATGAAAGTAAACTTACCACCACGGTCAATAATTGAATGACTGTAAAATCAAAATTTGAATGTAAAAAAATCTTCCATTGAAGAATAAATATGGTTAGAATAGATTCTATTTATGACATCACTGTGTTTTCCACTGAAAAACATCTAAAATGGAGCGAGAAACATCTAGATTCTGAAGAATCTACATATTTATAGATGTTTTTTACTAGATTCTCAAGAATCTAGGTGTTATAAATAAACCCATCAGAATAAGGCATTGAAAGGGTCAAAAGTGCTTTTTTTTTCAAAAAAAAAGGTGGAGGGTGTAGTGGAATACTGAGGCTGATTTTCAAGTTTGTAGACAAAATGGTATGGCCAGGAGTACTGGAATGAAAAAATACACATATAAAAAAAAAAAGGATAGAACCCTTTGCCATCTTTGACAGCTATAGGTGTTCAATGAGTTGAAAAAAAATATTATTCAGAATGAGATGAGTTTTAACCCTTTTACTGATGCATTTCACAGAGCGTAAGTGGATCCATTGCTAAATTTCAATGTTTAAAAGAAAATATGGAAACAACGTTTAAAAAAAAAATAAAAAGCCTAATCCAAAGGACAGATATTTTTCATTTGGAAAAAAAGTGCATAACTAGAGAGATTGAGAAATCTAAGAAAACTGATACAAGTGACAATAACAACAATCTTTTAGCAAGTGATAAAAAGTCACTGTCAATCATTATTCATTTTTGACTAGTAAAGAAGGTCATCACTTAACCTTGTTTCATTATAACATTGCTGAAAAAAACAACAATACTATGAAATAAAAACCATATCTCCTCACACCAGTAAAACTTTGTTTTAATATGTTCTTGAGTTTCGTTACACCTTTCCCCTTTCGAGGTCTCACCGCTCAACTTACGTGTGCTAGTATTTGCTTTTTTCTCAATCTGACACTGTGAGGTGGTTAGTAAACAGCATGGATCGGAAATAAAAAAAATAAGCTTTTGGGCAAGATTTGAACTTGCATTCCTTTTTCCTCAGGAAGCTTATTTACAACAACGTGTTTACAACGCCTGCACTATCAAAAGTCAACAGAGCAGAAGATCAAATCTTACCATATAGACTTATTCTTAATTTTCCCTGGATGCCTAACACTACTATATTTGAGGTTTATTTGTACTGGGATGGGCTAAGCTTAGTAAATATCAAGATAAAGATGTAAATTTGAAAGTGTCATTGTAAATTGATGACAATACCTTGTCTCAAGAATATAGGCAGTGAAAGATACTACTATTTACTCTTTACCATAAATCATGAAGATTCACCATGGAATTTCCTTGCAAAGATTCACCATGGAATTTCCTTGCAAAGATTCACCATGGAATTTCCAAGGATACCACTCTGGTTATGAGTAATATTATTGTCAACCCTTTTGCTTTTTCAAGCTATTTAATCAGTGTCTCATAACATAACAAGCGAAATGTCCACTTACCTTGCTGTGATTATGACTGAGACAATTTGTGTACTTCTCACAATAAACTGCGGCACAACCTGAATTTTGACTTCAAAAACAGGCAACACTGAAAAGTAAGACATTACTAAGAATGACAAACAGTTCACAGATGGGCAGACATGTTTACAGTATTATTACATGTTAGTAACACTTATATTCATCCCTGACCACTGACAATCCCTTTTTGATTTTCAATGTATTTCTACAGTAAAATCATAAGCAATTTGTTTACGTTATACATGTGATAGCCCTATTCTGTCAGTAACACTAAAATTAATTCCTGACCACTGACAATCCTTTTCTTCTCGATTTTCATTGCATTCCTATTATATTCTTATTCTTATGTATATAATAGCAACATTCTGTACATATTTATATACATAAAATAACCATATTCTGTCAGTAGAGCTTGTCTTAATTTCTGACCATTGACAATCACTTTTTTCTGATTTTTAATATATCTCTTTAGTAAAATCATATCCACTATCTTGATTAAACAGGATGTGCTATTTTTATATATGTCAAATATAATATTCTAAATGTATATGCTTAGAAACAAGTTTCAGCTTTTAGCATATACAGTAGTAGTAGTAGTAGTAGTAGTAGTAGTAGTAGTAGTAGTAGTAGTAGTAGTAGCAGAACAAAAAAAACACCACCACCAACAACAACAACAACATTTCTTAGCATCAAAAATAGATTTAAACATATGATGCTCTTCTCTTTTACAAAAGCATTGCTGAACAATCACTTATCCATGATACAAACCCAATGGACACAATCTAATATTTGGATATTCCTCTTTGGTAAAAAGAACTGAATGACAAAACATGATTTATATATGCTCTCTTGAAAGCCACCTTTGACAACCTTTTAAGCTTGATGTCAAGTCACATACTTTTTAAAGAAGTGAGCAACCATAGCCATCAAAGATGGGTTCTATCCTTTTTTCACCTGTTAGTATGTTCATTCCAGCACTCCTGGCTTTACCTTCTTGTCTACAAACTTGGAAATTGGCATCAGTTTCCACTAGATCTCTTCTAGAAATGTTTTTTTGATTTTTGGAAAGGCTCTTTTGACCTTTTTGAGGCCTCATCTTGACAGATTAATTTATTTTTGTGTTTCAGGACTCCTGGCCATACTGTTTTGTCATTAACATAAGTACTCTACTAGAACCCTAACAAAAAAAGAAAATTTTTGAAAAAGCTTTTTTTGACCTTTTTTGCCTTATTCTGATGGATTTATTAATACCATCGGGATTCTGGACAAGCTAGATGTTTCTAGATGCTTTTTCACTATTTATGATATTTCCCAGAAGAAAATGCCAATGACGTCATAAGCAGAATTTATTCTGACCATATTTATTCTTTGATGGAATTTTTTACGTCACAATAAATTTTGATACTACGGTTGTTCATTAATAATATGATTATTTACTTATTCTGCATATTTTCTAATAAAAACAGTAATTTTGCTTTTGAGTCCATATATTTCATAATCAAAATATTGAGTTTCCCTGAAATTTGTGTTGTTTTACCCTCCTACAAAGTAATCTGGTTAATATCAATAGAAGAATTCAGAGTAGAGTACAGACTTCATAAAGAAAGAAATTTAGAAAAAGTTTATTCAGAATGAGAGAAATGAAAAAAAAACACAAAAACTCACTGTATTTTTGAACAAGGAATTTAGTTTTTGCCAGAGTTTTCATCTGAAATTAGAACAAAAGATAAAATTGAATCCTTCACTCTCCTGAATTGATTTTTGAAACCACCATGAAATATAAAATAACTAGTGATATCTAAACACTATATATTTATAACAGGATAAGCTACAAAAGAATTATCAATATATCAGCAGCATATGAATGTTATACACAGATTAGATTTTTTTTTAAGCTCCTTATTTAACTGGGGAACAAATATGGCTCTTTAGGAACAGTTAATCTTCCTACGAAAGCATACAAAGATAACACTTTAATCCTCATTATCCGTAGATGCTATCAAAGAACTGTAATGACATTATCCATACTGTGCTTAAAGTAAATTTTCTCTCATTTATTCTGAGTACATAAATACTAAATATGGAACAAAAGCACTTCAGATGGACTTCTGAAGCTAATTTTTTGATTAGAATAAACACAAATGCACAGATCTTGGCTGCTTTAATCTTCTCTAATTGTCACTTCAGAGGTGTTTGTGGCCTAATGGCTAACGGCATGGAGAATGGCGTTCAAACTCTGGCAGGGATTGTTTGCATTCACTTCACACAAATGCCCTAGAGAAAGCACTTTTCCCCCCAGTTATGAGTAAATAGCATGGAACCCTTTAGCCCTGTAAGGCAGTCCATCTTGGGTGTTGGGCTAACACCACAGCCCAGTAAAAAAAAAAAAATAGAGTTTTTACAGAAACAATGATTGGGTCTCCATGGATCATTTGAGGAATGGAGACAAAATCATTGCCTCATGGATTTTGAGACATAGCAATCAATGAATGAATGTGAGAGTCTGAATTGTCACTTCTAATACACATTTCTAATCACAAATGAATACCAAATTCTTTTTTATAAAATTCACTTTTGACAGAGAGACAATAGTGTCTAGTTTTCCATGAATTTTCATTAAACTCACTCCATTTGAAAATTGCGCAGTAATGGTCCAGTTACCAAGAGGTGGATGTTTGGTCAGTTCATATGTCGTGTTGATGAATGGTCGACTGGCCGTAAACTGATGAGAATACAAAATGAGGCCACGAGGATTCTGAAATAAAAAGGAATTACACAATTTTCAAAAAGCCGACATTTATCATTTTGATTGAGGAAACTGTTTCAATAAGTCATATAAAGAGCATCTCTTTTCTCTTACAATATAAAAGACAGCACTTTTTTGTTTGTTTGTTTCTGTTATGCCAGAGTAAACACAAATAGAGGAAGTGGGTAAACCAAGGCTTTACATCACTATTTCTCCAACTGCTGCTGATGTCTCAGTAGTAGAATAAAAAACAATCCCACTGAGTATTAGTATCTCTGATTTTTCATGAATAAACTGAAGTTTTTCTCAGATCGGAAAAATTTGTTTTTAACTAAATTCTGTTGCCTTATTGTTTTGAAATTATTTCTTAAAAGTCAAAAAATTGACAAAAAGATAAATTTTGTTTGAGATAAGTGTGGTTGCAACAAATACGTTTATAAAAAAATATACGTTTCTATAATTTATCCATGTGTAAAAAATTTCAGCATTTTTGATGGGTACTCTGCAAGTGGATATAAAGAAATAAAAATTGTTGTCCTACTCACCTGGATACTAAATGTTACGGGAGATTTTGCAGGCAACATATATTCATTGAGACTTATGATTCGGATTTTCACTGAAAGAAAATGACATACTTTTGTAAAAATGAAAATAATCCCCCAAATTGTTTTTCATGGTAATTAAAATGAAACGTTTAATATGTTCCAATATATTGTTTCCATACATTCTTTAATTTTCATTATTATGTAAACTAACATAGTGGCGTATGGTTCTTTGTATCACTTCATTATTTTTCTTTGGGTCTTCATGGTCATTTAGGACCAACAATGCCCAAATCTCAGGCTGGTATTTTTTTAAGATAATTTTTCAGTCAATTAGTTATAGTCCACACATAGACTACAGTGTTTCATTTATGCAAGGCATGGATATTACTCTATCTTCTCTAAGATACCATTGCTGTTAAGGGCTCAAAAACATCAAATAATAACAAACTATATCCTTATTCACTCTGGGTCTGCAAAAAAAAGTGCAATTATAAACCTTTCACCTTCAACATTCTTCTCTATTATATGAAGAAAAACAAAAACATTTCATGTATAACAACCAAATATTTAATTTCTTACCAGTTTGTGAGGGATTATAGATTGGTTTGTCAGTTTGGATAAAGATGTAACCAGTGTTCAGCTCGACCGGGATCTCCAACGTTTTGGTAAAGATCTGGGAAGTAATGATAAGATTCACAAAGTGGCTTTCTACTCCAACGTCCGAAGAGGAAGACATTCGATTCGCAAGGTCACTGAGGTTAACAGTCAGATTTACCATTCCAGGGTGATCTGGCAAAGAGGGAAGAAAAAAGAATCACGAAAGAAAGAAAAATAGTCATTCATGAAAACAAATAGGTCTGGTTAGTCACTCAATAGAAACCGTCACATTATTAATGTCTTTTGGCAGCATACAGTGTTGGCGGGTGATCAATTGAAAAATTTGAAAAATTTGAAAAAGGGGTGATCAATGAATAAGTAACTATTCTTGCTGGACAGAAACTAAGGGAGCAATTTAGCATAAACTTGCATTATAAATTGAACCCCTGAACTAAAAACATATTGGGTGGGGGTTTCTAGACATAATAAGGAGTAAATGTCAAAATTTTTCCTCCTGCTTCATTGGTGCTCCCAGTGAGCACAATAGATAGATAGCCAAGCCATTAAAAAACCTATGTTAAATATGTTAAAATTTTGGTTGACCGTTTCTGATATAGATAATTACAAGGCTTAGCCTACTATTATACTAAGTCTGTCTAGAAACTATCCAGCCATTACCAAAAAGATAGCCTACCTAGGGAAATGGCACCTTATTTCACTTCTAAGTACTCTTTTTAGGAATTTACCCACTTATCCCAGTATTCCTCCCACTTTTGCTTCTCTCCAAGCTAATCTAAACATTTTTTTCACTGTGATTCATTACCATTCTAAATGTTGCCCATTTCATATAATGCTGAAGCATCTCTCATCCACTCAGCTTCTCAATCGTGTCCTAACCACTAGCTCAAAATGTGTACACACCTCCTTCTATTGTGAATAAAATAGCAATGAATTAACTACACAACAGTCACTTTTATCTGTTGTATAATTCTTTTTACTCCAGGAAGCACACATGGGCTAAACTCCATGTGTTTTCTGTGTCTTAGTAGTCTGTTCATTGTGTGTTTTTCAGCGTTTGAGAATGCCATCCCCCCACCAAGTGGCTCATATGCAATTCCACGTACATTGCCCCCACTTTAGAAGTTAAGCACATATACTGATACTCGGTTTCCATAACCATTTTTTGGTCGTCTCTAGCCTTATAGTATTTCAGTCATCCCCACTTCATTAACATACGATTTCTGTGACTACTATTTAGCACAGAGCTCTTATCTTCCACTTAGAAGCTATCCTCTATCTTCCTCTTCTCTGTATGATCAGATCATTCCTTTTTCCTCAGCAACTATAACATCTTCTCACAACCCACAACCAACTGCCATTACTACTCCCACACACACAATATAGGATCTATAAATCATACCCGGATATACATACATACACTCATATATATATATATATATATATATATATATATATATATATATATATATATATATATAACCTAGAAAGTTTTACAGCTTTAAACAAAAAATACATTAAAAAACTTATTCAATATTTATTTTGAATCATTTCAGTCACTTATTTCCCAACATCTGTTAATGTAATTCATGTAATTTTATTGAATGTTTTTTTTAATGTTTCACAAATACTTTGATATCATGGTACTATATGCGAATTCTCTCTTGTTGGGACCATATGTGTATGATTTCTTTTCTTAGTAGAATGTGTTTTTGAAGATTTGGACAATTAGTGTAACAAGCAAGTGGGTGGATGGATAAATGCTTGAAAAAAACTTAGAAAAGAAAGGAAAAATTGAGTGACTCATTTGCGGGGGGTACGTGTGGTTGGATTGACGAATGAATGCAGAAACAAGTGAATTTACACGCACATACATACAAGCCCAGCTTTATTTGGTAG
Organism: Thysanoteuthis rhombus; assembly: GCA_963457665.1. NCBI lineage: Eukaryota > Metazoa > Mollusca > Cephalopoda > Oegopsida > Thysanoteuthidae > Thysanoteuthis > Thysanoteuthis major. The sequence continues at coordinate 45,163,119 of OY735229.1, forward strand.
ATAGGTGCAACATAATCTTCCTACCCTTTCATTTTCCCATATTCAGTCCTGTAAGCTTAGTGAATATATTTTTATATGTATGTGAGTATATTATGTGAATACAAAATTTTATGAAACAATAATTTTACAAAAATAAATTATTATCTAACACAAATCAGTAAGATGGAATTAGGCAAAAATGACTTTCTTGTACAGAGGGAGCTGATTATCATAATCACTGATGTTGTTACCAAACGGTTATTGTTATCGAAATCAGTTGGTCTCAAATACTTTTTTAAAAAATTTTATGAATGATTTGAAAACAGAAAATAGATTTTATATTCATTTTTTATAGTGTAAAGTTATTTATAAAAACGAATATAATTTGTTCCGATTTTTATATCCCCAATTTAATGTTATCAGCCAGCCATTGTTATCAAAACAACTCTGTCCCAAAGTGATCAAAATGAGCAGCTTCCTCTGTATTAACATTTTGTTTTTTTTTAGTCGTCCACTCATCTCTATTAGATGCTTTCCAGTCGCTTGGTCAGTTGGTTGGTCCCACTCACGTTAAATAACAGAAATAGGAAGGAAGGAAGAGATGTGATATCTTTAAGAGTGTGATGTTAGTAATGCTATGATGTGATAACAGAATGTCAAAGTTCAGCATATACAATTTTTATTGAAAATGATAATTGCGCAATATTTCCACATTGCAATATCTTATAAGTAGGAGAATCAATTGACTCAGAGAAAGACAACTTGCTCTGCTTCTTCCTCCTCCTCATTCTCCTGCTATTACCACCACAGATGGTGGACACATTATTGAACTTAGAGTTCTTGTTTTCTAGATTTGAAAATTACACAAAAATGTTCTCACCTTTGCTAACGTGAATTCTTTGCTCCGAAATCAAATTTCCGTGCGTGGCATGTTCCAGAATTACTTTGAAAGGGACAGGTTGGCTGCCAATGTCAAAAGCGGTGATCAAAACCCTTTCCTCTTCACTGCATCGGAAAAGTTTGGGAGCCACAACGAGCACCTTCGCTGCACTGGGAAAAAAAATAAGAAACGCAAATAAAACCTTTCCTTTCATCAAGATTCGAGATTAGGTATTCTCATTACTTCTACCAGCGAAAGGGGAGGGGTATATGTATTTGTTCACGTCTTTCTGTCCATCTGTCTGTCCACACAATATCTCCAAAAGTTCTCAATGAATTTCAATGAAATTCTGTGGAAGGGTGGGCAATGGGGCAAGGAGAAAGTGATTAAATTTTGGGGCGGATCCAGGAATTTTTTTGATTGAGAGATATTTTTCCATTTCTTTTCATACATTTATGTAAATGCTTCTGACTATCCACATGATATCTCAAAAATTCTCAATGAAATTTTGTTGACAGGTGAACAATAGACTATGGAAAAAGTGCTTATCTTCTGGGGTGGATTCTCCGCTACATCATAGTTACATGCCCATACCAAATAATATCGCAAAAACTTCATGACTGTGCACACAATACCTCCAAAAGTTCCGAATGAATTTCAATGTAATTTTGTGGGAGGATGCAAAATAGGCTACAAAAGAGATGATTGAATTTTTTTTAATCAATGTTTTGGCTGATACATTCTCCAGTATTTGTCTACTGTCTGAAGTTCTAAGATGAAGTGGTCTCGTTATTCCACATACTTTTGGGATATAGTATTCAGGTTTGTTGTCTGGAATTCTGAGATGAAATAATTTCATTGTTGCATGTTTTTGGACTACTGTCTTCATCTTTGTTGTTTTTAGCACACCATTCCACTAACTACTGTCTGTTCACTGCACATCAATATGCACAGTGAAGGCATGAATACACTTCTCCTTGCAGAGACCAACCACCAGATATCTTGACAAAAAAGTCTCATCACTGGCATGTCACAGTTGATGATACAGTGAGTGTGTGTGCACATAGTTCTCTGAAAATTATCTTATCTGCCAAGACAATAACAGCTGGAAACTACAACTTCAATTTTCAATCTTAACAGAGTCTAATAAAAAAAAATGTTTAAACAGTTGAAAAAGTTTCTATGTGAAGTTCTGTGAAGCACAGGAGTAGCTTTTTAATGATACGCAATCAATGTTACCAACAATTTTTTGGAGTCAGTGAGTACAAACATTTTATGCTATGGAAATGTTTTTCCAGTGACAAAAGTAGGTGTTTACTTTTATATTCAACATAAGGAATCAATATTCTTTTCAATAAAATCTCAATAAACTATCAACAGAACTCAACATATTTTGTGCACACATTAATTTCCTTGGTGCACTGGTTGCAACACATACGTGTGCACAGTTTAGAGTGGACTATGGTCTGGATCCCTTTGAACCACTGAACAATAAAGGATAACCTTTGAGGGAAGATAGGGTAAAAAAAAAGATCTCTTAGACCAACAGAGATGATATTGTTACTGGAGCAGGACTTCCACATGATTTAGCTGATTTCATTTAATCAGTATGATCAGACTGATAAAATTTAGGAAGTCGTCAATTTGAAATTGAAATGTACATTACGTCAGAAGGGCTTGAATATCAAACTTTTTGTTTATCAGTGACATTGCATCGGAGGAAGTTTAAACAGGTCCGGTTAGTCACTCAACAGAAATCATCACATGATCAAGGTCTTTTGGCAACGTGCCATTTTGGGATGGATCAGTTCAAAAAATTAGAAAAAAAGGGTGATCAATGAAAGTTACTTCTCTCGCCTTTTATTAGGCAGTGATTGCTAAAAACATTTGAATTTTCAAAAACAAGCATGAAAATGGCTGGACATAAATTATAGGATCAGTTGGCGTAAACTTACATTGTAAATTGAACCCCTCCCCCCCGATTAATAACGTATGGGAAGGGGTTAAAAAAAATGAAAAAACGTTTGTTTTTGTTTTTTTTCATGAAATAATAAGGAGTAAATGTTTCAATTTTTAGCCCTCTAGTTCTATTGGTGCAGTCTGTACACTTGATCCATACATACACAGTCAGTTGAACACACAAACTAAGAAAAAACAAAGAAACCTATGTTGATAGTTTGTACTAATACTTTCATGACCACATAGAGAAAAATGTTAAATGGGTAGATTCTAGTTTATATGTCTAAAATGGAGAGAACTTCTGTCAGCCCTAAAATTAACTAAGGATTATCTCCCCTTTGAAAGAAAAACATAAGTATGTACATAGATTATATTGTAATTGCTTTGAATAAATCAAATTGTTAAATTGTTTTTATTTGCGCACCATTTTTAACATCATTTGTGCAAGTTTGTGAAATTTTTAAGGTTTGTATAGAAATGAAGTTGTAGAAAAAATATATATAACCAACTAAAAAGTGGAGATAATCCTTGATTCATTTTAAAGCTAACAGGAGTTGACTCCATTTACACACCAGAACTAAGAATCGACCTGCTAAAAATGAAATACCAACTAATTCATCAGCCATAAAAGAGTAACAACAATTATAATTAATATAAATACAGCAAGAAATTAATAATAATGACTAACAATATTTCATCTGATAAATTAAATGAAAATAAAATTGGATAACTGAAACTAAACTGCCAGTTAATAATGAATATGACACAGAAGAGATCATTATAGAGAATGAGTTCAAGGGTTTGATTTCGACTGGCACTTGCCACTGAGTTCCAGGGGTTCAGTGTTGAGAATGGTTGCATGCTAATCGAGTCACCCTTCAGTATAGAGGGTAGTGAGTTTGATTCTCACCTGGAATTCAATCAAAACCTAACCAAAAATATATAAATACTACAAGCTAGCATTTATATAGCAACAGGAGTTGTATTGGTGATGAACTTTCCACAATTCACGGCTATGAATTGTTTGGCTATGAATTGTACACGGCTATGAATTGTTGGCTAAAGACCACCAAATGTAACATACACCCAAGAGAAGGCTAAGAATGTATTGATCAAATTATTGTATTAGGAAAAAAAAGGTGAGGTCTGAAAAACTTATGGTAATGAAAATGCTTAATCTCAGAACTTCTGACTTATGCAGCTTGGACAAAACATACAACTAGGACAGAAGGAAAAATCTCTTTAATAATTGCCATCACAGTTGATAATAGTTGAACAACCATAGTATCAAAAGTTCAAGTCATATAAAAAAAAAATTCCATTGAAGAATAAATATGGTCAGAATAAATTCTATTTATTGACATCACTGGATTTTTCCACTGGAAAACATCTAAAATAGAGTCAAAAAAAAACATCTAGAAACATCTAGATTCAGGAGAATCTAAATGTTACCAATAAACTCATCAGAATGAGTCCCAAAAAAGGTCAAAAAAGCGTTTTTTTCTAAAAATTTGAAAAACCCAAACTATTTTCAGAAAGGGTCTTGTGGAGTACTGACGCCAATTTTCAAGTCTGTAGACAAGATGGTATGCCGTATAAAAAGTGATAGAACCTTTCGCCCCTTTTATGGCTGTTGTTGTTTAATACTGGTGTAATTTACAAAAACAAAAACAGGTCCAGTTAGTCACTGAATAAAAAACATCCCTTGACAAGGTCTTTTGGCAGCATGCCATTTTGGGGGTGATCAATTAAACATTGGTAAAAGGGTTGATCAATGAAAATGTTACTTCTCTCGCCTTCTGTTAGGCCTGTGGTTACTAAAAATGTCAGAATTTTCCAAAAATAAGCATGATACAAACTAAGGGATCAATTTAGCATAAACTTAAATTGCAAATCGAACCCCCCACTAAGAATTGAAAAAAACCTGACTTTTCTAGACATAATGAGTAAATATTTGAGTCCACCAGTGCCATTAGTGTGGCCTGTAACAGTTGGAAACAGTTTTAGTTGATGGTCCCTAACAAAAATCTTCCACAAACCTCAACTTCACATATTATGGCCAAGGGGAAATTTTGAGGGCTATTTTTAGAAAAGAATGTGTGGGCGTTACGCCATCAAATACGGGAAGTATAGTTGAATTTGAAAATACAAACTAAAATTTCCAAGTTCAATTCCTTTTCAAATATGAGATCCGTCTTCAGAATAAGTCTCTACTGATTAGTGAAATCGATCCTCATCGCAGGCCCCATGCTTGTGGTCTTATGACAAAATAAGGATAGGCTTAGTAAATAAGATGAACAAGTTCAAATCAATAACAAACCAAAGCCATCATAAAATCGTCGATTTGGTTCATCAGATTCTATAGGCAAAGAACAGTTATGCTTTCTTTTCCGATTTTAGAGAGAAAAAAAAAAATGACCCCTTTATCTCAATTTAGTCGGGCACGAGGTCAATATCGTGTTAGGAAGATTGTGTTACGTAAATCTTCCAACTGGAGGGACCCTGCTTGCTTGAAGTTGGTGCTAAATAAATCTGCATCTAAAATACTAGTTTTTGAGGCTCGAACGACGCCTCTTGGAATTGCGTAATTAATTAATTGTCTCATCATCCACCAAGCTGATCTGGCTGTTTGTCGTGCATTTTCCACCAACTCGAAAGCAGTTGTTTTTAAGGAATTCCTGAACTGTAACCAAACTATATGAACTCATGTCTCATCGACTACAGTTTTTCGTGAAAATCATTTTCGAACGTTTTTTTTTTTTTGGTACGAATGAAAAATCCTGACCTTCGTTTCCGTCGAAATTCATCCATTTGTTGTGCTTACATCAGTAAGTCGAAGGAAAAGCCTATTTCCATATTTACAAAGGCGCTTTTACCCATGCTATTGTTTGTTTGTTTTTTTATCGAAAGAAAAACTATTAGGGGTGGACTGTTGAGTGAATGATAGAGAAACTTTTTTTGAAACGTTTGAACTAACAAGAGTTCAGCTTTTGAAAATTCTAACATTGTGAAGCATTTAGATTTTAAATTGATTACTAATTAGTCAATTTAGCTAAAGGACACAAAGATTTTACGAAGTATCATTCATCATTTGAATTAGTACCATATTTACAAACAACATAATGTAACTGCGAAACTCGTGAATTCTTATGATTATGATAGAAATCAAATTATCAGGACATTTTATTAAATTTGATGAATGAAAATTAAACAAAACTTACCTTATTGTTTGTATTGTGTACGCAGCTAGAAAAAGAAAGACAAGAAAATTCGTCTGACCCCCAACAACCATGATTGTTCGTTGTTGGGAGAGATTTTTTTCAAAAATGTTTTTGGGGTGTTAAACCTCGTGTCGTGTTTCACATTTCACAGAAGGAAAAACGTGGAAATAGTAGTCAATCTTTACATTTGCAAGTAAAAGACAATCTCGAAGAACTATTTCTTTGCTTTTAATGTAATTGTCCAGTTCTTGTTCCCAAGCATTCATTAACCCAACTGCCGAAAAAAAGCAGCAAAAAGGTTTTTCAGGAGAGACGGGCGCTCACCCTCTTTTTATGTCACTCTATTTACAGTGGAAAACTTTTTCCTCTTTTCGCCTGTAAAAGAGAGAAAAAGTTTAGATTGAAATCAACACCGGAATCTTACTTTACACCCCCCAAAAAGTTCATTTTTTTTGCTTTGCTTTTCTTTATCTAGTTTTTTTTTTTTTTTTCGCCTTCCTGCTATGATTTTTATTTATTTATTCCAAATATCCAATCCCCATTCTGGTTGGGGTTGGTTATCTAAAGTAAACTGCCTGACCCCTGAAAGACTGCCTGGGGTGCTATACCGTTTCTTTTGGAAGCACCTCCCGATCCAGTCCTAGGGACTGAGAGATAAGGTTCGGTCTCGTTCTATTTCTCTCTCCCCATTCTTTCTCTCTCTACTTGACAAACAAAATAACCAGATGGATGGCAGGCTCGTCTTGCATACCAATTAATGTTATGAGTTCGATTCTCAACAGGTGCCTCACTACTATAGCCTTGTACCACACTAAGCCTAATAGAAGGTACAACAGTAAAAGTTATGTTGTGTAGTTCCTGAAAAGAAGTGTGGTCCCTCCTACACAGAATTGGTTTATTCCAGCATCCCCAATTAATACGATTCCGAATTATTTACTCTATCCTCACCCCAACCCAAACGTTGTTCTAGATAATGTCGAAAATGTTTTGACCATATATTATTGTGGCACATATTACAATGATATGATACAACTTGAATTGTATTAAATAATAATGATAATTACAGTTTGGAATTCATTTTCATTGTGATGTAACACTTTCAACTGTTCGAAAATAAACTACTCCTTGTAATTCGGGACCAGAGTCATTAGAGTATGAGATGTGAAAATGAACCCATACTAAGCTCTGTAAGAGGGGCCACACTTCTTTTAGGGACCATAATACTGAACTTGTACCGAACAAGAAGAACTTTTTTTTTCTAATCATCAGCTCTTCACTCACACCAACTACACTTTCACATATTTCTTGTTGAGCAATTCTCCTATTTATTTTGTGTATGTATTAAAGACTGTCAACCAAATCTGTCAACATAGGGTTCTTCAGTTTCTGAGCTGGTTTGGCTGGCTATGTATGTATGTATACATCAAACATACAGGCTGCACCAATAAAGTTAGAAAGGCTGAAAATATAAACATTTACTCCTTATTATATCTAGCTAAAATACATTTTTTGTTTCTTCAAAATTCTCCCCCCTGAATAGGTTTTAGTGGTGGTTCCAATATGCAATGTAAGTTTATGCTAAATTGGTCCCTTAGTTTGTATCTGGCAGCATTCACGCTTGTTTTTTGAATATTCTGTGATCACCACCCAACAAAAGGTAAGAGAAGTAACTTATTCATTGATCATCCTTTTACCAATTTTTTTTTCATTGATCACCCCCAATACAGCAACCTGCCATAAGACATCCGTTACATTACAGTTTCTATTAAATGACTAACCAGACCTGGTTATTTGTGTGTTACTCTTTCTCCACTAGATTTCACAGACACTGAAGAATCTGATAAAGTCATTTGTTTGTGAAAGATTTAGTTCACACTCAACACTTTTTAGTTGGCCTTTTGCCTCTTACTTATCTATTTATCTATTTAATATGAAAAAAAGCCACTGGGTTGCTTGTGAAATGTATATTCCAAACACACTTGCTTTGGACCCCTGAAGTATAAACAAATAGGAATAGTTAACGAGTTGCGGGTGGCCTGACTTATCGGCACAGAAAATGGAATAATCGGTAAATACTGGCTGGGACAGTGTTCGCATTCACTTTGCACTGATGCTCTTGGAAAAGGCAAAAATCTATTTCTCCATCATATTTGGATGAACTTCCCATCCCAGCTCTATGATCATCAGCTTGCCTAGATATTGAAATGAGCCAATTGATCACTGTAGCTTTACATAGTAACTGTTTGTTCAAGTTACAGCAATTCATAATGAAGAATTTTTTTGAATCCAACCAAGTAGAGAGAAGAACTTTTCGCCCCAGTAGACCCTGTTCAGGTTAAGGTTTATCAGGGGTCTTGACATGATTGCCTCTGCCAACAAAATCGGAGGTGTAATGTATTCAGTTGCATCTGTCCATTTGTCTTTCCACACAATATCCCCGAGAGTACTCAATGGATTTTAACAATAATTTTGCAGAATGTTAGGCAATTGGATGAGGAAGAACTGATCAAATTTTGGACAGGATCCATGCACAATAACTTCCATGGTGTTGGCAAAGGTATGTGCTCTCCGGGTGCTTTTTAGTTTTCTTTGTTTGGGATTTTCATCGAAAATCCATTTTTCTTTGTTGAGCAAGAACAGAAAGACAAGTATTAAAATGCTGGCCAATGGTTTTGTAGAACCAATTTTCCAAGCTTCTGAGTTTTTCCAAAGACTTGTCAACAATATCTTACTGATAATACAGGCAACAAAGAGAAGAATACACTTCAGAGACACTTCTATCATTTCCCTTACTTTGAGCAACAAATGAAACTGTGAACTTTTTCCAGATGAATTTCAGAATCTGGTGAATGGGAATTATGAAATGAAATTGAAAGTAACTCTGAAAATCATTCTTGTCAGTAAGAAAAATATCATTTACAAACAAAAAAGTTGACATAAAAGGGGAGAGTAGTTTCATATTGTTTCTAATAATAAACTGCTACACCATCTTTTACCAAAACTAAGTACGAGACTGGCCTGTCCAATAGGCGAGCCTAAGCAGTCGCCCAAGGAGCAAAGGTCCTAGACCCACATTCCAAACTGAAAAAATAGTTACTAGAATACAACTGGGGGTGCAAATTTTAAATTTCACCTAGGACACATGAATCCCTTGTACTGGCCCTGACTAAGAATACAATCAGTAGAAGGTAAAGAGTAATTTTAGAAAAAACATTCTGTAAAACATACTTAATACAATATTCAATTTAATATATATATATATATATATATATGTATATATATATATATATATATATATATATATATATATATATATTAGCAGTCTGATTTATATATGATATAATACAATATTTTATTCACAAACTGTTTTCAGAATTTTTTTTTTTTAGATGAAATGCATGCACACAATATCTTATCTGAAACATATGTGACCCTTACCAGACACTTTTCAAAATTTGGAATGTTAGTACAGGTACCATATTGGTGATGACAGATGCTTCGTATCTGGTTCACACTGTTGCTCATGATCGGATCTGCAACTCTTTTAAACATTTTCACAATTTTCAAAGTCAGAAAAAATACCAAAAAATGAACAAAATATGCAGAAACTGCAGAGGCATATGCAACCAATCAAGGCCATCTTGAAATATCTTCTGCTGCACGGCCTGTTTGAGTAGAGTGGATGTAAACAAGATGACCTTGGTTGAGTGTAGGCCGTGTCAAATCATCTTTAGAACCAAACCTGAGCTTTGGTTTACAGACAACATCCTTCGAAAAATGTCAAGTTTTTGCAGCTTTTGGGTTTAAAAAATTTCACTTAGGAGATTACGTGCCTGAATTTTGATAATTAAACAACCATTCTATCTTTTTTATATCTTATATGTGAGTGTGTTTGTTTGTATGTTCTAGCACTCCTGGCCATACAGTTTTGTTTACAGACTTGAAATTGGCATCAGTACTCCACTAGACCCCCTCTAAAAATTTTTTTGAATTTTGGAGTAACAGCTTTTTTGACCTTTTGGGGGGCTTATTTTGACAGGTTTATTAATAAGACCTAGATGATTTTGTTACTCTATTTTCCAGTAGAAAATGCCAGTTATGTTATAAATAGCATTTATTCAGATCATATTTATTCTTCAATGGAATTTTCTTTATATGACTTCAAGTTTGGACGCTACAGTTTTTCAATTATTGACTGTGATGGTGAAATATTTGACTACACCACATTTTTTAGCTGATGAATTCTTCAGCCACTAAGCTAAATGTCTGTAAATCAAAAGAAACAAATATCTTTAGAGGGGTCTGGTTGGTTACTCAGTTGAAACTGTCACATGACCAATGTCTTTTGGTAGCATGCCATGTTTGAGTTGATCAACTGAAAAAATAGAAGAAGGGGGCGATCAATCAATAAATTACTTCTTTTGCCTTTTGTTTGGCAGCGATCAAAAAAAAGTCTGAATTAAAAAAAAAAAGACATGAATGCTGGGCACAAAGTAAGTGACTAATTTTGGTTGAATTTTCGTTAAGAACCTATTTAGAGTTAAAAAAAAATGATAGAAACGTTTCTTGTTGACTTGATCAAGAGTAAATGTTAAAAATCCATCCCATGATATGTAGCCAGCCAGCCAGCCAGCCAGCTGCGGCATGTGCCCGTCCATCTCGTCCAACGATGACACCCGTGGCAACAGTGACAGTGACAGTGACGGCGCCGAGAAGCCGTGCTCCGGCTTCTCCTTAGGGTTTCACAAGACTGAAGAGACTGACGACCGACTGGGATTCTGGTGGCTGACTTTCCTTCCTTTTCAGCCAGCTTGTTGACTTGATCAAGAGTAAATGTTAAAAATCCATCCCATGATATGTAGCCAGCCAGCCAGCCAGCCAGCCAGCTGCGGCATGTGCCCGTCCATCTCGTCCAACGATGACACCCGTGGCAACAGTGACAGTGACAGTGACGGCGCCGAGAAGCCGTGCTCCGGCTTCTCCTTAGGGTTTCACAAGACTGAAGAGACTGACGACCGACTGGGATTCTGGTGGCTGACTTTCCTTCCTTTTCAGCCAGCTGGACCAAATTGAAAACTGAAAAAAACCAATGTTGACTGTTTTGGTGACAGTTATGGTTGACACCCCCCACTGTTCATGATCAATGCCTTAACCGACTTGGCTCTAAAATCTGTCCTAATAAAGTAGGGGCTCTCCTCAGATTGTCAGCCAAGACTTTTTTCTTCCAACTCCCATGCTATAGTTTTGACTTCATAGTGATAGAAAGGCTCTTAATTTGTTTTTGTGATTAAAGATTTTCTGATAAAATACAGTTACTATTTGGATTTGGAATCAGTTAGAAACCATCAACTAGAATTAAACCGAAATAGGTTTCTTTAGTTTCCAAGTGATTCTGACTGACTGACTATCAATCTATGTGTCATGCATTCATGCCACACCGCTGATGCTAGAGGGTTGAAAATTCAAACGTTTACTCCTTATTGTAATAAAATACATCCAGACAAAACTTTTTCTTTTTTTTTTAATCCCCTGCCCTAGAATAATTTTTTTTAGTCTTCTTGAAAATTTCGACCAACAAAAGGCGAGCGAGTTAATTTATTTGAATCAACCCTTTTTCCAATTTTTCAATTGATCACCCCTTATAAGGTTAATTAAATAATTGATTCAAGATTGCTGAGCAATCTTTCCATCTCCTCAGATTCCTTGGAGAAAAACTGAGGAAACTAGTTAAAATTCTTTATTCAACTAAAAAGCACTCAGAGAGCACATACCTCTGCCAACACCATTTTCACAGAAAACTAAATAAAAATCAGTTCATAAATAGTGACGATGCAGGAGAGGTGAATGTTAAAAAAATCCACCCCAAAATTTTAACGTGTCATTGAATTTCATTGAAAACTTTTGGAGATATTGTGTGAATAAACATGAATGAACACATTAGTATGTATATGAGAAAAAATGTCTCTCAATCAATAACAAATTTCTGGATCCATCCCCAAATTCATTCAATTCTTCTTTAGCCCATAGTTGACCCCTCCACATTGAAATTCATTTTTGGAGATATTGCGTGAACCATCAGAAGTGAATACATGAATATATGAAGAAATATTTCTCATTCAAAAAGAAAGTTCTGGATTCATCCCAAAATTTGACCTATTCTCCCTTACGTCATAGACAAACAGATGTAGATGAATGACTACATATACCACTTCAAACTTTATTAGCAGGGGTAAATAATTTTTTTTAAAAGATTTGAAAAATATGCCAATAAAAGTAAAAAGTTTGTTTTAAACCAAAGTGCGACAAAGTTTTTCTTAATGTCAATCAAAAATCAATGAAAATAAAACTCATGAAGTTCTTTAAATGTTACAAATTTGAAATGTTATTTACAGAAAGAAATAAGAATCCAAATCTTGTGACTCTCATAAAATATGATGAGGAATGTTGCACCAAGATTACACGAATTCGATATCTTGTAAGTTATAAAATTTCATACTTCTAAATTTTTTTGGTGATAAAATATTTGTTAACTGCGTAAATAACTCCAATAATTGACTTTGCAGAGAGAAATCTCTTGAAAAGGAGGCAATAAGAATGTTGTCGCAAATGAAATTGTATCTGATAAATATTAGGTAAAATATCACTTTTCCAGAATTTTCCTTCAAACTATTGTAAATAATAACCAAATAGTCTTATCTCATTTAGACACTCCTCAAAGAGAAATTATTTTTTACCACATCTCATACAATGAACATCTGGGGTCTGTCCAACCATTTGGAATATTTCAAGAACTGGTTGCATGGACTTGATGTAAGTTGGTGATCAAACAGAGGAGACCTTAAGGCACATTCTGGAATAGATACTATTGAGCGAACTCATATACTGCGTGACTGTAACCTTCACAAAGAAAACTCATATGCATATGTTAGTTTATAGTGCAAGAAAAGCCAGAAACTAACCTTAAATGATATTAATGTTGGTTGTAATTCACATGAGGATTCGCATTCAAAAAGGCGGATGGTGTTCTGAATATTTTTTGCATATCACAAATTGGTTGACTCTTTTTGGATACTGAATTTTCCTTGATTAGTAAAAAGGTTTGTCAAAATTGAGTCCTCAAGTGGATTGCTTTCTGACGTTTCAGTCTTTGAAGAGTGACAGACAGAAAAGGCTTTTCAGGAATAATTTTATTTGATGTCATGATAAATGTTGTAAATATGTATGTGGATGTATGTAGTTGATTATGTGTTAATATGTATTCTCTAATCATGGGAATTCAAATAATTGAGAAAATCAGATTTTAGCTCCATGTTACTGTGTCTACCATTTGCTGATTTGGTGTGAATTCTGGAGTTTTTACAGTGACTGGATGATCAGGATGTTGTTTGAATCAACTGTTCTTGATTGGTTAATTTTGTTTTATCTTATCATTGGTCAGAAAAGATGGATGTTGAAATTCACTCCTCCACAAGTAGGCTGGCTCAGGGTACTGTCAAAACAGGCAATGCTATGGGGCACCTATCATATGTCGGAGACTGTAAACAGACACTCTCCTTGATCTGAAAATGAATTTATTCTAGTCATCAAAAGGTGATTTGAAACTCTAGTGCAGTCTCAGAATTGTTTTCTTTCACCTGATTATTGTAATAAACTTTTTATTCCTGTATATTCATCTTTCTCACTATAAAACATAAATAAACACATCTGGTTGGTCACTCAAAAGAAACTGTCTCAAGGTGAATGTCTTTTGACGGCACACAATGTTGAGGGTAATCAATTGAAAAATTGGAAAAAGAGATATTCTATGATTATGTTACTTTTTCCACCTTTAGTTGGGTAGTGATCATTGAAAAAAGAAGCCAGGTATAAACTAACAGAGTGATTCAGTATGAAATTACAATGTTGATTAATGTAAATGCTTAGATTTTCAGCCCTCTAGCTTCATTAGTGTGGACATATATATATATTTATATATATGTATATATATATAATGTGTGTGTGTATGTATATATATATATATATATATATATATATATATATATATACATATATATATATATATATACATATAAATATATATATATACATATATATATATAGCCAGCCGGCCAGCCTGGCCAACTTGAAAATGAAAGAAACATGTTGATGTTGATCAAGCTGAGGTTGACAGTTTTAGCTGATGGTTTCGGGTAGATAGATTGACAGGCAGCCAGCCAGAATCACTTGAAAACTGATGAGACCTATGTTGACTATGTTAACCATTTTGGTTGATGGTTTGTGATGAATTAGTCAATACTATACTTGGACAAGTGCTGAAGTTCAGCTTGCCCTGGGGCATTAAGAACCCTAGAGTTGTTGTTATCAACAAGTGTTAAGCAATAAATATTTGACTCTCTTGACATGAAATGCTTTCCATGAACATAACTGTATCATTAATGCTTTCAGGATGTTTAGGTGTTTGCTTTGGTGGTTAAGCACGATTGGCGTCATACAGGATTAGTTTGGATTAGAAATGATTGTAAGGAGGACAACACACAGACACGTAAAAAATGTCCATCTAAGAATGAATATGATCAGAATAAATTCTATTTATGACATCAATGGCATTTTCCAATCGAAAATATCTAAAATAGAGTAGAGAAAACATCCAGAGAATCTTGATGTTATGAATAAACAAACCCGTCAAAATAAGGCCCCCGAAAGGTCTAAAAGCTTTTTTTCCAAATATCAAAGAAAGTTTTTTTAGGAGAATTCTAGTGAAATACTGATGCCAATTTTCAAGTCTGGACTAAATGTTATGGCCAGGAGTGTAGGAGCACTCAGACAAGCAAATAAACAAACACACTTACATATAGAAAAGAATTGAATCCTTTGCCATCTTTGATGGCTATGGTTGTTCAGTCATATAGTTGTTTATATAATCTGTAATATAACAGATAGAATTTATTAAACAAATAGATCAAAACTTTTATTTGCCCTGATTATATCAAATATAGTGGCATATAGTGCTTTCTATGTTGAGTGAGCTCTCTACTATGGATGAACAAAAATGCAAAAATATTTTAGTGTTTGTAAAAAGCAATGAGCACCCCGGATACAAAGCACCATACACCAATGGTGGGTACATCAATAAGTCTCTATAATGAAAAGAAAGCACCGTACACCTCTTGTGGGTACATTTATGTCTCTAAAAGGAAAAAAGCTCCATACACGACTGGTAAGTGCATCAATAAGTCACTATAATGAGAAATGTACCATATATCACTGGTAAGTACATACATGTCTATAATGAAAAAAGCATAATACACCACTGGTAGCCACCATAATGAATGCACTCCACACAAATGTTTTTCAATTTGTCCTTCTTAATGCACTTATTCCAATATTTCTCCATTAATCACATTGATTGAAAGTTAAACAAGGAAAATTTTTGTTCAAAATCAAGTTGATAACTGTGTCAGTCTATGGACTTATTATAGAGACAAAGCAAATTCTGAGAGTGAAGGGAAAATGAAACAGTAATTGTGCTTGTAATATCATTCTGATTATTTTTTTTTCAGATATGCCCAATGAGTTATCTATTCTTTATTTTTTTTAAAAATCAGTTGTCCCCTGACACCATTCCTTCTTTTTTTAAATAAATTCTCATGAATAAATATCTGTGTTTTCCTTTTTAGTGGTACGCTCTTTTTTTTTGTCACAAAAGAACAATTACTTGGTCTTTTTTTAATCAATTCTCATGATAGATATAGAATTATGTCATCAGCATTCACAAACATGGAATTATAGATTGAAATTGTTTTTTTAAAATATGATTTATAGTTTCCCTTTTAGTGGTCCTCTTCATACACGGTTTCTCCTTCAGTGGTCCCCACCCCTATCTGTGGTTAATAGTATGTGGACACACCATTAGAATCATAAGAAGTGGTAGACTTATTTAAATTCATTTAATTGGTTTTGATCTCATTTCAGATGAGAGAGGTAAACTTGCAGCCCACGTTCAGTTACAGTATTAATGGTGCAATAAGAATATAAAACACAATCTTGGACACTTAATTTCCAAAATTTTCCCAGGGAGAATGCCTGCAGATTCTTTTAGATGTCCCAAACCTATTTTTCCCCTTGTACTCAGGAAAAAAAAATGTATGTGGGGGTGGTTGGGGGGGACACATGATTCTTACTCATTCTTAACATTGAAACTTGACTAGTGCATGGGCATATAAGCAGGTGTGGGGGCAGATGGAACACAGCAACTACAATAATTTGGGATACCAAACCACAAATGGCAAAAAAATGATGATTAAATTCTAAATTTTTCAATTTTTGACCTAAAAATTTGATTACGCAGGTTTTTTTTAATCAATCATTAAAAATCAGTGAAGAAAAAAAAAAAAAAAAAAGTGCTCGGGAATAAACCCAGGCATTACAGAGAGCGTTATATGAATGATTTTTTTTTAATAGAGTCAACTGGAACAAAATAACAGGGCTTACTTTTATTTCACTAACACCGCACTGATTCCTTTTACACCGTACATCCTGTTCATTTTCTGTCTCTCATTCAATTAGGTCAATAGTTTTCATTCAATCATGAGGATCCACGGATATTTAAGCAATAAGGCAAACAAACAGGTAAATATTTTTATATTCGTCGCTTTATATTTTGTATCCTCACTAGCTGTATAGTTGTTTATCTTATTCGATTCTATAGGACTATTAGAAGACTAAATCAATTTATCCCGAGTAGACCACGTGTGTAGTTCTTTTTACCATCATTGAACGAATGGTAAAATTAATCCAACTCGATAAATCATCAACTGTTGTCACTAATGTAATTATTTGCATCGTTTGTGCCAGACTGACCGTTAGAAGGATGGTCTTTCTTTCTGTTAACCCTGTTTGAAAATATTTTCACCGCCTTGAAAAAAAAATCGAAACGGTTTTTTACGTCTAAAGTTTGATTTGTGAAGAAGGTGGATCACAAATCAAAGCCTTATGTTTTAATGCGTTATTTTTCTCTGTTGGAAAAAAAAGTCATCATTCTTTTTCTTTTATTTTTCTTCATGTGTTTGGTCTGACACAAGGCCACAAAAGATGCGCATCCTCTGAGGATCGAACTCGTAACTACAGGATCTCTGTTTGGATTTTTACAATTCTTATCTCCATCATCATTATTAGTGATTATAGTATTGTTTAGAAATTGAACTAACTTTTGTATGCGATTTAAATAATGGTCTTTTGACCAATCTCGCTAACCCCATGATGAATAGACGAGACGGTTTCTAAATAATTTAAAAGAGCATTGTACTCGGAAAATATCAAAAATATTATTTTGCTCTGCATTTTTTTTGTTCATCTTAAATCAGACCGGATTAAACCCAGATTTTTTTACGCATCATATATATAAGGAGACAATTCTGTGAGTAGTAATTAATAGTTGTCTACCTCTACAAATGCCACAGACAGAGAAACGACCATTATGTGGGGTATCAAGTAGATTGTCTTGGAAAAAAGATATTATAAATGGAAACCACACCGTGGAACAATCCTAGTGCCCCCACCCCCATCCCGTTGACAAATGTGATACTTGAGTGCGGGGGGGGGGGGGCACGGAAGAATGTTTGGTTATAGTTTGCTATTGGTTTGTAAATTCAATATCAAATTGTGATGGCTGATTAAATTAGCTTATGGGTCTACTACTACTACTTCCTTTGATATTGAATTCACAAACTGAGTGCCGTATGTAGTCCGGTCCACTATGTGAGATAAAAAAATGGGTTTGTTCAAATTTTAGGGAGATTAGAAAAACTATATATTTTTGGGAACCTTATGGGATAACAAATCAGGGAATCTTTTCTCAGAAGCCATTATGGTGACCAGATGGATGGCTACACTGGTATGATTGGAATCTCCAACAATGCAAATGCTAGATAAGAGATTATTCTTTGTTGCACCAGAACTCTCGTACCTGTCAAGAGTCAGTTCAGCGTTGGAAAGGATGACAAGAGCATAAAACATCCTGAACTAGGATCTAGTGAGATCAGAAGATATTGGGAGGCAATCGACAAAAAGCCGCCATACTGTCGTGGTAATCCAGTTACTGCTAAAGGTGACAAGATATACAACATGATCACACCTGCCTGTGTCACTGAGGAGTGTGTCCCACTGATCTTGATTGTTAATGACAATTGGCATAAAATGTATGAAGACTGTGTGTCAGAGAGAATCAATAGAGAAATCAGGCACTGGGTACCTGTTCAGGACAACATCAAAATGTTCTGACAAAAAGAAGTCTACTATGTAAGTTGGACAAAACTGTAGATCTGAAAGAAACCAGAGATCTGATGGCTCTTAACCAGTTCTAATAGACTGAACTAAAACAGGCTGTTGGCAACTGCAAGTTCACACAGATACTGAGAGCACTCTTCACCCCCAATGCCATGCTCTTCTGACAAGTCAAAGTTTATCCACCATCTAGAACAGTTGGCAGAGGAACTCACGACAGAAAATGCAGGTGAATCACGAAGGGGTTTTGAAACCATGAGCTCTAGTCAAGATGGTCATCCCATTCACAAAATTGCAAAACAGTAGTCACAGTGAAAAATTCAAGTGAATTGTTTTACGACAGACTCTGGTGTTTGACACCCACAGGGCTGATTCTTTGAAGTCCATCACAGGGGACAGAGGAAGACCTGGAAAGAATGCAATCCAATATCAAATCGAGGATGAAACAAACATTATGAACATCTCAATGAGCCGCTTCCTTTCACAGGACAAAACCAAGGCTGATATAACAAAGTTTCTGGTATAAAAGACCTGAATACAGCAAAAATTTCCCCCAAGTTGTCATTGCTTCTACTGCGGTACACATTGAGAGCAGCAATCATTTGCCCTTTGAAGGGAACAATCGTGAAGAACATATAGCTCGCTGATCCACCAATCGGTCCTGGTGTCGTGTAGCAATCTTTCATGTGTTCAACTCGTGTTCTTCTCTCCAGACACAGATGTACTGGTTCTTTTTATGAACATTCATAGGAAAATACTTATCTTTCCGTGCCATCTGGTATTATTTAAGTGAAACCAATATGGACAACCTTGCAACCAAGACATTTCATACATTTGCGGGAACAGACAACAAGGGTTTTTTTTTTTTTTTAGAATTAGAATTAGAAAAGCAATGTGGCTAAATATCTTCCTCAAAGCAGATGATTGTGTTCTCACAACTCTGCTGATACTTTCTCCAACCAGTGCAGTGACAGACGATCTACATTAGCTAGGTTTGTATGTACTCCATACTTATGGAAAAGGGGATCCAAATTGACGATATTCCAAAACTAAGATGGTTACGAATGTAGTTTTTAACATCTGTACCATTTGTAATTGGTAGGTCATCCGGAAGTTGCCTGGTTTCCTTCACTATTGATGCTGGCATCAGGGAGTGCCCAATGCCCCTACCCTGGTAGTGCAATGGGAAGGGTCCCAAGACACCAGACTTTACGCCTTCCATTATTGGCATCCAGCCACGGAAATCTGGGAATTATTAGTGAGTTCAATCTTCACTGAATGTCTCACACGATAAAACATAAACCGCTTAATCACAGTTAATGTTATGAACATTTGTCTACCCCGAGCACTTTCAAGTTGATCACTATGAGCAGCTTTTTCTCTATATCCTTTACTTAATGTTATCAGCCGGTTATTGTTATCTAGAAGACCCTGTCCCAAAGTGGAAGAAATTTTTGCATTTTTTAAAAAGAGGTGACAAAAATACGACTTGTTTGCTTGGTTTTAACACTTTAGTCAACAAGAAACCACTGAATGGCCCATGTGCATGTTGATGTGCCAGTATTCCTAATGCTCAAGATTATTCAACTCTACCAAATGTAACGAAGGTATATGTATTCACTCTTGTATTTGTGTCCTCAATATCTCTCTAAAATTTCTTAATCAAATTTGGGAGCAGATCCTATTTTTTTTTTCCTCGATTGAGATATATTTTTTATTATTCTACAGCAAAAGAAATATAGAACTGTTTTTTTAAAAAATCCTGAACATAAAATTTCAAGGGAAGTAACTCAAGATTTGTAGATTTACAGTTATCTCCTTTGTTCTCTGATAATTTCTTTCCATTCAGATTTGTAGTTAGTGTACAGCGAAGGTTTGCACTCTCTGAGTGCTTTCTTGTTCCTTGGTTGCGTCAAAAAGTAATGAGCCGTTTAACACATAGCTAATTAATGATAATGTCGAATGCACTAGGCTATTGATACATTAAAGCGGCGTAAACTCGCTATACATTTTTTTGTTTAGATGGCGTAAACTATATTTTTTAGTAACGAAACAACATCGCAATAAAGACAAGTTTGAATGCAGCTTTCATTTGTTCCGTTATTGACATGTAACCCTGATCACTAATCCTGTCCTTGAGTAAATTCAATAAAATACAGTTTTAAATGATCAAGTTTCTGCTTTCATTTGCCCCGTAATTGATCTATATCCTTTGTAGTTGAATGTGCGTGTTTTAATGTTAAAAAATGTAGTTTTAAATAGTGAAAATAGTTTACACCTCTTCAATATATATATATATATATATATATATATATATATATATATATATATATATATAGCGACGTAGTTCACGCCTCTTCGATGTATAATTACCATACTATTGATCACCGAGGTTTTTTCATTTGTTTCAATTCCAAAATCGAACCCCATCATTTTAGTGGAAACTGTTATCGATTTTCGAATTTTGTCTTCAGTTAATTTACTAAATTAAAAAAGGAAACTTTTTAAAAATCCAGTGTGAATTTTTTTTTCTTTATTCTTTTGAATAGAAATTTAAAAAAATAATTTAACCTGCACCAACTACGCAGTTAATTTGTGCATAGATTATGATAAACTATTGCGACAATCGATCTGGAAGTAATTCGATAGAAGTCATCTTCCGAAGGAAATGAGTCATTCAATATTTGGAAGATTTTTTCGTGGATTTAAAGGTAAAAAAATGTTTTTGTGGCTATTTTTAGGTATTTTTTCTCCCCAAAAGCGCACTTGTTTAGTTATTACATTTTAAAGATTCATTCATATCAACAAGTCCTGCATTTGCCCCCCCTTTTTTTTCGAGATTGTTGAAGAAAGAAAATTGAGAGAGAAAAACATAAAATTTTCCTAAAAGGAAGCTTAAAAAACATGTAAAACAAAAAGCTTTTCCGTTTTTAAAGCAATTTAATCAGCTTCATCGTTTCAATCATAAACTTCGGTTTATCATTACGGTACATGGATGAAAATGTAAACGTTGAGGTGGTTGTAGGAAGATTGTGTTGCGGCATTCCCCAAAGTGGATGGTTTGCCTTCTTGCCACGAAAAACTTATTTCCGAAATCCTGTTCATTTTTTAATTTTTACCTAGGCTCCGATACCGACCGCTTGAATGAATGAATCCATCGTGAAAAAAACCCTCGTTTTTGATCACATGTTTTCATAATTTGTCCTAAAAGATGAGAGAAAATTCGAGATGATTAAGTTGTTCTCTTCGTTTCAATTGAATGTGAATCGAAAAAGTAATCTCCTTTACAATCACTCACACGGAATTAATATAATCAAAAATTGAAGTTTAAAACAACAGGTGTCCGTAAGAAGGGATTACGTTGACGTTAATCTTTTTTTTTCAGCATCACCTCAAGCAATTGTGAAAAAAGCTATTTTGTTCTCGTAAGGTATTAAGTTTTAATTAATTCATCCCGTCTTTTTCTCCTGGTTGAGTCATAGAAAATGTTTCCTCAAACTTCAGACCAAATTGTTTTTTCTCCATTACCAGCCAACCAGGGTAAGAGTAAGAGGTGAGAGCTCATCTTCCTCTCTTTCTCATATAATTTTATTGATTAGATGTTAGCATTATAAAACATTACTAGCTCAGTATCCTTATAAAATGCCGGGATCTTCTACGTTTGGATCGACATGTCTTCCTTGGATCAAAATGTACCTCACTGGCCCTTCGCCTAGGATCAGAGTGTAGTATATTTATGCACGTTTTTCTTGTTAAATGTCACACATTCCAGATACCTTTTTCATTGTGTGTTTTTCCTTTTACCTTTCATAGTAAACCGTAAATGTTCAAATCCCCATTGTCCAGTGATATTTTTCATCCACGGTTAGCATCTCAAGGTTATGATTTTTTTTTTTTGTTTGTGAAATTATTGTTTTTATCAAAAGATTATTGCCTTTTTATACACCTTATGGATTTTTTCTGACGCACAAAAATTTGTTACCCTTTTCAATTTGCCGAATTTGATGGTAATTCCCGTGTCTTCGGAGTCGTGAAGGCAGTGGTTCAAAGCCCATCAGACATTAATGACAGTGTTGCCTCCACCCCTGGTCACTTGGATACTTGATCTGTTAGTAGTCAGGTTCCTCTGGGTGGCCAGGGCTTTGCAACACCAAACATTAGCACGCTTTATCGTTCTGTGTTCTTCACCCTGCATTCATTTTGCTTACGTCTTTCTTCCCCAAACCTTCATCGTTTCGTGTGAACGTATTTATTTCACAATTCAACTTCACCTCTGCACCGATTACTTTTGTTCGTTGATGAATGTAATATGGTCGCATCTAGCAATACAAATTGAATGTTTTTTATCTCATTCACGTAAAAGCCACCTTCCCAAGATGTGTTGCCTCATAATTATTTGCTTTTCTCTTATTTTTATGATAACTGTAATTGCAAATTACTAGCTGAGGTAACTGGGGTTGCCCGGGGGAAAAGTAATCAATAATGAAAGGTCATGTTGTAAATCCCAACACAGAATTAGTGATTGCAACCCCTCAGGTGAGTTGAAAATGCCAAAGTTGACCTGACTTTGAATTGACCTTTTAGAGGTCACTACCGCTCACCCTATGTTCATCCTGGGGCCAACTTACCCTTGTAAACAAATTTGCAGTCTGTAGGGTGGAAGGATATAGAGAAAAAGCTGTCTGATTTGAAAATGCCTGCCCAAATTCACTAGAATGCTGGCACCTCCTACTCTATGTTCATTCTGGGGTAGAGTTACCCTTATACGCGAATTTGCTGCCTTTGGAGCTCAACTTTCTTGGTTAGATTTGAAAATGCCTAAATTGATCTGTAGAGGTCACCAGAAATCATCACCACTTATATGTTCATCCTTTTGTTAAGTTTCCTTTAAACAAATTTTCAGCTTTTAGGGTGCAACCGTTTAGGAGTCCATGAAAAACACAGACACAAACAGACCATAGTCATCTTTACTGTATTGGATTAAACCTGGAGTTACCTCCCTTGGACCTTTTTTTTTTATTAATTTATCAATTTATCCTTAGCCCTATTAATTACTCGAAAACTGGTGGCCCAATTCAAGTGAGAACATTTTAATGGTATAATGCTAAAAAAAAAAACCTCTGGCTATTACATGTTGTTTTTGCTGTGTTAGGATAACTGATAGAATTCAGATCCATATAATATGTAAAAATCTGATCATAGTGAGTGTAAATGCAGGCCGCACTGTATTCTGGAAAAGTTGCTTATTTGACTGAATAGCTTTTTATTCTTCAAGTTGAAGTATTTTTACAGCATGACACTAACAAAAGTCTGGCTATGGTGTGCCATTTTTGTTGTGTTATGGTAACATACAGCCAGAGATTGGATCATGGTATGTGTGTGAGGCCCTAAGGAGAGTACATTGCAGGGAACTAAGGCACCATTGTCCCAAAGTAAGATTAAGTATCCCGTCTCTTAAGAGACAACCCCCAATGGAGTATGACAGCTGGTGATGAAGTCGCGGTTTCATTTGCAAGTTTTTATGACCACCCCCTTGACAGGATGCAAGTCTTCTGAAGGGATACCTCCACCCTTATCACACAGCTTAGAGTGTACTCTATTAGCTGCTGAATCCGAGCAGACTTTGTCCTCCATAGGCTTTTCTATCTGTTGATATTAAATGACTGGATACATTATGATCGGACTTCATAGATTAAACACTAATGCAAAAGAGAAACTGTAGGACCTTCTCAGGCAGCCTGTGAAGTGAAGACACTTATCAATTACCGTCAATGTTTTTTGTTGAGAACGTTAATCTTTATTCTCTTTCAAGTGTTGTTCTCAGGTTATTTCATACTGGTACTTCTGACAGTGTTCCCCCACTTCTCTTGAGAAATGAAGAAAGTGGTTTTAGACTGTCATAAAGTAAAACTGGAACTTCTTCACCCTCGGTCACTTTGATACTGCTTGTTATTGTAGTGTCATCTGTGATTGAGGTTTTGCTAGTTCTGACATGGGCAGAATATTTCCATCATTCAATTTGTTTGGCAGTTTTTAAATTCTGATTTTAATTCTTGAAAATCCCCCCCCCCAAATTGAATCCCTCTCTAGTGAATGCATGAGTTTTGAAGATTATCTATCCTAGAATACAATGTTGTTTGCTTTTATTTCATTTTATTTCATTTTATTTCATATGATATGTTTATCTAACCCTCAATAACATGTTTAGGATATATTGAATAGATACACTAAAATTTTCATTCACTCTAATGATTACATAACACTGATACAGAAAGTGCCATAGTAATATGCAAAATGTATGAGAGATATCACAGGTAGAATTTATGAAAGAAATATATCAAAACTTTCATTCACTGGTGGTAGAGTAAAAAATAAAGCAAAAATTCCAGTTGTACTTATTGGCACATCAATATCTATATGTGTCAACTTACTCCGCTTTCTTGGTTATTTTGAGTTTTCTACATAATTAAGAATCAGGTATGTGTATTTGTATTTTAGAAAGTCGAGAACTACCCATCACAGAGAAAACAAAGGCATATCTGATATCAGCAGGTCTCAAATTACCTACAGCACACTCACACACACACACACATATATATATATATATATATATTATTCTTTTCAAGTTCTTCGATTTCTTTAGGGTCTGCATTTGCACTCTCTAAAAAAAGATTAGCCTATAAATATTTTTTTTTTGTTTCTTTCATCTGAAATTTCCTCAAGAATAATTGAGTTAGATCTGTTAAACTATATATATATATATATATATACATATATTTTTTAAATTGGCATCATCTGGTAGAGGCTTTTGTACCATTTATTTGAACCTACTCATATGTGAAGTAGGTGGGGGGGTCAATGCTTTCCCTTGATTCCTTTTCGGTCACCGATTCATAGACTTCAAAAACATGGTCGCTCAATAGCTGAGTTTAAACTTTAGGGAAGTTTAATTTTCTTAGATGCTTTCAATCTATTTGACCTTCAAATATTTGAGGAAATTTGTCATCTTATATTTACAATGTAGCTAAACTTTACATTTGATTTCATGAAATTTCTATAAGATGTTTGGTTTCCTGTGTTGTTAGATTAGGAGCTTTTTTCTTTCTCTCCTGAGTAACACTGGGTATCTCAGCGTGTGTTACATTACTAGATGATTGTAACTTATTATCTATCTCTGTTACTCTCCCTCACAGTTTTATATCTGGTAGGTCCAGTGGATGTATGCTAAAATTGCTTTTTTTTTTTAAATTTTTTTCCTCCAAATTTGTGGGGTATTTTAGCTTTAGACAGATTTGAAAGTAGTTTTTGAGTTTTTAAGAGAAAAACAATTATGGCTTCGTGTTTTTTCTTTGTTTTGGTATTAATTTTTTAATAATTTTTTTTTTTTGTGTGCAGATAAAACATAATACAAACAACAAAAGAAAAAAACGAAAGCAACAAAAAAAGAAGGAAGAACGATTGGCTAATGTCGATTATCTGGACTTGATGAGCGATGAGCAGATCAAAAAATTGTAAGTAACATTTATCTCCCTTCTTCCTCTTGACTTGTGACCGAAATCTCAGCTTTTTTATAGAACACACACTTATCTAATAATCCATTTACACCACTGGTTTTCCAGCTCCTTTTATAACTATGCTGGATTATCCGTTTTGCTGAAACAACAGGGGTCACCTAGTAATGATTCAATAATATACCTCTGACCCCCCTGATCATGCACATGTCTCAAAAGTTTTAGAACAATTAGAAACTTGAAATCCATATAAACAATCAAGAGATGGTTTCACATGTAACGCCACCTGTGGATACTCTGTCAACTAGTGTGAGAGCTTCTGGAAATTCAAGTGTCTGCTCATAATCCGGTGCCGGATTGTCGTTTGCCGGAAAATCTGTTTGTACCTTCATATTTTATGTGTTCAATGCAAGTTCAATCAGTGTTATCACTTTGAGTTGATGATTACTTTCTTTGCAATTTAGCAAGTCGGACGTCAGAATTCCATTGTTTTGATTTTTTAGATTTCTCAAGTGAAGTATTGTTATGAAAATCAATTTTTGACTAGTTTTTCTTTCATCTTATTTTTGTTAAATGTCTACTAGTAGTATTAATGGATGTAGTAATCGGAATTTGTTCAAATTTCTTGGTTGAAGCCTTTTCATTATTACCAATTTTTGGCTAATTTTTCTCTCATCTTATATTTGTTGCTTGTTTACACCTTGTAGTTGACATAATAGATTTAGGTGGTCTGAATTTCTCAGATGAAAAATTGTCATTATAAAGCCAACCAGAGAGTTGCAATAAAAAGCAACTAAATTAAGATGAAAGAAATACCAGACAAAAATTATTAATGATGACAATGCTTCATTCTAGAAATTCAAACAATTCAAGACTGTTGTGTTGATTACTCCTGCTAGGTTAAACAAGCAACAAAAATAATAGAATATAGTAGTTATCTCCATTCACAAATCGGTCATTATAATAACTATCCAATTTCTTTTCTTGCATTCAAGTTGGTGCATTTCAGGGGTACTTTGAATCAATGCCTCTGACTTCAGTTCACAGTTTCAATTACTTGGTAGTCACAAACAGATGAACAAAATTTAACTCTTAGTAGTATATATAGACTAAGCTCTATTGAGTAATGGTTTAACAAGGTAACTTGTTTCTTGTAAGCATAAAATCAATGAATCAACTTTAAATATATTCACTAAGATTGATGTGTGAATAAGCACATCGCTGTGCATCCATTTTGTTAGAATATAAAATTGAGTTTTTGTCATTTCAGGGAGACATCAAAATGTACGAAATTGTTGACTGGAAAGCGACAAAGGAAAATGATGAAAAGATTACGACATGCCGCTCGTGAAAAGAATGAAGAAGGTAAGTTGAGAGGGTTACGATCTAGAGTCTGGGGAAAGTGTATGTATATATGAGGGGGCTATTGGAAAGTTCCAAGATCAAGCCCAAAAAATGAATATGCTAAAACATGCTCTGCAGTCCTATTTGAACCCCCAGAAATTTTTGTGGCCATAGCTGTCGCTGCCCTTGAGTTGTGTGATAATAGACAGACAGACAAAGAAGACATTTAGTAAATTATAGTTATCTTGAATAAACATTCGACTGGACTTGGAATGCCTCTACCACTCAGAAACCTGTATTCTACCTGAAGAATGCTCGCCAAAAGTCTGACAAAGCATTTCAGGAGTCTCAGTTGCAGATTTTCCAAGCATCTGATGGAATTTTATGTATACTGCAGAGATGTTCTCATACATCATCACAAAACTTTATATAATACAAGAACACAAGTAGGAGCCTAATGGCAGACAGGCTTGGTAACAAAAAACTTCTTTGAGATGATTTGAGGGGAAAAAAAAAATTCTGAAATCGTTTCATCCTAACCCTAAAAGCATTTGCCAGGCTTGAGACTGGAGGCTTTAAAAAGGTATGATTAGAGTATGAGGCTAGGTAATGAATCCCAAGGTTGTTGAATCTGTCTTTTTGGTCTGAAATTTGTTTTGGATGATATTTTTTGGTGATGAGTTTATTTTGTAGATGGAAAACTTGGCTGTCTAAATTTATTTTAGGTAATTTTTGGCTAGTTTTTGTCTTCATCTTAATCATTATACTCTGATTTATTCGGACTGTTGTCCTCATCTTGGTTGTTAATGTCACAATGTTTCATCACTGTACCCTCCAGCCTTCCTCAGATAACTGTTGTAATCAGTGAAGTTGTCAGAATTTCAAACCTAACCTTTTATTTGATCCACAAGGGCAGACGGTTTTTATTCCGCTGTCCATACTAGAGGATATTAATTAATTGCAGCTTACTGTAGAGGTATGGTCAACAAGTTCGCCTGTTGTTACTGCTTTTGATCACAATGCTTGGGTTGCTTTACATTCAGCGGCCATTAAGTAGGCAACATAAATCAAAGATAAAATAAGTGACCATTGATAAAATTCAAACTTGCATCCCATATCCCTTGGAACCTGTCTAACATGGATAGCATCTTTTGAATTAGGCTCTAGAGACTCACTTGCAGTTACTTAGTGGTTTCTTCCACTGTTTGAAATGGCCTAAAGTAAAGAAGCAATTACCATTAATTTATCTGGGGAAATCTGTTTAGCATTCCCAGACTCAAAAAATAAACTTGTATGTCAGCCTGCCTCAATGTTGAAGGTTAAGGTTCGTTTTCTGCTGTGTCTGATGTGGAAGGCTTGAAATACAACAGTTGTTTCTCTGCTTGGCAGCACTCATTTTTCTATCCTAAAGTTCTTTATAATTAACTTCCTCTTAACCTGCCCTCTTAAAATCAGTTATCCTTTTCCTGCAATCATTACAGCACTGACAGTTGTCTGGGCATGCTACAAAAATTCTCATACAAATCAATGGTGATTGTTTCTTCGTTTTGTGCCATTTCGGCTTATAAAAGGTTTCTGTGGAATGCTCTAACTTCGGATAACAGGGGAAACTTATAGTCCCAAGAGTTTATCATCAAAATTAATGATTTGGTATATATAATAGTTTTCAATGTATAATTTCAGAGTTATCTCCCCTTACGATATATCCCAAGTTTTGCTGAGTTTTTAGGCTAAATGTGGGTTAGATGATTGTGTTGCTGTAATCTTCTGAGTGGACTTGCTCTTCTTTTCTTGAAAAGCAGCATTCAAATTTGTACTTTTAATTGGGGTAGAACACCGGTAGTAAATATCTGACTCGCCAAACGAACCCTTTTACCTCCCTTTATACCTGTTGAATGAAAAAGACTCGATCATTTTTGTCTACGAGTTATTTCCCTTGAAACAATCCCTTCACATTGTAGTGAATAGTTGCTTCATAACTCCATGGCAAATTTTACTCATCTCTTTTTATTAAATGGGAAGAGTTTCTTGTCTGTTAAATTCTGAGTGTGGCTCTCTCTGCAATGTTTTGCTTTTTTTTTTTTTTTAAAGAAGGAAAGTTGAATTAAACTCTATCCTTATTATTTTTGACTATTTTTCAATGACAATCCCTCATCTTGGAAATTTGGACAAGTAAAATTTATCCTTTAGTTACAATGAAACTTTTATCCATTGTTTTTTTTTACCATCTTTTAAGCAACTGTATGCTCTTTTTTTTTTTCAAACTTTAATATTACATATTTCAAATTTTCAGAATTTACCTGATGTAATGAAATAATTGTTGTAACACTTCACCCATTCTGCATTTAGAGATTTCTTTTTTATTCTCAAAATTTGTACTGAAATATCTAACACTTTACATACTTTCTTCTATGTACAAGATTTAAATATTTGTATAACTTAACATTTACAGTGTATTTTTAAAGTGAAGTCATAAGCAATGCATTTACATTAAACACACTAGAATATACCTGTCATTTTTGACAATGTTATTTATTAAATGAGCAGTAAAGAGCCAAAAGCCGATATAGTAGGTGATATTATGAAAGAAAAGTTCAATGGTTTATGTAGAAAAATAATCATATAACATATTTCTTGCCCAGACAATTGATGTATGAATTTTTGTATCACATGATGTCAGTCGAGATTTTTCTAGTGAAACTTTTCTAATAATAATTGTTGTAGGAACAGGAAAAATGAGATTATACATTGTTCTTGAGAAAAAATGAAAAATTAAGGGGGGGAGCTGAAGTTGAACACCTGCAACTGTCCGCTTACCAGTCATTGTTGATTTAGATAGTTGGGAATGGAAGAGTCTGGCAGACTTCACTCAATGAATGATTTTCTTTTTTCTTTCATCTTGGTCAATCTTTTTCTCCTTGAAATTAAATACTATCATGGTTATTGATTCATTTTTTTTTTTTTTTTTTTACTCCTGCCATGTTTCTATCTATAGAATTATTTTTGAAAGTTTTGATTTTAAAGTTCAAATAATGCTACTTATATTATCACAAGTGACATAAACAACTAGTTATATTATAAAACTAATGTTTAATTTGCATGAGTGTATTAGGTGTCTATAATCAGTCATGAGAGAATTTTAAACCAAACCCTCTATTCAATCATTACATTCTGCTGTCCATGTTTGGGTATTGTACCAGATAAATTCATGATTCTACTTTTATCCACTAAACCAGTATATGACTTTCACTACCTGATTTAGGGACTAAACTCACAACCACCAGGTAAATAGATATATTCAACTTTTCTTTTTTTCTCAATTTTTGAACTATGGTGCATCGGAGAATACTGAACAATTGCATTTACATTAATGTGGTTAGGTTAATTTGGTTAAAAAAAAAAAAATTGTGAATTATGTAATTACATCTTCATAGAAAAGTTATTGTTCCTTTTTATAATATATATCCCAGTGGGATGGTTGGGTATTCTCAAATCTTGGAATGAAGTTGGAGACAATCGCACTAGGCCGTTTTTCGTAGGAGGGATAATCTGGTAATAAAATTTGACATCTCCACACTTTCAAAATGTCTGTAGCATGACCTTAATTAACTGGTAACTTTTTTTAAACAAGTGTTGGCAGTTTCCTCTGAAAGTAAAAACCCTAAAAAATATTCCCATCTTTCCAAAAAGATAATCTTCTGTGTTGATTGAAGTTCACATGCAAAGTTATTATGTTGACATTTTTTTTCTTCAAATTCCAGTGAAATTTGATGACAAACCATCCAAAGCAGAAGCCTCAGGTTCCAAACAAACTGAATCTGATGTTGAAATGAAAGAAATCTGATATGTTCCTTGGATTAAATGGAAGAACCCTCAACACAACTACCATATTTTTCTATGTAAATATATTCTAAAATAAAATATATCTATAAAGAAATGGAGTTTTTTTTTTTTTTTTTTTTTTATATCTTATAAGAAATGAAGCACTTGTGAAATAATTTATAATACACATTTTCTTATTGTCTATAATACCCCAGGGAAGGGAGTAAATTCTTCCTGTCATATTAATGTGCAAAAATTACCCGGTAAAATTTTTGGTACTTATGTATAAATAAGGGGGAAAAAGAAAAAGCGAAATTTAATGAGTCTGCTATCAAAAAATGTATCTTATTATTGGAACCAATTTGATCAATCACTTAAGTGAGCCGACATTTTTTTTTTTTTTTCATACTTACAATATTTACCAGAGTACAAAGTGATCTCAAATACAATTTATGGAGCTAGAAATCAGTAATCTATCATTTCATTTTTATTCCCCCAATCAAGTATGTTACACACAGACTTTGGCCAGATTTTCTTTTAAATTTCTCACATTGTACACAAGTAAATATGGGCACTTCCCCCACCACCACCAAAATAGGTCAATTTTATCTATTCATGTATGAAGTGTTCAAAACAGCCTGTTTAGGTATTTTTTGTCCTATCATTGCTAAAAAAATTTTCCATGTGATATCAAGTTGATAATTTAGATTAGCTTTGGAGAATAACTTCAACACATTTTCCCAAATAGGCTTTTGTATAGTTATACTTGGATAAGTCCATGGAAGCCCCCCCCCCATAAAAAACAGTTCAAGGGGTACCATACTAGTTCTATTCATCTGCTAGTCTTGGATTTTCTAAGAATAGAACTATCTTTAGATGTAAAGAATATGTCATAAAAGAAATCCCAGAAAAATTTATAAATTAGTTTGTGTTATTTTTCATTACAAATCAATTGGTCAACTAATTGAATCATTCTAGACACAGCTGTTATGAAGTCCCCCCCCCCGAAAGCTTCCAAATTCAGTTCAAACTAATTATTACTTTTCTGATTGTGTAGAACAAGATTGTTGACTTGTGCCGAAAATTTCTAATACAAGTGCATTTTTTTTTTTTTTTTTTTTAAAGCAAAAATTTAATTAATGTTTATAATTAGTAAAAAAAATCTAAAGGATTAGTTTTTGCTTGGGAAAGTCCAAGTTTTAAAAATAGGGTGAAGACTCTTCAAAAATTGCATACCCTCCCAAATTTCATGACATCGAGGCCCTATCTTCTCCACATTGTAATTGATCTTAATAAGTCTCCATTCTGTTGAAACTTTGATGTGTGAAGCAATGCTTGTTCCAACTGATGAGATGAAAAAACGCTGAATAGTAATCCATTGAAATAAATGTAACCTTCATTTAATTTATGGTTGGTTGGCTCGTCTCAGAGTTTGCTGCCGTAGCAGAACAGATTTTGACGTGTCCTCTTTGCATGTTCCTTGCTCTTTTTATAAGAACTTTCAAAAGGTTAAGATCTGATTGATTATAAAACCTTCCAATAAGTACAGGGTTTGAGACATTCTACCCTCCCCAGGTTTGTGAATAGGATTTCAAAACATTGACTATATACTTTTTCATTCTTTATGTCTCTCTATATATTCGTCAGTCAATGTCTTAGATACAATCCAGTGAAAACGAAGTGATGGTGACTGAGAAGGAGGTACAGAATTTTGCTCCCAATTCATTTGTTGTTTTTATTTTTATAGTTTATCAGGGCTGCAACTAATTCTTTCCACAATTGATAATGAAGAAATAATCAAATTAAACAATTCAAGTTAAAAATTGTTGACCAATTGTCTGAATAATGCCCTCAAATGCTTTTTCTACAACATAAGGATTTCAGTCAGCTATCAAATAATTTTCCAACCTTGTCCCATACATTTGAATCAGAACTGCCTCCTGGGAAATATCCAAATATCCATTGTCGATTTTTCAATAATTTTGAAAAAAGGCAACAGATATGGGTACAAGAAACAAATTTCTTAATTAGAAAATCAAGATGTCTATATTTTCATGGCCGTGCAGTACTAGTATTAGTGATGTAGACAAATAAACACTTTATCTCCTCGTTTCCTTTGGTTTCGAGAGAAGAGAGAAAAAAAAAAAAAAAATAAGAGAAGAGAACCATATAAGTAACAAGAACAACAACATTTCATTTCTTTTTGGAAGTTTTTATTTTTTCTTCATCTCGTGTTCTTATGTAGTTGTGGAATTTGTTGAAGGTTTTGGAATGGGAGAGAATGAAAAGGGGCGGGGGAGGGGGGAATAAATGAAAAATTAAAAAAAAATGAAAAATAAAAATGAAAAAGAATTTTGTTCTTTTCTGGCTATTTAGTGTCCCATCAGTGAATTGTGTTTTGGTTTTTTGTTTTTTTTCTTTGTCTCTCACATCTACCTTTCACAAGAAAGTCACACAATTTCAGAAACTATTTTACTACCACTGTCCCATAACAATTGTTACACGTAATGTATGGAAATATACAAATAATGTAACAACTATTATGGGACAGAGGCATTGAAAAAATTGTTTTGTTTTGTTTTTTTCAAAGAAATTCCCAATCACTGACAATTGTTTTCTATTTTAAAAATTGATGATACAATGACAGCTTTTTTTTTTTTTTCCGACATTCACTATCGCAACTCCAGCAGCAGAAAGAAAAAAAAAAACAAAAATAAAGAAACGTTGCAGCACATAACACATTCATAATAAAATGATAAAACAAACATTCATTCAACTGCAACTGATGCACTCCCTGGTTCGCTCACACTCTTTCTCTCTCTCTCTCTCACACACACACACGTACACTCATGAACACTCTGTTGCATTCATTTTTGTCCAGTTCACAGTTCCGTTACTCGTACCATTTGTGTGCACGTCACCTGTGCTGGAAAACCCCTTTGCTTTACTCTTCTTACCAATTTTCTTACGGGGTTCAATGGATTCACTGCACGTTCCGTTTGTGGTTTGGATGGAACTTCCCTGCCCCTGCCAGATATCGTCGACAGGCGAATAGCAGCACCATTCTTCGGTGGTGGCATCAAAATACTCGAGGGAATCGAGGAATCTCTTGCCGCTGAAACCACCGACTGCAAACAGTTTATTTCCGAGGGATGCCACGCTAACATTGGCACGTTCGATACCAAGTTGAGGTCCCAGATACCAACAGTCATTGTCAGTGTCGTAAATCTCCGTGGAGCGCAAAGACTGGGTACCATCATTGCCACCAACAACCATGATTTTTCCTGAAAACAATAAATAAATAAATAAAATAAAACTTTATACTAGGAATGGAGTGAAGAACTTCGAAATCACTAATGAATAGCCATCAATTCTGAACTGACAAGGTCTTTTCTGGAACTTGGCACTCAACAGGGGCTTCTCCAGTAACCAGATTATCCTCTTTGCTTTACACAAGGTACTCAAACGGCAATTAACAATTCCAGGGTGAAGTTCTTTGGGGTTTTGAATCCGGGGGGGGGGGGGGGGGGGGAGAGATTGCTCCTGGGTGCAAAATTATGTCTTTTTGTAGTGCAACTGCTCCCAGGCGCTAACAACCCTTGCTATGGCATTGGTTGTGATGACTGAGCAAAGATATCTCCAATCACCAGCAACAAACCAAATATTCTCCAATTTCCCCAAACCTCAGTATAAAAGAATTTTCTCTTTTATAATTCCAATGATTTTTACATTTTTCAGAAACATAGTTCTTAGTAATAAGGGAGGCAAGTATCCCCATTAGTCACAGGAGAGATTCGAGTTCAATTCCCAGTCAGGGAAATGCAATTACAGTTCAGATTAGTTTCAGAGTTGAATCGTGATTTTTATGGGTAAGAAATTTTGAAATTCATTTTTTTACTGGACTCTAAGATAAATGGATTACAAGTATTTGGAGGACAGCTCAGTCCAACTCATCTAATAACCATGACTGATCATATTAAACTTTGGACGATGACTCTCTAGTCATAATACCAGTGTAAAGTTTGTTTTTTTGGGTTTTTTTTCAATCTCCAAATTACATGTCCATTTTATATACTGGCATATATAAATTCTTGTCTCAATGGCTGTTGCACCAACTGAATTTGGGTTTTATAATAAAGTTTAAGGAGGGGAATCAATGTATTTGCAAATGAGTGTCACTTACCATTGATAATGTCAGCGCCAGCACCTCTGCGAGGGGTGTTAAGGGAGCTGTAGACTTCCCAAGCATTGGTCATGGGGTCATAGACTTCAACTGAATTCAAACAATTCCATGTTCCACTGCCACCAATGGCAAAAATTTTCTCATTATAAACACAAACAGCAGCTTGGAAATGACCTGAGAAACAAAAGCAGACATAGAATAGAAGGAGGGTCAGTGTGCAAGGAATTGAAAATAACAAAGACCAAGATTTAAAGCTATTTCTGGTAATATTGAGATAACATAAGGCAAAGGTTATAAAAATTGGAACAGTTTATTCAAATTGCTTCTTCTGTCAAATTCATTATCATTAACAACTTTGCATTATAAAAATTTAAATCTATCTTCAAATTTGGAAAAATATCAAAAAAAATTCTAGAATTCATTTTAAATGAAGTATTTTGATAATTATTTGATGATATTATAATAAATGGCTTCCTCTGTACGTGTGTGCCACAACTTACCAGCATTCAAAGGGGCAATAGTTTGCCAGGTATTGGTGTTGGGGTCATAGACTTCGCATTCAGATATGCAACGTTGACCCGCACTGCCTCCAATGCAGTAAAGACGATCGTTCAAGGCCACGACACCTGGAAGATGAAGAAGAAAAAAAAAATTTAAAAAGAGATTGAAAAAGTCAAGATGGCAGCATTTGAGGTAAATTCAGGTGATGATTACAATTGGCAGTTTTTTGCCTTTCACTGTTTCTCTCATTCACATAGGGTGAATATTCCAACACCAAAACTTGAAAAATGTGCTTTGTAAAACATTTTTCACTCCTGGATTTATTTATTCTGTTTAGTCCTTTCACGACTAACCTATTAGAATGTTCAATGGCTGAATTAAAATGTCCCAAAGGTGATGATATATGGGTCGTATATCACAGCTGTCACAGAAAGCTTGGGATAAACATGCCTCGGGAGTCTCAAAGGGATTAATGTATTTTTTATTTAACATTTTCGCAGTTGGACCAGACAAGAAATTTTCAATGTCAAAGAAAAAGAAGTTCTCTTAATGGCAGCGGTAAGACTATCTTTATTGCTTTTGGCTGTAAACATCAAGTCACATAACATTGATGTACCAAGAAGTAAAGAAACTGTAATTTTAAAAAGTGTTTATACAGAGGTTTTGGTGATCGATCAATTTAGAGTTAGAATCATTTATTGATTAGAGC
Source organism: Thysanoteuthis rhombus (assembly GCA_963457665.1). Classification (NCBI taxonomy): domain Eukaryota; kingdom Metazoa; phylum Mollusca; class Cephalopoda; order Oegopsida; family Thysanoteuthidae; genus Thysanoteuthis; species Thysanoteuthis major. The sequence continues at coordinate 45,199,510 of OY735229.1, forward strand.
AATTGTTACAAGTAATAAAGGATATCTTTGCTTCCCTTCTCATATCTTATGACCAGTCACAGAATGCTCCATTCAAAAGGTCAACAAGGTTGATTCAAGTTGGGAGAGGATTGTGTGTATAAAATTCCAAGTGTCTGCAAAGAACTGCGTGGTCTGTGCCAAAGGCTGATATATAGTGCCCAGAGAATAAGAATCCCTGAAACCTGACAACATTGTTGAAACTTATTTCTGGGCTGGTAGTGACCAACAGTTCTTTAAAGCTCTTAATATAGTGAGTAAACTTTTTTTTTCATTCACAATTGAAATTGGCCACTCAAATACAACAAAGCCTCATCAAGTCTTTTGTTCAAAATGCTCAAAGGGTTTTGAAAGAGTCAAAGGGGTATATTCCTACCTGGGCAAGAACGTTGTTGAAGCATCTCAGCCACAAATGTCCACTTGTTGGTTTCTGGGTCAAAACATTCAACTGAACGCAATTCATTGTGACCATCGGATCCCCCGACGGCGTAGAGTTTGTTGTTGAGCACAGCCACTGCAACACGCCCACGAGACACTTTCATGGGTGGGATATTTGTCCACACATTGTTCTCAATATCAAATGCTTCAGCACTTCTGAGGCATTCACCTCTGTCATAACCACCTGAAAAACAATCACATTAAAATAAGTACATCATATATGGGAAGGGGTAACAAAAATAAACAATTGTATGTTATGTTCATTTATACATCGAAATCTATGTATCATAAATATGCAGTGGTAAATAACAAATACTTAAATACAATCGTATACGAAAGCTTGTTTGGCACTGACATGATCTGTGTTCAACCACTGCCACACAGTTGTATCTTGGGGCTCCTACTGGTCAGACGTGGCTCTGCTGCATATGGATAGGTTGTTTATTTATTGGTGATGTTTCAACTTTGAAAATCTTAAGAGCTGCAGATTTCTCAGTTGTATCATCAAATTTGTGTGTAAGGAATTGCTACTTTTCATAAATTTTCCTAGAGTCCAAATTGCTTTTAGTACCAAATTTGCCCATATTTAATCTTGAAATTTACCAAATGGTACCCCTTAACTACATGTGCTGTATAAAGAAAATCACTTGCATCCAAGTTAATGCTTCTGTGTATGTATAATGATTGTGAAAATGTTGCAGTAAGGGGCGACTCACCGACAGCAAAAAGTTTCTTGTTGAGGACAGCTAATCCAAATCCACAGCGAGCAGTACTCATTTGGGAGAGCAGGGTCAAAGAGACGTGTCTCTCAATGGAGCTCACGGGCCCACTATTGGTTGATGGGGTGCTGGAGGGTGATTCGGAATCAGACAGAGTACTGGTAGGGCTATGGGGTTGGCATGGGCGTATATGAACAGTGACAATGGCCAGAGTGCCTTTCAGTAAGGTTACACCCATGGATGTACGATCTGGAGAAAGAAAAGAAAAGAAAAAAAAAAAATGGTTAAACAATGACTACAATCATTCACATATAAAAAAAACCCCCAAAACTACTAGTCAGAATTATTGAAAATTTACCTTGATATATAAAAAAAAAAAAAGTATCAGGTTAAAGATGTTTTATCTAAGTAACATTTTCTCCAGTTCTAAAAAGGTTTTGCAAATAAAAGCACAGAAACCAGCAACATTTTTCAAACACTAAAAATATTTCATGCATTTATTTTAGAATTTAATGTTCAGTGGAAACCATCAGTTAAGGACAGGGTCTTCCATGTAGTAATAACAGACAGAAAACATTAAGCAAAGGACATAACTCAACATAAAGAAAATTACAACCCCCCCCCCCCCCCCCCCCGACTGAACTCATCTATCATTGATTGTATACTGCTTACATCTAGGAGCTCATTAATAAGTTCTGATATTCTGCTGATGTATATTGCATTTTAAAAGTATTTTCAGAGCTTCTAGCATTGGTTGGAGAAGTTTCTGAAAATCTCTTCTAGATTTGGTTCATTCTATTCTGATCTACTTCAATTACAGCAGAACATAATTTTGACCGTCATAGTAGCTGCCACTTTTTCAAAATTTACTCCACCACCACGAAACTAACTCAGAATTGCCATGTACAGAGCCCAGGGGGTCACTCTAGGTATGGAATTAAAGTAATTTCAGGTTTGCAAGATATTCAACGAGCCTGGATTTGAAAAGTTGGATATCATATCCAGCAAGAAAGCACTGCCGGCCATTCAGGGTTGGAGAAGCTCTTCGATTGGGATTCACAACGGGTACATGAGCTCCTCCGGAAACTTTCCATGAAAATAGCGTTAGAGAATTGCCAGGCTTACTACATCACGTCTTCGGGAGAGTGACCAACTAATCTACGTGCTCAATTCAGCACTACTTCAGCCCAGAAAAGAGAGAGACAAGAGGTACTTACCAGCTGTTTTGTATGAGGCCAAAAGTGACCATTCCTTTTCATTCTGAATCCATTCACAATCCCCAGAACCAAACTTTCTCAATTGGTTTGGGGAACAGCTATTCACATCACACTTTGTCTTCACATGAATCAACTGGGCAAAGAAAAAGAAAAACCATTAAAATTTGATTCCTCGAAATTTGTAGGATATCATATCATAAATAATCTATTTGAATACATGCACATGCATGTAGTAAATCAGTTTTGATTATCAAGAAAAGTCTAACTTGTCAATATTTCACCCTTAATTCAAATCTATTATCTCAACATATGACGTCCCGAATTGGGATATTCAAATCAAATTTTCAGTTTGTTTGCAGCTCAAATGCTCTATCTAAAAAAGATAAGTTTTCTTGATATCTTTTAGTCTTTCTTTACTTCATTAATATCCACAACTTTTTGCCATTAAAAGATAAAAACCTGATCAAGTGCAAATCAATTTGGTAATCAACAAAAAGGTTTCTAGTTTGAAAAGGAACTCACGTGCTTCTTTCTGGTGAGTTTCTTGTAATCATTAACGACATCATCTTCGTCATAACTGGAATCGTTCAGATCCCGACAATCTTGCAAGTTTTGATCATTGTCCAAATACAAAACATTGATCTGAAATGAAAAAAAAAAAAAAAAATAAAAAAAAATAAATAAAAAAATAGATAAATAAAAAAATTAGGGACCTTTTGGGATAGAAGTGGGTTTTTTTTACCCCCCCCCCCTCAAGAACCGTTTTTCAGTCAATAGATTCCATGTCTGATCATTCCAATAGCAAGTCATCAAAAATTTCAAACAATTTGTTTTATTTTTTTTCTTAAAACATTGTTTCTGGCCTATGTGCGAAGACATCCACAACATTCATCTACATCCCTTTGACTTTTACAAAATCTCGTGCCATGTATCCATCCTCATAATCTTCAGTTAGCATATGAAAAGATTTGGTAGCTGTTTTGTTCAATTTCACCAAAACATTGAAATTGATGAGTTGGTTGATTTTTTTCTTCTTTGAATGACCATCTTTATAACATGTCTACTTCAAATGATGCATAACACTGAACAGAGGAATCAAAACTCTTTGTGATTGTTCAACCTCATCCATTGGTCAATGTATACCACATGGTTTGCGCTTTCACAGTTTGATTTACATCCATGTGTTATACTTGAAGAATTGAACAACTATCAGTTCTATCAGAATCACGGTGCTGTTGAGCATCAACTGATGTTTGATCTATTTTGAAATTTTTCTATCGGTCCCTGACGATTACTCAGCCTTGTTATTTAATAGTCACAACTCAAATTATCTCAAAGAAGGATATGGTTTTATGTTCACTGAGTCTGTAAATATGGTAGAAAACAAGATAGAATTTCCCTTCTACCAAGTAGAAACCTTCCAAGACCTTCCTGAAACAGTTGTGTCGAACAGGATTTTAGAGAGGTAACATTTGGAGAGAAAGAAAGAGGGGGGGGTGCAGTTAGGGTTTCAAATAACAAGGACTGACAAAAGTTTCTCTGATGTCATCCCCCAAAATCAAAGAAAAATCTAACTGAAAATTGGTAAAATTGTCAACCAGTGAGTATTTTTCCATCTTGTAATATCAAATAGACTGTCTTACCTGCTCAGCCAAGGTCATCAAAGCTCTGCTGTCCTGGCCAAAGATATTCTTAGCCCAATTGAATACCAAATGGAAAAGGTGAGAATCGGATTTATTGCCAAGAGAAACATCTTCAACGCCTGAAAGACAAGAAAAAAAAATCAAATTCAGAATCTGTTGAATCATACACTCTGGTTCAGTGGGAGAGACAGAAAAGTGGAGTCACAAGGATAAATTAACTAGAATTGAAGGATATGAAATATCATCTAGAACAGACAGGATAGAAATCAAGTAACCCCATGGATTGATTCAAGTGTCTGTTTTGAAATTCCCAGAGGGTTAACTATGGCAGAAAGGGTACAACCGCCAAAATGCCATGACTATAACAAATTCAACTTCCCCACCCTTTTTACTAGATTTAAAAGGGAGAAAAGAAAGATGGAGAACCACACAAGTCAGCAGAAAACTAAAGTATGTATGTGCCAAACAAAATGTTTCTGAATAAATTAATCATCTAAAATTATCACATTCTGTCAGATATTAAATGTCAAGTCCAATGACATATACACATGTATAAAAATGGAAAAAAAAGAAAAAAAAGATGGAGAAAAAGCAGAAAACTAACCGATAATCTCAACCAAAATTCGAGGCAAGGCAGAAATTTTGCTGCCATTTGTTATCTCTACAATATGGTTCTGAATATATCGGTCGACAATGCTTTTCAATTGGGCATCGACGGCAATGCTCCGGATTTCTGAAATAGAAGACAGGAATTAGAAACGGAATTTGGTGCTCTTGAGTAGAAAGGAAGGAAGGATTCTCTAAGATTTTCTATTGAGACACTAAATAGACTATGGAATTTGGGTGGAAAAGGGAGAAAAATGTTATAAAAAAACAATTAACGAAAGAATTAAATCTTTTTAAATAAATTCTAGTTACTAACTTAAAAAGGAAAAAAGAATATGTGGCTATTTTCAAATTTTTACCATCATAAAAATTACTTAATTGTTACATTCTTAGGCTTTTTGACAATATAGGGGGGAAAAAGACAGAAAAAAAAAAGAAGAAAGAAAATGAAGTGATTACTTTCTGGTTCATTGTTATTGAACGGAAACATTTGTTCCACAATGAAAAACTATTTAGCAAAATTTTAAAATTTGACGAGAAAGTGTCATCTGATGTCTTACAGTGAAAACACAATATAAGGTTTCAATTATCATGCATTTATTCTCTGTTGAAACTCCATAGACAAAAAGTCTAAGAATGCGATAAATATTAAAAAATAGAATCTTTGGTAATAAGGTATTAATTAGAAGAGAGAAAAAATTTTTTTTTAGATATTACACAGTAGAAATTATAGAATTTGAAGAAGTTCTTACAAGTTGAGATATATTTGATGGATAATAATAAAGAGGAGGAAGTCATTAATTTGCAAATTAAACTATGATTATACATCACGTAATTTTTTTCCTTTTTTTTTCAATGTTAGACAAATAAGTTAAGAAAGAATAGTAATAACTCCTCTGTGAGAATTGGAGGAATAGACAGGAGAAAAGTACACAAGGTTAGTGCTGTGTCACCCAAACCCCACTAAAACTAGCCTGAAAAAGGCTAGACAAAATCCAATGAAATGTAAACCTGATCCCCAAGATGATTGAGGAAGATGGTTTAGAGAGATGGGAATAGATAGCTCTTAATTGTGGAATTGGCACTGGCCAAAATATACCTTTTATACATATATATATATATATATATATATATATATATATATATATATATATATATATATATATATTTTTTAGAATTTCTTCTTTCTTTCCCATCATTAAATATCATGCTAATAATCTGTATGCAGTCCCACCCTCTAAATTTCATTTCTGGAGCTATTGTATTCTTCCATCATCAATTTGTCATAGGTCTTTGAAGATGGGATATCATAGCAACTCAAAGACTTGTTTAGACATTTTTTTTGTTGTCAAGTAGATTAGTAAAATGCCCACCCAATAGAAAAAAAAAAGAAGAAAAACCCTCACAGAACAAACTATCTGTATTGGTAGGGCCTGTACATACAATAAATAGCTAGCCAGCCAGACCTACTTAAAAACTGAAAAAACCCATGTTGACAGTTTTAGTAGATGATTACTATTATTCTTCAAAGACCATTATTTTCTCAAGGATGAAGGTCAAACTAAAACTTGTCAATGGTTTCATTCAGAAGTGAGGGGATAAATATATTTGTATACAGGTCATATACATCGGGGAGGGAGGCTTAGATAATTCAGATATACTAACGTAGTCAAAGGGGAAGACAGATCAGTACATAATATATATATATATATATATATATATATATATATATATATAATGCTGGCTTACAAATTCATATTTTGATGACTGATAAGCATAATAACATGGCCTTTAAAAAATAAGGGAGATAACCGCTATGGCTTATCTCACCTTCTGTCAAGCGTCCATATAGTCAATACTACTATGTTGATACGTCTAGGTGTAAAGATGTGTATGTGATTGATTGACTGTCCAAGTGAGAGATTTCTCAGTATATCTTTATTTATATGCAAGCAGTTAAATATATTCTGGGGATGAAAGGTGTCAAAATTAGGAGTGATTCGAAGTACTGAAGGAGGGGGATCAACCAAACAGCCACTCAGTCAGTATAGTTAAAGAAAAAGAAAAAGAAAAAAAAAAAAAAAAGGTCTGTTTTTCAATTCTACATTAGTTACAGCCGTTCCCAACCTGGGGTTAACGGACTCCTGGATTTTACAAAAAGGTATCATTGGGTCTATGAGCTTTTCAAGTAGGCAGACCATTCAAAAGACCGAATCCACTCAAGGAAAATTCATTTAAATAAAAGAGTCCCTATGTAATGAAGAGGTTGGGAACCACTGTATCAAGACAAAATAGTTAGTCTCTATCCTGAATTGCAAATGGAAAGGAAAAAAAAATATTCGGGGGTGGGGGTGGGGGTCTTGCAGATTTTACTGATTTTTTTTTCTTCAATTTTTAGATTTAAAAAAAAGGGGGGGGGGGGTCGGATCCAGCAAAAAAAAAAAAAAAAAAAAAAAACCAACAAAAAACCCCCAAACAAACTCAAATATCAAGGGGATAAAATAATTCAATTTATCACCCCCAACCAAATCATTATTTCTATTCAATGCAATAAAGTTTATACTCAATTTGCTGGGTTTGTTAATTTTGTCAAGCCAGTGATTCTCAAACAGAAGGGAGGCACTTGGCTCCCATCCCAGGGGAGGAATGTATAACAGAAAATATAAATGGTGAAAAAAAATTACTAGATGGCTATTTAAAAGGAGTTGAGAAAACCTGGGATCACAAGGGGGAGGAATGGGGCCTGGGGCCCGAGAACCACAGTGTTAAAAAACATACAATACAACATTCATAATCTTCCACTCTTTCTTTCAGTCTCTTTCATATCAGGTTTCTTGGAGAAAAAGAAAAAAAAAAAAAAATTCAAAAATTGTAGGGATTAAAAGATTTTTTTTAAAACCAACAATTTCAAATTTTGGGGAAAAAAAAAAGAAAAAAAAAAAAAGGAAAAAATAAAGTTTTTTTTTTTATACACATACACAGAGAAGTAAATGCAATGTGCAGATATATGTTTATGTATATAAAAAAAAAGGTTTGAAGAAGGTCTCCAGTCAGTGCAGATGTTTGACAAACAAAGAGGAAAAAAAAAAAAAAAGTACAAACAAAGCATTCTCTGCTGCAAGAAGAGAATGTATGTACAAAGGAATGATAATTATAAGGATAATAATGATAATAATAATAATAATAATAATAATAAATATAATAATAATAATAATAGTTGTAATAAAAGTTGACAAAATGACAGAAGTTTCCCAAGAAGGATAAATACCAAGGCAGTTTGAAGGGGAGAGGTTAGCCACCAGGAAATCAGAGCAGGCCTTGGCTGCTGAAGCAATCCTCAATTGCATGGCTGCTGTGTACACTGTCATTACCTCAGCTCGTGGTACCTCAAGCCTGCAGGAGGCACAAAGAGAACATCTCGTTACCGTACATTCCAGCATTTAAACTTACCTGTGGGGTGTAGCACCGTCAAGAAATAAGAGGAATAATCATTTTTGGGGTTTTTTCTTTCTTTCTTCTCTCTTTGGCGAGATAATAGGCCGCATGCTCATACATTCACAAAGGACTTTATTTCAAAAAGAGGTACTTTGTTCAGTTTTGGATTGAAAATTATCAAGTGGTTCTAGATTTTCCTTTTCAAATTCATAAATTGCTCTTACAAAATAGCAAGAATAAAAATTCTTTGCTCATACTCAATGACAATGAAAATTAAGGGAATTGGCTCATTAACTTAGTTGTGGCATCTGTCAGTCTCACAAGATTATGGATCAACACCCAGAAAGTCTTGCCTCTCCATATACCAATATTGTCTAAGGGAAAAGGCAATACAATATGGCATTTATGTTATAGACGGGAGTTGCCAGTGATGCTGAAGACCAAGTCTGATTGCCTTTAGGGACTCGGAAGGCTAGAGAGCAAGTATTCACCTTAGGACAATCACTGACAACATTATCTGTCATATCAACCTGAAACAGGCTACAGAATTATTACTATGACGATAGTTTTCTTGAGGGGGGGGGGGTCTTCAGTGTCCAACAGAAATGACTTTCAGTAGACTCCATTGGTATGTGAAACATATGCAATGGGGAGATAGCTAATTAGGATTATTTCAAGTCTATCGAGTTACGGTTAATTTATGCTAAAATTTAACCTTGAGTTTACTCCAGTCCTATGTTCTAACCACTTAACTAGAGCCATTTTTCACCAGTCAACGAAGTTGGAAAGGCGGTATATTCAAGATTTGTTCCTTTTCTTTGTGGAGGGGGGGGGGTCAGGTTTCTAACTGGACTCCCAACCTTTTTTCTGATACGGCAGGTAATGTTTTCCAAAAGTCAACATCTTTCATCAATTCCAAATAAGAATGGATTTTTCAAACTTCTTCATAGTAGTTGGTTCCAGTTTAAATCCGCAATCAGTTGTAGAAACTTGGAGTAAGCCCTCTGTTTAGTGTACGAACAAAACTTCACTTCGATGATTACATTTTTCTTTCTTTCCTATACCTCTCTAATCAGAGAAATATTGACTGAATATTTGAAATAGTCCAGTGTGAATGCAGTGGCCTCTATAAAAATAATAACACTGGTAATTGCCTTTGAACACATTGGTTTGGGAAACAGAGAGTAAATAGATCACAATACAATAATCATGGAGCAAAGTTTTTCCAGAAAATAACAAACAAAAAAAACTCCAAGAATAATTCCTCTAATAATAAAAAAAAAAGAATATCACTTCTACCGCTTTTGATACAGGGCATCCATAAAGTCTATTTAATAACACTGTTCAAACAAAAAATACATAGAGACTTTCTGGACACCCTGTATAATTCAAGCCTTAATTTCAACTAACTGCAACATGGCTGGAGATGCAAGTTCTCATTTTTTAAACGGTGAGTTTTTTTTCACTGGAGACAATTTTTTTTTCGAAGTTAAGCTCAGTAAACAAGGCAGGAAATTCTAAGCTTTTGTTTCCTGTTGAAATAATAAAATGGACTTCTTGCCTGAAGAGAAAATTCTCCATATACATTAACAGCCACAATACAGAAATGAGGATGGGTTGGCCTTTACGAATAGATATCATTTATTGCAAAAGGACTTAATTGGAAATCACAAAGAGAATGCCTTATTACCAGCTCCATAGATTCAATCATTTCTCTCAATTGCAATAGTAGGAAAAAAAAACAAACTATTCTTTAAAAATGTGTTCAAAGATTCAATGACCAGGGGTAAATTAATTCAAATTATGTTCGGCAGTTCTTAACCTGTTTCCACACTTGCACCCATTTGAGATTTCAAAATCTTTCTCACACCCCTTAATCTTAAAGCTAAAAAAAAAATCAAATTCATAATTGGCAATGTTAATATTAAAAAGCATAAAGTCAAAATCCAGAATCTGTATGAAGATATTACTAATGAAATGAGGGGGGAAGAAAAAAAAAAAAAAAAAAAAAAAAAGAAGCCACCCTCTTCTTGCACCCCCCCAAAATTGCCTTACACACTACTTGGGGATGCATGTACTAAGGTTAAGAACTACTGGTGTAGAGAAAATAATTTTGATCTTTCCAAATTTCCCAACAAAAGGACTTCATGGGATTTTCAGTTCTATTTTTCTTTTTTCCTCTCTCTCAAAGAGACAAAGAAATAAAATGGACATCAACAAAATCTTGACGGTATTACACGCATAAACTGTGCAATAATTTGGTTGGCATCAAGATGTGAATCTGTCTTGTCTGTTAGTCGAAACATTTTGCTGACAAACAAGAAAGACATTGCATGTTGGATGCCAACCGGAAGCAGTAGAGTGAGAAAGGTGTTCATTCTGGTCGGATTAGAATTTTTCAAATTTCCCACCAATAACATATATATATATATATGGTTTTTTTTTTTTGTTTTTCTTTCTTTCTTTACATCTCTCTTATGTATTTTTCAAAGTTTGGCTCTTTCTTTTTTAAATAATAGATAGATGTTCTGGCAATGAAGCTGAGACTTTTGTTGTTGAGTAGGGAAGGAGAGGGGGAGGGGATGTTCTTGGGAAAAGAGAGGGGGGGAGAAAAGAAAGATAGGGCTTTGTGGAGGAAAAGTTCAAAATGAAACTAGAAGAAAAGTCTAAAGAAAAAAAAAATCTAACTAAAAAAAAGTGAAAAGAAAATAATATGAAAAAAAAAAAAAATTTTAAATTAAGACTGCAAATAAAGAAAATAAGAAAGCAGCGTTAAGAGAGAAGACGACAAATGATTTGATGACAGCGCTGCCAGGGGAGATAATCCGAACTTCATCTTCGAGACTCATTCAACAGATGCATTGGAATAGCATCGCACCTGGAAATGGATACCTGTCTCAACAGAGGCTAATAATTAACCTCTGCCTGGATATTCACTCAATTTCCACATTTCATGCTATTCCAATACTGGTATTGGATAAGTATCAAAAATAAAGTTATGGTTACCTCCCCTTGTAGCTCAATCTAGCAACTCTGATGATGATAATGATTAAAAAATCAAGTCCATGTAACCAGAATGAACACGCAACCAACAGCCGAGAGTGGAATGATCATGGTAGAGATTGAAACACATACACGCAAAAAAAATCAAACAAAACTATTCGCCTGAAAACAAGAAATAAATTAATTACAATATGAAGAACAATAATGGAGGTGAAGATATAGAAATGAAATTATTCCAGAATGAGAAATTCAACTAATATTTGATAAAAGTATATCAAACTACCTTAATTCAATTTTAAATATTTCAATATTTTTTCAATCAATTCTGTACTTTCTTAAAATTACCCCAATTTCCTTTGTACCCTTGAATCTAAGAGAATTCAATGTTCATTGAAAGAAAGACCACGGAAATTCCAAACACCATTTCCATTATTAAATGAAATAAGTTCAAAAAGTGACTTGAAGTGAAAAAAAAAAAGAAAAAAAAAAGAAAAAAAGAAAAAAGTCTTAAATTACATCTCAAAAGGTTTTGTATTTTATGGAATGGTTTTTAAGATTCTTCACATACAAAATATTTGCCCTAAAGATGAATGATGAAAATTCTGAAATATAAAAAATATATCAGTAAAATGCAAAATCTTATAAACCAATGAACAAAACCAGACCAAGCATTGAAGAGGAAAAGAAAAAAAAAACAAAAAAAAAAAAAAACAAACACACACAACAAATGTGTTTACTTTTTTGGGTGAAAAAGTATCCATTTTCAAAAAGTAAAATTCTATATTGGCAATTTTTTTTCGTGTTAAAATCATCAATAGAGACAGCACAAGAAATAAACTAAATTTTTAAAAAGTTATGAAATTAAGCTTGAGATTTGGATAAGCACAAGAGGAAAAAACTAAACATTTTTTCCTAGTTTAGCTTTTGAAATATATGTAAAAAAAACAAAAAAAAAACAATGTAAATAGCATATAAAGATTTCTCACAATATACATATATAAGTTATCTAATATAGCATTCTGGATAAATCAACTCAAAACGTAAATGTATTATACTATTAAAACGCTCAAACAAGCAGTCAGTTCTTATATTTAACCATAGCTACAAAGGATGTTTTCAAATAAAAATTTTTTTCAAATAATATGTTGATTTAAATGAAAAGATCCAAACACTGTGTGACTAAAGATATATAAATAATAATTAACTAGTCGAAGTGAAATGAAGCTGGCTATCTTAAAAAAAGAATTCCTGTACAATTTTTGAAGTCAATTCTCTTTGCATTGTTCTTTGAGGACTTTTTTTTTCTGTCCAAAAGGTTATAAAAATAAGTGTTCAGTTTTCAGATTTTAGTTGCAATGCTTTTTTAATCTGTTACGAAGTTAACTATAAACAGACATTTTGAAGAGTGTTTTTTTTTTAAATAATGAAAAGAGTCGCTACCTCTACATGCTTCTTCAAGGGCACCAAGTTTTGAGCAAGAATGACAAAGAACTGTGAATGACCACGGCTTTGGAGACACATTATCAACCTTTTAATCTGATCAAAATTTAGTATACCAAGTTGACAGTAGCAGACAAAAAGATTCATCTCAGATTGTCTTAAAAATCGTTGATAGGTCAGACCACACAAGAGGGAGATCTATCTTATGGTAAGTTCTTCCTCATTCCACAAGCCTAACCACAGATGTGAAATAAAATGAGTTCTCTCCCTTCTCGAAGATCTAATGGATTCATTATGAAAAATAAGACATTGAAATCACATTAATTTCTATAAACTAGCTTTTGTACTGAAATAGACCTATCAATTTAACTGGCCCAAGATTCAAGATTAAAATGAACATTTTAAAATGAATTTTATGCAACATCAGATTCATAGAAATGCTAGGCATTTACTACATCAATTTTTCAGATGGAGACAGTTATTGCTGCAAAGTATACTTCAGGTAAGACACGAGTACAATTTCACCCAAAACATGAAACAAACTTGCCATAAAATTTTTTTTTTGAAAAAAAAAAAAAAAAAAAAAAAAAAAAAAAAAAAAAAAAAGAGAAAAGGTGTGCATATCCTTTTATTTACATATGTACGTCTTGATTTATTCAGAAACGAAACGATTACCTGCGAGTATTTATTTTCCATTTTGGAAGCCAAAGGTGATGAGTGAATAGCAAGCTCTCCTGCTTTTCAAAAACCCTACTCTACATAACTCACCAGGTTTTAATTAGTTTATCTTTTAAATTTTTTTTTGACAGCACTAGTTCTAAGTTTCCAACAATCATTCTGTGGAAAACAAAAAGATATAAAAGATAAAATATTTTTCATGTTCAACTATCAAATATTCAACACCATTTTGCTAGAGAGATGGGAAGGAAATATCTTGGAGAGAAAAAAAAGTCTCAGAAAATAAGCATCATAAAAAAGGTACAATTCCAGAAAAGCAAACCAAGCAGAAGTAACAAAAGACCAGAAAAATAACAAGAGCTTTTACTTACCGTCCAGAATAGGCGTAATTAAGAAGGTATTGGAAGCTATTGTAGTCGAGGTCAGTCAGTTCAAACATGTACAGCACCTGGGAAGTCTCCTTGGATGTAGTGAACAGCTTGAACAAGTAACTGCTAGCTGCAGCCAGAACGGCACGATGGGCGGATATCTCATGTTTGCCGACAACCAGCTTGACATCGCAGAATTGGCCACCTTTTTGGAGCAAATTCAGAGACGACAGCACGTCCTTGTGATGGGAATTATCCATAAACACCAACATCCGGCTACTGTCGTTGTCTTCCGGATCCATGGATTCAACTGCTCCTAATAGAGAAAAAACAAAAACCTTTTGAGAAACTTGAATAGTTTTTACTTATACGAACATACATTTCATTATATAAAGTCAATGGTATTTTTGTTGGTTGGTTTCTGTCGAATATGTAGTTTAACCTTTTTCAGTAACAAAGAAAGGGGGGAAAAAAAAAAAAAAAAAAAAAAAAAAAAAAAAAATTTGTTTAAAATGATGAGAACTGGAAGATAAAAAATGGTCTAAAAATTTGAGTGCAAATAAATTTTTTCAAACCTTGATTTAATTTAAGGCTAAGACTCTTAATGAATTCATTTTCTAAAAATGATTTTAAAAAAATGCTCACCTTAACGGGAAAAAAAAAAAAAAAAAAAAAAAAAAAATCTAATATCTTTTTTTGCTGCACTGCATAACAAAAAAACAAAAAAACCCTAACACGTTTGATTATTTGTGAATATAAAGGGGCAAGGATGTTCAAAAAGTAAAAATGAAGTCAATTTGAAATATGAAACGCTGCTATCTCAGAGGGCCCTAATTTGAGGGGACAGATTTTATGACTGGAGAGGGAAAAAAAAAATAAATAAATAAACTTCATCTTCGAAGAAAACATTCCTGTGTCTTAAGAACTAATACACACAGGTTTACAAATCAGAGAAAAGGAAAGAATTTCAAAGCAAGCAGCCCAGTCTAGAACAGAGACGAAATTTGAAACGGATGACTGAGAACATGGTTGTCTCCCTTGCACTGCTCAAGGGAGGTAACTTCAGATGACCAACAAGCAAACCTAGGCATTTATTTGTAAACCAATGAATTGAATTAAAAAATAGAGACTTAAAAAAATAATAAATAAATAAAGAATAAAAAATAAAGATCGAAGAGCACCTCCATAAGCCCTTTTCTCATCTATACGTTCATCAGCGCAGATCAATATCACTACAGAGTAGCGGGTTCGATTCTCACTGGGATGGTCGCTTCAGGTAACTCCCATGAAGTTTTTTTTTTTAACCCTCAGATACTAGAATGCTTTAGATTTCCTGCCCGAGGTATACCATTACCAAAGCGACGAGTATATCATTTTGTACGAAAATATTCAACAAAAAATATATAAATGAACGGTAGGAAATTTTAGAACAAATTCTCAATAGAATTATGTCATATTCAATTTTTCACAAGCATTAACGATAATAAGGCAAACCCAAACTAATTTGACATTTATTACAAAATTATGGCCTCATCAATTGAATAAGTCATACTGTGACACACCATAGCAAATCAGTTAGCTAAATTAATTATCTCCATTACCGCATTCATTGCTCGTCCCTTCAAACAAGACAAGACAAGACATCTGTCACCATTATTCTGTAATTGTTTTCTAATTATATATGTTTGTAGACCTTTTAATAGCTCCAGTCGAATATCCATACAGAGACTGTAAGCGTAAATGACCATTGTGGCTTCATTTTGACTGCCTGAAACTATGCCGTGATATTTTTCCTTGAATTGCAACTTATGATATACAATGCTTTTATTTTGCCCTCAAACTGAAGGTTTTCAACCATAAAATTTTCCTGGACGTCGATGGTCGTTCTCCTCCTCTGGTATCATTTGTGACATAGAAGCATTAGTTAGGAAAGGCGAAAAGGAACAGTGAAGAAGACGTTCCATGAAAAACTATAATGGTCATCCTTCCCTACACGTGTCAGGGGTGAAAAGAGAAAAAGGATGAGGAAAATTGGGAAGCCTTTGGTAGGGTTACGGCCGAGTGATGCTTGGAAAGAATATGATTTATGATTCGGTCAAGCAAATTCAATGGTACGGTACTAGAACTAACCATAGTTTTGGATGACACGTCTGAAGAAGGCCGTGGAATGAATCAACCGAAACGTACAAACAACAAGGTGTTCCATCGTCTGAAAGATTTCCTGTGTATTTTGAATTAGGACTTCGACTAAACTTGGCATATGTTTCTTCTGGAAATTTTTCATTTCTTGGACAAAGTAACTTAGAGGAATCGAGTGAATTGGCTCTAAAGAAAGGGGTCGTTTTAAAATGTACGTATAATGCAAAACTGAACACTATGCGTCAGTCTGCTAAACCGGACACTTCACAGGCAAATTTGTGTTTATTGGTGAAAGTGGCATTAATGTGGTTCGTGTAATTTAATAAAAATTCTCACTAGTAATTTTTTTTTCATTCATTTCACCAAATATTTCCTTGTACGCGGTTAAACACTAACCAAGATACAATCATTAACTTGATTTATTCGATCTTAATCATATATGACACAGTCACCCCAACCATGATTATTCGGTAGAGAAACCGGATTTACAAGGAATAATAATAGGCTGCGAGAGAAGCATGCTCATCACTGAAGTTAAACGAACACAACAAGTCATGGGGTATAGTTACTCATCTAGCAAACACGTCCCTGTGGGCACGAACGAGAGGATATGGTTTACGAAAATGAACACATGGTTTAGATATCCGCACAATTTTCAGTCATATCAAATTATTGATTAATGACTGAAGCAAAAACATCAATTTAATCATTAATAAGAAAAAGTCCGATGCTGTAATCACCTGATAGTCACGATTCTTCGAGTTTTTTTTTTCCGAAGTCGGACATATAATGGGGGTTCAATTTTCAACTTGAGTCCATTAAAAAAATGAGCCCCGTCTTTTATTGAGACATGCCACGTATTATCGAATTCATTTAGAAATGTGACTTGGTTTTTAGAAATGGTATTCATTTATAAGTTTTTATTCATCTAACCAGACAAAGCTCGCCTTGAAACTATCAGGGGGGTAAGTAATTAAAATGACTTTGCAGTAGCTTCAAATGGAAGAGTATCATTATCTGTAAAAATAGGCACAGCTTGTTTTGAATCTATGTCCGTCAAAGAGTCAGGACAGGTTTTAATCTTTTTTTTAATGCGAACATACGGTCAGAATTATATTACTCTAGTTTTGATGGAAAGTAGAAACCTATTGTCATACATGTAATTTTATACCAATTCATTTTACAATACTGGAACAAGGACAATCGATCGTGGTGACTTGGGAATATAAATCGATACATCAAACGTGGGGAATTGAAGTAGCAACAAGTGTGGTGTATTTCATTAAATTGAGGAAAAAGACTAGCGGATAGTTTCAACTAATTTGAAATTCTAGGCAAATAAAGTGATCGTTTGTGTGAACACCAGTTGAATGCTAATGGGTTTCAACAACAATAAAAAAAAAACAACAAAAACGTCCAAAAATAAAATGGGTATTGCAGGTTTTGCAAGTACGTGATGGCAGGAAAGAAGTTTTTAAAGAGGTACAGATTGGTGTTGTGGTCACCGGCCCAGAAAATAGAATCTACGAACAGACAGTTTCGATCAGAGGCTGCTTACGTTCAATTCGTACGAATGCCCTTGGAAAGGCATGAACCCATTTCTCACCCCAGCTATGGATTAAAGGGCTCGAACTACCCTACCCTTCAAACTCCTCCATTTTATTTTTAGCCATGTAAGGTAGTCCCAGTCCATCTTGGGTGTAGACTAGCAACTCCACCTTGTAAAACCTACTTGCTGAAATCGCAATGCAGTCCTATGCTCCACAAGGAGTCTACAGGAGGAGGGGGGCGTACCCAAGGTCTAACTGACCCAATAATCTACTAAAGAAGAAAAGTCCTATTTTTAATTGATTAATTATTGCCTCCATTTATTCTGTGTTACTGCTAACTAACTGGTTAAATTGTTATCTGGTGCGAATTCGGGCCTATGGGTGGGGTACTTACTCAGCCTAAGTCTTAATACCTCTTGACAGGCACATGTAGTTAATGTACGTGTAATTTTTTTTGTTCAATATATAGTTGAGAGTTCCATATTCCTAGCACAGGTTAACCATAAGTTATTCTAAATATTTGTAGAACCCACAATACACCAACAAAAACACCCCCGGCGGAAAATAAGGGTGAAATTTTAGAACCCTTTTCTCTCTCAGGTCGTTTCCCTTATTTGGCAAGAGGAGAGAGAGAAGGTATTAATTTTTACAAGAAGCCAGGTAACATACTGTAAAGGTTTCAGATTTCTGACAAAATATCAGTTGTGTTTATCAACAGGCTCTCGTATCACAGATAAGCGAGACACAGGTGTATAAGCACGCGCAATACCTTAATTACTAAAAGGTTATCTAATCTGGCAAACGCTTAAAAAGGTTTGACCCTTTGGGGTGGACACTGAACAGATATGGGGGGGGGGCATGAAATGCTGAGGAAGGGGTGACATAAGTCGGAGAGGGGGGGGAGAGTCATTACGTTAGCTAACAAGGAAAAAATGTCGCTTATAATTTATCTAATCTGTAGGAATAATATACCGGTGCAAGATCTTATTCCCGAAAATTTCTCATGCTTTATAATCCAGGACCTTCGTTTCCTCGGAAAATTAGTCAGTCTTGGAAAGTTTTTTTTGGCGCGGGGGGGGGGGGCTGTTTATAATGTCACCATAATGCTCAACAGGACCCTTATTTTCCGCTATTCGTAGCGAGTACGGCCCTGATGCATTCGGTTCAGTTACTTCCTTTAAGGAAAAAAAAAGATTTTTGGAGGTTTTCATTAGGATTTGGAGCAAGGGCTACAAGGCCCTGCTTTTCCTATAATAGAGAGTGGTTGGTATAAAAAAAATTCCAAAGCTTTTTAATTAAAAAATGTTTTGGCAACAATAAAACTTTGATCTCTTTTAATAGATAGATAGATAGATAGATAGATTCTGCTATGTTATTGCTCCTAGAAAAAAGACTTTGCATAAAGTATTTGCAATATGAGGTAAGGGAGAAAAAAAATATTTGAAATCGAAGAAGTAGACCAACTGCACTCAAATCAAGATCTTTGTAAAGTATATATTGAACATATATAATCGATACATCATGATCAGAGCCCGGGGCCCTACTCTTAACTCCTATATCGTGTCTCACATGAAACTATCCTTGCTCAGGTACTAGAAACCAATCATCAGACACACAAATTAAAGTTTCATCTAAATTTGGACTTAAAATTTCATTTTTAGCTACAGAAATTAATTGCGTATTGAAGGCACTTGAAATTTCACCCGCCTGAAGGCCACCCTGACTCGATGACATAATTACTCGGACACCAACTGCCTGATTGGACAGGAAATTACTTTATTCTCCAAGTTACAGCATTTAAACGGTATTGCGCTACGATGTGCCGTTTTTACTGAGTTACGGTAACAAATAGGATTGCGTTTAAAACCCACGGCTACCCAATGTGAATAAGACATTCTGTGCGGATAAAGGCGCCTGGTAAAATCAAGAGGGACAGAAGGGACAAAAGAAGGGAGATTTTTTTTAAACAAATCTGTGTCTATAATTTAAAATCACAGACCCCCCCCCAAAAAAAACCAGCAAGACTCTCCCATCAAAATAGAAGTCGAACACATAATGATAACGGTATCAGATTGTCCTTGGTTGATAAGTTATCTAGAAAAGGAAAGTGTTCATCAAGAGTTAAAAAACACACGAGCCAACTCTACTCGAGTTTCATACTTGTATGTAATGTATACTTATATCACACTTTCCCAAACTCGACTTGAAAAAAAGGTCAGCAGAGAAAGTGAGACGTGGCCTTGAACACATTTTGATTCTGTCTGGGTAAAAAAAAAAAAAAAGAGGGAAAAATAATGGACAAGACAGATTTTTTGAATATAAATTAAATGAGAGCTGAAAAAACCACGGAGGAGTAAAAGGAAAAGAAAATAGATGAAATGAAAGTAGTTCAAGTTTCCATTCTCTGATTTAACTGTAGAAAAAAAAAAAAAAAAAAAAAACGCGGGGAAACATCTTGAAGAATCACGATTTTGTGTTAAAGAGAAAAAAATCGATCATTTGTTAAGTGAAATAAAAATAAAAGCGAAGTTCAAATTCATATTTATTTCAGGGACAAGTTATAGGCAACTTAGTAGTTCACTTGGTATCGTAAGTAACGTGATAACTAAAAAACCATGTGCGTCGTATGGAGGAAATGTACCTTTCTCGGTAGTCTACAATGTGAGAAAAATACATTTTCTCCTTACGAATGTCTTCCTGCACTTGATTCTGAATAGGGTCCAGGGAGACAAGTTGAGCCTTGAACTAAGTGGGGAAATGAGTAAAGGAGACGTTTCTGAATGTAAGTAAAATATTTGGAAACTAAGCAAGGGGGGAATGAGAGAGGCTTCGAAATGATTTAGCTTCCTATTTGATAAATTCATGGAGGTTTCAAATTAAACGAAAAAATAAAAAAGGCGGTATTTTGGAAATAGCGCGAAATGTATATTCAGTATATATATATATATATATATATATATAAGAAGTCATTTATTAGAGAATCCAATCAAATAGAACTTAATAAATTGAATTTGGTATCTAAGGAACAAGATATTTGCCGACTTCATACATAACGTGAGAGAATGGAGAAAAAAAGTGCTCTTTCTCTGTCGTCTACTGTAAATCTATACTTGTCGGCCTTTGTCATCCATGCCTTCCTGAACTTGACTTCGAAAAGGGGTCGGGGGGGGGGGCAAGTAGCCTTGAACTCATTTAATGTCTGGTTAAAAAAAGACCAGACAAAATGGGCAAGGGAGAATTTTGGAAGTGAATATAAGCTGAAAACCAAGGAAGGGGAATACTGGAGTAAGAAATTGAAATTATTCAGGCTCCAACCTAATTTTGCTGGGGAAGATAAAAAATAAACGCGCGGAAATTTCTGGAAAAGCGCGGATTTTTTTCCTTCCTTCATTTATCATACTGAAGTGAAGACTTGCTTATCAGATTAATTCTCAAGTAAAACTAAAAAATATTTACGAATAATTTTGTATCCAAGAGACAAGGATTAAGACGTTTACTTAGAGTGACAGGATTAAAAACAAAATACGTCGATTCATATGGAGATTTATGTTGTCTGCACACACACACTAATCTAGTTTTTTAAATTAAAAAATTGAATTTAATACAATTATGGTTTTGCAAACAGTCTGATGGCTTAGAAGACCATTTCAAACTCATCTTTTTTTTCACTACACTAAAATTCCCACATTTTGCGGGAATTGAAATTTTGGATCATCAAAATGGCACGTCATGCTCAAACGAAAATTAGTGAATTTGGATGATTCGTCGCAAAAATCATTATCCGTGATATTTTTACCATTCTAATTAATATTTGGGGACCAAGATCATTCAGATGAAGAATTTTAGAAATCGAAGTGAAAAATTAACAAAAACGAGGAAAGTCAGACTACACCACATTTTTTCAATAATTCAACTTCACTGATATCTGATTCATTCATTCATTAGTTATGAAAAAAATTTGATTATAATAATGGACTTATTCAAGTCAATGGAATTAAATAAAAACAACTTACTACAATTCAACTGAACTCAAAGGCCATATTTCTTTTCCCCCCTTAGCTTTGAAGACCGCTGTTAAACAAGCCGGTAAAATTAAATAAAATTGAAGTATTTTCGACTATGTTAACATTAATTTTCTTCCTAATTTCCTTCCAAATATTTTAGTATCTTCCCATCACAACTTGAATATTCGAGAAATTAAAATGAAAGAAATTAGGGTTAAAAAAAAAAATTACATACAACTATATCCGATAAATAATCAAAGACATTCTGGTAATGAAGTGGAATTTTTTAAAATTAAAATAGATAAGTTAAATGACAGTAAAATGGATTCTCGACAGCGAAAAAGGGCTGGAAGAATGGAAATAAATAAGGGAGAGATAAAAATTTAAGAAAAAAAAAAAAAAAATAATAATCCTACCATCACGATGGAATCCGTTGGTAGTAGAGTGACCGTTGACAAGATTTGCGAGGTCCTTCATCTTGATTGTTTTGGCTTATGATGTTGTGAAAAGAGAAGAGAAGTTAAGAGGGTAAAAGATGAGAAAGGTCTGATCAGTTGGGCTGATAAAGCTATGGTATAGAGGACGGCGACGAGGAGATGTGCCTTGGGTGAAGGAAAGAGACCATGTGCGACCGAAAGAAAGCGCCACTGGTTTTTACTTCACACAGAGCAACCTTCAAGGTTGGCAGACCGCCAATATCCGTGTTTTATTGGCTCAGTGTAATTATTACACACTGTTTATGCCTGTATCAAGTGTGTGTAACCTTCCCGAGATTGTATAGTGGGTGTGTTCACAGAATTGACGTAACAAGTGCGCGAAGTTGCACGCTGGGTTTAAGCTAATGACAAAACGTGTAATTAATTGTAAATCGTTAATCACTTCAGGAGATGCAATTTCGGTCGGGTCAGCGCTAGAAAGAGAAGGGTGGGGAAAAAAAGAGAGGATATATTTTTTTTAGCTACTACACACGCAACATGAAAACATTACACTCCTTCTTTCACTCATGTCTTGTCACTCTAATAATACAAATTAAGCAACTGTTTTGTTTTTTTCTATCGAAAAGACATTTTAAGCTAATTTCATTGTGCCTTTTAGTTATTTTTAGGTATATTTTTCTAAAGGTGTGTGTACAAACTTGTGATCTGAAGTTTTCAAAAAAGTAAAAACTGACCCCCCCCCAAAAAAACTAGGGTTTTCAAAAGTTTTTCGTGCCTACCCCCAAGTTAGTGTCAATAATTCTACTGTAGAGAAGCCTAAAACAGAAAAAAAAAGTTTCGTTGCATTTTCTTTTTCTCGTTGACAAGGAAATCAAATTGAAACTCGTGGTTTTAGTTTGAAGTTGAATTTTAATCTTGACAAGGAAAAAAAAACATTTCGACCGATCTCCTGAACGGTCAGTCTTGCAAATCTTTCTTTTTTTTTTTTTTAATCAAAATTAGATTCCGGTATGGTTCCTGTTCGATTAGGTTGTATTTTCGTAGCTTTACCCGAAGAAGGGGCTAATTCCACCCAAAGTTTAAAATAAAAAGTTAGCATTGATACTGTATAACATTTTTGGCCTTTTTCGTTATTTCCCGCCAGACCAACATTTTGTATAAACAATAATGAAAATTAATTGATAAGTTCATTTCGTAAGCTTCCCACTATTAGAGTTTTCGTTTTTGTGAAAAGAAAGACCCAGCGTTGGGGATCTTTTTTTCAGCAAAAAATACAACTTTTTTTTGGCTACCATACTATTATAGTCAAATTAAAATAATGGGCATGTGCTTTCGGTGGGGACTAAATAAAAAAACGGAACTAATGTAAGTTGTAAATTTTTTAATATATATATTTTAATAACTATTTTCAACATTAGTCTTTTTTTTCTTGGGTTTAATATCAACACGTCGATAGAGACGTAAAGGTCCTTAACCCATTGCTTTGTTGTGTTCTTTGCGGACATCAGAACTCATAAGCACTTCAGTTCTTGAACGAGTTACTTTCTAGAAGAAAAAAGTGTGTGTGAAAACGAATTCTAGGTAAAATGGCATCAGAAAAAATGGCACAAATGAAAAACTAGCAAATTTAATAAAAACGCAAATAGCCTAACCCAGGAATGACCCTAACACTATCCTTTATATCAATTCATGATTAATGCATTTTTTTTAATGGATGAGTAGCGTTTTGATTGAATGTGTCATTCTATATATCTAGTATGGATGTATGTATCTATCGATCAATCTCATAGGCCCTTTTAATCAATGTAGACAAATCATATACGAGTTTGGATCGATGTTCGTCGCCGGATACAAGCTGGATTTTGAAGTGTAAGAAGTAGGTCCAAGTTCCTGGGCTCGAACCCCGACCCATAATTACACTAAAGAAGTACTAACGTCGTAACCATACGAGCTATGGTAATTGACAGGTGCGAACTCATTCATTATTCATCAAATTATGTGAACCTCTGTTCGTATAAGTGACATCTAGGTTGTAAAACTTGATTTACACATAAGATGTGGCATTTTATGTCAATATATAGCCCTCAAGGTGACTAATGAGGGTGTGTAGTTGATGTTTTGGTTTTAATTTTATTCATACTTGAGAAGAAGAAGAATTATTGATGATAATGATAATAAATCTTTTTTAAAAAACGGAAGAATTGAAATGTCAAGTAAAAAATCAAATTTTGGGTAACCGAACAATACGATACGGTCTACGTTACACTTTGGAGTTTATGGATTATTTTTCGTACGATAAACAATTTACATTAAACTACAGACATCATTGTTGACTATCGAGAATTAACTGAAATGCTAGCTTAAAATATCCTCAGCCACGTTAGTTCAATTGGTAAAGGTGGAAGAAGGTCATGTTGAACATGACCGGATGATGACGCATTGCTTGGTTGTGGCCTCTTTCTTGATCGATATTTATTCATGGTGAACAAAGAAAAGGACCCACGGGGGGGGGGGGCAAGGTCTCTCCTCAATTCGGGAAAAAACGTTGGGAAAAATTTCGGTCAATGCCTATGCACCCCCTTAATGAAAGTATTTTCCCACAGGCCCATGCACTAGCTGAAGTACCCGTATACACCGGGTTGAATGTTTAAGGTGTCGAAAAAAGGACCAAAGCTTTCAGAGAGCGATATTCGCAATGTTACATTTGGTTATGCATACCAAATTTTTATTCTCCAAAAAATCAAAAAAGTCTTTTCGTTTAAAACCTTCCCTTTGGTCCATTGAGTAGGAATGGCAAATTTGGTTGGAGTATTCTGATGGATGAGTAATGGTAGCCAAACATGACACCCATGATTTTTTTTTTAAATAAACTTTTTATTTGTTTAAGTTAGTCAAAACCTTTCATTTAATTCTTAAAACTTTCCTCCGTTAAAGCATTCCTCCAGGTCCATTGAGTAAACATGCCGAATTTCATTGAGCTGAGCCCATGTTCATGTGGTTCCTACAGTGTGACCAACAAACAAATACACATACGGACACCACCGAATTATACATAAATGGTCGGTAGGATTTAAAGTAATAATCATCCTTTTTTTCCTCTACAAAGTTATATAATTTGTTTATCTTTGGTTATTCCAAATAATACAGCCGACTTTTTTTTATTCTGGCTTTAAGTTCCGACCTAAGGTTGTACAAACAAGGCTCGAGGCGTCTGGGAGGAATTTTATCAAGGGGTTATAAAATTCCCTTCGAGCCCCTCCCCTTCTGCATTAGTCATCCAGTTTTTATCTACTCCTGGGCCCCCCTCTGTGCCACTGGGGCCTGATGCAAAGTACCCTCTGGTACTCTCTCGCAGGCCCTAGTTATATGTAAAATCATACAACACACCAGTTGCATATCATATCCTTAAAATAAAGAAGCTAACTACTGCTTAGGGACCAAAGTTCCATCAAGTAGACAACAGTCCAACACGTCAATTAAAAAAAAAGTACCACGCACACCTTGATGTCAGCAGTTTGACCGAGTTGACTTTTTCTTTTTCTTTTCTTTTTTTTTTTTGTAAAAAACCCACGATAAAAATGACCTTTTTATATTACTATCAATAGGGTGTAGAAAACTTATATTTCTAATTGACCTTGATGGAATTAGCAAAGCTTAAGAAGGGTTGGGGAGACGGTTTTATCTACTTATCGTAAAATTAACCCCACCCCCTTCCTGCATGATTGCAGGTATAGGAATTATTTGTGAATGGGAGGGTGTGACCATGTGGGTAAACCAAGGTCAGTAGGCTAAGAAGAAGAAAAAGAAGAAAACCACGTGGAACGAAGAGGGTAAGAGGGATAAAGAGAACACGTGTAGCTTCTCATCCATTCGGATTGGGGTTGAACATCACGAAGGATTTTGACGTTAATACTCATATTTGGCAAATCATACTCTGTTCAGTGAAGGAAGATTAATTCTTATAAAAATAACTGGTGAGAAAAAGGCAGGAATAAGAAGGAAAGAGAGGGAGGAAGGAAGAAGGAGAGGGAGGAAGGAAGAAAGAGAGGGAGGAAGGAAGAAAGAGAGGGAGGAAGGAAGAAAGAGAGGGAGGAAGGAAGAAAGAGAGGGAGGAAGGAAGAAAGAGAGGGAGGAAGGAAGAAAGAGAGGGAGGAAGGAAGAAAGAGAGAGGGAAGAAAAGAGAAAGGGAAGGGATGGAGACAGAGAGAAAGAGAGAGAGAGAAGGGAGGAAGAAGAAAGAAGAAGGGAAAGAAAAAGAAAGGCTGGGGAGGAGAGAGAAAGAGAGAAGGGGAGGGAAAAAGGACGAAGGAGGGCAGACAAATGAAAGAGAGGGGGAAGAAGAAAGAGAGAAATGAGAGACAGAAAGAGAGAAGGAAAGAAAAAGAGAGATGTAAAGAGAAAGAAAGAGAGGTGGACAGGAAGGAAGAGAGAGAGAGAGAGAGAGAGAGAGAGAGATTTACAATAAAATCCTCATTTACGTTTACTCACTTCAAGTGACAAAAAATTAACCTACTTCAGAATCAAATTTTTTTAATTATACTTGAATTACTATTCCAGACACTTTAGATCTGACACAATTGCATTCCAGACTCTTTACACCTGGCACACTTGTATTTCAAACTCATTGCATTTGGCACATTTGTGCCAAAAAGACAAAGAATGTTTTAGAAGGAATTAGAACTTGAAAATTCATTAATTGGAGAAACTCTTGCGGGAAGATGTGGTCTAAAAAACACAAGAACTTAGAGTAAAATTACTTGAGATTCAATCAACTATAATACTTTGTTAACAAAGAAAAACTTGTTTAAACCAACACCACAAGCAGGTCCTCAGAGAAGAATTTATAAGGTGGTGCAAAGCTATTTCTTCCCCCAAACCCATATACACTACACAAGCACCCTCGTCCTGTAGCCATCCTATTTTCATCAGCTATAACCCTTGCTCTATACAATTTTCACCCACCAGTAAACAATTGAGTCAACCAATTCTATTAATGGATGTATGGTATCGACTTACAACTTTCAATAGATAGCTCTCCCCAAGGAATTCCTCAGCCCTCTGGGACCCAGTGCAATACACCAGCTGCCCCCCCCTCCCAGAGGCCCTGACTTCTAGACTCAACATGTAATCAAGAGCTTAAGCAACAAATACAACTTTAAAATGGTATCTGTAAACACCTCTTCCCTGATAGAATTACAAAAGTGTAAAACTGTGTGAAAAATGAAACTGTTTCAGCAGAAAATATCAATGTGTTCAAATCAAAGCTTTTATGTGAGTAGAGTGAGCAACGTGTAGAGCATCATATATCTCAGCAAAGCATACATTACACTGATGACTGATGATATCAACAGACCATCCCCAGAAGTAGCAAAAGAATTGAAAGAAACTTTAATACCTAAGCTGTACCACCTCAATACCAACTCAAGGCAATTAAAAGTAGAATCAAAGGTTAATTACAGGTAAAGGAAAATTATTTAAGAAAAATTATCCAGAAGCTAAGGAAATGGGTTCTATATAAACTTATGGAAACAAATATTGTTCAGGGTTTAAAGATTTGTCAGTTTACTGCTTGACGTAAAAGAAAAAAAAACAAACAAGATATTGCTCACTGGCGATGAAAAATGGATTTATGATAGGAGTATACAATAAAGCAAATCATGGCTTGATCTTTGAAAACCTTTAACATCTCTAATTAAATGTAATCTATTGGGAAAAAAAAAGGTTTTTC
The DNA here is from genome assembly GCA_963457665.1 of Thysanoteuthis rhombus. Lineage (NCBI taxonomy): Eukaryota > Metazoa > Mollusca > Cephalopoda > Oegopsida > Thysanoteuthidae > Thysanoteuthis > Thysanoteuthis major. The sequence continues at coordinate 45,226,933 of OY735229.1, forward strand.
TCCATGTTTGGTGGGGTTCAAGGGAATTGTTTTATGAATAATTCTTAGAACCTGGATTAACTGTAATCAGTCTACATTCAAGGCTGGCGTATCCATTAGGCAAACCTGAGAAGTTGCCTAAAGAGCAAAGGTCCAAGAGGTACACTCCCCCCCCCCAATAGTCATTTGAGTACAACTGGGAGCAGAAATCATGAGTCTAAACTAGGGCGCATGAAAACCTTGTGCCAACCCTGACTACACTACAATGAGTAATTGGCTTACTCAAATGACAAATTGAAAGAGATGGACAAATGATTTTCCTGCATGATAATGCATGTTTTCAAGTCGCAAATGAATCACAACAAACAAACATGGAGCTGGGTTGGGAAGTTCTTCCACAAGAAACATATTCTCCAGACCTGTCATTTTCAGACTATTATGTTTCATTTACAGTGACATTCCTTTCCTGATCAGCATTGATGAAATGTGGTCAAGGGTCAAAGGAAGCCAAAACAAATACTTTGATGACTGATTAATGATGCAATGCTTTTAGAACATGAATTCCCAAAGTGGGCACTACTTCCTTGGGGGAACTGGAAGCAGTGTTTTTTTGTGCTGATTCAACTTTGAAAAAGCATAAAAAAACATCAAAGCACGTTAAGAATACTGTTAGCCTTTTTAAAGTAATTTTTAATAGCTAAATGTGGCTATATTTGCTTAAAATGGCTGGAAAGTGGCTAAAAACAGGCTAAAAATAACGCTAACTGTTTTCATGCTGCCAAAACAAGAAACATGCTAAATTTAGCGTAAAAAGTGTTAAATTGGCAATGCTGACTGAGAGATTCAATGAAAGTGCTCAAAGGTAGGGGGACGGGGCACTGGAAGACCAAGGATAGTGAGGGGATCAGGGGCAAAGAATATAAATCAATACCTTCGACGAATGAAGTTATATGTCGGAAAAACTGATTTTACACTAGAGCAGTTTGAAGTTTAAATATTTCATGTTTTTCTAATCTAAAGAATTCAATCTAGTTATTAACTTATCAACATAATTCAGTCACAACTAAATCAACATTAATTCATATTGGAACGAAAAAACTTATCAGTGAACTTCAAACAGCTCTATTGTGAAATCAGCTTTTCAGACGTAAAACGTCATGTGTTGGAGATATGGAAAAAGCGCATCTCACATTCAATATAATATGGCGAGAAAACATGCAAGTAACAACTATATAAATCGAATGGACTAGACACACATTACGTTGTGTCACGATGCGACAAGCTCTCGTGCATCGTCCAGTGCAGAATACTACAAATATAATCTTATTAGTACTTTTAGATAATTTGTGCATTTATATTTTTTGTTATAAAATAAATTCTTAAAGAGAGGCGGGGACTGATCAAATATTTGCTCTAAAAAGGGGGTGGTGGGGTGGTAGTCTGGAAAAGTTTGGCAAACACTGATTTATAAAAATAAAGAATAAGCATAATCATCGTTGACCTTCTCATCAAACCTGTCCATATGTAATTATTGATTTGAGCCAAGGCCAGGCTAAAATGACCAACACATGACCACTGACCAAGGCTACACAACTTGTATAAGTAATGCTGGATTTTCCTATGGAAACAGTCGAATCAATACTATCTCGTTTGTCTGTCTGTCTGTCTGTGCGTTTCTCTCTCTATCTAAACACATGATTGCATTCTCATACATGCACATACACACATACGTGCACGCACAGGCTATTAGTTAATGATTTAGGGGCCCGGGGGTGCTGGGCTACTTGAGGTACCCCCTTCAACATTTAGCAAGCTTTGTTTTTACATAATATCAGTGGAAATATTTTGCTTTCAAAAGATTTTTTTTCTTCCAATTACAGGCCGAAATTGTTTTCACAGAAAACGTTTGAATATGAGACACACTAGTAGATGCAACTAATGATCAAAGCCAGAAACCAAGCAAATAAATTGATAATAATTGGGGAAAAAAAATCAGGTCTGGTTAGTTACTCAATAGAAACTGTGACATGATCAATACATTTTGCCAGCATACTGATGTTGGGGGTGATCAATTAAAAAATTTGAGCAACAGTTGATCAATGAATATGTTACTTCCTTGTGTTGTATCACCAAAAAGTTTGAATTTTCAAGAAAACAAGCGAGCACAAATTAGGGACCAATATAGCATAAAATCACATTGTGAATTGAAACCCCACCACCACCACTAAAAACCTAGAGGGGAGAATTTAAATAAAACCCCCAAAATGTTTTTTCCTAGATATAATAAGAAGTATATGTTGAAAATTCCAGCCTGCTAGCTCTGTTAGTGCAGCCTGTATGCATTGACCCTCACCCCCTGCCTCTCTTCGGCCCTGCAAAACCAACAATTAATTCAAGCCAGATGACAGGAGACCTTCCCCTTTCAAGCATTCCCTGCATTCACCTGACATTTCTCAAACAATTTATCATATTTTCAAGTATTTTCAACGTCATATCTGTAATGGAAGGTTCAATAATGGGGAAGTCATTATTCATACTTTTACTGAATTTACAACCACTGAATCAGAAGAATTTCATGGGGAAAGTGTTGGAAAACACGAGTGTGTACTAGGCGATGCGAAAGCAAAGCTGCTTTGAATCAGGCTAATTACTGAAGAAATTATGGAAATATTCTGCAAGTATTATTTCCAATAAAAATTGTAATGGCCATCTTTGGAGTTTTTTGGCCATTTTTGGCTTTTTCTAAATATAAAAATGCAGACTCTCTAATATGACTTCATTAGCAGCTGGTAAAAAAAAATTGATCGGAATAGATGTCATTTTAATGATGTCACACCTTTCAATGACATAACACTCTTTCCTTCCTCCCTATTTCCGTTGATCAACATAACTGGAACTGACCAATAGACCAACCGACCGATTGAAAAACATCCCAGAGAGATGTGTGGGCACATCTGGAAAACTCTTTGGATGTCAATGGCCCTTTTCAAAACTATAGAAGGTATTTTTTCCTTTTACTATAGATTGTTCTTATTTCAGTTGTAAATAACAGACCCGATTGTTTGCACATGAAATGAAAATGTAAAACACAATGGTAGACAGGACAAATGTTTCAGCTTTTAATACAAAACCCAGAAATAAAATATACAAATAAAAATTCTGGTTAGTCAATCAATAGAAACCATCGCATTACATAGTCTTCTGACAGCATGCCATGATGAGGGTAATCAATTAAATCTTTGGAAAAAGGGGTTATCACTGAATAAGTTACTACTCTCACCTTTTGTTGGTCAGTAATCACTGAAAAGTCTAGAGAAATGTTTAAATATTCATGAATGTGAATCTTGTATCTTTTGGACAAAATGATTATTCTCAAGAGGCATCCAAGAGGGGACCAATATATGTTTATTTTTGTGGCTTAATTGAGACTGATAGCCCTTTAAATTTCCATCAAGGAACTTGCCGACATAAGAGGTTCCTTTTATCTTGCCGATAAAAGGGGGTTCCTATAATCAAGTAGTGTGTATAACAGCATTTTATCTGGGAGAAGTGGCCACTTCTTCCACATTCCCTTCTGACCGGAAAATTTTCCATTCTTCTTACCTTGTACCTTGCATTTCAGACATCTTTCATAAGCTGAAGTTTGTGTAACATACAAAGAAATAGGAGAAATAAAGGAAGAACTTAAAATTTTTCTTCTTTCCGTCTAAGCAATCTTTCACTTTTACCACAGATACACAAATCACGGGTCCTACTTTTCAGTTATTGTATCCTTTTCATCAAGCAGCTCACAACACAACAGTGGCAAATTATCATTAGAAGATATATATAGATATATACTACTATACAGTAGCAATGGTTTGCACAACTAGCTTGCTAACCATTAACCCACAAGAAAGTGCCAAGAAGATATTCACAAAGCATAGCTTAGTTTGACACAAGGTCACAACTGCTGGGTATCTAGTAATGATCAAATTCACTATATGTAAGCCCAGACTATAGGAAAAATGTTTGAGGGCCTAATAGGTAACCGAACTAAATGCAAGTGCAGTGAGCCCTTTAATGGGGTTCAGGGGCAAAACCCAGGACCAAAATTCCTTCCATTCTAGCAGTCTGAGATAATAAAATAATTAATTATCAGCATAAAATCATAGACAGAGATATAATTTGCTTAGTTCGGTTAATTTGTTCCAAAATTTTCTATACTATTCAAAACTGCACAGTTCAAGGTTTCATTGTAATTCAAGATGTTTTTGTCTCCAGCTTATACTTAGTTACATTAATTTTTACAGCAATACCTGAGCCATACTATATCAAGAACCGTACTGTTCAAGGCATTGCTGTATCCATTTGGGGCACTTATTGCGGGCCTGATATAAAAGTAAAGATCTGCAAGATTAGATCGCTAAGCATTAACCCATAGAAAGGTGCCAAAAAGGTATTTACCAAGTTTAGCTCAGTCTGGCACAAGGCCATAGGCGTGGCATACCCAGCACAGAAATCAATGCAGCAGTAACTGTCTTTGAAACAAGCTTGGCAAGTTGTCAAGGTCATTTGTCTGAATAGTTTAGGTCTTCATGAAGATTCATTTATAATTCAAACCAACTCATTCACTGAGTACAACATATGAGGTAGTCAAGGCACTCTACAGTGTTAAACATCTTGACCTGTTCTTGAGGCTCATCTGTCTTCCATAGAAAAAGGCTGCTAACTTGATGTCGAAGATCCTTACAACTGATTGATAGAGAAGGAGAATCATCTCTTCAATGAACCGAGATGAAAAAAAAATATATGCCCAAACACACAAAATACAGTTCAATCATCGATTAATTCATTCATTATTGTTGGAGAGCAACTGACAATTAATTTCTGAGCAGTTTCATTCAATCAGGTTTTCACTGTAAATAATTGATTCTGCTTTATCCGAGGGAAGTTGTCTTGTTTTATTTATATCTACTAACGAAGGTAAGTAAGTAGTACCATTATGCTCAAATCAACCTTGTTTGAGCTCCACATATGACATTACAACCTACTCAGCAGTTAACAATATGTGAAATAGATCAAGAGGTGACAAGCACCCAAAGTGGTATCACTCACTTCATCCTGTACTATTTTACCCATAAGTGGAAAGGAGATGAATGCATGCCTTTCCCAAGGGCATTAAAATTGTCTCAGCTTGAGTTTGAACTTGGCTTGCTGAGTCCATTCTCTGTGTTCTTTTTCAATCGGCCAATCCATATCTCTATCTACTGGTATAGAACGGCAAAATGAAGTTTCATGCATTGATTCATTGGGACAAGTTTCTTCATCTTGGGTGTAGAACATTGGGAAGCTGTAATTCAAGTATAGCTGATCATGTATAGATAGAGAAAGAAGCCCACTAAACCGAATGGAATGAAGTCACAATAATAGATAAAGAACAGCATTTGGAGAATAAGACAATTGAAAGAAGCAGCTCACAAGCCATGCTAGAATCAGGTATAACTGATCATGTATGGAGAGACAAGAGGACACCCTTAACCCTTTTGAATGAAGTAAAAATAATAAAATTAGAAAAAAAGCACTTGGATGATTGAAAGAAGTAGTATGCAGACTATGCTAGAATCAGGAATGGCTGATCATGTATTGAGAGAAAATAGGGCGCCTGTAACCCTATTGAATGAAATAAAAATGATAGAGTTAGAAAAACAATGAAGAATCAAATGATTGAGAGAAGAAGCAAATGGGCTATGCTAGAATCATATATGGCTGATCATGTATGGAGAGACGAGGGATACGTCAAATCACAAGGAATGAAGTCAAAATAACTAACACAATCAGAGAATAAGATGATTGAAAGAAGTAGTGTCCAGACTATACTCCACTGAATCTCAGCAGGTACCACAGAGCGCATAGATATTCTAATCCTTGGCAGAAGTGCCAGTCCATACGTAAATAATTCTTCAAATCCTGCAATTATCAAGAGGTACCAAGTCAGTGTGTACATAATATACTATTACTTTCCCATCACTCAAATTAAGAATAGCTAAAAATAATACCTATTGTTTTGAGAGGGGTCATTAACATTCAAAGAGTTTTTAGAAGATTGAGCCCCCTCCCCATCGTTGTTTGAAACTCTTTGATGGCTAAATATGAAACAAAAGGATTTTGTGACTTCTGTATCTTGAAGCTTTTTTTATTAGTGGCAGAACAATGTTATTATTTACAAAGCTTAACTGAGCAACCTTAGAACATAAATATTATATGAAAGTCTTATGAAACACTATAATAGAGTTTGTTAAGAGGGTATGAATGAACAAGGTCTTTTTTCAACAATAACAACATCCTGTATTAGAATTTCAAACAAAAGTAGCCCACAGCTAGGGACCACTCCTCTTCCCACTTGACCTGTTTGGGTGAGTACTTAGCCTTCTCAAGAGATTAGAGGTACAGACAGGATTTTTATATATTTATACTGTTTTAAGGTCACACATTTAAGACCCTTCATAAGATCTCAAATATTTTCTGAAGTTCTGAGAGAGTGTATTTTCCTTATTCTATATATTTTTTAGAGCAGTGTGTCCTGGTCAATATGTTCTTTGGTTAGTTGTATGTATGTTATATCTGCTTGCTGGTCAAGGCCTGAGGGTACCTATAAGTAGTTTCTTTTTGATGGTGGTGGGGGGCACTTCCCTTCTTCATTTGTCATCCTGTTTTTGGAATGGGGGAGGGGTGTAGAAAGATGTACCACTTGTACAACCTCCCATAGACCCTGCCACTAGTCTTTACAAGATGAAGATATTAGTTCTAAATAAATAATTGAATGATAAAAACAATGTTAAAATAACACAGCCTTCTCTTTTTAGCGAGTATTTCTATAAGGTAATCCCAAACACTTTGACAGATCTTGACAATTCGTAATAATTGAAGACTGTTAGCATGTAGGTGAAGAGATGATTCAATTTGAAAGCCGCATAGCATATTAGTAAAAGGATATTCAACCAAGAAAGTCTTGATGAAAAGTGACAGCAAACTTTGCCGCTACTGATAGAAGATATTCTGACCATATCTAGTCTTTGATGAAATTTGTTTTTATATGACTATAAATTTTGACACTACCGTGGTTCAATTACTGATTACGATGGGGCTGAAAAGTTATGATCAGTACCAAATCTGATTTTGTAGACATTCTGGATTAAGGCAATCTTGGTTGAGACAAATTGAATGGGTCACCACTTTATCTTCCGAAATGAGTTGGGTTGGCTGATCTACAATTTGATACCTTTATTTGTTTTTTTGATTTTTTTAGGATTAAATATCCTTTTATAATAGACTTCTACTTCTTACTGTTCAAATATGTGAGAGCATGACTGGGCTTTTTAATCGATGTTCTGTGTGTCTTTTCCATGCAATGAAAAAAAGGCTTTTATTCTGTCCTATTTAGTTAGTGTAAAAGCTTTTTAGAATAAACCGGCTACCAAATACATACATTCACAGTCTCAAGGCCAGCTTTTGTATAACAGCAGCCATTCCCTATTCATACACCCCCACACACCTGAGTTGACAGGTGACAACAGGATTTTGTCAAGGTAAAAGTAGAGGACACATAGTTTTTTTTTTCAGTTAGTTTTCCATATTTGATCAGCTGCCTTAAATTTGATGAGAAAATTTTTGCCGCCTTTTTCCAAGAAAAGGGTAAGATGAATAGTCTTTACTTCATGAATAACACTTTTGCCTTAAAAAGGAAGATAAGCCTGGCTGCAGCAGGGTCAAACACCACTCCAACCTCTGACTGAAGATGATCACTGCAATTTTCATACTGTACGTGTTATGCCGAATTGGTGATATTGTCTAATCGGCAAGATTTTAACTTTTGGGTTTTTTTCATGGAAAAATAGATAAATAGTTTCACTTAAATCAGAAGTTCACTTAATCAAAATTGGGCTAAAAAAACAGTTATATTTTTACAATGAAAAGTTTGTGAAATCAAACTTTTTTACAAACAAATAACTAAATAAGTAGTTTTAACTTTTTTTAACAAAATTAAATAGATAAATAGTTTTAATTTGATCAAAGGATTTTTTTATCCTAAACAAGGCTATAAAACAACTATTTTTTATGACCAAAAGTTTATGTAATCAAAATACATTTCACTAATTGAGCAATTTCAACAATTTAGCATAACATATACACCATAAATACAAAATATATATATATATATATATATATATATATATGAATAAAATATATATATATATATATATATATATATGAATAAAATATATATACATATATGAATAATATATATATATATATATATATGAATAATATATATATATATGAATAATATATATATATATATATATATATATATATATATATATATATATATATATATATGAATAATATATATATATATATATATATATATATATATATATGAATAATATATATATATATATGAATAATATATATATATATATATATATATATATATATATATATATATATATACTTTTTTAGTATAAATCTATTTATTTATTAGAATGAAATATGCTTGCGTATCTGGACAATAAATTTTGCAGATTTGTTAGTTTTGCACAGTCAGTAGGAGAGCTGGCTATCACTCACTTGGTTGTGATTTCGAATCATGGTAGGGGAATAATAATCTTAGAGATGTATTTATCTATCAGAATAAAATATGTACTTACATATATCCAGCATTAAGTTTGGTTGGTATGTAAGACTTGTAAATTTATCTTTGTCGGGAAGAGATCAGTTGGTTGTGATTATTACCCCGGTGGAGGAATGTTAATTTCTACTCTGCCAAATTTGGTGAAGATTGTTCTTGTAGTTCTTGTTATGATAGACGTCAATTCCAGGTTTGGACAGGAGTTTAACAAAAGAAATCTGTGTAATCAAGTCTTATAAATACTAGCTGGTCTATATAGGGAAAGAATTCATCAGACCAAATGTCTCTTTATCTCCCACATTTGCAGAAACTTTCATAATTTTGTCACATTTTGAATGATTCTTAGAATAAGCAGCACTTAACCGCCTCTCATAGATCCATTTCATTTCAAATAGATCCACAGATACAAACACCTCCCCTCCCGCTTCTAAGAAACAACCAGACACAGAGAAATTTTTCACATTCTCCTCTTCAGCATCAAAATGTAAACAGCATATTTTTCTTTGTTAAACTGCTACAAACATTCTTCTCTGAAAAGAGATGGCTGATCCCCCCCCGCATCAAAGTGCGCCCACAGAATGATAATGAAATTTTTTTTTTTTTTTTTTAAGGATTCAAATTGAACGCAGATTTTTTTTCCACTTTTAGGGGTTGAAATAGAGGGGAAGATTTTTTTTCCACTTTTTCGAACCTCAGACTTGCAGCTGACATAGCCCTTTTTGCAGAAAACCTACAGAGCTCCCCACTAATATTAGATGAACTAAATGGAGAAAGCAAGAAAGTTGGTCTACTTATGATCTTCAGCAAAACAAAGATCATATGCAACCACCACGTTGGAAATGAACACACAACCATCAAAATTGAAGACACAAAACTGAAGGAAGTAGACCACTCCATCTACCTAGGACAATGAATCTCCATGATATGCTCAAAATAAGAAATCAAGCGAAGAATCAATCCAAGATGGCAAGTCTTCAGCAGAACAAGCTCAACCTTCAAAAACAAGAAGATTCCATTATTTCTAGAAAGAGGAGTATACATCCAATGCATCCTCCCGATAGTCACTTATGGAGCTAAAACATGGAACCTATCCAAAAGAATGACCCTCGCACTGAGAAGCATGCAATGTACACGTGAAAGAATCATGCTCAACATCACATAGAGACATCACAAAACAGCACAGTATATCAGGGAGAAAACAGCAATCTGAGACACGACACCATAGAATCCATTAGAAAACTCGAATGGCAATGGGCTGGTCATGTTGCTAGAACGGCAGACAAGAGATGGACATCACTACTCATAACATGGATCCCCAGAGTTCACAGGTGCAACTGAGGCTGGCAGAATACAAGATGGAGAGACGAACTACATAAATTCAGAAAGTACTGGTTCCGCAACGCCCACGATAGAGAGCTGTGGTACATCCTTGGGAAGGTGTATATCCAACGACAGACGATAAAAATCTGATGATGATGATATGTATTATATACATACATATGTATTATATATATATATATATATATATATATATATATATATGTACATTCATTGATTACCCTCCCCCATCCTGTGAACTACCAAGCTGTTGAGGCTTGTTTTGCTCATCCACCGGATCGCTACGCTTGCTAGACCAGGCAGCCATGCTTCCCTCAATTCTTTTTAGCACTGCAAAAGTGTGTATATGCGTGAAAATGAATACATTATACATATACATCATCTGCATATTCATATACAAATGTACACAAATACAGACACATATATACATGTATGTAATCATACATACATATATATATATATATATATACATATATAAACATATATATATATATATATAAACATATATATATATATATAAACATATATATATATAAACATGTATAAACATATATATATAAAAACATATATATATATAAACATATATATATATAAACATATATATACATATAAACATATATATACATATAAACATATATAAACATATATATATATAAACATATATAAACATATATATGTATAAACATATATATATAAAAACATATATATATATATATATAAACATATATATATATATATAAACATATATATATATATATATATATAAACATATATATATATATATAAACATATATATATATATATAAACATATATATATATATATAAACATATATATATATATATATATATATATAAACATATATATATATATATATATATATATATATATATATATATATATATATATATATGCATCTACAATTAAAGTTAATGTAATTTACACCAAATCCATTCAATTAGTAATTATACACCAAAGTCATCTAACCCTATCACGAGTTTTTGAATATGATATAAGCTCCAAATCCACAACAAACCATGCATTTTGAATGCCAGTACATACATACATACATACATACATAAATACATATGTATATACATACATACATACATACATACATACATACATACATACACATTAACAAATATACAGTTGAGTTATATTTACACAGTGGATAAGAAGTAACTATGAGAAATTATATGTTTGTTACATGTATGTGAGATGATCTAACAGAATGTTGATGAAAATGACAGTTGGAAGGTGAAGAGAAAAAACCCAAGAGAAAAGCAGGTGCTACATCTTGAAAATTTTTATTATCACCTGGGCATGTTTCAATACATTTCGATGGCCACTAGCCATCTTTTTCAGAGAAACTTGCGGAGATGCAGAGAAAATTGTGTGCGACCTACATGTTTGAGGTTGGAGAAAGAAATGGGGATATTTCTGGGTTGAGGGTTGTTTAGCAGGGGTAGGAAGGGAGGTGTTTGTGTCCATGTACAAATCATATGTAAAGGTTGCTCTATTTTCATGACTTCTTCTTGAGGGGGGGGGGTGGATGAATGATGAGGTGTACCTCACCAAACCACAAACTCTGGATCAACCTGAGGAACACATTCAATTTGTCAGAGCTAACATACAAACAAACTCCCTGCAAAGATTTTGGATAAACTTACATTGTCAATTGATCCTTCCCTGAAAAACCTACTGGAGAGGTTCAAAATGAGAAAAAATATTTTCCTCATTCATTGAGGGGAGTGTGTGTGCCAAATTTCCAGTTTTTACAATGAACGGTTTGAGCTGGGCAGTCTAGAAATATATATATATATATATATATATATATATATATATATATATATATATATATATATATATATATATATATATATATATATATATATATATGTTAGAACATATGAATAACCTGAACCTAGTAACAGTGTTCAAACGAGTCTCTTGTGGATAGTGGTGATTAATATCCATAAAATTATAGTGTTTAATTTGATGCAAAGTTCTTCATGAATTTATCTTGATGTAATATAAAACCTCAAATAAATTTAGTTGTGACGTTTTGCAGTTTTATTTACGAAAAATAGAAAATGAGAAACTGTCAATGAAAACTACCAACACAGGTTTCTTCACTTTTTAAGTGAGTTTGGCTGGTTGGTAGGCAGACCAATGAAGCTAGAAGGCTGTAAATTTGAACATTTACTCCTTATTAAGTCTAGGAAAACTTTAAATTCCTCCCGCCAAAAGATTTTTAGTTGGGGGTTCACTTGATGATGTGTGCAATGTTAGTCCCTTAGCTTGTGTCCGGCAGCGTTCGAGCTAGTTTTTTTTTTTTAAATTCAGACTTCACCTCCCAACAAAGTGTTGAAAGAAGTGAGTTATTCATCGATGTCCCCCTTTTTCCAATTTTTTAACTGATCACCGCCAACATGGCATGCTTCAAAAAGACTTTGGTCACATAATGGCTCAAAATATCTTTAGACATATTTTTTTTGGCAGGGTGGGGGATGGGGGGCTAAAATTTTCAGCAATTGCAGTATTTACATTGCTCTGGACTTTTGAACTAATTTTGATTAGATGTACAAATTTTTTGCAAAAGCCATCATTTTCCATTTAGTCAAGCATTGCTGGTCTTGTCTTCCATAACTGTATGAATGGGCAGTAAGCATTTTCTCAGTTGACCTCAATTAGGGTATTTTCCACCTGATAACACACATATGGGGTTCTTTTCTTCATCTATGTGGGGTTGGAGAGACAAACTCCAGAGTCATATGTGCCTTTCACTGAATTATATTCAAGTAGTAGTAGTAGTAGTAGTAGTAGTAGTAGTAGTAGTAATTTGCTTTTTGTCTTCCTTATCTGATGATGATGATGATGATGATGATGATGGTGATGGTGATGATGATGACAGTGGTGGTGGTGGTGATAATGATGATGATGATAAGACTGGCAAAGATAAGTAGGTAGGAGGAATGAGAAAAAGGTTATGCAACAGGAGGAGGTAGAAAGATGGGGAGCAATGGAGACAGGAAATGGAGGAGGAGGAGGAGGAGGAGGAGGAGGAGGAGGAAAGGCCCCAGAGCAGGACCATTTCGCCCTATAAGTTCATTGGGTTCAAGTGAAAAAATAAAAAATGACTTTCAACAATGACGTCAATATTTTTTTCAAGAACTCACTTGCCTGAAAAACTCTCTAAAATGATTTTCCACGTCAACTTTATTATTGAACCATATATTTACCATTTTGTTCGGCTCTCTCCAGCTATCTTCTAGGCAACTTCATAATTCATTCTCCAAAACTTTCTATCTTTCTCAGTAAAAAAATTCCATAGGAGTATTTTGCAGTCTTTCAGGAAAGTGAACTTCTTTTCATTAACAAAAGACCGGAACAAATGATAATTTGATGATGCAATATCTACTAAATATGGTGGTTGAATGAAAACTTCTCAGCCAAGCTGCAGTGATTCTGGCCTAGTCACTAAAAAAACATGTGGATTAGCATTATTCTGATAGACTATTACATCATCTCTCTGATAGATGGTCTAATTGGAACCAGAAGTTCAGATCTCCATAATGAACTAATAGTAGCAGACTCCCATCTAATCTTCCCATATACTTAGCATCAACTTCTTTGGATGAAGACCAGACTTTGGTTCATTAGCATTTGCTCCAAGATATCTTGCATTCAACATTATCTTAAACTATCCTCTTTTTAGTGTCCATTACAATGTTTAAAAAGTGTAATGTGTGTGTGTGTGTGTGTGTGTGTGTGGAGTAATGTATGTACTGTGATTACTCAACAACTAACCATTGTATTTGGCTGACATTTACCAGATATATCAGTCAGCACATAAGGCAGTGTAGTGTCAAGTTTGAAGAGTTTTTGATCCGCGGTTCTAGAGAAATCTAAGGAAAAGAGATGAAAAATGAAAGAATGATCTAAATCAAATTTAGATATAAAATATCTAAACTGACAACACTGAAGAGAAGTAACTGAAATACTTGAGAGTTGTAGTTTTATATAAGACAACCAGAAAATTGTTTTACATCACAATTGTGGCATGCTGCTTGGCACACCCTGAAGCCAAGACCCTTCCAAGCATGCACTTTTGGCATGGTCACTGCCCGAGTTTTTATTAAATCCGAAAACCAAATCTGTGAACTGAGTTCAATTTTGGTAGAAGCTGGTTTAGTTTGCATTAATAGTTTTGGGACAAGTATAAGTCCACATGTGTTCTGTCCGATCACCAGATATGTTGACGAAATATGCCATATCACTGACATGTGGTGTGTTTCAACAGTCAAGAGAAAAACGCTGGGTGATTGAGCACTTCAGGAACACCAGGCTCCCCTAAGTACTTTACCTGCCAAATAGTTCTTCAAGTGACTAACCAGATGATGATGGGGGGGAGGGAAACTCCCTAACTGGTAAGTCACTCAAGAGAATCCATCAAGTGACCAACATCTTTTGACAGCATGCCGTGTTGGCGATGCTCAATTAGAAAATTGGAGAGAGGGGTGATCAATGAATAGGTTACTTCTCTCGACTTTTTGATGGGATGGGAAGTGATCGCTAAAAAAGTCTGAATTTAAAAAAACAAAACAAGTGTGAATGCTGCTGGATACAAACTAAGGGACCAATAAAAGTATAAATGTACATTGCAAATAGAATCCCACCCACTAAAAACCATTGAAGGGGTTCTTTGAGAAAACAAAAAAAGCTGTTTTTTTTCGAGACATAAGAAGTTAACACTTAAATTTTCAGCCCTATAACTCCATAGATGTGGCCTGTAAGTGTGATACATAGCCAGCCAGACTCAATCAAAAACTGAAGAAACCTATGCGGACAGTTTTGGTGACAGTTTCCGTTGATGGTTTCTAATATGATAGCTAAGGTTCAATGTCCCTCCTCTGCAAAGAGCACTGATGCATACATACACACACAAATATATATATATATATATATATATGTATATATGTATATATATATATATATATATATATATATATATATATATATATATATATATATATATATATATATATATATATATATATATATATATTAAGATATGGATATATATGATTTGACAGAATGATTATAAATTGCATTATATTAAATAGAAACTTATTTGATAATTAATGTATCACTCATAACAGAATAAGCCATTAAAGAAAACGGGACTCCTGTTTAGCTCAATGGTAAGAACATTGCTACATTGAAGTGGCTACCCTACAGGTTACGGGTTTAATTCCCGCAGCAGCTCCATTTTCTTTAAATGTTTATTCTATTTATGTTGTCTAGGGCAAGTGTTACATATAATGACAGGAGATTATTTCAAATGAGGTTCTATATAATATAATGCAATTTATAATCATTATATATATATATATATATATATATATATATATATATATATACATATACATATATATACATATATATATATATATATACATATACATATATATACATATATATATATATATATATATATATATATATATATATATATATATATATATATAGCAGATATGTAAATCCCCAGAGTCTGTAGTTATTATCATAAAAAACAGCGGAATGAAAACTGAAGGTAAATCCAGCAGTCAGTCGGGTAGGTATATTTCATCTCAGGTGCCAGACAATGTATATATTAATTACCAAAATCTGATGCAACAGAAAGACTCCCCCGTCCCTGCTTCACATAAGTTTTCTGTCATCAAAGATAACATGCAATAACAACAAATACCTTTGGTGAATGTTTGTCAAGTCGGTGTTCCGTCCTAATGCTATCATCCCCAAAAAAGTCCAACCAAAAGAAAAATTACTTGTACTATCTCTGTCCTAAAATGATTGTAACATATTCATATGCATTTCATACATTAAATGTAACAACTATTATGGGACAGAAATAGTATAAGATTTCTACTTTCTGTACTTAACCTTTTAAGGCCTGTTTTTCTATGAGGGATCATTCTCACCTCCACCCCCCCCTGTAGACTGATTTGGGAGGAGAGTGTTAAACTGATCCCTCTTAGAGGAGGGAGAAGTTGAAATGAGCCCTTTCATGGGGAGTAGATGTTAAGATGATCCTTTTCAGGCGGGGGGAATGTCAAACTGGCCCCTTTCAGGGAGTTGATGTAAAACTCATCCCTTTCTGAGGGTAGATGTTAAACTGATCCCTCTTAGAGGAGGGAGATGTTGAAATGAACCCTTTCATGGGGGGTAGATGTTAAGATGATCCTTTTCAGGCGGGGGAATGCCAAACTGGTCCCTTTCAGGAAGTTGATGTAAAACTCATCCCTTTCAGTGGGGAGATGTTCAAATGATCCTTTTCATGGGGGAGATGATCCCTCTCAGAGGGAAGATATTAAACTGACCTCTCAAAAAATTCCAGGCATTGGACTTCAACACAAAACAGTCAGTCATTGAGTGAAATTTGTAAACCCACCATATAGGTACAAGATGGATTCTCCTGACATGAGTTGTAAGTTTATGAATCTCATACCTAGTTATGGCCTACTTTGAATTGGCTTTCTACCAATGTTCTCTCAAAGTTTAAGCAGTCGATGTGCACAAAAATCATAGGTTGCGCAATTTTTTTTTCTGTGACAAAATTATGTGCAAACTGAATACTACTGTGAATGTGAACTTGAAATTGTTTCAAGATTTTGGCAAAGCCAACCTCTCATACCTAATAAAGTGATATTGACATTAATCTCCTTAGTGCACTGGTTGCATACAGCTTAGACAGATCTGTGCTTTCTAACCTTTGCTAATGTGAGGAAAAGAGTCCTTGAGTTTTGTTCAGTTTTGTACAAAGATAATAAACCTTGAGAGAGTCCCAAACATGATCCTAATAATGAAGATTTATTGACAGCATCAGCCAACAACCCATGAACAATGTCTCAAACCCTTTCTGGAGATGTTAGGACTTTAACAGCAACCATATCATGTCATCTCAAGGCAATAGGAAAGGTTAAGAAGTTGGGAAAATAGGTCCCACATGAACTGAATTTAATGTTTCATGATAGTGTCTAACTCCACATTTCACAGCTGCATCTAAGCTTAGAGAATTAGGATATCATATCTTGCAGCATCTGCCATATTCCCCTGACATTTCTCCTACAGATAATCATCTTTTCAAACATTTTTAATTTCAGATTCCCAAGGAAAAGGTTCAATAATAGACAAGCCATAATTTGTGCTCTAACTGAATTTGTGACTACTATATCAAGATAACTTTAAAGAGATGGCATATTATCATTTGAGGATCTTTGGAAAGAAGTTTATTGCTTTAAAAGGGGCTCAATTTGGGTAAATATCTAGTTTTTTTTTCTGTTGTTCACCTCATCCTTCATCTTACTTTTAAAGAAAACAACATTTTATAACAACTAAATATTTATAAATCTATCTGCACCAGGATATGTCAGCTTTTTTCAGATTGCCTTGAAGTGGATCAGAGGGAGAGAATGAAAGAATGAAAGACGGAAAGAATGAAATAATGGAAGAATGAAGGAGGGAGAGAATGAAAGAGAGAGTGAATGAGAAAATAAAAGGATTGAAGCAGGAGAAACTGAATAAGGGAGAAAGAATGAAAGAGAGAAGGAATGAAAGAGAAACTAAAAGGATGGAAGAGGGAGAGAAAATGAAAGAATGAAAGAGAGAGAGAGAATGAAAGAATGAAAGAGAGAAAGAATGAGAGAAAAAATAAAAGTATAGAAGAGGATAGGATGAAAGAAAGAGAGAAAGACAAAATGAAAAAATCAAATAGGACCAGAGAATAAAAATGATAGAGTGAGAGAATGAAAGGATGAAAGAGGGAGAGAGACAATGAAAAAGAGATAATAAAAGAATGAAAGAATATGATGATATGAAACAAAGGGAGAGGGAGAGAGAATTAAAAGAAAATCAAAGTGATAGAAGAATGAAAGAGAGAGAGAGAGTAAGAGAATGAAAGAGAGAGAGAAAGAAAATGAAAAAAAAATGAAAGGGAGAGAGAATGGAAGAATGAAAGAGAGAGGGAATGATCGAATGAAAGAGGGAGAAACAATAAAAGAAAGAAAGACAGAACGAAAGAAGGGAAGAGTTAGATGGGATTAATCACAATCCTTGCCCCTACTCTATTCTTTGTGTGTTATGCCGACCCGACCTACAAGGTACTACTTTCTACTAACACATCCTTCGTTCTATGTGAACATTTTCTACTGCTACAGTTGTTGCTGGAGCTGCTGCAAGGCATTCTCACTCAGATTCTTCAAGAGTGGATGGAAATTGTCAATGGGTCGACTCGTGAGTGAATGAATGTAGAAAGCAAGAAGGTAGCATTCCTCCTCGTCACCTATTGTGTAGACTTCTCTTACATAACGCTCGCCTAGCGTGAACAGTCAGCTGACGATGAGATAAAAACCGTTTAGATTCATTGAAATAAACAAATTAGGAACAGTACTTAATTGTCGAATCGATAACCTAAATAGGTCTGATTAGTCACTCAATCAAAACTGTCATGTGACCACTGTTTTTAGCAGCACTGTAAGGGGTGAGCAATTAAAAAATGGAAAAATGGGTGATCTATGAGTAAACCACTTCTCTCGTCTTCTGTAGGGTGGTAATCTTTTAAAAAGTCAGAATTTAAAAAAACAAAAAGAAGCATGAATGCTGCCAAACACAAATTAAGGAACTAATTTAGCATACACTTACATTGTAAATTGAATCCACCTCTCCTAAAAACCTATTTAAGGAGAAATTCCGGGTCAACATAAACCAGAAAATGCAAGGCAAAAGTAAACTAGTATATATATATATATATATATATATATATATATATATATATATATATATATATATAAAGGTCATATCATATAGCCTGTAATGCATTTGGTAAAGATATCTACCTGTGTTTCAGTGGAATTTCAGTGTTTCTTCACATACTCGTACATACTTTGAGACTTGATAGTTCACTACTTCAAAGCTGTTGATAGTATATCATTATATGTTTATGTCATTTCAAATTCATCAGCTTATTTCAGATAGTAGGTAAGAGATAATTTCATTAACAAAATTGCCACCTTTGAGAAGAAGAATCCATTTTTAGGAACGTAGAAACAAATAGAAAAAGTCACAGAGTTCATAATGTATATAGATTGAAAACTTAAATGAATAAAATTAAACTAATATTTGTAAATTATTTTTAGTTAGCCATGACATGCTATTTCAGAGAAGGTTATCAAAAGTATACAAATAAAAATTGATGTGATAATTGGGGAAAAATTGCCAAAACTTATATATTGTTCAAAAGGTAACATAAAAAGAGTTCAACTCCGACCCAACAAAACTTTAATGATCTTATGTTACTCTAAATGATCGTTGTCTCAAATCAATACATATATGTAATGCTTTTTACTTACATGCACATTAACCAATTACTTCTAGGTAGATGACATTTCTTGTTAGTTTCCTCTCTCTTTCTTCCTCATCATGTTGTTTGGTTTATATATTTCAAAATGAAGGCCTGTTAAAATGAAAGCCTGTGAAGTCAAGTGAAATCTGATGAGATCAGAATGAGCCAGGATTCTTTTACGCAATTGCTGATAAATTAAAAATTAGTAGTTATCTCCCTTGACAAATTTTTTTATCTTTAAAGTGTTACAGATCAATGGTTGCTTATTATAAGATAGATAACAGAAAAAGGTGTAAAAATAGATATATATCTTATGGACGCTGAGTTATCCGTCTCCTAGATTGGTTGCCAACTATGGATGAAGAGCCCAGTCTGCCATCCTATGTAGCCTTAGCTGGGGAACGGGGCGGAGAGAATGATTCCTCTCTTTCTCAACGGCATTAGTGGGAAAACTGGGGTCTGAACGTTTTCTGTGCTGCTAACTGTTAAGCCACCCTCCGTGTTTTGTGTTCCTTGCCGAGTGAGATAAATCACTCATAGAGTAAATAATGTGAAGTAGCCCAAACGACTCTTAATTAAATGGAAATGGGGGTTCATCTTGGAGAAAACTAAATTATCTGAGCACTGCACACAAAAGATAAATTGATTCTCTCCACAATAAATCCCTATTTCAGTTTTAATTAAAAGTCAGGTGGACTACATCACATGATTTATTCAAAAAGTAATTTCTGTTCAGGGCCTGCCTCACTTGTGGGTGTGATAATTACACATTTTCTATGAGTGCCAGAAGTTGGTGTCCAAGCACAGGTAAAAAGCCAGTATTTCAAATGCTAATTTTCAAGGCTGGTATGCCTTCCCCCACTTGGAAAAACTGGTGCTGCACTTACTTCTCAACCCATTTGGCCTTGTGCCAGACTCAAATTAAATCAAATTATGCTATGATTCAATTAATCATCAGGATAGCATAGCAATTCTCAGGGTAATGGTTCTTACTCAGTGGTGCCCATCCCCTCTTAAAGTAACATGGAACAGATTGTACTGGGTTGCATGGTACCAGCTTAAATGTTACAATATTCTAGAAATTTTATTTTGATAAACCTTTTTTGTTTCACACATCATTTTTCAACTGGCCAACTTACTATTCAGCCATATCAAATTGTTTGGGGAGAGTCATAGTAATGATTTTTTGTAAATTCAATTTCATAAAATACACTGGGAATGATTTTTCTTGGTGTGTAAAGGTTCAATTTTTGGTGAAGGTTTGATATCAGTTCATAAATTTGATATCCACGCGAGATAACTGAATAAATTGGCATACATGTCTACTACTACTACTGCTAGTCCCTTTGATATTGAGTATACAAGCCAATAGCAAATCATTACCAAATTTTCTACCCCCACCAGAAAATTGTATACAGCAACACCTTGAATAGTGTGGTTTTGATATGTGCAGGTTTTGATGTATTACGCTCAAAGTATTGCCAAACAAATTAATGTAACTAAGTATGAGCTGAAAAAAGAAGAAACATAATGAGACCTCAAACAGTGCGGTTTTGAACAGTTGGAAAATTGAACGCAATGATCTTCATTTTGTTGTTTATGGGATGGGATGTGCTGGAATTTCTCACAGAGAGATCATGGCTCTTTCATGATCGTGCCATGGAAGAAATTTTCAGAATGAATGCAATGTTGTGTTGGAAGATCAATGAAAAACATATGAGTCAATGAAAGTTAATTTTAGGATGAAGATGACCAACACCTTACCCACCTCCTTTTTTTGGCCTTAAGCCACATTTTCTATGTTTATCTTAACATGAGAATGAATACAATGTGGTACCAGCTGCAGGGAGTAATCCCTGACTGACCTTGACTATTGGAAGACTTTGATTTATGCCATACCCAAGGGCATTAGTTCGAAGGCAATACAAAATACCTCAACTAGAATCCAAACTTAGTTTGCTCATTCAGTTTCATGCATCGTCAGCCATAAGGCCAACTCCACTTTTCCTGTATTAAATGAAACAAAAAGATTTCTGTGAAAAATTAGAATTTTATCATTTTTTTTAGTTTTCTTGATTAGAAAATTTTGAAAAACATTTTGAATTCGATTAACAATTGACACCCCCTCAATAACTAGTTTCTGTGGATTATTTAAAAACAAATTTGGAGATATTAGACCTATTAAAAAAAGATCATTGTAAAGAGGAAGTCATTTATTATGATCGCATATATGTTATCAAACACTTATTGCTATGAAATGAGTCATTCCCAAAATTTCTTCCATGCCATAAAGGTCTCATTTAAAATGAATTGAAAATGAATGCAAATGATTATGATAACAACAGCATCATTTGAATGGACAGGCAGACTATCCTATCCAGGACCCATGATAGGATGGTGCAGGGATTATATTGTACCTGGACGGGCAGTCCAAAGGCGGCCCTGGAGCCAATGAGGTGCACTGGAGTCAAATGGCGCTTTTAATTACTTTGAATCTTAGAAAAATGTTTGCATGCACTCAAGTGGATAATAAACAGGATGACTAATGGAGAAGGGAGGCCCTTCCCCGAAGAAATTTTGTACCCCTTGGTAACATTCCTAATCCTATCCACTGCAGGATATGATAAGATATAAATAATATGTTGTTATCTACAAGAATGTAAGGCTTGCAAAATGGTTGCTATGACCATGATAGCAAATCACTGGATGGGAACCAGAGAGAGAAGAGAAGAATATTCGGACTTCAGCTGTGAGTTTTCAGTACTAAAAATATGAGAGTTATAATTCTATAACCAGAGGGGGAAATATCAGGGTCTAGGACAGGGGTGGAGAACCATTTCATGTTTAAAAGCCACTTTGGAATTCATTATCTAGTAATAAGGCCGCATTCAATAAATTTTTAGTATGCTTGCAGCAAAATCTTTAATTCTAAACATTTATAAATAAAGAGAATAAATCAAATAGTTGACATATTGATAGAAATACAAACATGAGACACATGCCTGGCTGCGGATCGGATACTAACTGTTTGGTACAAAATTGATGCATAAAACATTAAATTAGTGACTATTATCCGCATATAATTGTCAATGCTATGAATTATTAATCTCCTTAAAAGAAATTCAGAATTTCTCAACAAGACCATAGGAGGCCGGATTTGATGGTCTGGAAAGCCCCAACCCTGGTCAAGAAGATACTTGAATAAAATAAAAAGAGCATTCACACACTCACACACACCACTGTCCATCTATCAAGTGAAATGAAAGTATTATAGAGTATTATTATTGTTATACATGTAATAGCCCTATTCTATCAGTAATGCTGGCTTTAATTCCTGACCACTGACAATTTCTTTCTTCCTGATTTTCAATGCATTTCTATAGTAAAATTATCAACAATATATTCAAGTTATATGATAGCTCTACTTTGTTATTAGCATTTGCATTAATTCTTGACCATTGACAATCCTCCTTTTTCATGATTTTTCAATGCACAACACACAGATTGAGTGCCAAAACTTGCAGAACGCATTTTAAGGAGAGAAATTGCAAAATTTAATGTTTGATCACCAATTTTTTTCCCTTAATGACAGAAATATTCAGTATGTTAAAGCAAAAAATGATTGAAGGGAATCTTGGTGGGGGGGAGCAGCAATGAAGTCAGTGGGCAGCAATAAGGAAACTTACACATAGCAGGTTCAAATGCAGCTGGTGCTAGAATATAACCATGATTACTGTTTCACCCCCCCACACACGCCCCTACTGCCGCAAATTACTTTATCACTCAAAATGAAATCATTAGAGTGAATGAAAATGATGACATGATGATATAAAATGTTTAATAAATCCTACCTCTGATATCACAGGTTACACAAAGAGGTATTATATTTAATAACAAATCACAATTATTCCCCCTGATAAAGATTTTGGGCTTTGAAAGAAAATTTATATCAAAATTTGCAGTAAGTTTCCAGTTGAAGAAGAAGAAGAATAGGTAACCACTATCTATATTTAAAAGCTGAGCTTAGAATGGCACAAGCCCACAGGTGAAGAGCACCCACTGAAAATTAAATCCACTACAGTAATAATGGTCTGTGAAACTAGCTTGTTAACCATTTCTCCACAATGAGACACTCCTAATATATACTCAACTTAATTTGACAGAACACCACAAATGTGATGGGAGGATCAATAATTTATTGGCCTGATTGCTAAATTTTGATCTGAAATTTTCACTGTATAATGTCTGATCTATTGACCACTGAATCAAGTGCATTGACAACGAAGGAGAATATGCTAAAAAATGAATGCTTTCTTCATTATTAGGCTTCAGACTTCTTGATGTACCTATGTAAATGAAGGAAAATTTGTCAATGTGTAAGCTTTTGAGCCTACCCTACTACAAATTTTGCACACACACTCCCCTCTAATGAGTAGGGAAAAGATGTTTTTTGTTGTTTGAACCCCCCTAGGTCTTTCATGAAGGGAATCAATTTACAATGTAAGTTTATGCTAAACTAATACCTTAGTTCTGGCAGCATTCACGCTTTTTTTTTTTTTTAAATTCAGACTTTTTGTGATCACTGCCCAACAAGATGCAAGAGAAGTAACTTATTCATTGATCCCCCCATATTCAAATCTTTTTATTTGATCATCCCCAACCATGCATGCTGCTTGAACACATTGGTTATGTGACGGTTTCCTTTGAGTGACCAACCCGACCTGCTTATTTTTTCTTAAACACAAATTCATTGTTCAAATCATACAGGTCGCTTTTTCATAAAGGTAAGTTTATTTTACCATCGCCACACCTTGATTTCACCAGGTAAATTGAAGCATACATGGGTGGTGTTGATTCATGATTTCCCTAGAATGCCATTTTTTTATAAGTTCCATATTGATCTTTGATATTTTCTTTCATCATGTGAAGTTGCTTATGACAATCAATTTATAACTATGAATTTTAATCTTTTATTCACTCTTATCAGCCTCTCCGAAAAAAAAAAAAGCCTCTCCTAAAGAGATGACAATTAGTGGCTTTCTCTTAATTACAATATATACTGTACCGTTCGTAGGACGTATTCCTCCCCCCAAATTTTTTCAAAGAGTTGCATTTTGAAGACCATCTGTTCCGCAAGTTAAAAGACCATCAGCTGTCACGCTTACTAAGAACAAAGATGCATAGCCTTACAAAGACTTACAACAAAATCCTTTTTTTTAAAAATAAATAATAGTTATTATGTCGATTGTGTTTACTGAGGTTAATGTAATTCTTATCTGTATAAGTATTCCACCATTTTCAACACCTGGTTTACCTCTGCAAACAAAGAGGTAGATATATACATGGGCGTCTGTGGAGACTTTTCCAAGGGGAGGAGACATAAAGACACATTCTCAGGGGGAATACCATCTTTTTATATGGGTACATTAGGTTTGGATCGCATGAAACAGTGTTACATAAGCCTGATATTCCAAGGTATTCAACAAAGACAGGATACAGATTTATGAAAATATAGGCATATGTGTTTATTTGATTTAGTTCCAAGAGGCGTCTGGAGATTAGATAGAGAGGATAGTGCTCAGGACTATAGATGGGCACACAGGAGCCTACTTGGTGTCTTGTGGTCTGTGATCGCCGGAAATCTAGTCTGCCCAAGATGGCAATTATCACCTCCTTATAGGGGATCTATATGTTTGGCAGAATCTTCCATGCCCATATCCACCAACGGTTTTTGATGTATCCGCTCACCTGGGTGTGGCTTCTTTCGGTGAAAACACCTGTTGTTTTTCTGGCTTTCTGTTTGGGAAAGCAGAAGTAGCATGTCCTTTTGTCAACACACTTATCAGGATGTTTTTTGTCAACATCTGTCATTGAGGTGTCCCGAGGATGCTTTTCTGCTTTTGCACATCCTGTTTATCTTTATCAATGGGCACCAGATACAAGATAAATCGTTTGACCTTTGCTTCGGCTATTCAACAATAATTGTACATTACCATTATCCTTTATTGACTAAGGTTCAAACTTCTGAACTGTCTGTCTGTCCATACAATATTTCCAAAAGTTTTCAGTGAATTTCAATTACATTTCGTGGAAGGGTGGGCTACGGACTGAAGGAGAATTGATCAAATTTTGGGGCCTATCCAGGGATTTTTTTTCCGCACTTGAGAAATTTATTCTGCTTTTTCTCTTCACATATTTATGAATTCATACATTTTTCCACACAATATTGCCGAAAGTTCTCAATGAATTTCTATGACATTTTGTGGAAGGTAAGGCCATTAGTTAAGGAAGAGTCGACTGAATTTGGGGTTGATCCAGGAATTCTTTTTTTTAACAGTTACCTCCCCTGCATCGTAGCTATATATGAATCGATTTTCATTCACTTTTCAGTTAGTGCACGACATTGGCAAAGGTTTGCATTCTCTGAATACTTCATAGTCATTTTTTTTTCTCTCCTCTCGCCAGGAACTTTATTGAAAAGTTAATACATCAGGATCAATTTTCAAGTTGGCCAGACTTGCTATGTATGAATGTATCATGTATACACGCTACACCAGAGGAGCTACAGTGCTGAAAATCCAAGCATTTACTCCATAATACATCTAAAAACTTTTTTCTTTTGATCCCCCCTCTCCACATAAATAGGTATTTAGATCAGGGTTCAATTTGCAATGTGAGTTTATGCTAAACTGATCCCTTGTTTTTTTTTTTTCAAATTCAGACATTTTTTTAATGATCACGGCTCAGTTGTGAGAATTAATTCCTTCATTGATCACTCCTTTTTCCAATTTTTTTAATTCATCACCCTGTACATGGCATGCTGCCAATGGACATTGATCATGTGTCGGCTTCTATTGAGTGACTAATCCAAACTTGTTTGAGGTGCAAGTTTTGGTTCATTTACTAAATTACTACCTATAAAACTTTTGTAAAAAGTCTATAACAAAAACAATCCCAGAGACCGAGTGTAAAGTGAATAATATAGGGATGGAATTCTTTTGTTTTCAAGTACCTCCAGTTATGCTACACTGATTCGTCAGAATGAATCCGTAATGCTAGAATGTTCTTACCTACTTAGCAATGGTAAGTAGTTTTTCTAACCATATTATAATCATCATCATCATCATTATCGTTATCATTATCTATACTTGGTTAAGGGCTGCCCTTCGCAGTCTCCGCTCAATATCAAGTCACCCCTTGTTTATAGAATTTTATATCATAATCATTTGCAAATCCTATTTATTACCAAGTTTTATTATCATTTCTATTATTATCATCTTTATTGAACAACCATGGCCACGAAAGGTGGCAAAGGGTTCTACCCTTTTTTTATATGTGTAAGTGAGTTTCAGTGTTATGTCAACAGACTTGAAAATTGGCATCAGTACTCCACTAGACTCCTTCTAAAAAAATTTTTCTAAAATGTTCTTCATATATTTTTTTCTTTTATACATTATGAAGACATTTTTTGACTGGGATGTTGTTGATGCCTTTTACTATTTTAAAATGTTTGTATCATGTCCCCTTTTGTTCTCCTTTCTTTTAATGTTTGTTTTAATTCTTCAAGTCTTACTTCATTGGGGAAGGTTTTTTAAGTCTGGAACAAGTTTTGTTGCTCTTCCATGGATATTTTTCAATTCTTTTATATACTTTTTGCCGTATGGGGACCTTGCTTGCATTGTTTATTCTAATTGGGGTCTTATGCGTGTGGTGTATGATATCTTGAATGTTTTATATTGAGAAACTTGAATCTGCTTTTTATTATTCCCCTTATTTTATTATAATTATTATTTCAGTTAATTTTGCTGTTTATTAGTAATTTTTGATATTATGGTTACGGATTTGGAGTGAAATGAGACATTACCAATGAGTACGTTCCTCACTGGGCACTGCATCATTTTGGCTTTTACAATGTGTGTGTGTGCATGTGTGTGAGTATGTGTGTGAGTATGTGTGTGTGTGTGTGTGTGTGTGTGTGTGTGTGTGTGTGTGTGTGTGTAATAGTTAGCAAGATAGTCTGATCATATGGTGTAATGATGAGACTAGTGATTCTTGTATTCCTTGTAGAAAGAATCTGGAATTCAGAACAAAAATCTGTGTCATTATCCAAAGTGAAACTTTACCCCTATACGGTCTTGATGTGCAGTTGGTGGAATATGGGACATCCTGTCTATAAAGTGTTCTTAGAATAAGGAAAGACAATCTTAGTTGAATCCCAACTGGATGTCCCAAATCCTCACTACTGTAACACAATGCAAAGCTAACTTAGGATTAATAAATATCTTCATATAAATGAGTGAGTGTGTTTGTGTGTGTGCATTTAAGATTAGTAAATATCTTCATATAAATGAGTGAGTGTGTTTGTGTGTGTGCATTTAAGATTAGTAAATATCTTCATATAAATGAGTGAGTGTGTTTGTGTGTGTGCATTTAAGATTAGTAAATATCTTCATATAAATGAGTGAGTGTGTTTGTGTGTGTGCATTTAAGATTAGTAAATATCTTCATATAAATGAGTGAGTGTGTTTGTGTGTGTGCATTTAAGATTAGTAAATATCTTCATACCTATGAATGCGAGTGTGTGTGTGTGTGTGTGCGTACCCGTGTGCGCACTTATTTCCTCTGCTAGTGCAAGTGTTATAGATACACAACTAGTACGAAGAGAGAGACAGTGAGAGAGAGAGAGAGCGAGCAACCTTTGTAGGTGGAGACTTAAACTCCTACATACAAATCCATTTCACTCACCCACGCACCAACATTTAAATATTTATTTTGGTTAGAGTCTCATTAGTTAAAATATTCAAAAAGGAAATGAATGATTGGATGCCTCACCCCTGATGAGTTTGAAGAGCAAGTCGCTCAGATCATGATGACTTCGGTAGCAAGTTCAATCTTCACTGGGTGTCCCGCACTGAACATTTTAAAATGACATCTGAGATTAATCAACTTCTACCATCTTTTCACACCTCTCCTTTTACTAAAGGTTGTCACAGATGTTTATTTTTACTAGAAACTGTCAAATAACATTGACACCTGAATAGTCAAAATAGGTTTCTTCAGTTCTCAATTTGGTCCAGCTGGTTGGCAATACATATGTATGTATGTATGTGTGTATTATGCACGCAGACTGTACTAACGGGGCTAGAGGGCTGAAATTTTCAACATTTACTCTTTACTATGTCTACAAAAAAAACCTACTTTTTTTTTTCTCTAATTCCCTCATGAATGCTTGTTTTTTGGAAATTCAAACTTACTGACCAACACGAGCAAGAGAAGTGACTTATTCTTCGATCATCTCTTTTTTTCACCTTTTTAATTGCTCACCCCTAACATGGCATGCTGCCAAAAGACGTTCAGTTGATGGTGTCTATCGAATGACTTGATTTACATTTTTTTTTTTGGACGCATGAGAATATTGATTGTTATTGAGTTACTTGCTGTCACTTGATCTCTGTTGAAAGCCATTATATATGACTGGTGTGAAAACTGTACGAGTACGAATCATACAAATAAAAAAAAAGTCATGTCTGTCACATTTATAGTAACAGTCATCAGACCCTCTCCCTTTCTACCCTCTTATTAAACTACTAAACTTCTTTCCTCCCCTCTCCTTTACAAACCTTGCATTAGATTACTTAACTTTTCATCTCTCCTTTCATCTCTTACCTTCTAATAAAACTCCTAACTTTCTTTTCTCTCTTCTCCCTTCCTACTTTTGTTAAACTAGTTACTTTTTTCTTTCCCCTCTCCGTTCAGAAAGTAACAATAACAGCAAATACTGTCTCTATTGAGAATTGGATGAGACTATAAACATCATAACAAGTGAATGTAGCAAACTAGCCTGGAGGGACTGCAAGAACAGGCACTACAGGGTAGCAACAGTTATACACTGGGAACTATGCAAACTACGCAGACTAGGATTCTGCTATGTTGACACATGGTACCAGCACATACCAGAGACTATCCTGGAATGTAAAAGCCGTGAATTACTTTGGGACTTCAACCTCCGAACCGAACGCCCCATCCATGCAAGGAGACCAGATCTGGTAGTTGTGCACAAGGAAAAGAGAACCTGCAAAATCGTAGATGTGGCTGTACTTGCAAACCACAGGGTGGATACAAAAGAGAGTAAAAAACTGAAAAAGTACCAGGACTTGGCTTGGGAGCTGAGAATGGTGCGGAACATGAAAATCAGAAATGTTGGCAATAGTTGCATTAGGAACAGTACTTGAGACATTGGAGTCCAGATTGGATGAGTTAGAAATGAGAAAGGATGAGGACTATGTAGACAATGGCACTACTGGAAATATTAGTCTAATAACCTCCAGCCATCGGCAATGGCCTAACAGCTAGAATGAACATGAGTGAGAAAAGTATACATGGGGTAGGTATAGTAAAAACCACAGAGCTGCTGTCATCTGTGAGGATTCTGAGATGAAGGCTAGAGACCTGAGGAGACTTGGTGTCACTCAGCTTTTGGTGATGATCACCAGACATTTAATGAGTAACTGCAAATCTGAGGACACTGAAGAGCACTGCAGTAGCCCTGTGGAATGCACAAATACTGAGGAGGGTGCTGGAAATATGAGACATGACCACCAGTCGTGAACAATGGCCCAACAAGAAGAACACATGTGTCAGTAAAGTGGGAGAGGTTTATGTGGTAAAAACCACAACATTGCAGCGATATTTGAGGTTGCCGAATGGAGGGCTGAGACCTGGGGAGACTTGCTGTCACTCAGCTTTCAAGGATGACCACAAGACATCTGGTGAGAAAGTGCAAGCCACATTACAGCTACGGACTGTGAGAATACTGAGTGATAGACTAGAGACTTGGGCAGACTTGCTGTCACTCAGTCTCCAGTGATGACCACCAGACACCTGGTGTTAACATGCAGTGACATAAATAATAACTAGGCTTTTGTGGTTGCTATTGAAATCGAAATTGAGTTTTGTTTTCAAGAATTTTTTAAATGATATTTTCGGCTCTAACTTGAAAAGTCCTCTAAAAAGAAAAGGACACTGAATTCAAACTCGGTACTAATTAAAGTAATCAAAATATTTAGTTTTTAGTTACATGTCACAATGAAGATTTTAGTTTCATTGTGTTACATATATTCAGTAATGTCACATGATTTTATGTTAATAAACTGGTAAATCTGAATTAGGTTGCTAGAACATTTATTTGTGATTCTGTTTACAGGAAAAAAAACAAAACATGTCAGTTCTTGGATCACAGAAACAGCTGTTGTTATTTTCTCTTAGAAGGTCAAAGGGTTATAAAATCACCTAAATTAAACAAATGATATATTGAAAATTGTTTCTATTTAATGGAGTGGTTTCAAGACTTAAAAAAACACATGGACCCTTTCTAAAGGAAAATAATCTGGCGGACCCCCGTTTTCAGCATTTAGTTTGTAAACTTATGAATGAACTACAATAAAAAGCAATTTTTGATCTTTAAAAATATTTGCTTAAAATGGATCCTATTTATTTGAATTCTAATACATGGTAATAATTCTGTGTCTAATAATCATGTTTTTTGATAGTTGTGTGATGAATGATGTGGTTTCTCTGCCACAAGATTCACAATGTCTGGCACAGAGGGAACACTGCTGCAGACCCCCCCCCCCCGCATCATTTGACGGACCCCAAGATGACCACAGACCCTAGTTTTGAAACCACAGATTCCATAAAGGCAGTGTAAAAATTCATCAAACTACTTATAAATGAGATACTCTCATTTGACAAGGCACACTTGTTTGACAGAAAACGTCAGGTCTAAGCTAGTATGGCACAAGGCTAGATAGGGCCGAGGAAATACGGGTACGAAGATCATGTTACACCAATTTACCAAGTGGGATGCTTTGAAAATCAGCATTTGAAATCCTGGTTTTTATCTGCTAGGCTTGAACAGTGACCACTGATGCTGATGAGGAATACACAACTACCTTACCCAATACAAATTGAGTAATGTGGTCCCTAAAACAGTGTATGTAGTATTGCTTGTTGTATTGCTTCATTTTTGCAAACTTTTACTCCTATTACTGATGTCCCAAATAACCAAACCCAACCCTTACCCCTAACCCTAACATGATACAACAGAAATTGACAATATAGTACTACTGCTAGCTCCGTAACTGGGACCACACAACTTGATTCATACTGCTTAGCATGCTGACACTGTAGAGGGGCGCCCAGTGAGTATTGAACTCAGTTAACAAGCGAGAGGTCTGCTAAACTGGTCTTTTTAATCCTTCGGGTACATGAAGAAGGCGACCAGGGTTTCTAATTAATGAATTGTGTTCTAATAATAACATACGTGCATGTGTGTGCGCACACATACTTACATGAATAAGAATGCTTTTTTTGTTGATTTAGGGATGAAGTGTAACAAGTATTCTATATTAAAGGATAAAATGTTCTCCACATACATGTCCATTCATGTACTTCTAAAATCTACGACGTCCCAAGGGCGGTTGTTAGTCTTCCAACTGCAACTACTAGGGTGGGTGCCCTGGCTTATTCGGTAGTGATGCTGGTTCTTCCTAATTAGAATCTGTGGGTGAAGAGTAGTTCATTTTTCTTGCTGAGTGTGTCTTTCACACCCCTTTTCGCAACCCTTTTCATAAGCCTTCGTCTCTAGAGTGATTCAGTCTGTTCATACTATTATTCTCGGGTATCGTAGATTTTACGTGTACAAGCATACAGTGAATAGTGGGGTTAATTTGTTCTAAAAATTTTCCGCACTGTTCAAAACAGCACAGTTCAAGGTCTTATTGAAATTTTTTTTTTCAGCTTATACTTAGTTAATATATAAACTTGCACGGCAATATCTCAACCATACTACATCGAAATCCGCACTAATCAAAATCGCACTATGCAGCAAGTTATGGTTGTGTGTACAATGTACACAAATGAATCAACTCCGTGAAATATTGACTTGTTGAAGTTGACAGCGTTCTTCTTGCTATTTCTTTCATTTTCTTATCAATATTAAGTTTTTTGTTTTAAGAAGGATAACGAAGACAAATTTTTATATAATGTTTAAATAATGATAATTGTCGTTATTTCTTCCTCTTTTTTTTTTATTTGGCATGATGGTTTTTCGCGGTCTAGTCCTCCACTTGTGGCCTTGTGCCAGACTAAGCTAAGCTTGATAGATAGCCTGTTTTTTAATCATTAATGAGGAGGAAATAATAAAGATCATTTCTATCATTTTCCCTTCACTGTTCAGGTTATTGTTAATTTTTTTTTACAAGCGTACAAAAAAAACTGGGCTGGCCACTACAAACATATTTAAAAAAGATTAAGTAGGTTTTTGAAAAAACTCAATCAAAATAAAGAATCAAAATCATTGTCACAGAAACCACATTATCCGTAAATTTCAGGCTATTCATTCATCCTACCTGAATTTAACTAAAATCAAAATTGACATCATTACATTCACAGATTTATTTCTTTGTAAAATACCCCAAACCGAACTCATTTTCAGTGGCTCAGGAGAGTAGATCGTTAACCCCTGCATTGTCACGAGAGTTACATAATTATCAGATCACAAATTCATCGTGTGTGTATTGTTATACAAATTGTAGGCTGTATAAATCCACCATATCATATCCATGGGTAAAAGTGGTTTTGGAGTGAACAAAATGTCGTGTAGTAGTGGTTCTAGTTAGGCACACACCATACCAGTGACCACTACACTGAAGTGAGTTCGATCCCGGGGTTCCCCCATTAGTAGTCTTATGCTGTCTGTGAGCCGTGTTAAATACTTGTAAATTTCGATGGAAACGAAGGTCAAAATTAGCTCATATCATCAAGGGTACAACTTCACGAAGATGGTCCTAAATGGACGTCACACGACGTCACGCAGATATGCGATCTGTTGAAAATTCATAAAGCGAAGCAGTAATTTATGTATTCAATTCACATCTGTTATTAGATTCTCTTATTTTTTCACATTCATGCGCCATTTTAAAGATTGAATGTGCGCGGGTGTGAAATTTTCACACTCAGACTCATTACGTGACGCCAGCAGAATTTCGATCGGGATCACCTTTGCAAAGTTATGCCTATGAAAATTATCAAATTTGACCTTAAAAATTCGTGGATTTTAACAGAATAGAATCGATGAAGTATTTTTTTTTTTTACTTCGTACAACTTAATCATTTTAAAAATTTTACGTCTCTTTGTTGTTGTCTGTTGTACAAAAAGAGAAAAGAAAAAAGAGATAGCGGACAATAGCGAGTTAAATAATCATAATAAAGAAAATGTAGATGGATTCAAATAAAAATGAAGATTTAAATGTGATTTTACGGTTTGTAATTGTCAATAAAGCTTTGGAGATCTTACGGAAAAGTGAAACAAACACAATGAACAATAAAAATTGAACGTTAGCCAAGTCACATGTTAAGGAACCACGCCGACATATCTTTCTTTTCATTCATTAAATCAGGAACCAACCAAACAGTCTACGTTTTTACTACGAATTTTGCCCTTGGAAACAAAAAGATTAATAATGGAAGACTAAAAAAAACATTCAGTTTTTTCTCATTATACTCGTAAAAAAAAACAAACTCTTTCTTTCACTATAAACCGCCTGCTTTTTTGCCCTTTTCTGTGTTTTACAGTTTTTATTTCTTTGTGCTTTTATTTTCACTTTTCAGACCTAAGGTTCTGGCGGTTGCTTTCTTTGCGTACGTTACACTCTGAGCATATTGTTTGTTTTATTTGTACAGAACGAAAACAGAAACACTGTTTTTGTTCAGTATTGCAATATGTTCGATATAACAAAAATCGAAAAAGTGAAATGAAATCCATATTCATTTTGGTTTGTGCAACATTTTTCAAGAAAAAAAAGCTAGCTTCACTCCTTCATCATTGTTTTGGTTTAGTAGTACAGCCGTAGTAGCAGTATTCGAATTTCGCTTTCTTATTTTAAAAAAAATAAATGAATGACTGAAAGGAACGTTCCTTTTTTTTTCTTATTTTAAAACTATTCAATTAAAAGGTTTCCTGTTGTAGGTAAAAAGCTTGAATCAAACTCTTGACTCTTTGACGAAAAAAAAAAGAAAAGAAGAAAGTGCATGGTGCACGCACATTAATTTCTGCGGTCACGCGTAATACGAGCGCAAATCGACCAGGAATTTTACGACAGTAGAGAATGAAGAAAAATATATGTTGTTTAATGTCCATTGTTGAACAAAGAAAGGTGAAATTAGTAACAAACAGATGTCAATACTATAGGTAATTGTTTATCCAAGTCATAACAATTAGTAGTAGGCGTTATGGTGAAATTTTATTGCGTTTTTTTGTTCAAGTTGAAGTTGTTAATGTTATACTTTGTTATTGTTTGAGAATGTTAATGTATATAAATGTAAAGGACAATGAGCGAATAAATAAATTGTCAGTTATTCGGCAAATAAAATAAATATTGTAGAAAAAATGCTGGCTTTAGGAAAGAAATAAACCTTTTTCTCATTGTATAGATAGTTATATACACTATGAATTATATTCGTTTCTGAATATGGCGATGCGTGAAGTAAAATATAATCTATTTACATTTTACAATGAATTTATCGTCCATACATATCGTGAGACACGCGCGAAACAAGATACGGGGGCGAGGCTGAATCTGTAAGCGAAGTTTTCTAAGTAAGATGGATTTCAAGAATCGATAGAGAAAATAAAAACTTGGATACAATCGACATGTTCAACTATTGTTTGAAATGATATTTCAGCTAAAGCAACAGTGACGACAATACAATGGAAATAAAGATCCGAACAAAAAAAGAAGTTGAAGGAATTAAAGAAAAAATGGTCAATAAAACAGAATCAGAGAATTTTCAAAAATGGTCAAAATTTTTCAACTTACCTACAAAAAGACAGGAAAACGCAGATGAGATACAAAAAAAAAAGCCGAATCACAAGATCTTCGCTTTCTTTTCTTTTCTTTTCAAAGTAAGTGTTCCATTCAAAAATATTTAAAGGAAGAAAAAAAAGGATATTTTCTTTCTCTCTTCAGGAGATAGAAAAATAACGATAAAGAGGCAGAGAAAGAAATTAAGAAAAAAAAAAGAGAGAGAAGATACAAACGCAAGATGTAAGTATTTAAACTAAATTGAACACTGAAAGAAAGTAAAGAAAAAAAAATTGATCTATGTTGAATTAAATATTATTCCTTGACCCCGAAAGGTAATCGCTTCTCAGGATTCACAGAGGAATCAAGTATGAACTTTTTTCTTTCTTTAAATAAGACAGAGTTCATACAATATCTGATAATATCTGAAAAAATCGAGATGCTCTTTGACGAAAAAGCAATAACAACGGACGTGGCTTTTTCAGAAAAACGTGTTCTGATCAGAGCGAGAGCGAATCGCTATAAAAGCTAAGAGCACCTATTTCAAAGTGACGTCACTACTCATTAACATATCGACTCCCGCCACCGATACCTTCACCCGTCACAGCTTTCTTCAATTCTAATGTTTTCTCCCCCTCCTACCATTTTTTTTGTCTTCAGTAATATGCCTTCGTATGTGCAGCCCCCAAATTAACATTGTCACTTACGATACGTATGGGCTCATACGATACGTATGGGTACATACATAACCAGAACATACTGGACTGTCATTCACTTCTTCCAACTTTCACACAGAAATCAATATTTTTTTTTATAAAAGGAAAATTGTATTCCTCGCTTTGGAACAATGATAGCGAGCTAGCCTATTTCTACTATAGTGAGTTCGATTCTCACTGAATGCCCGACACTTGTGGCTCCAGGAGGTTCGGGCCCCTGCTTGGACAAAGCACAATTAATTTGAATATATATCTATATATATCTAGACATGGAAATTGTGTGAATGAAACACCCTAATAATTATGATCCGGAGTAATCATATCAACCTTGAGAAAAGATTCATACCCATTGTCTAATTCGATAGATGAGTAAGAAAATGAACCCTACCTTGTTCAAACACCTGGATCCACCTCTGCTTCATGATGTACCAAGCTAAGCTCAGTAAATAACTAATTATGAAACTAAAAGTTGAAGTTTCTAGTGCTAATTCTACGTACGTGTACATTTATGAGCCGTTTAGTCTACTGATGAAAAAAACAAATAAACAAAAGAAACGTCCATTTTACACAGAAAATATTTATTTCACGCAGAAAATATTTATTTTTCAACATAATTCTGTGGTGAATAATTATCACGTAGGTCGAATATTATTCGATGAAAATCTTGGATAAAAATTCAGTCAATTAGTCTCGCGTCAGGTTACGGACTAATTGACCCAACCTCATTCATATAATCTACGCGCATTCAACAAATTTTTAAGAATCTTTCATCGTAAAATGTGTGTAGAAACACATCAACCAAGGGCGTCCGCTACCACGTTCACTGGGGGGGGGGCAAAGGATATATTCGTAATATATCAGAGTGGCACCCCTGTCATCAGTGAAAAAAAATTATCTTTTTGTACGGGTACATTAAGTTCGGGTTGCATAAAACAATTGTGCAGCACCATCATCCTTTCTTGACTATAAAGTTTGACTCCCCCCCACTTGATGAAAAGGCCTGATTCGATGGAGGCAACAGCCCCATTTGGCCCCCAAGCGAACGCTCATGACTTTAACACGAATCGCTTGAAGGAAAATAAGAAATCTAACCCAAATTTCTTGTACATATATGTTTAATCGGATTAATTATTTAAGAAAAAATAGTTTTTCTCTCTTTTTAGGGGGAATTGATGTTCTTTATTGTTAAAATGACTGACACAAATTCCAAGCGTACTTAAATACAATATGGGTCTGGTTAGTCACTCAATAGAAATCTTCCCGTGACCGACGTCTTTTGACAGCATGCTGTGCTGGGGTGATCAATTCAAAAATTGGTAAAGGGGATGATTAATGAATAAATTACTTGTCTCGCTCTTAGTTGGGTTACTAAGAAGTCTGAATTTCAAAAAACACCCCCAAATCAAACAAGCCTGAACGCAGTCGGACACAAAGTTAGGACCAATAAATTTACATTGCAAATTCACCCCCCAATAAAAACCTGTATAAGGGTGGGGGGATTTAAAAAAATTCTTTCAAGACATAATATGGAGTAAACCTTTGAATTTTCAGCCCTCTAGCTCTATTGGTGCGGCCTACACGCGTGATACATTCACACATGCATAGTTTGTGAGTCAGTCAGAGGGCCAACCGGGCCAATTTCAAATCTGTTGAAACCTTCATCGACAGTTTTGATGACAGTCTTAATTGACGGTTTCCAATACACACAATATTGAACTCACATGTTATGTATTAGTATGTGTGTACATATGTGCTCATATGTGCATGTGTGAATGAAATTCTTCTTATAGCTGACCACCACATCATACAAACACACATACACACACACGCAATACAAATTACTAGTTATCATCGGTCTCAAATATTGTCTAGTTTCGTTAATTCAGCTTGTATGAAAAAAACTATTCTATCTACAAGTATGTCTCTTCTATTAATATAAACGAATATTAGCAAATCTATCTCTACCAATAATTGAGGCTTTTGTTTGTTTGTCCGTTCTTCTTTTGCGCTAGAACTACTAGGCCTACTGACTTAATATTTGACTGGATAATGAAAAAAAAAAGTCGACTTCTTACGTAGGCTGATCTTGGGGGTCATTCGAGATTACCAGACACCATTCTTTAGTCAATCTAAACATCAGAAAACAATCAGGATTCTTGTCAGAGTTGTCACTCTCCAGTGTACAACATACTATAAACTATTCAACAGGGGCTAATATGAAGTAATCGATGTAAGATCATAAAAGCAATATAATTATGATGCTCGCTGAAGACCGGTCTCTTCTCAGTTATGATGTTCCTAGTATGAGACCTAAATTAAAAAATGGTTCCTCACTTCCGCGATTCCTTTTATAAAAGAACGTATGTCCCGGTTCAGACTGATAGATATCGCAATGGACAAAGACTGACCTATATATCTCCATGTGCATAGCACTTATTAAATAGTCTGGGGTTGTACTCTTAGTGATTCGACAGACTGAGGGGAATACTCTGACTAAACTGTGGCAATGACTTGATATGCGCGCTACAGATCTTTCACGACCCCCACCCACAGTTATAAAAGCGATAGGTGCAATGACATTTCTGCATTAGTCTTTAGTTGAAATATAACAGTAACTAAACATAGAAACAAAACTTGCAACGTATTTATGATCAATGATTTTTGCAGTGTTTATTATGAAGAAAAAAACACTTATAAAACATTTAATTTCTGAAAAGTAACAAAAACGTTTTAAAAAAAATCAATGAAGACCACTGAGCCATTTAACAATAAGTAACAGAATGTGTAAATTTTGGTATAGAGATATTAGTAAGTAAACTTTGGTAAAATAATTATTCGTTAAAAAAAAAAAAGATTTTTTCTGCGACTCCCAATAATTCTCAAGCGAATAATTCTCCAGCGACAACCATAGGGGTCCGACTATTCTGAAAAGCCCCACATTAGGCGGCACGAGAGAGATTTGACACTTGACACAATAAAACATCATACTGGCTACGTACGCATCATTGTACAACATCAACAATTATCGTTAGTGTATAACACACTTGATACCATTATATTTTGTATCAACACGTCATGTTTTGTACCATCAACAGTATGCATTAACCGTTATTTTTATGTTGTTTTTTTTTGTTGCTATATTTTAGCCTTGACCAGAACACTCACTCATCACAATCTTAAAAGCACTTGTTACTATATTTAGTGAACGTAACCTAGGATACACTGATGTCATCAAAATCTATTTAGTGTTTTATACATAGTAGACAGTGGCCCGTCATATGGTGGAGTTTTGATGTTGGGAACTTTTTTGTCATAAGAAGTATCAGGTTTTGACATTTTTAGTCATCCATACTTCAGCTGTCCCATGAGTCATTAGTAAATTTAAGCGG
The DNA here is from genome assembly GCA_963457665.1 of Thysanoteuthis rhombus. NCBI lineage: Eukaryota > Metazoa > Mollusca > Cephalopoda > Oegopsida > Thysanoteuthidae > Thysanoteuthis > Thysanoteuthis major. Next base: position 45,266,294 of record OY735229.1, read on the forward strand.
GCTTTCACTCAGTATCCATTTAACCTGACCCTTGAACTGAATTGACAGGTAACACACCTGTTGTAAACAAATACATTTTCCACTACATTTAAAATAAAAAGTATATAATATTTTTTTTTTAAATTCAGTTCATTAATCATTAAATTAATTCATTTTGATCGAATCATGTATTTCTATAATGCCTAGTTTGTTTTGGGAAGATTTTTAATAGAAGAGTTTGATTTTTTTGTGTCAGCAGACATCGATCATGACATAATCAAAGTTAATTTTGGATGATCAAAATTGACATTAAAACAGTGTAAAATCTAAAGTACATGATGCCATTTTCTTGCAATTAAAACCAAAATTAAAACTTCAAAGAAGATATTCGAAATATTTCTGTAAGTTTTTCAAATTTCTGTCTAGAAAGTCTGTCATCATTGGTACAATTAGTAATGTTTTTTGGTACTTGCCGAGTCGAGATGAGTAACATATAAATTATATCATTACATATGGCACTATGCTTCCAACTCATTTGCTTTATTTTTGCTTTTACTGCAACTATTGTACATCATTCTCCTCACCAGACAGAGCAAAATGCTAACTACTCATTATCATTGGCCTCATTACATTCTGTCAATCACTACAGACAAAAAAGAACTCGCCATCACCGTCAATAATTGAATAACCATAGCATTGAATTTTGAAGTCATGTGAAAAAATTCCATTGAAGAATAAAAGTAGTCAGAATAAATTGTAGTTATGACATCGATGTCGTTTTCTACTGGAAAACGTCTAAAATAGATTTTTAAAAAAAACATCTAGATTTCAGAAAATGTTGTTGGTAAACCCGTCAGAATGAGGACCCCTAAAGGCAAAAAAAGCTCTTTTCCCTAAAATAAAAAAGGGGGGTCTAGTGAAGTACTGATGCCAACTTTTAAGTCTGTAGACAAACAGGAACAAACGAATAAACAAGATAAACAAAAAACAAACAGACAAACACTCGTACATAAAATAGGGATTGAACTCTTCGCCATCTTTGGTGTCTACGGTTTTTCAACTCCTAAGGTCATTATATTCTTTATAACGCCCCCCTTCATTTTGGCTCTTTTGTTACTGAGGTACCGGATCGGTACTCTGGTGATCTCCGGTAGGATTGCATTCCTAGCTACAGATATCCCCTGCTTTACGTCATTTCACTCTTACGAAATACCCCAAGCCTCCATAGCTTAGAACTGTGCCTGTGAGCATCTGTGCCTAATCTCGATTTATTCCGTGCATCTGTTAGCAAGATGTATCTCAAGGCATCAGAGAGGCTTAACTGAGCCTGAGTGGATGTTATGCATCGGAAAAATTAGTAGACTTAGAAGGTAATTTTGAAGGGTTCGGGAACGCATAAAATTTTCTCAAGTAAATCGATCGTCGTTGTTTTTTCACAAACGCCATTTCGGCTTATGAAAGTTTTGGTGCCGAAAAGGCTGAGAAAACCATGTGCATGATTTTCAGAACCGTTTTGTTCCATTAAGATTGGGGTCACCAAAGTGATCGATATTGACCCCAGGGGACGATGAGAGAATCCAAAGGGGTCGGTAAATGCCCGAGGTCAAAAAGAGGTCGATAAACGCCGGATAGGGTCGATTGAACTTTCAGGGTTCAAAGCTGACATTCGTATAAGATATAAAAATACATACATACAACTAGTAGCATTGTTTATTTATTGATTTTATGTTCTTTTAACTGAACAATAAGGATAATGAAAAAATAAATATCAGAGGCGGGTTTTGTCTCAGCCAAGATTATGTTTGATTTTGTTGAATTTTTTCCTGACTTTTTTTTCAAATTATTATAAAGACAAAAATTAAATGAAACCCCGCCTGAAACTGCTCGTCTACTTGATTATTATTTTTTGTACATTGATTATTATTGATTTTTTAAAATTATTATTATTATTATTATTATTATTATTATTATTATTATTATTATTATTATTATTATTATTATTTGTACATGCATAGGGTGGGTGGGGTATCAAGGACTCCATAAAGATGTCGAAGGTCTAAGTTGGGGACCCCTGCATTAGGAATAGTGCGCACACTTTCAAAGCCAAACATTTGGCTGCCAAAAGAGCCGGTTTTAAGTAATGATCATGTCCGATGCTGCTCAACTGTGGTGTTCTAAAGATGGCTGAACCGGAAGCCAGAGTAAGGAAAGGGTCAACAAATAATTAGAACTAGTATAACCTTAGAAAAACCTTCGATATTTGCCTGGTAGCTTGGAGAAAGCAGATGGTTTGGGAATAGCGGCAATGGGGTCGTTTCGTGGTAGAATTTATTTCAAGGTCAGCCATAGTCAAGATATTCCTTTGAAGGGGTGACAGATCTCTATTGCCGGCTCGAGCATCTGCATAGGTAAAGGAAACTCCAACAAAAAACCTACAACCTCAAACCCTTACACTCTTCACTTTTCCTCGGTGGGCCATGTCATGTAAACCCTTGATTTAAAGTGTTGGATCGGTTATGTACATGCCTCATTTCACCTTTAAAACCTTATTAGCGTGGGTCTGAGGGCTGCTACAAGACCCGCCTCGTGAGCCCACCCGGGGGTCTGAAACGTTCGTGGAAATTCATCAGTCGTGCGGTCGTGAAGCAAAGCCATAAAAACCCATTTTCATCGACATTTACTTCTATGTGTGTTACATTTCCATAGCATTATATCCTGTCGTAAGTTGAGCCGTTGATAAGCCTACGAGAATAGGTTAAGAGAAACAGCCGGCAATTTACATTGACATTCAACAAATGTGTTTCTCTCATCCAGTTCTTTCCTGAAATAAGTCAATGAGAAGAATGTCATGGCCTCTGTTGGCGTCCACAAGCACTAAATGCCAATATATGCGATGACGTCATTGAATTCAGAGACATGAATACTCTAATTTTAAAATCAATTTCTTCTGCGCAGTTTTTTTTTTCACTGTTACCAAACCCAGGAGGAAGGGGTCCAGTGGGTTCAGTTTGCCCGGACCTTGAATTCTGAAGGCGACCAACCCCGGAGGCGTATATGTAACCATACATGAATCATATGTACTTGAAACTGAATACAAAAAAAATTACGGGGCAGTTTGAAATGAGGTCTACATTTCCCATTTGTCAGAGGTCAATAGCCATCTCAGCCCGGCTCTGACCGTAGCATCTAATACTATAAATTATATATAAAATTTGCATAGTACCCGTATAAAATGATGGGATAATTTACAAATCTGGCTAAGTATATGTGTATTTTGCCTCGAATCAAAGCGACGCTCTCCCTGGAATAAAAGTGTATTATCTGTACGCTCTAGCGGAAGTTATGGACAGAAACAGGAAGTACTTTTTATGCCCCTTTAAAAGATGTATATTTGAGTTGAAGCTGGGTACTCAGAAGTTCAGACGAACCCGTACTGATCGTTTCCAGACGTTCCACAACATCTCTTACTACGCAGGTCCCCACATTGCATATTATACTCAAACAAGTTCATGCTACAACCATCATTTAGTTATCGTACGCGGTGACCTAGCTTCAAACTCCAAGCGAAGGAAACGAAAGGGCCAAGGGAGTACTTCATGCCCGAGTGACCATTCTGTGGAACATACTCAGTCAAGCAACGAAAAATATTTCGCACACACAACAGACTTTTGGGGAGAAAAAAATACTCCCCAGTCACCAAAAGGAAATACAAGACGACCGTAAATACTCGTTTATACTGGAGTACCTACTTAATCGTAATTATGGTACATACTGTGGTTCGTACGTATAACAATACATTTCACTTTAAATCAGATTTTTTAGTTTTAGGAGACCGTTCGAAATAAACTTTTATATTTTCTTGACCATAAAAATGTTAAATAAGTTATCGAATCACACTAGCCCCACAAATAGCCGACCAACCAGCCAAGCAGGCTACAGATTCTTCTATCTTTGAGTGTCCGTGCGTCTGTAGGTGTGGCACTCATGGTCATATATTTTGAGCTACAACCATGAAAATTTTCATCAGTTCACCATTAAGCACCATTTAAAAACATTTTTTAAAAGTTCTTTTAGGGGTCTCTTTGGTCATTTAGGATAAAAAATTCCCAAAACTTGAGCTGGAATTTTTTTCAGATCCTTTCAGATAAAGGATCTATTTTTTTCCAGATCATTTTAAATAGAACATCTTTTTTAAGATCATTTTAGATGAAAGATCTACTTTTTAAAGATAATTCCAGATGAAAGATCATTTTAATTAACTTCAGTTGATTATTTTCCCAGATGATTTTAGATAACTTCTGGGATAAATAGTTCTAGTACACACACGGGCTACGGAAATTCATCTATACGAGCTACAGGTTTTCCTGTCTCCATTTACTCTCACTTAACCTTGTTTAGTTCTAAGCTATTCTGAATAAATATCTAGAAACCAAATGTTTCAAGGCAGGAAGGCGCTTCCCACTTAAAAGACTGGCGCAATTTGATCTTCTATTCTGCATTTGGCCTTGTCCGGTAAAAAGCTTAATTTATCAAGTATCAAGAATGAGGTAAATCTTTTGCGTTAAAACGGACCTTCTCAGAAGTTCTGGAATTAATAATCAAATCCGATTTTTAAAATCATTTAATCTCGTTAACGGTTATCGGCCTGAACCAACAAGTGTGTATTAAACAGTGCACAAAAGCAAAATGTGACACATGGGCTTTGTTCTTTTGTAGTAATCCGAATGTCAACCTGATACAGTACATGACCCAAGGTTGAATTCTATAGTGAGTCATCGGAAATTGGAGGTGCGGAGTGATGTAATGATTACCGGTGAGGAGAACAGAATCAGCGAACTTAGTTCGAGTTTCGACCGAGGCTGTTTACGTTCACTAATGCTCTTCGGTAAGACATGATTCCATCTCTTCCCTCAATCATGGGCAATGAGTAGGGCAATTGAAGCCAGTAGCACATCAAGGGTTCTCAGCGCCCCGCTGCACCTACGCGATATTGTGAGAGGCGAGGTAGGGTATAAATATTAATTATTAGATACCAGAGGAAATTCTGCGCCCGGGGCGGCTGCCTAGCCACACCTCTGGTTAGAGCCCTTTAACCCTGAAAGTCGTGGAACTAGCAACTCCATTTCGTAAAAAAAACTACTTGCTACTGAAACCACATCAGAATGGCTGCGGCCCTATGCACCATGGGGAGTTTACAGGAATAAACAAAAAGAAATTAAAGAAATAAACCGGTTTCCTGGGTATTTTGTCGTAGACATCAGGATGTAGTCTTGACCCTACCCTCTTAATGCAACGGAGTGGTTCTGTCTAATCACCAGGCATACGGACTATTTTTAGCCGGCCTCGTTCCAAAGACGGAGACATGTTTAATTGTCGGTGACGAACCTCCCATTAATGGTGGTGCAAACTGCGTATCAGCCATCAATAAATCACGTGATAGAAGCAAAGGATACCGGGAAGTGCGAGTGATTTTTTTTAGATGTAATTTTTTTTTTATGAAAGATTGACATGCAAGTCTTTATTCTAGTTATTTAAGAAAATGAATACATAAAGAAAAATCGATTGAACTTAACCAATCAAGTTTTTTTTGTATCCGTCGGGAATTTTTCATTTTTCTTTCCTCAATTTGTGCTCAAATATTCAGACTCGTCTGCTTTTCTGCAATTTTTTCTTTACCACGGATAAAACCTGACACCACTGCTTCAACGAGCCAAGTGGAATTACAATTAAGAACCTCCTGCAGGATTAGTTGGCTATCCCTATGATTACAGTACGAAAAGGGACGATTGCAGCGGATATATATATATATATATATATATATATATATATATATATATATATATATATATGTATGTGTGTGTGTGTGTGTGTGTGTGTGTGTGTGTTGATGAAAGTGACTATTGGAAGGTGAAGCAAAAACTTAATAGAAAGCAGGTGTTATTTCTCAATTTTTTTTTATTCCGTGGGCATGTTTTGATGCTTTTCAATGGGTGCCATTCCATTCATCCTTTCACAGAAAAAATTGCAGTGGTTTTCAGAGAGCAGTTTTCATCGGTTCTCTATAAAAGATGGCTGACACCCGTCAAAATGCATCGAAACATGCCCATGGAATAATGAAGAGAAATTTGAGATGTAGCTCTCTGCTTTCTGTTAATTTTTTTTCTTCACCTTCCAATTGTCACTTTCATCAACATTTTGTGGGATCGGTTCGCACTCATAATACACACACACACACACACACACACACACACACACATATATATATATATATATATATATATATATATATATATATATATATATATATATATATATATATATATCGAAACAAGTAACCTTTGAATCCAGGAAGTGTTTATTCCCACAATTGAACTGTCATATAGTAATCTGGTGGTGATAATCTTTTCCAAAGTCATCATTAAGAGTGCTCGATGACTTTTTATAGTAAAAACTGAGTTTTCAGATAGATTTTGTCCTCCAGGCAAATATAGTAAAATATAAAGAAAACTGTATGTGCTTGTGTTTGTATATGTGTGTGTGCATGTGTGCGTATTTTTAGTGTGCAGTAGTAAGATTGTGAAACTAGTGATTTCATGAAATATCTAGGGATATTATGAAATCCTTGAACATTTCAGTAACTTCATAAAGTCCCAGACCATTACTTTCATTACTAACTAATGTGTTGTATCCTCAATGAGACCCCCCTTCCCAGTGTGCTTTCATCAAACTAAGCTAAACTTGGTAAATATCAAGTATATTCTGCGTTAGTATTTACAGTTCATAATGAAGCTATATATGTATATGTGTGAAACGACTACTCTGCACAAGTCTACTTAGCGCTGACACCTAAACGCTGACTTTTCCGCGCATGACCGTAAGGTGCGAGGTTAACTGAGCGCACGATAACTCTGCGTATCTCAACGCAAGGGGAATTAATTTACTTCTGTAGTTCGATTTGATAATTTATAATTTCAATTTATGTAACAAATCATATCACTCCGCAGAGTTTGTTCCTGCGAACTATAAATTACAAAATTGAACAACGGAAATAGATCAATTCACTAAAATAATCGAAATCAAAAATAATTTTATTTTTTCTTTCTCAACGATTTCTTTTAATTCCATAGTTTGTTTTTGTTGGTCCCGAGATGCACCCAGTTATCGTGAGCTCAGTTATCCTTGCGTCTTACGGTCGTGCGCGGATAAGTCGTATTTCAGTTGTTGGCACTGAGTACACATGTGCGGAGAAGTCGATGAACCATGTATATGGAGTGATAAGGGTTAGTAGCATGTGCAATGTGCATTCTCATGTGACTGCGACACCACAAATGGGATATGCTCCCAAGATGTCCTCAAAGTGTGTGTGTGTGTGTGTATATGTGTTGGGGGGGGGGGTAGAATCATATTTTCTACTCTTAACAGAGTGCAAGGCCATCTCACTAAAATTGGTTACCTATGTTGACAACGGTGTAGATATCAGAGTGAGATTGTAAATTGATTGAAGAGAAACAGTATCGGTACAGGGGATTCCTTTGTCTGTCTGTGCAAGCTACTTGTTGAAACAGACCTGAAAGTCAGACCATAGATGCACTTGTTCTTTTCTTGTGAGAAGTTCTGGCGAGGGCAATGTTGCCAATTTTATTTTCAAGTTTGCGCCCAAACTTAAATTAAAAAAAAACATCGTAAAACAGACAGAGACATCTAAAGACATTAGACCTATATCTAGAATTAAGGAAATATTTCACATATTATTATAAAATATCATTAATAAATCAAATGTGACTCCAATTTTCAACATTCATTTTATTGAAATGCTACTTAGTTTGCTGGAAATATTACTTATTTCATTATTATAAATTGAAACAAAATATTGATTATTTTAATCAAAAACCATCAAAATAGCAATTCCTGAATTCTAGACGCAGCCAGAAATATGTAGATTTAGATGGAAATCATATAAATTTGCAACATTGAGCAAGGGGTGTAAATCACATTTCGCTCTAGAAATGAAGAGCAGTCACTTTAGATTCGATAATGTAGAACGTCGTCTCACCTTTCCAACGTACACATTCACTGCTCAATTGTCATCTGAACCCCAACACAGGTAAGTAAGAATTAAATACTCTCAGAGAGGAAACACACCACGAAGAGTTGATGTTCCAACAATATACTGATAAGGAAAATGCCTACTGTACTTCGTGCTAATTCATAATGTATAACTACATGAAAATAGAGTATCTCCACGATGTACAACGGAAAAAGATAACAAGCAATGGTCAATAACTGAACAAGGAAAAGAAAAAAGAAGTTGTATAAATAGAACACGAAGAAGGTTCTGCACCCCCAATCGAATCATTCGCCTGAAGAAGCTCAAACAGGATGGAAAAATAAATGTATAGAAAATCCTTCATTTCATCAATATTTACTAAGTTAACCTTAGTAAATATCAAGTATATTCTGCGTCAATATTTACATTGTAAATACACAACAGTTTAGCCTGGTTTAACACAAAGGTTACTGAAGCTACAGCAACATCTATATCAAAAATAGAGAAGTGTTCCGGAATTCCCTTTCGTTTTTCTACCTGCCTTCATAAAGTATTACGGTCAAGTTAAATTTGGGAAGCAATTGTGATTCTATTGATACGAAGAGGGAAAATATGAGATGGAGGGTCGCAGCCTTTCGTGTCATCTTTCCACTAACTCTAAAATCCAAACGTCTGCCGGACGAACAGCTTTCATCTTTCTTGTAGTTGGAACTCAGAACTCCCTCCACACCCTCGATTTACGCACCCTTTCTCTACGACCGGATTTCAGTGATTCTTACTTTTTTGAGCAACAATATTTTTAGAGTCAGGTTTAAATCATTCTGAATATTTTTCGGGATACTCTCTTCATTCCAGTTGCTTCTATCTCAAAACTCCAGTCGATATGATCTTCAGGCTCCCCTAAGTGCATGTTGGCGTAGAAGTTAACACGATGCAAAAGTCAGTACCCCAGAGGGAATATTTCAACTACTCAGGCCATCCATATCGGACGTCAAAATATCTTTCGATAAAAAATAGATGATATATATTATTGAGAGATGGATATACGATGCGACAGAAATGGTGTAAAATTGTGTTACATTATATTGAAACTCTACTCGAAATATATTACGTCACAAGACTGCACAATACATCTGGGAGAAAATAGGAGTCCGAGACATCGTTGAATCTATCAGAAAACTCAAATGGCAATTGGCCGGTCATGTTGTAAGAATGACAGACAAACGATGGGCATCACGATTCATAACATGGATCCCAAGAGATCACATGCGCAACCGAAGCCAGCAGAATACAAGATGGAGGGACGAACTAAACAAATTTAGAGAATATTGGCTCCGTGATGCCAACGACAGAGAGGTGTGGCGAATCCTGGGGAAGGTTTATGTCAAAGAGGGATAGTAAAAGACTGCTGATGATGACGACCGGTACGATAGCTGCTTCAACGTGGTGTCGCTCTTACCATTGAGCTAAAACGGATTATATATATCCATTTTTTTATAATATAATTGTCTGCGTTGAAAGGAATAAATACAGCAGATATAAACCGTGGATGGACAAAATGAAAATTTGAATTGAAGTAGCTATTTGGACCTTTGCAATAACAGCAACTTTTTCGATGTGACGAGCAACGCTACCTTGAAGCAGCTACCCTATCGGTTGTAGGTTCGATTTCTGCGGAAGCCCCATCTTCTTCATTTGTCTATTTTATTTCCATTGTCTAGGCGGAATGATACATTCACCATGTAATACCTGGAGATAATTTCAAATAGAGTTTCAATACAATATAATGCAATAATTTATAATCATACATATATATTTCTTGTTGAAATTTCATTTTCTGTCAGTATATATGTATACATGTGTGTGTGTGTGTGTGTGTGTGTGTGTGTGTGTGTGTGTGTGTGTGTTTAGCTGACAATAATGAAAAGTAGTATTTAGATTAAACTTATTCTACTACCACGTTTTTTCTTATTGCTTCATCAAAGTAGCAATTTCAAATTCAACAATATTGAATATTTGATAAAGCCGAAAGGCGAAACATGTTAGTTGAAAAAATTAAAAAAAAAAATACTGTCGGATACATTGCATTTCCGATCTGATCACATGCATATAGAAAGGTCAGGAAATCATCGGATCCTGAGAAAAAGCATGATACATATCTGCAGCAGAATGCGAGAATTGATATGTTTTGTCTTCGGTGGGAACTGGAAGGCAACCTATTCGACGCTGACAGACAGACGTTTGCCTGGGAACCTAAATCGGGTATTAAAGGCCGAGTAGGTCATACCTATAAGAAAAAAAACAAAACAAAACAAACAAACAAACAAACAAAAAAACCGTTCGTGAACCGAAATGGTATAAAGCAAAGAAGTAATTACCTTTATTTTATTTGGGAAATTTTTAGCTTTCCCAGACCCCAAAATGGTGGTGATGGTATATCAGGCTGAGTCGTTGAAGCGTACATAAAATCTTATAAATTTAGCTGGAAATGAAAGATCTAGCCATGTTTCGCTATCAAGGGGAATAATCATTGGAAATCTTCATGCTATGGTATTGTCGGACCAAATTAGCAAGGATTACCGTTCAAGAAATTTATTCCAACGGGCTCCACAAATCCCCGTGTCTACATTTCGGTGAAGCTACATCATGGCTAACCCAAGACCGATCCATCATAATATTTATCAAGTTTTTGTATAGTCTACCTTTGGTAGAATGGTAAGAACTGATATTTACTCTACTATACGCCAAGTACTTGTAAACAAAATGTGCCTTACATCAATTGTAAGAGAAAAGGCTTCAGATTCTCGAAGTCCTTATCAAAGCATTAACACATCCAAATGTTCATAATGTCTCCTCTGGTTTGGGAATTGGGATTTTAAATGTATTTAATGACTGATACATACATTTAGCACAGAGAAGAATTTTGATTGCTTGTCTCCTTGTGTGTGACGTCATCGTGACGTAAACGGCAAACGCCGAGTTTTAAAGTATTCAAAAATTGCAAAACCGTTTATTTCAGTTTTCCCTGATCTTGATTATGGCCTGAAGTATTTGTTGAAAACGCTATACCATGAATGTTCAGCCTATATCTACTTTCATTGGATACAGGCATGCGTTCTTTTGTACGTTAACAAGGAAAGCTCACTAAAAATTTAGAAAAAAACTCGCCTCTTCAGTCAATAATTTGAAGTCACGAAAAAAAAAAAAAAATAAAGAATCCATCCAAGAATGAATATGGCCAGAATAAATTCTATTTTTCACATCACATGAGTCTTCCACTGGAAAACATTTAAAATACAGTATTAAGAAAAAATGTCTAGAAACATCTAGATTCTGGAGAATCTAGATCAGGAATGGCCAAGAACCACGTATGATATTTTTTCATGTTCAAGAGCTACAACGAGTATTTTTGTACATAATTTTCATAAATAAGAAAATGTAAAGCTCCATAGTCTTATCCACCAAAGTAGATTGATTAATATCTGCTCATTGAAGGTATTCATTGTCTTCATTTTTCATGTTGATGCTTTAAAACTCGTCTGGTAGGATATTGGAGAAGCCCAATAAGATGGATGTTACAGGGGGTAGCGTGATGTTTAGACTTGAAAAATTTCATCATAAAGACGAGAAATTCACTGCAGTAAGTTGTCCCCTGAAACTGAGAGGAGTATCTTGAATTTCTGTTGATTCATTCGATGTTAAACTGATAGCAACGCAGCTTTTCAGGCCACTCTGCAGCGAACATGTGATTGTCGCACGAATCAGAAATACGTCTATCGGTTGTGTGACGGGAGATAGAAATCTGTCCTATTGCTTGTTGAAGTTTTGAGTTCTCTGTTGCGAGAATTGCAATAACATCACAAATATTCTTCTTTACAAATTCTCATTTACTGTAAGGAAGTTGATTTCGAGCTATATTCTAATCTATAATGAAGCTAGCTTCAGTAGTCAAATCACTGCTTACAATTTTGTTGAGAGGTCAAGTTAAATTTTAAGATGTTTATCTCATTTCTGCAGGTCTGATGCAGGAGGAAATTTGGAGGTGCATTTTCTTTATGGTTAGATTCATGATGACACTTTTAATTACTGGCTATAAAGTGCCTAATGTATTTATGACTTATAAGAAGCGCCACCTTTTCACCATTAACAGTAAAGGCGAAATTGTCCCTTCATTTTTGGTTGAAAATCTGTTTTCTTGTTCGATGAAAACAGAGGAAAACTCATCAAAACTCAACTCTAGCGACAACCCAAGAGTATAGGTTGTATCGTACCTATTTAAAATAGTTCATTGTAATTTGGTAATATTCTATTTTCTGTATTGTTTCTCTTACATCTATAGAGTATCGTGTTTTAGGAAAAATATCACTGAAACTTAATATAATCTCTGGAGCTGTGTGCAGCTTACGAGCCACAGTTTGGCCACCATTAATCTAGATGCTATCATTAAACCCGTCAGAATGAGGCTCTGAAGAAGCTGAAAAAATATTTCTTCCGAAAATTAGAAAAAAAAATCTTTATAAGGGGTCTAATTGGATTCTTATGTCAACTTTCAAGTCTGTAGACAAAACGGTATGGTCAGGAGCGCTGGAACACATAAACAAACATACATACATGCACATATAAAAAAAAGATTGATATATTTGCCATCTTTGATGGCTACGGCTGTTCAATATCTCGTATATCTATCGTCTTTGAAACCCTTCCAGTCCTGCTTTTTCAATGCATCTTTTTGTAATTAAATTTTCTTATTTATATTTGAATGCCATATAGAGATAACTAACATTTAGGTGAACTATAATTTTGATGGAAAATAAAAATTTGACCTGTACCGTCAGCGACATGCAGGCTTCAAATTTGAAGACAAAACATGTTACTTTAAAGTACTGTTAGTACATAAAGGGTTAACTAAACCTGCATTAAAGGAAGACTTTTGCCCAATTTGACATTATTCAAGCTTAGTTTAGAACAACACAACGGGTGAAATAGTGGTAGGAAGGTTGTCTTACCCCAATCTTCCAAGTAGGAAGGGTCAGTCTTCCTGCTTTGAAAATCAGCATTCAAAATCCTGACCTTTTACCTGAGCTCGAACACCAACCATTAACAAGAAATATGCTACTATTCCAACAAATAAGTTCGCTCATCCAATTAGTCATTCACTGAATTTTCCATTTGGAGAAAGGGTCTTTTTCTGTAGTCCCCACCAAAAGGTAACTTTCAAAATTATAAGGTACAGAAGCTTGAAAAAAAATTGCTTGTTTTTTTTCTCGCTTGAAAAAAAAAAAAACTTCTCAGTTTGTCCCCACGACAAAAACGGAAACCCTAATCTTTACCCCAACACTAACGGAGAGGAGAGAAAACTAAAGAAGTACACTCAAGAAATCAATTCCCACTTCTTATGAAAATTTTGGTCCGGTGGTGAATACCGAAAAAGCTCCAAAATGCTGAGTCCCCGTCTCAAACTTTTGACAGCATTTGTCCCTTCTTCGGGGAAAAAACTGCAAAAATTTGATAACTTGACTGATGAGGAACCCAATTGAAAATATTTTCAAAACAGACCGTTCGGAGGAGAAATTGAAATGTTTTGATTCTCCAAGATCAAATTGCTGTCCAAATTTGACTCCCAACAAAAAACAGCACGAATTGAGTTTCTATTCGGCGAGAAAAAGAAAATGCAATTCAATCTATTTTTGTTAAGGACTTCGTATTCTAAAATCATAGACGTTGGCTTTTGTTGGAGACTGACAACCCCCCTTATCTTACCTGGAGAGCAAAATCTTTTGGTGCCCCATTATGTTGAAGAAATGCAGACCCCATGCGTCCTCTCAACTGGAGAATGAGGCATTTCTAGAGAAAGGTCAAGTGTGTATTGTGACTAACATTTGAGTTTCATGGGTTGAAAAAGATCTTTTCAGATATGTTGTACCCACCCTGTATGTAAGTAGGTACGTAGATATTTACTTGCCTCCCCGCGAGGATGGAATGTGACACATGGCTGAGTTAAACGATGGTGGAGGGCAGTTGTGTACGTGTGGGTGATGACAGAAATTGCCCAGTCCCCGTGAACATTGCATCGAAGGCGTCAGATGACCTACAACCTGAAGTCACCTTAGTTACCCAATCTCTTTGATATCAGGCTTAATCTGAATAGATTCTATTATAAGCAAGAGCGGATTCTTTGCCAGAGAAAAGTGATTAACGAGCTAATCCTTGAGATCAAACGTGCGAGCTCAATTCCTCATATATGCCTCACACCCTCGGCCTTGTGTAATACTAGTACAATTTTAGTAAATATTTGCATTTCATTGGGGTGCCTTGTCGTGTCGCAGTGGTTAGTAAAGTATGGATCATTCCAACTGGATTGGGATCAATCCTCATTGAGTTTGCCATAATCGTAGCTTTGTGTCAAAGAGAACGAAAATCTGAGTTCTTAAGCTTCAGTTGTGTGATCACACGAACGATTTGAAAAAGCTTGGTTCTCGTTGGCAAGGAATCAGAGCCGGTTACTGAACAGGCACCAGGCTGCGATGGCTGATTCGGCTTACGTACATCACATCCAATCACTACATGGAACAATCAGACGACACATTCTCAGCAGGAACCAAGCCTTTTCGGAACACACCATATGAAATAAGGCCAGAATCATTCACTCGACGGGGAACCCTTTAGCTCCACGATAATGCTCGGTCTCCTTTTGCACTGATGATACTAAATGTTCAATGTGCTTTGTTCCGAAACTTTGTCTCGTTCTCCATTTTCTTCAGACCCGTCACTAACTGATTACCAGATTTTAACATTTGGATAATTTTCACAGCAAAACAAGTTCAATAGCAATTTCTTCGAGGAGGATTCTTTAGTTTCTCTTCTGTATTCAACCTCCCTCTCATCTCCCCACTCTTCACTGCTTCTCACTCTCTCCCTTTCTCTCTCTCTCTCACTCACTTTCTTTATTTTAATTTGTATTCTCTTCTCCTCTCCCCACTCTTTACAAGCCTTCCTCTCTCTTCTTTTCTGAATTCTTTCTCCATCTCATCTTTTTTGGTTTCTTTATCTCCTTTTCAACCCTCTCTTCTCATCGCCTCTCTCTTTTTTAGAGCCCCCTCTCCCTTGGATATATTCTCTCTTTGTTGAAGCCCTCTGTCCCATTCCATCTATTTTACGAATATCTGTTTTCTGAGTGTCATACGAGAAATTAAGTATTTATTACTATTATCTTTGTTATTTTGCTACAATTTACTTTCATCTTAATTGTTGTTTTAAGGGTTAGACTTAGATTTGTATTTGCCATTAAGTTCCTGCAACACAGTGGTAAGAACGGTGGCTCATTAAGCCAGTACCCTCATCCGGCAAAGATGGACTTGAGTTCGATTTTCACCGAGAACTTATTCTTTATTGCAATCCACGCTGTAAATTTATTTAGTCACTGCTAAGTTCGATTGCGATAAAGAGCAACAGCAATTAAGAGGGAAATAAATAGTACCAAAAGAATTATAGTAATGATTTACAATACATGATATAATGGAGGAGATTTCTTTCTCTCCAGAAATATTCCTCATTTTGTCGTCTGATGAAGATCGGTGCTTGCTGACCGAAACTTTATTGTCAAATAGTAATTATAATGAAGGAAGTAAAAAGACATAAATTTTATTTATTCATTTGAAATTTAATGAAACAGGTCTGGTGAGTCACTTAATAGAAACTGTCACATGACCAAGTTCTTTTAGCATCATGTCGTGTTGAGATGCTCGATTAAAACAATGGAAAAATGGTGATCATAGAGTAGATAACCTCTCTCATTTTGTTGGGTGCTAATCTTTAACAAAATCTAATTTTTCAAAAAAACAAACAAAAACAAGCGTGAACGCTACAGTACATAAAGTAAGGGACCAATTCAGCATAAACTTAGGTTGCAAAAAAGTATGTGGGGGATTTGAAAAAAAATAACGTTTTTTCTGCACGTAATAAGGAGTAAATATTTAAATATTCAGCCCTCTAGCCCCTTTAGTGCGACCAGTAGGTTTGATGTGTGCGTACATAGCCAACCAACCAACTAGCCAAACCAACTTAAAAACTGAAGAAACTTGACAGTTTCAGTTGACAGTATCTAATATTTTCTTCAAGAAGTCATGTAAAATGAACTGTTCCTATTCTCTCATTGGTTCCATGACGACCAGGCCGTCATCTTTGCGAATGGTGACACAATTGTCTTGCCTCTTAGGTAACCAAGAGACTCTAATACTACATTGGAAGTTGCTTTGATGTCACCCCCAAGGACGAAGCAATAAAATCATTCTAATCAGTTGATCGCTACCAGTAGAGAGATTAAAACTTGGCCCTTCTTTTCATCGGGTCATAAACATGTCTGCTTTCTGTTTGAGCACCACAAGAGGCCACTCTCCGACGTCGTTTAATGCTTTTATTTATTTACGCATCGGCTCTGAGTGTTTAAAGCATTTTGAATGTCCCGAGAGCTAGTTGGAGAGAGTAGTTTACTGCATGAATAGTTTATCTCCCGCTGGGTTATTCAGTCGGCAGTGAGACGCCACTGGGTTAGCTTGCGTACTGATTGATCATCGTATTCTCATTGAGAGAGCAAGTTATTCTTCACGATATCGAGCAGTTTTTTTACCTACAAAACATCACATCAACCTGATCAGCAAAACCTCCCCACGTGGTCAAGACTTGGCTCCCTGCAACTTCTGGATTTTCTGACCGTGCACAAGATTTAGGAGAACACGATGAGGCAGCAGATGGCAATCCCAATAGAGGACTTTGCTGACCGTGAAAGGGACACTGGGTTTAGTGTATGAGTCTCAAGGGTGATACTCTGAAGCGGGGTGAGGTGCTAATGGCCTAAGCAGACTATTTTTTCATTATCATTAAATGGCTGGATACTTTTCACACCTCGTATAACAACCTTTCATGTCGCCATTATCCGTAGGTTCTTTTTAAAATTTTGCATTTAGATATTTTTGTTCCTGAAAGAGAACATAACCCAGTCTCTATGAGAATAAAATTTTCAATGAAGCAGATAAAAGGAACTTAAAAGGTTTTTTTTTTAAAATGAAAACAGCAACAAGACTCCACTCAAACTTCTATTAAAGATAATTCATCATCATCAGTCTTTTAATACCTATCACTGGACATAGACCTTCCTCAGTATTCGCCACACCTCTCTATCGTGGGCATCGCACATCTAATACTTTCTGAATTTGTCTAGTTCGTCTCTCCATTTAGTTTTCTGTTGGCCTCGGTTTCTCATGTGATATCTGGGGATCTATGTTGTGAGTCGTGATGTCTATTGATTGTCTGTCACTCTTGCAAAACCAGACCAGTCCATTGCCATTTGAGTTTTCTAATGGTTTCTATGATGTATCAGTCTCCTGTTCTCTCCCTGATATATTGTGCTGTCTTGTGATGTCTCCATGTGAGTTTGAGCCTGATTCTTTCATGCGCACGTTGCATGTTTCTCAATTTGCAGGTCAGATTATCGGTTAGGTTCCATGTTTCAGCTCCATAGGCGACTATTTGGAGCATGCATTGGTTGTATACCCTTCTTTCTAGGATTAATGGAATCTTCTTGTTTTTGAAGGCTGAACTTGTACTGCGAAATAAAAGATAATATTTGAATAAATAGTTTTGTAGTCTATTTACCAAATCATTTAGTAATAAGATGTATTATTGCAAAGTAAAAAATGATCTTGATATTAAGAAAAATGATTCCATATTTTGTTTACAAACTAATTCTCATAATTTACATTTCGGCAATACATCTTTTTAACTACAACTGGTTTATTCTTGCGAACTATAAATCGGCAAATTGAAAAAGTGAAGTAAATCAATTCACTAAAATAATTCAACTAGCAAAATATTTTGATTTTTGTATCTCAATAATCTTTTCTAATTCCATTGTTTGTTTTTTGTTCCTCTTTGGCTGAAATGCGGTGAGTTATTCTTGTGCCAAGCAGTCATGCACGGAAAAGTCCGTGTTCAAATGCCGGCGCCAAGCAGTCATACGCAGAGAAATCGGGTCATTGAAATATATATATATATATATATATATATATATATATAAGTATAAGTGTGTGTGTATGTGTGTGTACTTATGAATGGATGAATGTATATGCGTGTGGAGAGAGAGAGAGAGAGAGAGAGAGAGAGAGAGAGAGAGAGAGAGAGAGAAGGGGGTTAAAAGTAGATGTCCTGGGAGAGATAATTAAACGATGTTGTTAGTTCCAGCAAAAAGCATCAGATTCAATGAAAATATTGGGGAAATATGAGAAAAGAAAGAAAGAAAAAAAAGAAAAACTAATGAATGAAACAGGACTTTGTTAATTCGAAAATGTTGTCTTCCCAAACACGAATGCTCAAAAAATAGACTGAAATAGAAAAGCAATATTATGTGTGCGTGTATGTGCGTGCGCATGCGTGTTTGCGTATGATATAGTTCATGTTTAATTAACACGTTATCCTAAAAATATACCAAAACTCTCATTTACTTTAATCATTACACAATGGACAGCAAATTCTGTCGGTATGAGAGAAAACGTAACAATTATCAGGGTTGTACTTTAGCGCCAGTTCTGTTAAACATGGTATGAGTAGTCAAATTTTGTTCTGAATTCTTGGAATGAGTAATTTCACCATTCACTGGTTTACAAGGACTATTCAAAAAGAATACAAGCACGAATGATGATGATGATGATGATGATCATCATCATCATCATCATCATCAGTCATTTAACGTCCGTCGTTCGACATGAATCTTCCCCAGGATTCGCCACAATTCTCTATCATGGGCATCACGGAGCCAGTATTTCCTGAATCTATCCAGTTAATCTCTCCATCTTGTGTTCTGTCGGCCTCGGTTTATGTGATCTCTGGGGATCCATGTTGTGAGACGTGATGTCCATCGGTTGTCTTTCATTCTTGCAACATGGCCTGCCCATTGCTATTTGAGTTTTTTAATAGTTTCTATAATGTCTCGGACTCCTATTTTCTTCCTTATATACTGTGCTGTCTTGTGATCTCTCCATGTAAGATTGAGCATGATTCTCTCATGTGCACGTTGGATACTTCTCAGTTTGCAGGTCTGTCTCTTGGTTAGGTTCCATGTTTCAGCTCCAATAGTGACTATCGGGAGAATGCATTGGTTGTATACTCTTCTTTTGAGGATTATTGGGATCATCTGGTTCTTGAAAGTTGAGCTTGCTCTGCCGAAGGCTTGCCATCCCAAAGTGATTCTTCGCTTGATTTCCTTCTCTTTTGAGGGTCTCATGGAGATTCGTTATCCTAGGTAAATGTATTGGTCTATCTTGCCGAGTTTTGCATTTTCTATCTTGACAGTTATGTTCTCATTCTCAACGTGATAATTGCACATGATTTTCGTTTTACTGAAGTTCATGTGTAGGCCGACTTTTTTGCTTTCTTTGTTTAGATCATTTAGAATTAGTTGGAGGTATGATACGGACACGAAATAAAGGACCAATTTATTGTAAACTTGCATCGAAAATCGAACCCTCTTATAAAAACCCCGTTAAAGGACTTGAAAAAACAGAAGTTTTGCTAGGCATAATAAGGAGTAAATACTGAAAATTTAGCCCTCTAACTCCTTTGGTGTGGCCTGTAAGTATGATACAAAATTAGCCAGCCATAGAGACCAACTTGAAAACTGAAGCAACCAACGGTGACAGTTTTGGTTGACGGTTTCAAATATTTTTTAACCGTTTCGGCCCTGGCGTTACTTTTAAGTACCGCGTGATAAAAACCTGTATGAATATTTTTGAATCTGCTTTATCCTAATGTTTTTTTCAGTAGCATAGTGTGTCAGTTTCCCTATCAGATAATACATGACGTTTTGAGTTGATAATGAAATTCCGTTTCTGTTGATTTAGTAGAGTGTCAACTGTAATGACCGAAGAAAATTGATTGAATGTGTCTCTCGGCAATATTGCACCACAAATATTATAAAACTCAAGTTGATTTTTTTTCAATTTTTCTAATGTTCTTAAGGGTGTTTAAGATCACACTTCTTCGTTTTTTTGTTTATATTTCATAGTTTTGAATGGTTAAAAGCAGGACTTATTGAGTGGACTTACAAGTACCGTCAAGCCTGAAAAGTTGACAAAAGTTTTAAAAAAACTAACTTCACGCTTATTTATTGCCAAAAAATGAGCACATATCTTTTTACGACATATATTTAGATAACATAGCTTGAACAATAGTTAATACTGAGGCTTAGCTGAGGTCTGGGGCTATGGGAAAACGCACCGCAGGCCTCAGATGAAGGGAGCCCCAAAAGGATTTTCGAATAGTAGTTCACCCACAGCATTAAACTCAAAAGATATTGGGGGTGTGGCAAGGAGCCATCCCCCTAGGACCACAAATCTCTTGCTACGCCGCATCTTCACAAGAGTATAACACAAAATCACGTTTTCACAAGAGTACGACCAAAAGTAGCATTTTCACAAGCTGGCACCAAGTCAATTGAATTAACTCGTTCCACACCTCGAAGGAACAGTGTCAGCTTCTCGAGGATTTGGAATAAAACATCCCCTCATAAGAGTTTATTTTATTTTACAGGTTTCTTATGGCCAACGATGTTACACGACTTTTCGGGTTGATACAAACTGAGGGTAGAGGGTAATACCCAACAAAAACAAAAAATCAGGCTTGAAATAGACGCTGGAAAATGTTTTCTCCTAAAACCAGGTAAAAGTTCAATTGCTGCTTTAGCAAAATTCGTGCATTCAGAGATTTCAAAACAGAGTCCAGCTTTATTTCGAATTTTTGAACCAGTATGTTCCACCAGATCACAGTTTATATCAATCAAAATTCCAGCGTTAAGGAACTACAACTCAACGTGTTTCAAGCCAAATGGACGGTCCTGCAGTAAGTAACAATGATTAAAAAAAAGTTAAAATTTCGCCAATTAAGCGATTTCTCCAATCCGGTGTTCGAAAGCAAATTTCTGATGCAACCATGGATTTGAATCCGGAAGTTCCAACATAAGTTGTAAATACAAATAAGGTGACTTTGGATGTTTCAAATGTCGAGCGACGGCGAACATATTCGTCACCTTACTCACAGAAAGTGAAGATTCCAATCAGCATGGTTTTCACTGATGCGATATGTTATATTTTGTCATGTGGGATTTGCTTTTCAACTTTTGTTTCTTTTCTTCTGCAAGCTGAACCAAATTTTTCAGCTTCAAAGAATATGTATCATTCGTTTAGATCTCTTTAGTCGTTATTTAGTCGTTTGGTCTTTGTATCATTCCCAATTTCTGTTGGAGCTGGTCTACTTCAGCGAGGTTTTCTAAAATACCATTATTGTCATCTGCATTATTACTTCATTTGAACTGTTGAAGTTGTACCGTTCAGGAAGCTTCTGCTATGATATATGCCTGGACTCATGCCTGGACTCATGGAGAAATTTTCTCTCCTTTGACTTCCAGGTGTTCTAACCACAAAATGTTTGCAATGCTTTCTCGAAACCTGACTCCTCTTTCCCTATGCTCCTTACCTATTATTGTCTCCATCGCCTTCGTCCATAAAAGTTGATAGGACACAGGATGTCGCAATGATTAGTTTTTTCTTAGATCGATTATTTAGAGCAATATGGAGTAAATACAAGATTCAAAAGGTAATCAAGCGAAGAATCACACGAGGTTGGCAAGTCTCCAGTAGAGCAAGCTCAGTCTTCAAGAACAAGGAAATCCCATTAATCCTAAAAAGAAAAGAATACAGTCAATGCATCACGTTGATAGTCCCTCATGGAGCTGAAACATGGAACCTAATCCAGAGACTGGCCCACAAACTGAGAACCATGCAAAATACACATGGATAACCAAAAGACAGCTCAGTATATTAGGAGAAGAAAGAAAGGAAGAAACAAACAAACAAAAAAACAAAACAAAACAGGAGTTCGAGAAATCATGGAAACCATTAGAAAAACTCAAATAGCAATGGGCTGGTCATGTTGCAAGAATGGCAGACAAACGATAGACATCACGCCTCACAACATGGATCCCCAGAGATGAAATGCGGACCGAAGCCGGTAGGATATGAGATGGTAAGACGAACTGGACAGGTTCAGAAAATATTGGCTCTGGAACGCCCACGATAGAGAGGTGTGGCGAACCCTGGGACGGTGGAATGTATGCAGCCATATTATTGAAAATAATTATATTCGACATTCCTTCGCCTTGTGTAAAATCAATGAGCTCGTTTTACTTTTGTTCAAAGAGTTTTCCAAGTACTTGCAGTTTCCCGATAATGTCTATGGTTTGGCTTCCAATTCAGACGATTTTTTTCTTTCTAGCCGTTCACAAGCTTTACGAAAAAAACGGAAGCATTTCCTAGCATGACAAAAGAATGTATAGCAAGCAATATGGTGCATTACTTCTGCAGTAACCAAATGATTACAATATCGAATTCGGTTCATCCTTTCACAGGTCCAGTAGTTATAGTCATCATTTGCTGATCTATTGAGGCAGATTAGGCACCAGTTTCCATTAATACCAGGAGTGGATGACTCGCTTCATGTACTTTGCTCGCAATAATCCCGGAGAATGCAATGCCAATTGACGTCAAATTTCACACTACACTTCCTCGTCTCAACTTTCAGGGTTTTTTTTAATGTCATTTTGACAGACGCTTATTGCACCATTTTCTGCAATGTCCATGAATTTGAATTCGAAGTTGCTTTTCATGGAGATATTCAGTGATCTGGTCTTATCTTATGATTGCATCAAGTCTTTCCGAAATTTGAACAATAAACTTCTTATTTACAGATGGCACGGAACTGCCCGAGATCATTTCCCATTTTCTAATGACAAAAATGTGATAAGGACTGGTATGTTTTTATTCTTTACAATGGAGTTCGTCAGCAGTTTTACCACATCCCTGTTTTGGGAGTATATATATATATATATATATATATATATATATATATATATATATATATATATATATATATATATTATTATTATTATTATTATTATTATTATAATTATTATTATCAAGAAATGGATATGTAATCCGACTGAATGATTATAAATTGCGTTATATTATGAAAGTGAATGTATCATCTGGTCTGGACAATGTAAATAGAATATATATATATATATATATATATATATATATATATATATATATATATATGCTGTTTTTGTCATATTTGTTATTTATTTCTATAGACTCTGTTCCCACGGGCATAAGTTCGAAATAATGTAAACAGCCTCGGCCTAAGATAGATCGTAAGGTTCTCGGGAAAATATTGTCATTCAACTTATCAAATTTAGTCAAAACACATTGAAAAACATCAAACACATTGATGGTGCTAATGTAAAAACCTTTTGATTTGCTTCATCGTAGACACACACACTCATACCCACACACACACACACACACACAAATACACACACACACTCACAGACACACACAGACGCAAACAAACAAATAAACAAAAATTTAAAAAAAAAAAAGATTTTATTTTGACATCACCTAGAGATACGTTTTAGGAAATATTACTCCCAGAGGAAATTATTCTGAGACTGCCGACCCAAGCAGTATTGCCAATTTAGATTCAGATGTTTTTGATTGTGTCTAGATGTCAGAAATTGCTATTTAGATGAGTTTTGATAAAATAAAACATACTTCTTTTCAATCTATTGTGATAAAATGAGTATTTTTTTCCAATCACACAAATAATATTTTAAAGTAAATCATGACTAATAAAGTCACAAATTATTTGTAATATGTAGTATAATTCCCATTTTAGATATATATCTGGAGAATCTAGATGTTTTTAAACGTTTTTTATTTTTTACTCCATTTTAGATATAAATCTGAAAATATATTTGGCATCACTGAACCCGAGGCGACAATATCCACCCAGCATAGGAAAGAAGTGACCCGAGTGAACTTTCTTCTGATGACATGCTTATTGTTTTGATCACATAAGCCTTGAAAGCCTTCAAGACAAGTTGCAAGCAGACGACAACATAATGGAAGGATGTGCCAAGGTCACGTGTTTGATTTGGCGTTTTGGTGTGGGAAATAAAATAATAATTCGTGCTGGGCGGCAGAGGACAAGGAAAGTCGGATGGAAAAACTGAAAGAAAGAAGTGAGATGGATAGACATGGCCGATAGTGAGATAGAGATGAAAGGGAGAGTCTAAAGAAAGTAGAGAGGGAGACAGACAGACGGTGACACAGAGAGAAAGAGAGACACACACACACACACACACTCACAGAGTCAAACCGACAGAGAGTGAGAAGGAGGAATGGAAAGAACGAGAAGAATGATAGAGAAAATGAAAAATGAAAGAAAACAGAGAGAGAGAAAAGATTAAAGAAGACTCGAGAGATGGAGATAGAAAGAGAGTAGGAAAGGAAGAGAGAGAGAGAGAGATAGGATAATTGAGGGAAAGGAAAGTGTATGAAAGAGGATGGATGAGGAAATAAAGGAAGAAGTGAGGGAGAGGGAATTAACCAGTAGCGAGATAGAGATAAAAGGGAAAGGTTGAAAAAATGGAGGAGTGAGTGGGGCAGAAAGAAAGACAAGATGCATTGAATAAAATGAGGAGAGAGAGAGAGAGAGAGAGAGAGAGAGAGAGAGAGAGAGAGAGAGAGAGAGAGCTGGTCCAGGTTCCAGCAATTCCTAATAAAGAATTGTCTTTGAATTCAACCAAACGCAGAGTATAATCTATTTGAACAGAGATGCTAAAGGCTATCTCAGAACTAGCCACGATTTTTTTACATTTTGGGTTCTCATAAAAAAATCGATTTGTAATCGCGTGAAAAATCTATTTCTCAACGCCAATCTAGAAATGGCTTTTTCTGTGTCGAGGAAAAAGAGAAAGACAAGTATTTAAACCAATGATTCCTAAAGTGGGTGCTGCTGCCCCCTGGGGCCGTTTGAAATCCCGGGAGACGCTCTGAAAGATGTGGGGATGTTAGGATGTTGTTGGAAGACAAGGGGTTGTAAGGGGCTACCTCCTAAGCATGAAGTCATTTGACAGGAAATCTTATTTACAGACGAGCTTTTTAAGATGAATTTAAAACCAATGAAGGATTGAAGCTCAAATTTTAAAATTGATTGCAACACCAAATGACAAATCTTTACGGAAAGCTGGACAACCTAAAGTGATTTTTCGACTAATTTCTTTTTCTTTTGAAGATTCCATAAAATTTTTTTCGATTTTGATCGTTGTGTCTTTGTCCCCAGCATATTTATTTTACTGAAGTTCATGTAAAACTTTCTTGCTTTTTTCATTCAGGTCGTATAGCATTGCTCGGAGATCATGGACGTTCTTTTAAGAAACGAAAATCCCATTAATCCTAAAAAGAAGGCTATACAAGCTATGCATCCTCCCCATAGTCCCCTATAGAGCTGAAACATGGAACCGAACCAAAAGATTGACCATGAAACTGAGAGCCATGCAAAGAGCACAGGGTATGATCATGCTCAATATCACAGAGAGAGAGAGAGAGAGAGAGAGAGAGAGAGAGAGAGAGAGAGAGAGAGAGAGAGAGAGAGAGAGAGCACAAAAAACACATTATATTAGAAAAAAGACAAGGGTCAGAGATATCATATAATCCATTTGAAAACTCAAATGGCAATAGGCTGGATAAGTTGTAAAAATATCAGACAACCACTGGATATCACGATTCACAACATGGATCCCCAGAGATCATATGCAAAACTGCAACCGGCAGAAAATAAGATGGTGAGACGAATTAGACAAGTTCAGAAAGTATTAGCTCCGATGTCCAGCGAATATTGGAGATGGTTTATGTCCAACGACGGACGCTAAAAGGCTGCTGCTACTGCTGCTGATGATGATGATGAATGTTGGTTTCCGTAAACTCATGTTGATACCGTATCATTAATTTCACAGATTTTGGGGGGGATTGTAAACGATGAATTTTACTTGACTGATTACAAAAACGATAAACTGATTGAACTTCGAAGACACGCATAAGATGTTCCTAACATTATGCAAAGACGTCCCTGGGAAGCTGCATATATATATATATATATATATATATATATATATATATATATATATATATATATATATATATATATATATATATTTATATATATTATATATATATATATATATATATATATATATATATATATATATATTAAGAGAGAGAGAGAGAGAGAGAGAGAGTAAGTAAGTACATCACAAGGCCGAAGAGGGTAAGTGGTAGTGAGAGGATCATGTTGCGCCAATTCTTCAAATGGGAAGGCTACCTCTCTAAAAATAATTTTTTTAAATCCTGGCTTTTTTCCTTGGCTGTGATTTCGACCTCTGACACCGGTCATGAATATACAACTGTCTTAGTGAGGAGAGAGACCCTCTAAATAGTTATGGCTCAGTCTGAGGTCAGTCTGGCACAGGACACTCAGAGGGGATCAAACTTGCTGCACGGGCCAGTTGGTCTGCGAGACGAACTTACTAATCATCACAATATGGTAGGTGTCTCGCTCTGTCTCTTCATCTCCCTGTCTGTCAGACTCTCTCTCTCTCTCTTTCTGTCTCTCTTACTCCCCCTGTCACTCACTGTTTCTCTATGTCTCTGTCTCTGTCTCTCAGTTTCAGTCCTTTTCTCTCACTATTTCTCTCTCTCTCTCTTTGAATATGTATAGTCGATGGAATATATATATATATATATATATATATATATATATATATAGATAGATAGATGGATAGATAAATAGATAGATAGAGATGTGTGTGTGTGTGTGTGTGTTAGTGTGTGTGTGTTAGTGTGTGTGTGTGTGTGTGTGTGTGTGTGTGTGTGTGTGTGTGTGTGTGTGTGTGCGTGCGTGCTTGTAGCCCTAATGGCAAATCAATATACGCCTTCTGTCATTTCAAAAAGCTCTGCTTCGGATTGCTTCCAAGCTCAGAAGAAAGGATTAGCAATCTTTTACCACTTACTTGTGACTAATGCGATTTAATGGCAAAGTGTTCTTGTTGTTTTCGGTTGTCAAAAGTTATAGCAACGTCTATCATAAGTGACATTCGATTCAGTTTTCAAAAGCAAAAGCACGAACACCCACCCGCATAAATAGATATACGGATGAAGAAAAGAGACACGACATCAGAGGAAGAAAGAAACGAAAAGAAATTTGAAAAAAAAGAAAGATAATAAGAAAAAGAAAGAAAAAAGGAAGAAAGAGGGCGAAAAGAGATATGAAAGAATGAAAGAATAAAAGAAATTGTAAAAAAAGTGAGAGAGAGAGAGAGAGAGAGTGAGTGAGATGAAAGAAAGAAAAATGGATTAGGAGTGCAAGGTGAAAGAAAGAAACGAAAACACAAGGTCAAACTCAATTTCTTCTTCTATCCTGACTGAAATCGATTACAGCAATTTTTGTATTGAAAATAAAAAAAACGAATATATATATATATATATATATATATATATATATATATATAGAGAGAGAGAGAGAGAGAGAGAGAGAGAGATGGATGGATAGATAGATAGTAGGAAGTAAATTCGCTACACAATCACGTTTATGTTTCTGCCCTGTTTGGGTCTTTTCAAGCGAACAATTATATTTATTTTAGATTCCTGTTGGGGGAATTTGGGGAGATTCTTGTGAGTTTTGCTATGGGAAGAGTTTTCTCTTTTGTTTTATTGCTATTTTTATAGTGTGTGTGTTTTGCTGGTGGTTATAAGTTACATGTCAAGGGGCATTGACTGAGTGTAGGAGTTATCTATAATTAGTTCAATATTGTTTCGTTCAAGGAGTGATATGTCAATCTAGTTTCTTTTGATTTGGGGATCTTTTTAATGATTTTATTTGGGTAGTTAGAACTAGTGTTAATGTACTTAATCACAGAGTTTTCTTTTCTATATGGTTTATGAATGTTGTTATTAAAATTAAAAGTAATGTCTAGGAAGAGTAACATTTTTATATTAGCCTTGATTTCTACTTTAAAATTCATTTTTACATTTCTTTTACGATATCATTTTCAATGTTTTCGCATTTTTGTGCATTACTATTTTCTACAATTAGTAAGCCATCATCCCGGTATAATCCAATATTTTTAGAATCTTACGGCTAAGGTGATATGAGATATACAGACCAATTTAGTCCGACATCTCGGTCGAATTGAAGCTGTCCATAGAGACATCAAAATCACAGACGTCAGTTTTTTCGCCCATTGTTCTTGTTGTGGAAAAGTAAAGTACGTCTGCAATGTTTAATTATTTCAATGTCTCTATCGTTTGGGCAAAGCAAAAAATTTTTCCAATTTTTCCTGCTCTACTCCAAACCAACTTAACACTTATAGCTTAAAGTTGAATGTGCCGAGCACTCTATGAAATAAATCTGTCACATATCAGACATTGCTTTATATTATATTACATTGCAAACATGATTTGAACTATATATATATATATATATATATATAGTAGAATGAAAAAATCCCTTGCCTATCTATAAGACAAATTTTGCAGATATGTAAGACTTGTCAGTTAGGCTCATTCAGTAAGAGAGTCATCTACTAATCAGTTTTGATCACGGTTAGTAAATGTTGATTTTATTGATACATTTATTTATCTTAATGAAATATGTTCCTGACTATTTGTAGCATACATCTTGGTAGATATGTAAGACTGGTCGATTTAGCTAAGTCGGTAAAAGACATGACTTCCAATCAGTTTGTCGTGATTTCAAATTACTCGGTAGGAATGTAAGCTTTCATTCCCTTAAATTTTAGGGAAGGGGTTGATCTTGTTCTTATTATGATAGAAAAAACAAATTCAACTCCAAGTTTGGATTGGAGTTTGACAAAAGAAAGAAAGAAGAGAGAGATTGAAAAGAGAGATTACTCTCATTACGGTTAAAAACTGAAGTTGAGAGATGCTGTGATTGTTCAGTGCTTATAGAAAAAGTTTAAAATAACAAATATTAGCGAGAAGCAAAGAAACCTAGAAGCACCTAGAGAACGCATACCTCTGCCAATACCGTTGTCACTAAAAACAGAATGAAAGTCAATTCAATTTCGATGCAACGGAGGTAACTGTGGAATATTCCTAGATCCACCCCCGAATTCTTTCTAACCCCATAACATTTCATCGTAATCGATTGAGAACTTTTGGAGATATTATGCTGAGATTCAGGGAAGGAAACTGTAAATCAGATGTAAAAGATCTGCTCGAAATTTGATCGATTCTCTTGCAGCCAATGGCCACCGCTTCTACATAATGTCATTGAGATTCATTGACAACTATAGGAGAAGTCGCGTGAAAGAATGGACGGACATGAGTGTATATATAGGTATACCTCTTTTCCAATTTCGTTGCTAGAGGTAACAAACAAACAAATAAGAATAACCTTCGATTGTTGTATGAACGCGTGCCAAATGATCGGGTAAATTGCGCTTGAAATGAAACGGAATTATGACGTGACCTCAGATTAGTTGCCCCACCGACTCCCGACCTCACTACTCTCTACTGGTTGCGAGGCACGTGATGCCAAGCCGTTTTTTTGTTTGTTTGTTTTTTTTCTTACAGTTATTAGTCCCGACAAAATCGGTTTGGCAATGGCTGTCATATTGAGTGGATGATGATCATTCGTATCGGCCAAGGTTAATCTCAGGGTTGTCGAATTAGCCATTTTCAGCTATATTTGGCAAATTTGTCCGAAAAAAAAAATCTACAATAGCCGATTAAATCCGATAAGTTTAATAAAAAATAGATGTTCAAGTTTTTATTGATTATTTGTTCTGGAGTCTTTGTGTATAGTTATTCTCTTTGATAAATGGGGTTTGAATGTGAAAAGGGATACCTTGAATAGTGCGGTTTCACTTAGTGCAGATTTTGATGTAATATGGCTTATCTTATTGTAGTACACATTATTAATTAGGTATAAGCTGGAAAACACATTAAATGGAACACTACAGAATATTTTGGAACAGATTAACAGCACTATTCAAGGTAAAACAATATATATATATATATATATATATATATATATATATATATATATATATATATATGAGCGTTGGGTAGTAATAGAGATATTCTGAAAAGCGAATTATCGATATGCTTGAAACGCAAATTATACAATCAATGCATAATACCAGCTACGAAGTACTGGTGCGAAACCTGGAAACTTACAAAACCACTCGAAAACAAAGTCAGAACAGCACAGAGGATGATGGAAAGAACAATGTTAGGAATAAATCTTAACGACAAAAAAAGTTCAACATAGATCCGAGATAGGATCATGGTGAGTGGATACAAGTGATTCAGTAACAAAAATCGAGACGGATAGGGCACATAGCCAGGAGAAAGAACAATAGATGGAGCAGAAAGCAAACCGATTGATGCCCTTCGGACAGTACACGCAGTAGGAAAAGATCAAACACAAGAGTTTATAGATATGTCATAGATAAGTGCAATCACGCTCTTCATGGGCGGAGATGGGAAAAGCCCTTTTCCAACAGTGGACTTATAATGATAACGATTATGGCGATAAATAGCATCCATATAAAATACATTACGATAATACTCTATAAAGAATAACAAACTAGATGTAGCATGACACGATCGTAAAAATTAATGAAGCTCTAAATTAAAATCATTGTTGAATCAACATCAATAGGGAGCCATGTTCATATAACTGTTATATGTTTAAGTACCCCAAACTGTTACGAGGTGAATGTCGTGATCCCAACAAGAAAAATGCACGTATAGTACCAGGATATCAAATTCTGTGTAAAACATAAAAATCACCGGAAAAAATTACTTGAATTACATAAACAGATATTGGGAAATAATTGACTGAAATGACAAAAATCTTTGGAAAAAACTTTTTTTCATACATATATATTTAAAACTGTGAAGCTTTCTAGAGTCTCTCTCTCTCTCTCTCTCTATGCACACACACACACACACATATATATATATATATATATATATATATATATATATATATATATATATGACACAATTATCAATTATTTTTACATATACATACATAAATTTCGTTTTATTATATAGAAACTTATTCGAAATGATCTCCCGTCGTTACACAGTATTAGGATAAACAATTTGAGAAAATGGGGCTGCGGCAGGAATCGAACGTGCGACGGATAGGGTAGCTTCTTCAACATAGCATCGCTCTTACCGTTGAGCTAAACAGTCGCCAGTTATACAAAGGCCCAAATAACTGTATACACCCTTAATTCTCATCTCGTTTATTCTTGGTGTATTTGTTTCTCTTCAACGTGACAGTTATGTATTAAGAAATGGATATAAATGATCCGACAGAATGATTATAAATCGCGTTATATTATTTAGAATTTTCTTCAACTATTTATTCTATTCACGTGGTCTAGTTCGAGCGATAAATTAACCGTGTAATGACGGGAGATCATTTCAAATAATAGTTTCAATATAATATAATGTAATTCATAATCATTCTGTCGGATCATACACATCTATCTCTTAATACACACATGCTCACTCACACACGCACACACACATATATATATATATATATATATATATATATATATATATATATATACATATATATATGTGTGTGTGTGTGTGTGTGTGTATTTATATGTATATTAATATGTGTGCGTTTGTTAATAGGAAATGGATATATATGATCCGACAGAATGATTATAATTTAGCCGATCTTTTACATCTTTTAAAGACAGTTTTGGCTATAAATAACAAACCTTACTTGGCAACACTGGTTAATCTATGAAAATCTTGCACGTCTCCTACTACACCCCTTTCGTTTTCTCTTAATCCTTACACGTTTCCTCTCTTCTCACTCTTCCACCTCCCCATCCTCCTCTTCTGTCGATCGATCTGTTCCGGTGGATTTCATTTGCTTATTGTTAATGATGATTCAGAAGCGGAAGAACGTTGCATTATATAATATAGAAACATTTGAAAAGATCTCCCGTCGTTACACAGTTAATGTATCACTCGAAGTAGACAACGTAAATGGAATAAACAGGAATAGAAAAACAGATAGACAGATAGATATGAACAGAAATAGATAGAAATGAACATAGATAGATAGATAGATAGATAAAAATATGAACAGATATAGATGGATAGATAGATAAAAATATGAACATAGATAGATAGATAGATAGATAGATAGATAGATAGATTGATAGATAGATAGATAGATAGATATGAACAGACAGGGATAGTTGTGAATAGATAGATAGATAGATAAAAAATATGAACAGATGTAGAAAGATAGATAAAAATATGAAGAGATGTAGATAGATAGATAGATAAAAATATGGACAGAGATAGGCAGATGGATAGATAGATATGAACAGACAGGGATAGATGTGAATAGATAGATACGTATAGATGAACTGACTGAGATAGATAGATAAACAGATAAGTGAGGACTTGGGTAAACCATATTCCCATCTTCCTTACCTGCCTAGACAGTAGTAATGATAAAAAGCTGTTACACCCATTGTCGATCCTGACAGTATATAAATTTAGCCTTACAAATATCAAATAGACATACGGTAAATATAGTTCTATTGTCAGACCAGCGTTTGCTCAATAAATCGAATTTTTCTGATGTAATCGACAAAATAACGACAAAGTAAAAAGAAGGGAAAAAAAGGAGAGGGGGTGGGGTAGAAAAATACCAGGGTATTCCAAAAGTATTACACCGACCAACGTGACCAGTGTAGAGAGCTTACACCCGGTTTGGTAGGCCAAGCGCCAATCTAACGTTGAGTCATACCGAAAAAAATTTTCAATGGTAATAATGAATACCCCTTCGTTGAGCATCCAACATAAAAGAATGAGGAAGCTCTCCATGATGCTTCGAGGTTACACCGTTTTTATCAAGTTAAGCAACGTCGAGCCTGGTCAGTACCAGCATAGATGACCATTGGGTATACCAGAAGCCGCAAGCAGAACGAATCTTCGACAGGCCTGCAAGTCATTATCAGGTCTTACAAACAATTGTCCATGTGTACCCAAACACTCTTGATGATGGTACAAGCGGGGAACGATTATTATATCTACATACATACTCCAAAGCTTATTTCAAGTACACATCTTGATACTATCTATGACTCCACAATATTTCAAATATAAGTTTTCGAGCGATGGTGGTCGGCCAGTCCGCTACCTCACATTTGAACCATCGACAACTGATGGTTGGTCACTTCTGAGCTTTATTTCTAAAGACAAGTCACTACCCTTAAAATGCTTGAACCAGTAAGTGAAGCCGTACGGTCAGATACCGCTTCATTTCCTTTCACTTCCCGAACTCTTTGAGCAACTCTAGCGGCTTTGGGGTTCAGTTAAAAAAAAATGTCTCAAAATTGCTCGACTAATCTCACTGTTTTTGTGATGTCACTTACTGCCAATTCTGTTCGACTGGTAGCCTGTGCATGTAAATGGTGGACAGCTGAGTGACCCCAGTGGTGCTGGATTTGGTGAGTCAGGCCGAAGTCTTTGTGGGTGATGCATAGTGAAAAACAGGATTTACGGTTCAAAATTTGATCGTATTTACAACGCTTTCTATTTTCACCATAGAGTCAGACAATTTTAATCCCGATCAGTATGACCCCCGGAATATATATATATATATATATATATATATATATATATATATATATATATATATATATATATTCAAGTGAGGTAACTCGTCCATTGTAAGCATTCTGCAATGCTCTTCCGTAGTTATAGAGCACTCTAATGGATGGGGAATTTAACCAAAATAAATTTATCACTTGAATTCAGCCTTACTGACCGTCCAGTTCCGTAGCACAGCGGTAGGATACCGGCCTCCAGTTCTGAAGCGAAGGTTTCAATCCTGCCTCGATAACGGATTGTCTATAGTCACACTGAAGTGTTGTAATACAACGAAACAGCTGTCAGTGGATGACACTATATATATGTATATATATACATATAATTTGTCTATATTACTATAAACTGTATTGTTGCTCAGAAGCGCGAGAATCTCGAACATCAATATCCGTCACTGACTGATAGAACAAAATAAAATGTGTCGATTTAGCACTTTTAGAGCTAGGTGTAACTCCTTTTTATTGCAAGGGGTATAAATAGCCAAACCATGGTCTGATTATCAGGCTTGTTTCAAGATGTTTCGAACATTTATGGTCTGACTTACAGGTCTGTTACACACTGGCTTTCACATAAATGGTACCATTCCTTTAAGCATATCAATCCAAGGAGGTGGTATCGATCGTTGAAGGTTATTAACAAACTTTTCTATTAGAGATTGTCTAATCAAGACACACGACATGTCAGACGGGCTCCTAGATGCTGATTCGAAATCCGTCTGGGATTATTACTTTATTCCTTGTAATTACTTAAACGGTCGTAAATTCTGACAATCTGAGTTCTGGGATCAAGAGCAATATTGAGCTGAAAGATAAAACTTGACAAAAATTTATGACGAAAATACTTCAGCTGAAAATAAAGACAATAACTAAAAAAAATCTTAATGCATAAAGGTACCGAGCAGAAGACAATTCATATATATATATATATATATATATATATATATATATATATATATATATATATATATATATATATAT
Organism: Thysanoteuthis rhombus; assembly: GCA_963457665.1. Classification (NCBI taxonomy): domain Eukaryota; kingdom Metazoa; phylum Mollusca; class Cephalopoda; order Oegopsida; family Thysanoteuthidae; genus Thysanoteuthis; species Thysanoteuthis major. The sequence continues at coordinate 45,300,928 of OY735229.1, forward strand.
ATATATTGATATATATATATATATATATATATATATTCAGGGTTGAACACTCTTTAAGTAAGGTAACCCGTTCATTATAAGCTTATGCAATGCTCTTCCATAGGAATAGAGCACAGTGGTGGACGGGGAATTTATCCTATAATAAATATATCGCTTAAATTCAGTCTAATTGACCGTCCAGTTCCGTAGCTCAGAGGTAGGATATCGGCCTCTGGGTCTGGAGCGAAGGTTTCAATCCTGCCTCATGGTACTGGATGGGATAATGGAAAGTTTATAAGAGTTGTAATACAACGGAAAGTCGCTGAAGAGTTGTAATTCAACGAAACAGGTGTCTGTGGATGACACAAAAATAGAGAGAGAGAAAGAAAGGGAATTAGTCGTTTATTAGGACTTCGAGGTTTTCTCTATTCAAACCTTGAAATTCTCAAAAATGTTATACATATTCAGTAATTAAGTGCACAAGAACTTATATAACAATTTTCATCCCAATCGATTCAGCAATTTCATTGTTCAGTATTTTTTGCATGCTGACATGTGGTTGTTCACTTATAAAATGCAAACAAACGATCAGACCGACAATAACTCATCATTCTTCAATTTCTGGGGTTTTGACGACATCATAGTAAAATCTGTCAAGATTTGAGAAATATTCCCTCTTATAAACTAAAACGACGTTTTTGTTTTCATATGAAATGTAAGCCTACCTACAAAATTTCATCGAAATATAATAAGGAATAAAGAAGTTATCCGAAAGAAAAAATGACAAAAAGACAACGACGACAGACACCCCAGGCTAATGGCAGTCCCCGACTTTTGGACTAAAAATTTATAATGAAAATACTTCATTAAAGAATTAAGACGATTCAAGACTATTCATGTCAGAACTTTGGATAAACATCTTTATAAAACCTTAATAAGATCTGTAACCGTGAACTTCTTTCATCAGAATTGATCCAAAGGAAAAATGCAAATGGCGTCTCAGACAACAGAAAAAACATTTGACCCTCCCTTTTTTAGAGATCGAATCCCGAGGGTCCAAGTTAATCTCTTTGTGAGTGTCATCTGACTAGGTTGTTAACTAGCACACTGTGGCAGGCACCCAATAAGTTCACAGGATGTTTGACGTGTTGCGTGTCTTGAGGGAATGGTAAGTCGTTACTGGGCTTTGTATCAATTGTTCTTCTCACCTGCCTTTAACCCCTCAACGCCTCCCTAAATGATTGTTGCCAAGAAAAATGCCTTTGGCTTCCCACACCTACAGAGGGAAGACCATCTTCGTGTATCAGAATCATAATTGTGTATGTGTACGCGCATGTGTGTGTATGTGTGTGTGTGTGTGTGAGAGAGAGAGAGAGAGAGAGAGGGGTCTGAGCTTCAATATTCGAATATCCCTTCAATTCAAACAACATTTGATCCAAACATTTCTAAAAAATTTGCTACTTGTCTGAGTTTTATAGATATTGTAACAAGCTTTGCCAGATGTCTTTTGCCAGAAGAGACCAACCTTGTACGGTTTTAGGAACAAATTAAGTAGGTTCAGTATCAAAATAATTAAATAATCTAAATTTCATCACTAGACTAAGCTTGCTGGAAAAATTATTGAAATACGTATTTTTTTCTTTATCTATCCATGTATATTTATGTCAGTTACATATCGTTTGTGTGTAAGGGATTCTTATCTTTTGTAGATTTTCTTTTGCCAAATCTTCATTCTCGGAATCAAATGCCATATTGGCCCAATTATTATCTTGAAAAGTACCAAATGCCAGCCCTGCACTGGATTTGAATCAATTGTTCTTCTCACCCACCTTCAGCTCCTCAACATCTTGAACGATTCTTGCCAAGGAAAATGCTTTTGACTACCTGTCAGAGCCGCTGTTCGGTGCATTCATACCAGATTTGGTACCTTCAGATCTTGGTACTTTTGGTACCACGCCAGGAATATTTGGTATGTTTCCCATCCTTTGATAAAATATTCTTGTTTACTTGGTATTTTACCATAGATTCCTCATTAATCTCCTGATTTCCTACATTCTCAGGAACCATCAACTAAAACTCTCAACAAAACTGTCAGCATAGGTTTCTCCAGTTTTTAAGGTGGGCTGGCTGGCTACGTATGAATGTATCCCGCATACAGACTGCATCAATGGAGCTACAGGGCTGAAAATTTTCAAAAAATCATTCCTTATTTGATCCCAGGAAACTTTTTTCATGCTCCCCCGACGAGGTCCCAGAAAATATTTTCATGCTCCTTCGACTATTTTTTTTTAGAGGGGGCTTCATTCTTTTTTTTAATGTTTTTTGCTTTAATTGATCCCTATTTTGTATTCAGCAGCCCAGTGGTTTTCATGTTCATCTTTTGGAAATTCATTTTTTTTTGTGATCACGGCCCAACGAAAGGCGAAAGAAGTAACTCATTCATTGAACATTTCTCTTTTAAATTTTGTCATTGATCATGCCCAACACAGCATGCTGCCAAAAGATATCGGTTACGTATCGGTTTCAACTGAGTGACTAACCAGACCTGTCTTTTTTATGTTGGATCGCCAAATTCCTCAGCCGCAACTAAGATAATATTTTCTTTATCGAACAGCATCAAAGTGAAAAAGAAATTTTTGGCTTTTAGTTGGTAGGAAGCATAAATACCACCGCTACGCACAAAAGGGACAAAACTGTACCAAATGACTCTTATCATAAAATCTGTGGAACAAGATGAAAGGAAAGTGAATAAGTGTTAGACCAAAAAGGTTATTCGCAAACAATTCTATTTGATATCAATGTGTGTGTGTGTGCATATATATATATATATATATATATATATATATATATATATATATATATATAATTATTATTATTGTGTCATCCATAGTCAGCTGTTTCGTTGTATTACAACTCTTAAGTGTGGCTATAGACAATCCATTAACCCATCCAGTATCACGAGACAGGATCGAAACTTTAGCTTCAGACTCGGAGGCTGGTATCCTCTCTCTACTCCACGAAACCGGACGGTTAGTGAGGTTGAATTTAAGCGATATATTTATCTATCGTGTATATTCCTCATCTACCAGTGTGCTCCATTCCATGTTGGAAGAGCATATATATATCTTCCGTTTTCCAAAGATGGACAACCGCAGCCATTAGAAATAGTGAAGGGATCTCTATTTTTTTATATGTGCCCACGTTCGTTTGTCCGTTTATGTGTCTGTTTGCGTATTCCAGCGCTCCTGGCCATACCGTTTTGTCTATAGACTTGAAAATTTGCATCTGCACTCCCCTCGACACCTTTTAAACATCTCTATTTTTTCAATGTTTGGGAAAAAGGTTTTTTTTCTCACCTTTTTGAGGCCTTATTTAGACAGATTTATCAATAACTTTGAGATCCCCCAGAATCTTGATATTTCTGGACGTTTTTCCACACTATTTTACATGTTTTACCGTGGAAAATGCCGATGATGTCATAAACAGAATTTGTTCTGACCATATTTATTCTCCGACTGAAGTTTGACGCTGCTGTTGTTCAAATACTGACTGTGACGGCAAATTTTCAATGAAAATTTTTTTCCGACTTATGATGATTATCACATCGGTTGAAACATAATCATCTACCATATCTGGCACGTTTTTTGTAATATTGTTACATTTGATACATTTCTTCTGGTATCCTTGCTTCCTTCGTCAACTGAAGTAAACTTTTCCAGAAAAGTACAAACACTTCAATAATGTATTCGTATTGCTATAAATAATACCATATGGAGAGTAACTAAAATTAAGATGACAGAAATACTATTAAAAAATTATGGTTGACAATGGTTCATCTGATAAAAATAAATCAAGGTTATGTTATTTGTAATACTACTACCATTAGATGAAAAGCAACCAACATTAATTTGTATTTAAACTATTTTAATTCAAAAAATATATTTTTAAAAACAAAAAGAGGCCAATTACTTGTACATTTCAACTTTACAATAGACTGGCCATATCAGTCAACAATTGAACAACCGTAGTGTCAACATTTGAAGTCAAAAGAAAAAATTCCATCGAAAAATAAATATGGACGCAATTTATTCTGTTAATGGCATCACTGGCGTTTTCCATTGGAAAACACGTGAAATAGAGAAAAAAAACATCTAGAAACATTTATATTCTCCGTAATTTAGATGTTCTTGATAAACCCACCAAAATAAGGCCCCCAAAAGATCAAAAAAGTTTTTTGCTTTGCAAAATAAAAGGAAAACATTTTTAGAGGGTCTAGTGGAGTACTGATGTTAATTTTCAAGTCTGTTGGCAAAATTATACAGCCAGGAACGCAGGAAAACACAACAAACTTGACAAAATTTCTGTATTATTATCCAAAAGGAGGAGACAGAAATTACTCTAAAGATTAGAAATGTAAGCACATAAATATATTTTATGTTCAAATGATATATTATCTTACACAGCAGTTGAACTGTGTGCGTGTGTGTGTGTGTGTGTTTGTGTGTGGGGGGTTTATGACGTATACATACTTTTCAATTTCCAGGCTTTGTATACAAAACGGTCCCGAAATTAGCTATACCGAAAAATATTACTCACGGGGCTTACAGTGCCTAGGAACCCCCAGCTGTGTCGGTTCATTTATCTGTGATAGGCCCTCCCACAACATAAATGCTTGGTACAGCCTTATCGTATACTTAGTTCCCAAACCCATATCCATAACTGTTAAAAAAAGTCCGACAAAGTATGTATACCATTACACGAGGCAAAGGAATATAAGTGTAAGTTTCGACTTGACCTTATTCTTCATGTCCATTCGGCCATATCTATTAATGATAGTACAATGATGATCCGAGTAGTTGCAACTAATAATAATAAGAAGAAAGAAATACTAGTCGAGATTAATAATGGTTGACAATGCTATATCCAATGAAAATTCAAAATTATAATATCATTAAGATGAAAAGCGACTAAAATGGGTGGAAGAAATACTAGTCAGAGATTAATAATGGTTGACAATGCTTTCTTCATCAAATAAAACTTCATTTAAAAAAAAATTTATAAAATGCCGTGCTAATTAAGATGGAGTTTGAGCTTATTCAATTTTGATGATTATCGCATCATTCCAGTCATCAATTGTAGTCTGAACTTGAATGACATTTTGAACGGCATAGTGCAGTTTTCATAGCAGAAAACATTCCTTAATTTAAGTATTTGTATTCCACATCTCTCTGTTAATGTGTGTGTATATATATATATGTGTGTGTGCGTGTGTGTATCTTATCACACGTGTTTGTGTTTTGAGACATAATATTGGTATATACTGAAAACAGTTTTTTGAAGTTATTTTGAGAGGGCTTATGTATTAAGAGGATGACCGGATTGCGTCAGATCTGGGTGCAAATGTACCCGTTTTCTAATGTCAAGGTTTCCGGAGATTGCGTCAAGTGCCTTCAAAATAAACTGACACAATTAACACTTTCTTGAGCAGTGTAAGACCACATAGAAATGCTTGCGAAGGGGACGCTCTTCGCCAGTCGTGTCTGGTTCACTCTCAACAGAGCAAGATAGGAAGTCTGTACGATGGAAGACAACATGGTCAAGTGGGATTTGAAGAGCACGTTCTGTGAAATTGCCCAGCCGTCACTAAAAATAAAACAAACTATACTAAAGTGACTGGCTCTCTGGCAAGACAAGCTAAAAATAAACAAAACACTTTCTTGATAGACAAGATGGTTGTTGGATACAAATAGGAAGATTGTGTTGACTGCAAAGTATCCATCCATTTGATAGTAATGAAAACATTTCCTACCAGGGAAAATAGTGTCTCAGTTTTCTTCGAAGTTCTCCACTTGGGCATTAACATACTTATCCCTGCGTCACGTCCACCCTCCGAATCAGCCTGTAATGTCCTCTTTCGGTATTGCCATCAGTTGCGTTCTCTTTAATCTCGTCTATGGTCTGAAATCTCTTTGGGGAAAAGCCAGAAGCCAAACCTGGACTGGTTCAGGGAAAGGGATGACAGACCCGGGTGATTCGATGTTTCGTCAAAAACAAACAAAATGCACGGCACGTAAAGAATAGACAGGCTCGTTTATTTTTGATGCACAGTGCAGAAGCTTCCACAAAGCCATCTTACTACCGACCGAGAGACTCCATGAGATAGTGACTGTTCATGCATGCGCTGTAAAGTCCCATCTGTCTACCTAATTACGTCAGTGCTGCACAACCGGATGGACCTCATACGCAACTACTTCAGCTAAGAGACAGGCCAAAGGGAAGCCCGTTGTGATTTATAAATATTAGCATATGGCTCAAGGCTAAACCGGAAGAAATGGAGGATAGGTAGATTGTATTACACCAATCTTCCAATTGAAGAAGGACCCTCCACCTTGAACATTGGTATACGAAATCCTTGTTTTTACCTCGGCTCGAACACCGACATATATCTTCGGCGTTTATGGCATAACTACTGAAACCATAGGCCTGCGCTACCTTTATTATTTTTATGAGGGGGAAAGAGCAGAGATTGTACTTCGGTTTGAATAACAATCGTAGCCTTCAAGCTGCCAATTATTTGTATTACTATTAAACAACGTCGTAAGTCGTTGGGTCATTCTTTGAAAGAAAAATAGTGCAATCTGATGTGACTATAATCAACCGTGGTTTCTTATGTACGTGTAAATAGATAAATTAAAGCTTTGGTAGACTATTCCAAGTTAGTTATCTCCCTTGACAAATCGATCATTATAATATAGATACTAGTGATCACGAATGTAGACGCCACACTATTATTAATCATTTCCAAATCACCGTTTCTTTTTCGTATTCTCCAAGTGGATGATTTTAGCGGTATCTTAATTTGATACATTTGGTTACAATGCACCGTTTCAACTACTTAGAGAGTACATACAGATAAACAAAATTAGACCTTTGATATTATATATATCATTTCACACTCTTGTATCTTCGTATCATGACTTATGTGATCTCTTGAGTGACAACAAGTCTCCCAGAATCTTTAGCACCTTTTTGAGCATTCTTGAAGACACTGGCACTGCCGTGTTCTGGACAATCTCAGTCTATCCACAAATTTTAAAATCATTAAGATTTCGCCTCTAGTGCTTTTGGTCAGGTTTCAAATGTGTACGACGCTAATCTTCTTGTTTCACGTAATTCTAAAAGGAAGGTATACGTATTGTTCGTTCTCTCTCGTCTTCACTTTGTGAAAAGTGACAGCAAATCTCCTCAAATCTCCATCACTTGCCTCCTCAGTATTCTTACCACACCACATCATCAATGCTGTGGTTTAAAAAATCAAACCTTCCTCTACAGTCCAATTCCTCCTAGTGTCTTGAGGACGGTCTCAAGTGCACCAGTTATTATGGACAAGATCCAACCCCTATTGTTTCAAAGCTTCTATAGTTCTTAGCCAGTGGTTCCAAACTGAATTGATCCTCTATATTTCTTGGGCCTTCTCAGAGATCGTAACTTATCTCTAAGACATAAGGATCATGAAGTCGATAAAATTATATTGATTTTAATAAGAGCTCGATTCAGTTGTTCGCGAAAGGTTTGGGGAAATGTCAATCTTAGATTGTGAGTTTATTATTACGAGGGCTAACCTTAGCAACTGAACAATGAGGATCATGTTTAGGTTTTATGAGACTTGATCAATGATTTGATTTAATCCCCAACAACGGAGCAAATATTTACTCACAAAACCATGTTAATGGGAATAACAGTAAAGGTCGAAAAGTAGATTCAGTTATCCGTTTGTATTCTGTTCACACACCGCCCAAGTTAGTTGCGTTTACCTGCTGTTTTATAACCAGGTTGTTACACAGTTAGGGGGGATAACGAGGCTAGTTGGGCACTGGGGTAGATTGAATCACTTGCTTTGATTGTATTCTTCCACAACTTGATGGCGCCACTGTTTGTCTCATTTCAAGTAAAAAAAAAAAAAATCGGTCATTTTTTGAGTCATATGTGTTGTAAACTCGAAACGTTTTTGTGTGAAAACGTTTTTTCACCCTGCTTAGTGACTTGTCCACTTTGACAAACGTACGCATGGTTCATGTTGTGATGAGCGATTGATGATAGCGTAGTCTGTGGTTATGAGAAGTGGCAATAAACTGTACATATAATACATTTCAAGCAGCCTCTGTCAGAACTTTTCCTTGAAATAGAATGTTAAAAAAACCACGAGTTTGGAGCTGGTTCGTACATTGCAGCTCGGGATACTTGATACGCTGTAATTGTATGCAACTATTTCAGAGGAAAACAAAACGCCTGCAAATTAATAAAACAAAATTTAAACAAATCGTTGGTTTCGTCATTCTTTTTTTATTGCTCTTTTCTCTCCATCTTCCACTTAATCATAATGCATCATTGAAGTCCACTTTCGCATGATTCCACTTGTCCTACCAGGCGGCCATTATATTCCTAAAATCTTACTTTTTACTCGAAGAAATTCTTCTGTCTAGTTTTAAATATTATATTTCTCTACTATAACAATATATCAATCACGTATGTATCTACCAGCAAGTGAAAGGATTTGCCCAATCAAATTGTACCAACTATCCCCACTGGTGGGATAGGTCTGCACTCTTTTCCGAATGTTTCGATGATGATATAATAAACTTGGCAAGTGTTTCAGATTTAAATGACCCATCCAAAGAGGTGTGTGTGTGTGTGTGTGTGTGTGTGTGTGTGTGTGTGTGTGTCTTTTCTATAGTAACTTTTGGTCATATTTGCGTTCTAATGATTTTCACAGCTTACAGTCATCTAAGCGAAAAATGTACCAACTAGACCCAGTCCTCCCTCACATCAGCATACACCATGTTTATATCCTCTGACTCCAATGTACCCCTTGAGAAGTACAAATGTACCAACTAGCCCCGGCCTTCCCCACATCAGTGTATACCATGGTTATATCCTCAGACCCAAACGTACCCCTTTAGAAGTACAAATGTATCCCTAAACGCCGTGATGTCATAAGAGAACTTATTCTGATCTCACCTTTTGTTTTTTTGCCTGGACTCGTTTTCTGATTATAATTCTTTTTCTAGTGTTTACCCTATCTAGCCTCACATTCTGATGACATTTTTTCAAAATTTCGGGTCAAATGCGAGGGGGTGGATATTTTTCCCCTTTTAGAGATCAAAAGTGAGAAGGAGATTATAAAGTAATGCCAATGATTTTACTATAAGAAAACAGGAAAGAATAGGCTGTCAGTGGTCAAGAATTAAAGTGTGTTTTACTAACAGAATGGAGCTTTTTTTTCCCACATAAAATGCATTACAAAATGATTTTACTATTGAGATGCATTCGTATTTCTGATGAAATATTGAAATTTTAATGAAATTCGGTAGTTTTGTCAATAATGTCAGGAACAAATATCAAAAATTGTATAAACAACTTGATAGGTTTTCAACAGAGTCTGTTCTCCTTCTTTTTTCCCCTCTCCCCCCCTCTCTCTCTTTCTCTCTCTCTCTCTCTCTCTCTCTCTCTCTCTCTCTCTCTCTATATATATATATATATATATATATATATATATATATATATATATATATAATTCGATACGACAGCGTCAGGCAGTACAAATACTACTGGTTTATATGATTGAACTCAAATGGCTTGCATAGTTCCAAATGGAACAATGTCCCAATTGTCAGTGCCCTTGATGCTTTTCTTTTTGCTTTTTTATCATTGTTGCTGTCATTCTTATAGCAGCAACTATTTCTATTGTTTCAGGCAGGTTTAAATTCTAATGTGTTGATATGCCACCCTTGATAGTTTTTGAAACAAGAGAACGGGCTCTGCGCCAGTGATGGCTGTCTCATGAGGTCATCGAGATGAATCTTTCCCGATATTACTACTCTCTCTCTCTTTCTCTCTCTCTTTCTGTCTGTCTCTCTGTTGCCCGAGTCCACCACAGTTACTCAACGAATTTACCCCGAAAATACAGCTCAGGTGGACCCATTCTTATAGTGGTAAGACAGGTATTATCTCACGCTATATAGCACTGATTTCATCTAGATTAGTTATGTAATACAATCTTATCATGAAAATGTGGCACTGACTGCAGTGACATTCCTGAGAAAAAATAAACAGAGAAATATTAAAAAAAAACAAGTCTGGTAAGTCACTCAATAGAAACCGTCACGTAACTCTTTTGGCTGCATACCGTGTTGGGGGTGAAAAATTTAAGAATTAGCAAAAGGGGTGATCAATGAAGTTATATCTTTTGACGTTTTGTTGGCAGTGATCACTGAAAAAATGAATTTAAAAAAAAACAAGCGGACACAATCTCAGTGATCAGTCTAACATAAACCTACATTGCATTTCAAGCCCACACTTAAATTAGGGTGGATTTTGACATTATGAGTGAACGTTCAAATTTTCAACCCTCCTGTTGTACTGGTGGGGCTTATACACATGATACATAGATAGCCAGCCAGCCAGCCAGCTCAGCTAGAAAACTGAGAGAAACTTATGTTGACAGATTCTGTGACAGTTTTAGTCGACGGTTTCTAAGAAGGACACCATTTGTTTCGTTATCTAATGGTCAAATTCTGATGCAGACACAGGATCCAAATTTAGCTCTTCAGATCGAGAAAAATGCTGAGACCAAAATAGAAAGTTACTCGTTGGTTGTTCAGCCATTTTACTGATGACAGTTCTCACAAAATGGACACCCACTTCTAGATTAGCAGACGACACATTTTCGTCCGTTTACAACTGGATGATTTCTTTCTAATTACAGAATTTTTTTGTCATTGATCGGTTGGTGACTTATTCTACATGGATAGAAAGAATATCAGAAGTACAAGACTGATCTCTGTTTTATGTCTGATTCTTTCTAAGACATTTAAATCATACCGTATTTACCGGCTTCGAAGTTATTGCAAAATTTTGAAAATGATCAACATAAAATCAAAGTTTTATCCACCTTACCAAGAGAGGTTCTTCATCTTGACTCAACTTGACTACCTGTAGCAGTAACCTGCTGTGGCACTTGAGTGTGACGCAGAGCAGCCGTAGGTGTGCCGTGTGAGATCCTACCTCAAACAGAAGCCATGGGATAGTGTTCCAAGAATTAACACAAAAATAACATTTGAGTAAGTTTCAACATCGCTGGTACTTTTTTATCATCACTAGCCTTTAAACGTCGTCGTTGGACAGGGCCCCTCCACCAGGATCTGCCAGATCTCTCTATTGGGGGCGCTCCGTCGTCAATATCTCCTGAACCTGTCCAAGTCACCGCACCATCTTATCTCCTGCCTGCTACAATTTCATATATGATCTCTCAGGGTCCACGTTGTGAGTCGTTATGTTTGGCAGCTGTCTGACATTCCTGCAATATAGCCTGCACATTGTAATTTGCGTTTTCTAATGGAATCTACGATGTCTCCGACTTCTGCTTTTTCTCTATTACACTGCACTGTTTTGTGGCCTCTCCATGTTATGTTTAGCATGATTCTTCCTTGTGTACGTTTCACGGTTCTCAGTTTGTGAGTCAATCTTTTGGTTAGGCTGCATTATTCAGCTCCATAAGTGACTATCGTATCGGGAGGATACATTGGTTGTAGACCCTTCTCTCAAAACTGATCAGATCTTTTTGTTAACAAATATGCACAAAGCTTTCAAAATCATTAGATAACCATGATGGAGCAATATACTTTGGGCAATAAAATTACTACCTTATCAGCTTATTATGAATAGTTGATCACACCATCATCACTCATTCTCTTTTGAATTATCAAATCTGCCTTTAAATACTGATGTTCTGCCTCGACCATTTAAGTGCCTGATTCACTGTACCTTAAGATAAAAAACGTTAAATATCACTGACATAATTCTGCAATTTCATTTTCCGTTACAATACGGAGACACGGTGAATTTACACCCCAAGTTTACATCTTGCCTACCGTAGTATACCGATACAGTAATTCATTTTTGCGATTACACACACACACACACACACACACACATATATATATATATATATATATATATATATATATATATATATATATATGATACTCTTATTTATTTACTATACTAAGTATGATTCATACACTTGGTTCAGAAGTTATATACGGGTGTTCAGGAAACTGTCTAGCATAAATTACCTTACTCAGTGGTTAGGACGGATCTAAGAGAAAAAAAACATCCGGTTCGTAGGATGCAGGGTAAATATCCGAGACTTATTTCTGGAGGGGATAGGTTGTTGCATCTACGACGCTGGGAAATACGGTGTGTGAATTATTACGCCCTCCATTTCTCTATTCAACAACGCAGCGCGCAAGTTGTTTGCTAAAACTTGTTGCAATATACGTAAATACAATAGACTCTGTAAGTCTGTTTTGTCAACACTGCAAAACGATAAACGCCCAAAATGATAAACTCAAGGTTATTTTGAAGTTTAACTGGATCTCTTTATAGTCTCTGTCAACGAAGTTTCAGAGGTATATGTATTCGGTCTCGTCCGTCTTTCCGTTTATCCATTTTCCTTTCCTTCCATCTGTTTGTCTTTCCGTCTGTCTGTTTGTCCACACGATATCTCCAAAAGTTCTCAAACAATTTCAATGAAATTGTGTGGAAGGTTTGACAGTAGGGAAAAGAAGGGTTGATTGAATTTGGGCCATTTTCCGTCTTTTCTTTTCATGCATCTGTGTATATGCTCATGACTATCCATACTATATCTCCAAAATTTCTCAATGAATTAAAATGAACCTTTGTGAAAGAGTGGACAACAGGTTAGGAAAGAAGTGATTACATTTTGATCCATGAACAAAATCACCACTACATTGTACTTATATATCCACCCCACATCATATCGCCAAAATCTCATGACTGTTCACACAATATTTCCAAGAATTCCCAGTAAATTTCAATGACATTTCGTGGAAGGTTAGGTTATAGGCCATGGAAGAAGTGATTAAATTTGAGAGCGGATCAAGGCCAAATTAATTCCCCTGAAAATAGTGTTGGCAGAGGTATGCGCTCTCTAAGTACTCCCTAGTTTCGGTGTAATATTTTTAAAGACTTTAAATCAAAATTCAAAATTCGACCTTTGCCTTGAGCTTTATTTAAACAATATTAAACATGAATAGAAAAGGCTATTTAAAGTATCAACCCCCACCTTGTTTTTTTTTACTGAACTTGATTTTCTTCCAAACGAACAAGTTTTGTGTCATGAAGAAATAAGATCCGTAAACAACTTGAGATGAAAAGAAAGGTCTAGGTCAGTTAGTCGGTAGGAAACAAATGATAAAATAGAATTTTTCATGTTATTTTGAGTGGAGCAACCAAAGTTTTAAAGCAATTTTCAATTTACATTGAAATGTTCGCCATGATTCAATTCAGAAGCGAGTGAAATGCGATTGCGTTATTTTTGTTGTCAAATAAATAGATTGAGCGGGTAGAATAATTCATGTACATACGAAAAGGATATACAGAGTGTATGAATGAATCACCGTAGCCAACGTGTGTACTTGAACTAATTAGCTGAAAAAGTTATCTCAAATTATCTAAAAAGAATAGATCTTTTATCTAAAATTTTCTTAAAAATTTTTTTTAATCTGGAATTATCTTAAAAAATACCAGCACAAGATTTGGGCATTATCGGTTCAAAATCATCATAGAGACCTCCAAAGTACTTTGGTGTACGCATGCAAATTTTGCGAATTTTCGAGGTTGTGGTCCCAAAAATGTTATCAGGGTCACTCGGAGAGACAGACACGGACCCTCAAAGAGAGAATAATCTTTGGCCCATTTGGTTGTTTGGTACAGTTATTCGCGGGATTACGGTGATTCGATATTAAGAAAGAATACTTCGTCGCAGATACACAAACAGAAAGAATGCCGAAGGGTACAGCAGCTGAAATGTGATAAATACAACAAAGACGAGGCAACTAGAATGAAATAATCAATGTATGGAAGAAAGAGGCCTGTCTCTAGAGTGTCAGGTCATTCAGGAAAGTATCTGAACATTCAGAATATCTCAAGAACCGATTATGCGACCTTAATATAACTTAGTAGCCAATCATAGGGGGCCTTGCTGCAGACATGTAACCGACACACATCAGAGGGGTCACTCAGTCAGCAGTAAAATATAGAGTTAGCTAGTATACTGTGTGGCTGTCACATCCACCATGACCGAGTCTGTCCATTCCCCTCGTCTTGAGGAGGGCTTTCGGCAAAACATTGCCTCGCCCTGATCTGCCAGCCTTCCCACAGTCATGATTTGGCTTCCTGTGACTTCTGGCTCCTCCCAAAGAGATTTCAGACTTTGGGCAAAATTAAGGTGAACGTAGGAAGTTTGTGAGGTTACTTGAGGAATACTTTGAAGAGAATTGAGGCGCTATTGTCCTAAATGGTCTGATTTCGTTGATATTAAATGGTTTGGAACTGTCCGGACAGACTCGGTACAGTGTTGCCAATTCAGCGGTTTTGGTGCTAAATCTAGCGCATTTCTTGTACTGGCAGTGCGAAAACCGTTAAATCAGCACGAGTGTGCTTAAACATTTTGGCCATTTTTGGCCATTTGAGCATTTTTAGTATCGTTTTGGTTTCAGGAGTTTTGGGCTTATTTTTCCTAACGCCTTTTAGTGTTTTTTGGCTTTTCTCGATGGCAACACTTTTTTTGGCAAATCCTCACGAAGATTTTCCTGATCGGTGAACATCGAACGTTAATCTGAGCTGATTTTTGAGGTTATGCTTATTTCTTCTTTTTTTCTACTAATTTTATCACTTTCATTGTTTTCTTTTATATTCTTCATTTTCTTTCAGCCTCTTTCTTCTTTATATTCTTCCTTTGTGTCTCCTTCCATGTTAATATTTTTACTTACTTTCTTCTTTCTATCTTCCCACTCCTTTTGTGAAAAAGATTTTTCATTAAAAAAAAACAATACTTTTTTCAATATTTTACCACTTGTTTTGAATTTACTTTCTTTTCTTTCTTTCTTGCTTTTCTTTCTTTCATTCCTTTCTTTCGTTTCTTTTTTTATTTCTTTCATTCTTTCTTTTGTTTCCTTTTTTACCTCACCGTTGCTGTTTTCCTTCTTTTCTTTTCTTTTTCGGTCTTTCTTTCCCTAATCTTTGCTTTTTTTCTCATTCCTTTTATTCTTTACTCTTTCCGTCATTCTTTCTTTCCTAAATCCTTGTCTTCTCCTTCTTCCATTCTTTCCTCGTCTCTTTTTTTTCCTTCTTTCTTTCTCATGTTTGTCTGTTTTTTTTTTTTTCGTGAAAACTTTTCAACGCGTTGTCTTTCTTCCTTTCTTTTTCTTCATCGCCTTCTTTTTTCTCTCTTACTTTTATGAAACATTTCTTTCTTTATTTTCTTTGTCTGTTTTTGATCAGACCTCTTTACTTCATTTTCTTTCTTTCCTTACTTTTTTCTACATCAACCCTTTAATTCTTTCTTTCTGTCTACTTTTTCTTTCCCTCCCTTTCTTCATAAAAATATTTCAACTTGTTTACTTTCTGTCTTCATCAAACATTTGCTTATTCATTTTTCTTTCGTCCTGGCTTTCTTTCATTAAACTTCTAATTCTTTCTCTGTCTTCCTCTTCATCGAACCTCTTTACTTTGTTATTTCTCTTTCTTTTCTTTCTTTACCCCTTTTTTCCTTTTATTTTTCCACTTCTTTCTTCTCATTCTTCTTCTTCTTCAGTGTTCAATCAGCTCTCGTCACGTAAATTCATTCCCGCCTTTTCCAAGAATGTTTACTTCTTTTCAGGAAATGTTTATGCTTCTTATTTCCTGTTTAACAAAAACCCAAGCAAACAAGTCAATCCCTCCCTTAAGATTTAGTATTTGATCGTCACACATAAAATGTCGATTTTTTTTACATCATAGAGAATAATGGAGTCTTACAGCATCCTCCATATCCACTTGACATTTCTCCAACAGATTATCTTCTTTTCAAGCATTTTGAGCTTCATATCCGTAATAAAAAGCTCAAGATGTAACTCGTGCTTTTACAGAATTTGCATCTAAAGAATTCTATACAAATGTCATATCATCATTTGAGGATCGTTTGAAAAGGGTCATTACTTCGAATCATATTTTGATTAAATATTCATTATTTTTCTTGTTGTTTATATCATCCTTCATCTAGCTATTCAAAAGCTAATATCAAATAAACATTTCTGAACGATGAATATTTTAGTCGCTATCTCGGGATTTGTTTTTCATATTGATAGGGCAATTTTTGAAGTTATCAGTTCAAATATGTCGAAGAATTCAGGAAGATAAGTAAATAAAATGGGTAAATATTTCACTTTTCTGGCAAGCTTGAACATTTTTTATCGACTTTCATAAATTCTTATTACTTGAATTAATGTACGTTTTAACAACAACGACAACAACAACAACAACAACAACAATAATAATAATGCAGACTATGAGGGTACGTAGAGGAGGACTGGAGACTTGAGGAGACTTGCTGTCACTCAGTCTCCAGTGCTGATAACCAGGCAACTGGTGTGATAATACATAATAATAATAATAATAATAATAATGATAATAATAATAATAATAATAATAATAATAATAATAATAATAATAATAATAATAATAAGAAGAAGAAGAAGAAGAAGAAGAAGAAGAAGAAGAAGAAGAAGAAGAAGAAACGTTGTTCAACAAAGTGAAAGAATACAGTGACGACATTAGGTTGGAGTTTGGAATAAAAAAATGTGCATTAATGGTAACGCACAAAGGAAATTTCACAGCAGCAGAATTGATTGAATTACAGAACAACAACAAAATCAGAGCATTAGCCACACAAAAGCGATATAGATACCTGGGAGTTCACGGAAATGACGCAATGAAACAAGAAGAAATGGAAGAGAAAATAAGAAAAGAATACCTTAGGAGGATAAGAGAAATATTAGAGACTAACCTAAATAGTAGAAATCTGATATAAGTAATGAATACATAGGCAGTATCGGTAGTAAGATACAGTTCCATCCCTTGGATGGACAAAGGAAGAACTCCAATCAATCGACCGGCGAACGAGAGTTCATGACAATGCACAAGGCTCTACACTCCAGAGATGACATAGATAGATCATATGTTAAGAGTAAAGGTTGTGATAGATGACTCATCAGCATAGACGACTGTGTCCAAAACGCCAAAACAGGATTAGAAAAGTATATGCAAGGAAATTGGGAAGACATTATAAAAAAACGCTCGAAGCAGCGCAACGAATAACGAAAAACTAGCGAACGAAGGAACAGCACAGTAAATAAAGAAAGAAAATTCAAAAGACCGATTGACGAAAGATCATAGAAATGGCTACGCAGAGGAAATCTGAACAGAGAAACAGAATCACTCATCAGGGCAGCCCAAAAACAAATGCATCGGGATAAACGATGTCAAGGTGAAAATCGACAGAACTCTAACAAACAGCTAATGCCGCCTACGCGGAGAAAGGGATGAGACCGTAAACCACATAACTAGTTAGTGTAGTCCACTAGCCAAGAAAGAGTACAAAAACACGAAAGGGTAGCATCAGCGATACACCGGAAACTGAGCAAACGGTTAGGATTTAACTATGTGGACAAATAGTATTTACACAAAATGGAGATAGCCCTGGAAAATAGAAGCCATAAATTACTCTGGGACTTGAACATCCAAACTGACAACCTAATCCAAGCGAGACGACCAGACCTGGTAATCGTGGGCATGGGAAGGAGAACCTGACAAATAATAGAAGTGGCCGTTCCTGCAGATCACTGAGTAAATGCAAAAGAGACTGAAAAGGTATGGAAATATCAGGACCTGGCGAAGAGACTGAAAAAGGCATGGAGCATGAAAGTCAGGGTTTCCAAAGATAATGAAAACAAGATAGGAGGTACTGGGGATAGGAGGGAGGATTGAGACTACACAGGTCACAGCACTGCTGGGGATTGCATGAATACTGAAGACAGTTCAGGAAATAATAGATCTACGACCCCAGCTTTTAACGATGGCATAACAACCAAGAAATAGGCGAGGACGATAGGAGAAGAAAATTGGAGACCTGAGGAGACTTACTGTCACTTAGCCGTCAGCGATTACCACCAGGCAACTGGTGTGAAACTGTAATCCGCAGCACTGCTGCAGACTATGAGGGTGCGAAGAAGAGGGCTGGAGACTTGAAGAGACTTGCTGTCACTCAGTCTCCAGCGCTGATAACTAGGCAACTGGTGTGAAAATGCAAAATAATGATAATAATAATAATTTTCTCCGCAATTGAAAAAATACGAAATAGCTCCAACACTTTCAGTTGTTGTTCTATAATTAAAGTGAAACATCCTTTAAACAAACGTAATTAGTACTGGCTCAAAGTGAGGGTCAAACTCAGCAATTATGACATGCAACCTCAGCTTATCAACCATCATTCCACAACGTAACGCTTAAATATTCACCAAGTGTAGACTATTCTGGTGCAAAGAAATACGTATGGGAACCCAACGAGGATCGAATCTTAGTGCACCGTTTTTTACGGTTGGTAAGCTTCCTCTTCGGTATATATCACACTAACTCTCTAACGTCATTTCATATCCATCTATCAATCTATGTTACATGATAAAAAGTAATATTTTATGTAATAAAACTGTTGTATACTTGGGTGAGTGTGTACAACGGTTAATAACACATTCTAGAAACTAAATATATGAACGGAATATCTGAAGCAAATCTGCACTCCTGGGTAAAAAAAAAAAAATGAGTCAAGCACTTTCCATTGTATAAAAGATCTTAACACCATCGAGAACGTATGGGTGCATATTGTGGCCAAATTGCTTGGGAGTAATATTTTGAACACTGCAGAGCTCAGGAAGCAGTCAGATATGAATGGGAAAAAACACTGAAGCAACGCACTGTAAACAACTATAGGACAGCTCGAACAATCGGCTCAGTTTTCTGAAGAAGAAAAAGGGAAATACTATCCCATACTAAAACGTACCCTACATGCAAAGACAGTATGCACTATTGTATAACATTGTCGTATATTCCACCTATAATTGTTGGAGTAAAGTGGTAATTGCAAAAAATGACAAAGAAAATCTGGTTCATTTTTTTTTGCCCCGGGGTGTAGGACTAAGCGCTCCAATCACTTCCACCAACCTGCATATACACACCCACAATCGTGACAAAAGGGTGATTGAACCGAACTCACTCTCCTTTGGCGGGATATTCATCCGATTACTGACAACACTGACGAATACTAAAGGTGAAGTCATTTGTCTCGCCAGGGGAGAGCAATATCAAAGTCGTTGACAATAAACCCCTTCCGAAGGGTCAAGTTGGATTTAGATTAGTTGCTGAAATTCAGTCATTGTCAAATTCCAGTTCAAGTCTGAAATAGACTTTTTCATCGTGACAAGAACAAGAGCAATAAGAACAATCCTCACCAAATTTAGAGGAATAAAAATTAATATTCACATTTTTTGTGGGGAATTTAATAGACAATATGGAAACACGAAAGATGGGACAATGGATTGTATTCATTTTCTGTTACATATTCCGAGAGATCGGTTCCTTTCGTTATCAAACGTTAAATGGGAAAATGATGACATTTACGAATGACAAAGTTTGGAAGGGAGGGGGAGATGATGCGTTGTTGATACTGTTATTGTTCTGAATTCTTGTCATATACTGGCGGAAAAAAGGAGAAATTCGTTCGTGTCAAAGTTCAAACCGTTTGTGTGAAAATGAAAAGGCTTTGCGCGCGTGTGAAGTTACAGTGATCATCTTCAGTCGAAATAGAAGCAGGTGTGGAGTTTGACCCTGTAGCAGAGAGGCTTGTTCTCTCGTATTGTAATGATATGTTTCTACTTATTTAGCTTGGGACTGAGCAATCGTGTGAGGTGGCTGATTCGACTCAACAATGATTTAGTGACTCGAATTTATGAGGGGAATAATTGTAGAGAGTATTTCAACGTCTGGTTAGTCACAAAATAGAAACTTTCATGTGACCAACGTTTTTTTGGCAGCATGCTGTGTTGGAGGAGATCAATTAAACATTGGAAAAAAGATGATCAATGGATAAGTTACTTCTCTCACCTTTTTTTGGGCCGTGATCACGAAAATAATCCGAATATTCAAGAAACAAGCGCGAATGTTGTCGGATACAAACTAAGGTACCGATCAAGCATAAACCCTCAATGTTACTTGAACTCCCACTAAAACCCTATTTTGAGAGGGAATTTTATAACTTTTAAAAGGAATTTTTGTAGACATAATGAGTGAATGTTGACAGTTTTGGTTGATGGTTTCTAATGGAGTGATTGGATGTGATGACCGAGGACATAAAAAATGGGGCTGTTTTTGCTTATCCCTAGAAAAAGCTAACGTCCATGTTTTTAAAGTACAAGCCGTTCAGGAGTAAGGTAGACATCTTTTGATACTCCAAGATAAAATTGCTGTTAAAATTTGACCAAAAATTAACACCACGAATTGATTTTCTTGTAGGTGAGAGAAGGAAAATACCACTGAATCTTTTTTTTTTCCTTTTTAAGCTTCTGTACTTCATAATTGAGGACGTTAGCCTTTTTCGTTGACTAATGGAAAATACCCAATAAATCATGGTTGGTTATTCTTATGAATGAGAACTTGGCAAACGGTAAATTCCCTCCACCTAGAACAATCATTAACAGTTCCTGTAAATTTCTGAACGACTGTAAAATCACAACATTCCTATCAGATGTCATAAATATGAAAATAATAACATAGAATATTATTGTATGTCAGAAATTCTAGCTGCGGGAAAAATCAGGTCAGGGTCTTGTTGAGTGTTTGGAGGGAAATACAAGACGATTGGCATTTGACCCACCGAAAATGACAGGTATACTTGAGATGAACATATCAGAATAGTAGATCTCGGACTGGTGTTTTTGACTTTTTTGGCAGTTTTGGGAAGGTAAACAGAATCCTTAGTTTCGGAGAAATTCTACCACATAATTCGTACACAATACTGTACCGTAGGATAACGGAGCCTAGGCATCCATTTCAAGATACCAGTGCTAGATTTTAACTTGGTGAAGTCCCAAGTTATATAAATATATATTAAGTTATATATTGAATAGGGTCGACCCGTCTATTAGGCGAACTCAGGCAGTTGCCTACGGGCGTATTCCAAAGTGAAAAAAGTATTCGTTAGAATACAACCAAGGGTGAAAATTTCAAGTCTCGCCCTGGGTGCATGCAAATTAAAAAGTTCGATTAGTAAATTATTTGTTTTTCAATTTGGGAAAAGGTATTACACAATCTTCAACAATAGTCTTGTGAGAATGTAAAAACAAACTTGCCGTTAGAACGCGTGCCGTTAAAATGAGAGTTGTCTGTTGTATTTGGTTATTTATATCTATTTTGTTTATATTTATACTCTTATAAATAGGCATGATATGTTGACTTCGCTTATAACATTCAGAGGATGGTTTGAATGATCAACGAAATATTAGGTAAATCGCCCAGGACACTACTTTATCAATCAAATATTAATTACATAAAAGCATGGTCTTCGGAGTTGTCTTCCTCGTTTGTGTCTGGGAATTGTCCAATAACCAGATTTTCTCCGCTTTATTTACTCTATTTATGTGGTCACAACATTAAAGATATGACATCAGATTTAAGTATCAAAATTGTAAGATCACATCAGTATAAACATGATCATGCTCACTATTTTACCCGTTGGACTCAAAGGGCGTTAATTATGTGACGCTGAGGCTTAACTAGTTACGGCTCAAAAAAACTTTCATGATCTCCAAGTAATGCTATACTAACTGAACGAAGAGAGCAAGGAAGTCAGTCTTCTCATGAACTTCAGTAACACAAATGTTATGTACAACAAAAATGCGCTCTCCGGAGCTTGATTGTAGTTATACCTCAGTCAGCGCTTTCTATCGCTTGATTGTAGTAATACTTCGGTTAGCGCCCTCCATACGACTCTAAAGAAAGAAAAAAAAAACATTGATCGTCATTATAACTCGGATAGCGCTCTCCGTAACTTGATTGTACTTATACCTTGGTTAGCGTCCTCCATACGTCCCTGAAGAAATCGCGACGCTTAACAGTGCTGGACGGTGTCAGCATAACGTATTATGAATAGAGATTGCGCCAGTAATTATTTTTAAATAAATAATATCCTTGTTAAGCTTCAACAAGATGAGATAGATCAGAGATGTGTATTTCATCTGTTATCTACTCGGAGCTGGTGAAATATCACTGGGTGTCGATGTATATCCTAACATGATAAATTATCGTATAAGTGATGTGTTTATTCTGATACACATGTAGGCTAACCTTTCACTTATATATTTGGAACCTAAAATGTCACATCCTTCATACTGAAACCCAGTTTGTCGAGAATGTAATAATGATAGGTACTGCATCAAGATTTGTCTACAGTTTTGTGTTAAAAAAACAAACAAACATGGGAAAATGTGAGAGAGACGGTTAAAACCGATTATTGAAGAGTTTTTTTCCTCAAGATAATAAATAAATTTGATCAGATGATGTGTTTTAAATTTCTTTCGCCGCTTTCGGCTCTCTTTCAAGTACATCAACTTTGCTTGTTTGTGCAAATCATGAGATATATGTAAGTGACAGCTGTTGTCAAAACATTACATTGTTTCCTTGAGAGTTAATTAATTCATTGTTTCTTAATTATTTTCTGTTTATTGATGATCAAAGGAAACTGTGTTATTTTGAATTGTTTTTATTTACAAATTAATGCTTACATTAATTATGCATAAATCATAAACAATTACGCTTACCACAAAAAATAATAAAGTTCTGATAAACAATTCAATCCAAATCCGATTACTGTATATATTTTCACGGTATGGTCAAGGACAAATTTCTGTACAATGGTGACAGTCTATAAATTTACCTATAGATGTGTTTACAAGTCAATATTCTGTCATATTTGATATTTTATATTATTTCCGATAAACTGGCTGTCCGACAAGTGGGATGGAACATAGTTGGATTCGACATCAAGGCGTCCGATTTGAAAATGCACATGAATCGGCCCATCAAACAACGTGTTCAGTTACAGCTTTTATTTTTTCTGGGAACTGTCCATGAAGTTGTCTTTTATCATTTTTCATTTTTCAAAATTCAACATTGCTAAATTTGTCACGAAAAATATTCGAAAAGGTGCGCTCGAGTGAATCAGCGTTAAACGGGGCACTGCTACAGTATTTTCAACTGCAACGAACGTCGACAGTTCTCAGAAAAGGAAAATCTCATGTTGACACCAGTTTTCAAATCGGCTGACAGCGTTTTCTAAGAATTAAGTGACCTAAAGAGAGAGTGGTTAGAGAGATAGACAACGTTGGTAAAGATAGAAAGATACGATATAGAGTAGACACAGAAAGAATGATGTTTTTTTTTAAATATCTTAACGTCACACTATGTCATATTATTCCTATTTTAGATCCAAGATAAAAAAAAAGTTGGAAGTACAAGAAAGAAAGCAGATTTATAGTGTTTAAATTCACTCTCTCTATATATTTATAACCTTTGCATCCTGGACGATATTTTTCGTTTTATTTTTGATGCAATCGTTATTTTTGTTTCCCACGTTCGAACTGCGATTGGCTTGAAAACTCAATCGAAAATCCAGTTTTATTAGACAAAAACATAGGAAAATGCTGTAAAAAAACGTATATAGAACGACACAGCTTTTAAATAGAGTTTGTTCTTTCTCTTGTATTTACTTGTACAGTGAAGCTTTTTTATCAGCTACACAGTCAGATAATACGACAAATATGCTTGTCATTTCAGTAACATTTATAAGAGTCTGTTCTTTTTCTTGTTCCTATTTGAAACAAATTGTTTTTCTTGTCTGCTATTCAAAAATAAATGAAAGACACGAATGGAACGCACCTTTTCTACCCGCCACCGGCAAAATTGATATGATTCCAGTTAGATTCTATCATTTGCAGATCGAGTTTCCGTCAACATTTTTGTCAAAGAAATGGAACCCATGTAAAGAAAAGTAATATCAAATAAATACAATTCTGGAACTTGATACTATGTCCCGAATTCTTGTTAGTCTGAGGAGAACAGAAATAACGTGTGTGAGTATTCGGGTGTGGATTCAGAGATACTCTTTTCTTTTCTTTCTTTCTTTCTTTCTTTCTTTCTTTCTTTCTTTCTCTCCCCCCCCCTCTCTATCACACACTCTGTCTCTGTCTCTTTCACACTCTGTTTCTCTCTTTCTTTCTCTTTCCCCTTGCTTTTGTGAAACTCCTTCACGAAGTCTAGAGTTGACTTTTACCGAAATGAGGCGCAAACCGATCTTTAAAAATTCAGATTCCCCTTTCGTGATTTGGGCTCATGATTGCCAGGACGTTGCCTTACTGACTGAGCTAAATTTGCAAGTCTTGGATATCAACGAAAATTCATCATGCAGATACGCTGGATCTCATTTCATTCTAATAAATGAATGCATTTGTGTAGAAAAAAAATTTCTATGATTTTTATTTGTTATAAATACAATATAAAAATTGTTGTAATCTTGATCAGCCGGAAAAAAAGTTGGAGTTGAGTTAAACCCTCCAGTCGTCTTTCATTTCTCTTTTTCTGTCTGTCTTTCTTTCTTTCTTTCTTTCTTTTTTTTTCTTTCTTTCTTTCTTTCTTTCTCTCTTTGCTCTTTCTCACTTGGTACTTCCCCGCTCTCTTTCATTATTCTCATTTTGTTCAATTACTCTTTCTTTTTACTCCTGATAAGTAAAACTAAACTCATATATGATAAGATAATAACATTTTAATTCAATTCTTTTTTTAAAGGTCGATTCTGGAACTTGATACTCAGTTCATATTAGTTATTATTATAATCATTCCATTCATTTCTTTCTTTCTTTCTTTCTTTCTTTCTTTCTTTCTCTCTGCACTTATTTCAGTTCCTTCCTATCTATCAAGCTTTCTAAAATGGAAATTTCCTCATCTTCCCTTTCTGGGTTATCATAGCCAATTGGTTGATATTTTTAACCATATCAATCACTCAACCTTGATTTTCAAACGACCTAGCCGACCCCACTCACCAAAAATTATCTTCTTACCCCAGTAGAAAAAGATGACCGTTCACACGTAACAATGTCAGGTGGAAATCATTATCAAGGTCAATTGTTTTTTTATTTTCATTTGGTGACGTCATTTCTTTCTTTACTCGTCTTCAATTTTTTCAGAAGTCAGATTAAGTACAGGCATACTTCGGATATGTTACAGGTTCGGTTTCAGACTACCACAGAGAAGCGATTAATCGCTATCAAGTAAATCAAATGAATTTTTCGATTTCCAGGTTCAGATAAGAGTTATTATGCTGTATTCATCCCAGGATTAAATGTCTGGCAGTTTTCCTGCAGCAAATTATAATAAGTTGTTTAAATTGTTCAACATGAAAGTTTAAAAATCAAATTTGATTTTTTTTCTCTGATATACAGAGTTAGCACATTCAGATAGTTCAGTTTTCCACACAAATACTATTGTATAAAACTGGTCATTATGTACGCACAAGTTTTGTTGCTAAAGATTTGGTCAAGTGAGGTAGTGTACTTCTGTTGGAAATGTATTTTTCTATCTTATTTTGTTGTGTGTTGAATTAATATAACCCTCATTTCTCCAGGAATGTTTCATTTTTTGAAATTTTTATCAGTTAAACAATGGGAGAGCTGACAGGCTTTAGTGATCGGCTGGTTGTGATGGATTTTTATTAAAATAATCGATGAGAAATCGATGTTTGTCGCTAAGGCTAATTTACATATTAGTTTACACGTGCTGTCAAAAATGACGGTATATATGAAATATAATGGATAGATATTACGATGCTGTGAGCTTAGAGAATAGCGTTCTGTTGACTGCAAACAGACTTTCATTGAAGTATTAGTAATGGATGACAATGGAGTATGAACTGAGGATTACCTCGCCAGGGGAGGCGTATGGAGATCCTGGTATGCCCAGTGAACAGAATCTTCCACTCTGCCTTGCTGGAATTGTCCAAAGGGAAGCAGAGTGATACGGTTAGCATCAGCTTGGCTACGTGAGCTGTCAGGAGGAAGTCAAAATTGGTATCCAACCACATTAGGGGATCCACTCTGGATTTTTCTCTCAATACCTTTCCTTTCCTAAGATACATAGAAGGCAGTGTAACTATCATCCGATAGCCGGATTACGAACATCTTTTTTTTTTTTTTTTTAAATCAGAGATTATAATTTCCTAGGTTGTCTCCCAAAGCTAACGGGTCCAACCAACCCATCAAGTTATTCCGCCGGACACTCGTTGGCAAACATTGTGGAAACAAGGGACACCGTCTGAAGGTGTTACTATGGGACACAGTAATTCAAAAGGGTTTCTTTTTGCCTATGGTAAACTAGACAGTGATCTGGTAGCGAACAATACACCTGGAAAGAAGAGTTGGTGTATTGCAAGTGCACTTTCCAGACCTTAACCACCTCCATTATGTATGAAAGTTTATTATGTCAGTTTATGATAACGACCGATTCTAAAATAACCGTTATGTACTTTTGGTTGAGAACACCTACAAAGTAAATTATTGTTATGCTGGTGGGGTGGGGTAGTAATCGCGTTTTGCAGACGGCATTTGGGAATGTGACTTGGCGTGTACACAACTGGGGAAAAAAATTCTAGTTTATTCCAAAACGTATCGATTATTGATACGTCACCATAAACTTGGCCCAAGACGTTGGATGTCAAAAGCGGATGGAGAAATGGTCCCAAGAGAGAGAGAGAGAGAGAGAGAGAGAGTAAAGATCCCTATAATAGACGCAGCCGGGCAATTGGAAGTTTAATCTCTGTTTGATGTCTGGCAAACAGTCCAGAAATGTCGTTGGTACCGGGCCAGTCAAAATTAGCACCAGAAAAGTACGTAGCAATACTAGCTATGACTCAGAAAGGCTTCCACAACATTCCGAATGCGGTACATCAAAGGGGTGCTTAGATACGGTTTGTTATCAGGGGTAGGTGACCACATTGCGGGTCATGCCCCAAACTCGGATATTTGGCAGCAGTCCGTCCCCAGGCTTAGGCAAAATCATCGAGCAATCCATGTCCAAAGACATGCAAGTTCAGTCCCTCAGTGATCAGAATGTAGTGCGTCAGGTTAGTCGAAGATTGGGCCATTACAGACAAGGCCTTACTTCTAGTAGCAACGGGTGTACTGGAAAAGCCTCTTCATATTGAAAAATATAGCGGTAAAAGAAAGGATTTGGAGGTTCGCTCTAAATACAAAAAAGCAAAGATAGTTTGTGTGTGTTTTCATAGTAAGTTATCCCTCTTGCTAAAACAACGAAAAGGCACAACAAACATTTCTTTTGGTTATTATTTTGATCTGTTCTGGTGTATCTCAATTCTGCTGACGGATCAGGAGGGTTTTGTTTACCCATGAAACTCGTGTGGCGTAATACTGCGGTTAGAAAATAACAGTAAAAACTATACTTGTAAAATTGAGATTTTAGGTCTGCAATCTTTTGTTAAGTTTTAATCAACACAAGATCTCTTTATGGCATCTTCTGTAATGCAACGAATTTTAAAATTATTTTTGACTATGCTCTTGGATGAAGTATTACAGAATTATTATCATCATTTTGACCAAATTTTACATTCATCCGAACTTTCAGTTGCTTACTTCACCCTAAAATGAATCAGCAAAAAATTGTATGAAAAAAGACTACGAGGTCTGAGTTGGAAATATCAACTTATCGGTTGTAAGATGTTAGGTTTAAGATATAAAACCAACTTGGGACCATATCACTATCCCGAATCCCTTTTAGCCGAAGCCGACTTTGCCGCAATCCTATTTGCTATCAGATCATTCTGCTTACTCATCATGACCCCCGAAAGAAAGGGGTTGAATTCGATGGCATTCTTTCACGCTACATTGTATTTCCCAAAACACCGGTTTAATAGTTTTATAGCTTGTTAGTTTTTTTACAAACTCAACATTCCCTAATTTCAATTTCTGTAATAAATTCCATTTAGTTTTTTCCTGTGATGTATAGATTATGAAATTGAACTACAGAAGTAAATTGATCCACTGAAATAATTAAAAGCAAAAATGATTTTAATTGTTGTATCTCAATTAATTGTTTCAAATCCATAGTTTGTCTTACCGCATGTGAATGAAACTTATGATTTAAATTTCACAATAAAACATGTTTCTTTTTTTCATGAATTGTAAGAATAGGGCTCTGTCAAAGAAAAATATATATATATAACCCCATGGCACTAATTATAGAAAATGAAAAGTCAACCGATGCTTTTGGAAATACAACGTAACATCGAATTTATTCCCCCTCTTTCGGGGTCATTAGCAAGACTGCAACATGATGAGTAAGCAAAATGATCAGACAGCCAATGGAATTGCAGCAAAGTCGGTGTCGGCTTAAAGAGATTTGAGATAATGAATGGCGTTGAATCAGCTTCCATTTGACAGTAAAGTCCCCCTGGTTGAATGGTTAAAACTAACTAGAGGGTGTGAGTTCGATACTCACCGAGGCTTCGCTCTTCATTTTCTGATTGCACTGTATAATCATTGCCACAGGATAACAGTCCGATTCAAAGTTGTGATAAAAAGTAACAGAAAGTAAGGATGGAGGTAAAAACTGGTCAACATTAATAATAATATTGTTGCAACACCTCATCCAAGAATAAATTTGAATTTTTGAAAAGAACCGTTGTATACACAGATTATGTTATCAATAATTTATTATGGCCCAAATTGACATAGGTGATATTGAACGAAACGGCCACTGGATCTTTTCGTATGCTAACTGAAGTTTATGGAGAAGAATGCATGTCACTCGCACGTGTGTTCGAGTGGCACTTGAGATATATTGAAGTAAGAGAGGATGTCGAAGATGATGAACGTTATGGACACACGTGCACTTTAAGAAGCGTCTCTTCATTCACGGAAGACATTTCTACAATTCTTATGATACTGAGTCGTTGATTATTTGTTCAATCGATTTTCTGAACATTCTCGCCGGTACTTATTTACATTGGCTATCGTGTTTCTGATAAGCTGAGTCTCACTTGTCTAATTAAATTGTAACGACACCAGCTCTCTTACGAGGCCTACATAGTCAATATCATTCTGGTGTAATTTTGTTGATTAACTTCTCACCTTATATATATATATATATGTGTAGACAGAGACAGGGAGACAAAGGCGACAGAGACAGAGACAGAGTCAGAGAGATTGTTCTGTGAACATCTCAGCCTTTGTTCTGTCACCGATTAACAGTGCATCTTGCCAAGCTAGGACCGGACTGTGCACCCAGTTTTTTCTCACCTACACGCTGCTCTATTGAGGACACACATCAGAGCGCTCTCTTAGGAGCCGTCACACTCGTATCGAGTGGCAGCGATCATGAATGCGTGTGTGTGCATGTAAAGAAAAAGTGTGTGTGTATGTGTGTGAGAGAGAGAGAGAGAGAGAGAGAGAGAGAAATGACAAAACTAGTTTTGACGCCCAAAGTGGATCAAAACGCCCCTTTTCGAGGAAACCTGACAATCGGCATTAAAACACAACTAAATATTTTTCAACCAATGAAAAACTACAAATGTACTTTTTATCATCTATTTTATTAGATGAAGTATTATGAATCATTATAATTATTTTTTACTCTTCTATTTGCCTTCATCTTGGTTTTCCAGTTGTATATGATTGAGGTTGGGAGTAAGTTTTAAGGTTTGATCTGGACTTCGAAGCTCAGTCGGTAAGAGCAGCAAGGTGCATGTTGTTAACTTTTGACTTGTTTTGTTTGTCAACACCTCTTTTCAGGGTCTCCAAGTTCTCCGAGGTCAACTACAACTGTCTTAAGAATATTTGAGGTCCCCGGGTAATGTGCTGGATTTGGCCCACGGACAGTACGGCCGACCCTGATCCATCTATTACAAGGTTCCGAAAGAGTCAAGAGCTGATTTAAACCTAAAGGTAAACACAGGTTTAGGGAAGGTTTTATAAGTTTGATATTTAGTATGAACCCTAATTTCTATTTTCCAAATACAATATCAGAGTTCCTAGAATCGTGGGGCCCCAAGGAAGCTGACCAATGTGCACATGCGATTAGACGGCCCTTTAAGATTCTTCTCTGAGGCCTCTTGTCGTCACTTACACCAGAAATGACATTTTCCGTACAAAAGTCTATTGTAGTTGTCCAAATCCTAAACACTTTTAATCTTTATTTTTCATCTTTTGTCTCTCTCTCTCTAAACCAATATCGTAGGACACTCCTTAAGATTATACAATGAACACTTTCGACAACTTTATAAAAACATTTGTCGTATTCACTCTTCCGACACGAACTTATCCATTCTATGTAATTTAGCGCTCTCTTCTTATACGTAATTTAATAAATATAACCCCTTTCTTCTTGTTATTGCAGTGGCGTATGATGCTTTGTATTGTGGGTGCGCTCTCTGCTACGGATGCGCAAAAACGTAAAAATATTTTAGTATCTGTAAAAAGCAAAAGATGGATGAAACTTTTTTTAGCCCAATGTGGGGGAGGTAGTGGCCCCGATTGTAGAAATTAGATGATTAATAAAAAATGAATTTGGATTAGATAGCGAATAATAGTGTCCAATCCAAATTTTGTTTTTCTTCCATTAATTCGCTTATTTCTCTTTATTTATTTGCTGTTTGTTACGTGGTAATATCTACAATCGGGACCAACTGCCTTACGATGTACTAATAATGCCTTTACTGTTCGTTACTATTTGCAGACACTAAGATATTTTTGCATTTCTGTGCATCCGTAGCAGAGAGTATAACAAAGACTCGAAGCACCGTACACCACTGTTAGATGCCTTTGTCATTTTCCTTTCCTTTTTTTTCCCAGTAT
This sequence comes from Thysanoteuthis rhombus, assembly GCA_963457665.1. Classification (NCBI taxonomy): domain Eukaryota; kingdom Metazoa; phylum Mollusca; class Cephalopoda; order Oegopsida; family Thysanoteuthidae; genus Thysanoteuthis; species Thysanoteuthis major. Next base: position 45,331,773 of record OY735229.1, read on the forward strand.
TGTTGTTACTTTCCTTCAGCTGTCGACAACAAGCCTATAGCATCAACCTCTAAGCTACACATACAAGAGTTAGTATATATTTATCAATTTTATTTAGAGCATTTGTTACCTTGGCGAGTAGGTTACCCTTGTTTGTAACTGGCCAGGCGTTCATAGCATTCATTATTTTATTCTTTTTCGCCCTGTGTATGTTTTTTCACCTTTCCAAATGTCATCAGTATCAGTGAAAAGCAGAGATACTCGAACAGTTAAATACCAATGAAGACCTGTAGCCGTTTCGCTGATGTAGACATTTGAAGCTATTGAATTGGCTTACGTGACGCACATGCGCAGCCACGAACTGGGCCACCAGAAGAAATTGATCAAAAGTACCAATATTACAGCCTAAAACGTATTAAATCTTTCAAAAAGGTACCAAACCCATGGCATATAAACACCAGTGCCTGTTGCTATGCAACGCTGACAATAGTCGTATTTTTGTTGATATTCAAGTGTTTAAACCCGCTACAACTTCCATATTTTGAACCTATCATCCCAAAATACGTTTGAATGAAAGAGAGTAAAAAGAAGAAAAACTACGAACTTGATTCAGTTTTTTTTTATTGTTCTCAAAAACTCAGAACATGAAACAGGAAACAATAAAGTGGGGGTCGCTTTTCTATCGTTATTAAGCGATAAAATGATCCCCCAATGATTAGTACATCTCAGAGTAAGATTCCCAGGCCATAAAGTTGGAAATCGGTTTTATATGGTAAACTGCACCCCCATGATATCTACTGTTTTAAGTAACAAATCTGTATACCAGAAACACTTTCTATACTTCGTATACTAAAACTCAAAATAGAATTAATGCATCATTCATATATATATATATATATATATATATATATATATATATATATATATATATATATATATATACACACAGTCAGTGTTTGTGGCTTTGCAACGCTCAAAACATGTCACGGTCTGTTTCTGAATATGTCTGTTTGGAGAAAAAAATAAACTCCGTAACTAAAAATCTCCCAAAAATTAAGTAGCATTTATGTAATTTTGATTTGATGAGAATCAATCAATAATTAAATAACTAGATCTTTTAAAAAGTCCGTTCCTCAAACAATATAGTGAAAATACATGTGTTCATAGTGTGTGTCTATTACCTGTCAAATCACTTAAATTATAAAGTGATTTATTGGTCACTTTTCCTTACCAATAAGTAATGAAAGCCCGCTCCGATTTGCGATATTACATGGGATAACTAAATATGGATGTCCAGTATAGAGAAGACTTGATATTATCCAAAATGTATAAGTATATTCCCAGCATTTAAATTCTATCATATGACGGGAAATATTCTAGTATAATATAACTCACCATCCCAGTAATAATTGAACAACTGTAGTTTTAAAATTTCAAGTCATGTAAAGATGTTGAATGAATGTTGTCAGGATAAAATCTTTTTATGGCATCACAGGGGTTTCCCACTGGAAAACATCTAAAATGGATTTTTTTTAAATCTAGAAATATCTAGGTTCTAGAGATTCTCGATGTCATTATTAAACCCGTCAAAAGGTCAAGAAAGCGAGAATTTTTAGAAGGGGTCTAGAGGAATATTGATGCCAATTTTCAAGTCTTTAACGGTATGGTCAAGAGCACTGGAATGCATGAACATATGAACAAACATTAACAAATACATACACACACAGAGACACATATGAAAAAAAGACAGAACCTTTCGCCATCTTGGATGACTCCGGTTGTTAAGCAATACGATAATGATGCCAGTATACGACTGTCGGTGAAACTTGGTAAAAGTTCAGTAGGGCATCAATTGTTTCGATTTTTAAAGAGGCGTCATATTTTCTCCTTAATGTTGTTCAATCAAGAAAAATATTTTCTGGTTGTCGCTGAAGAGTGCAGCAACGAAAGGAGATTCAACATCGAAGAAAACAACGTACGAAATCGATCCTCGTCACCAACTTTTTCTTGGGAAATTTTGAACTCAAATTTTTTGGAACATCTTCTGTGATAAAGAATCTATCGATAAAGGTTAATCCCCTCCATTTTTTATCAAGTTTTTCAAACGTTTATTTTGGATCAACGTTTTTGATTTTTTCCAAAATATGTAAATCATAACAAATATTTCAGGCGTGGTTGCCGAAAGTCAGATTTGCCGGAGATCTTTTGTCTCTCTCTAAACCATATTTGCCTGGTCTTGGGACCAAATTAAGTAGTTTTAGTATCAAAATAATCAAATATTTTGAAATCTGTCATCATTTATGCATGTAAAATTGTACCATGTGTACGTAAGAGATTTTTTTTTGGTAAATTTTCACGTTTGCTTCATTACTAATTATCTATTTTTAGATACAACTAGCTTTGTCCGGTACCAAATGCTTTCAATTTTGATCTTAAAAATACCAAAGAACAATCCTGTAGAAAGTATCAAATTTAACACGAATGTACCAATTTTAGACAGCCCTGATCCTGACTTTTTGAGCCAACATAAGCAGAAAAGTGTACGGCAAATGGGTGAGCGTTTAACACGGATTTGACTGTAGCATCTGGAGTTGTACTCTTTGTAACCTTTCGAAATCAATTGTTTCGAGCAGCTAATTTTTGGTCCTGGTTACTGACACACATCCCGAACTCATCTCGACTTCATTCTGACTTTTACTGCAATCTTTTAAAATTTATCAAGTAGATAGTTGACATTCAAATAAATATCAATTTTCGACACTTGTCTCTCATTTCCTGGCTTTTTTTTATCTAATTTGAATCGTCTGAACACAAAGCCAGAATTTCGTGGTGAGATCTGGGACATTGGTCGCTTGCGACATTTCTTCGTTGCTAGATTAGTGTTGAATAGGCGGACCGGAAATGTTGCAGGTTCGATTCCAGACCAGTGCACTAAAGCGAGTTACACAAAAGTTGTGGTTTCCCAGAGTATATAAAAATTAAACTTACACTAAACTGAAGTCTATTGACTGTGCAAAAGCAATTCGTCTGGGATGGAGTGGGGATGTCAATGTACATACCTTAATTAAGAACACTTTCTTTTCAGAAATTGCTTATCATCATCTGAGTCTTCTTCTTCATCATCATCAGTCTTTTAACGTCCGTCGTTGGGCATAGACCTTCCCCAGGATTCGCCACAATTCTCTATCATGGGCGTCACGGAGCCAGTATTTTCTGTATTTGTCCAGTTCATCTCTCCATTTTGCATTCTGTCGGCCTCAGTTTCTTATGTGATCTCTGGGGATCCATGTTGTAGGACGTGATGTCCATCGGTTGTCTACCATTCTTGCAACATGGCCTACCCATTGCCATTTGAGTTTTTTAATAGTTTCTATGATGTCTCGGACTCCCATATTCTTTTTTTTGTGCTGTGTCGTCTTGTAATCTCTCCATGTAAGGTTGACAATGATTTTCTCATGCGCACGCTGCATGTTTCCCAGTTTGTAGGTCTGTCTCATGGTTAGGTTCCATGTTTCAGCTCCATAAGTGACTATCGGGAGGATGGATTGGTTGTATACTCTTCTTCTTATGATTATTAGAATCATCTGGTTCTTGAAAGTCGAGCTTGCTCTGCCGAGGGTTTGCCATCCCAGAGTGATTCTTCGCTTGATTTCCTTCTCTTTTGAGGGTCTCATGGAGATTCGTTGTCCTATGTAGATGTAGTGGTCTACCTTACCGAGTTTTGCATCTTCTATCTTGACAGTTATAGAGAAAGTGGAATTTGGATTTCTCATCAATAAAGGCCTTTGAGTCTTCAGTGAGTCATAATCTTTCCGCTGGTAGAGCGTCTTGCCTCGATGTTGGTTGCTGCCGATTGATCAGGGTTGCCGACGGCTGGAATGGCTGTGAACTGTCACTATAATTGAAGAAAACTATGCGTGCATGTACGCATGTTTGTTTGTTTGTGTGTGTGCGTGTGTGTGTGTGTGCGTGTGCATGCGTGTGTGTGCATATGTGTGTGCAGAGCGATTAATCGACAACTTTGGATAAGGTGTCTCGAGAAATCTAAAGATTATAGATCTTTCTTTATGGTATCTCTCTTGACTTCCGCTCTCAAAAATGATCTAAATTTAGATATGAAATATCTCAATTGGCAACGTGAAAGTGAAGTAATCTGGATACTTTTAAGTCGTAGTTTCGTACGACGGACACGGAAATAAGTTTACATAATTATGTCAGGCTGCTCTACATACCAAAAGGTCCGGTTCTTTCCAAACATGCATCTTTCGAACGGACACTCTTGACAGATTAATCCTTTCTCAATAGATTTCTCTGTAGTATGCGATGCTGTTTGATAGCATTTTATCTATAGTAGTATATCGTATCGTAGTCAATCCTCACAGACCTTGATGCTGCTCTATCCACTGTCTATGTAGTATTCTGACTCCTATTTGCTATCTCAACATTAGAGACCAGTGTATAGTTATCATTTGGCCAAAATTTCAATATAAACCATTAGGTTTATATTGAAATTTTGGCCAAGTTTGAAATATTGTGAGACTTAACAAAATCTGACACAGTGAAATGAAAAATGAGTTTGGCAAAACGGTAAGGATCGACTTGCTCGATACTGGGTTGTCACAGAACTACAATTTGTAAAAAAAAAAAAAAAAAAAAAAAAACGCGCAATATCTGTGCAGTGCAATAAAGCGAAACACAATAAAGCGAGGTAGGCCTGTACCAAGATTCAATAAGTCAGATAATAGATTTGGAAAAAATACAGCGATGTTAGTTGTGTTGTGCCTGAAAAAACGTGAAATATCATTTTCAAAGACCAATATAACGACCGTTGGTTTATGCAGTTTATGATTATAATGACTTTGCCGATAACACAGTCATCGAAAAAGAATATAAACAAGCGATAACGATGTTTTTAGCGAGAATTGTTTAATGTATTGAAATAACTGAAGCTGGGAGAGTAAGATTAAATAAGACCTTGCTTCTTGAGGTCTTGGGTCTTAGTGTCAAGCGTCACGTATATTCAGGACACTTGTTGCCCGTATACGATAAGCCAATATAGAATTTCATCGTAAGCTCTTTTATCGATGGCAGTACTGGAGAGCATTGTCTGTTGCAATAAGAGATTCTGTTGTCACAAATGGCAGGACATGCGACATTGTATCGTGTGTGCAGACGTAACATTATACTGGTATGAAGGAAAGACGTTAAGGCTTGGCTTATTTCGTCCAAGCTGTCAGTCCAGGTCTACAAAAATTTCCGATGACCTGAAAAGATAGATATAGACTCAACAACCTGCCTTTGTAGGTGCTAGTCGGTGGTAAAAGCGTTGGACTACCGACCACTGGGATGAAGTTGTATTCTGTTGAATTGCAGCTAACACTTATCACAAGTTTTTCAAGTCTATGGAAGACTCCAGTATATGGACAGTCTTAAGTCCTTCTAAAAGCCTTGCTCTTAAAAAATTTTGATTTTAGAGCGGTATAAAGAGCTTCAACTAATACAGCCCATTTTCTAAAGTAATTCTATGTTCCAATTCCATGAAGATTCGCAGAATCTAGTTCTAATTATTGTCCAACTCCAGCCCGAATAGAAGTTGAATTTGTTTTCCCCTTGTAAAAAGCACAACAAGAACAATCCTCAACAAATTTATAGGAGTAAGATCTTCTACAGTTTTTCTATCAAGTCTCATTAAACCGAACCTATGTACAACATTAACATTTCCTTAGCAGGATTTAAAATCACCACCATATGATTGGTATGTCGCTCTCTTATCAACTGAGCTAAACTGACAAGTTTTACATACCTACGAATTCTTTATACATATATATATACAATACAAAATTTGCAATAAGCATCTTCAGTTGGAATAGAAACTCGGGTTGCGTTTGACGCTGCAGTAGCCAGGCCTGTATCCAACTTCCCATATTCTGATTCTGTACTTATTCACATATATTAATTCTGTATTTATATTCTCTATAGATTTATATTCTAATTCTAATTCTCTAATTCGCACATTTTAATTCTATTTTAATTCGTATATTTTCATTCAAATTCTATTCTACTTCACATTCTCTTATTCTACTTATTCTCAAATTCGCATATTCCAAATTCAATTCGTATACTCTACCATCACGGATGAAAAAAAAAAACGGTTTAATAAATCAGCCAATCAATGAGCTGAAATAGTTGCATCTTTTTCACTGTTCTTTATACAGGAGTTTTCCATCAACATCTGTAGCAAGTCAAGCGGATGTAACTTCAACCCTAGAGGCTTGTAGTCCGATGCTTTATCACCAAGCATTGCCCAGGCTGTAGCTATAGGGAAAACTTCCTAACGGGGTATGGAAGCCGGTTACGAAGTCCCAGTTTCTGTTGCATGAGTGAGTTTAGTGATTCTTGTAAGTCTCAGGTTCAGTCAAGACGAGGATTTTATTCCTACAAGTTTTTATAACCATCTCCTTGGCAGGATGCTAGTCCATTGAAGTAATACCTCCGCCTTGAATACACTGCTTAGAGTTTAGCTAATGATTACACAAGAAAAATTGTCCCAATGAAGAGTTTTCTACACTTTTCGCTCATACCGGGAATCAAACCTAAGACCCTCTCCATGTGAGGCTGACGTGCAAACCATCACACTATCCGAGCGGACTAAACTAGTTATGAATGGCACAGAATTATTATCAATGAAGTTATATACAGCATAATAAAACACCATCGGATTACTCATGAAAAATATTTTTCATGACAGAAAAGAAATGGTTTTCTACTAGTCCGGTGTCTAAAGAATGTTTTCCGATGGAGACAATGAACATACATACATACATACAAACTTTCTCAAATATATATTAGATGCCGGATAGGTACATGTTTTTGGACGCACAAGACCAGATTTGTATGGTCTCGGGACCAAATAAAGTAGCTTCAATACCAAAATAATCAAATAACTTGAAATCCATTATCAGACTAATCTTTCAGGAAAAGGGGATAAAAATACTCATTTTCTTATCAATGGTTCATGTATATTTATGTCGTATCATATTTGTGCGTAAGGGATTGTTATCTTTCATAAATTTTCCTCAAGTAGCTAATCATTATTTTATATCATATCATTCGTGTGTAAGGGAGAGTTATCTTTTGTAAATTTTCCTTCAGTACTTCACCTTTTTATCTATAGCAAATTTTCCTTTTTGCTTCAGTACCAAATCTCTATTTTGGGAACCAAATAGCTCCGTTCAATTTTGAAGAGTACCAAGTGGCAACTCTGTTATGAGGTATTTTAATTCAATACCTCTGACTACAATGCATCGTTTGGGCATAGGAGATGAATTTACACACACGAGAACTATCTCAAATATATGTATGATGTAAAACAAGAGGGACATTTGGGATGGAGGGGTACAAAGCAGGTGTGGTCAGTTGAATGAGAAAGAAATGAAGGCAGAGGGGAATTACGGGTGTGTTACATCAGCCGAGACAAGATTAGGTGGGCGTATCCAGGTGGTGGGATCTGGCTGTGGGCCAAGACTACGTAGAAAGTGGTGAAATGGTGAGAGAGGAACGAAGAGAAAGAAGGAATCCGAGGGAGCGAGAGAGGGAAGTGAAGAGGAAGGAGAAGGTTGAAGAGGGAGTGAGAAAAAGAGATGAAAGGTGAAAAGGAGGATAAAGAGAAGAGGGAGATATAGAGAGGAGGGGACGAAAGAAAGGGGAAAAATGGAAAATACGAGATGGAACGAAAGAACGAAAAAGAAAGAAAGGAAGTAAAAAAGAAGAGGAGAACAGAAATATGAAAAGGAGATAAAAAGAAAGAAGAGAAAAACGCAGAAAAAACAAAAGAAAGGAAGAGAAGGTGAAAGAGAAAGAAAAGAGAAGAAACAAAAAAGAAAGAAAGAAAAAGTAAGAGGGAAAAGAGTAAGCAAAAAATAAAGAAAGAAATGCATAAAAAAAATAAACAAACAAAACGAAAAGAAACAAACAGACAAACAATAAAAAGAAACAAACAAAAAAGACACAAACAATAAAGAAAGGGTGAACTAGGAAGAAATGAAAAAGAAAGAGAGAAAGAAAGAAAGAAAGAAAGAAAGAAAGAAAGGGAGAAAGAAAAGAAGAAAGCGTAAACGAGAAAGAAATGAATAGAAAAGAAAGGAACAAAGAGAAAGAAAAAAATGGGACCAAAAAAGAAATAAATAAATGAGCAAAAAAAAAAAAAAGGGGGAAGAAAGGGAGAGAAAAAAAGAAGGAAGATTAAAATGTCAATCTTGAGAAAATATCTCTGCTGGAATGACGTCATTACCAGAATGGCTGATGCAATCGATGAAATAGGAAAAAAGACAGACTTTCTGTTACTTCGTCTGGAAAAGGCAATCTAGCGTCAATATTTCAAGATGCACCGATAGGAATGGCAGAAGATGTGGGTGGAAAGATATTAAATTTCCGTTCAGATTAAGTATACGTGTTTTGCAAAGGGAAAGGCAAGCTGATTTGCAGAAGGAAAATGGCTTCACAGGAAGGAATCTTTAGACAAAATAAGACAAACGCTACACGAAAGAGAGAGTATCAGAGAAAAGGAGAGAGAAGTTGATGAAGAGAAATAAAAACAGACAAGTAAGCACTGCCCTTAAGCTGGCTACGGCTTCAACCGTCTCTGCTTAGGTTCCACATATCACCTCACTACTTACACGGTCCGTTTGCGATATTTGGAATAGACGTTGAATCGACAAGCATATAAAATGGCGTCTCTCACAACCGGTGCTATTTTTCCCCATCGCTCGGAGAGAGGTTTAGATCGATTTATGCCTTTCCCGAGGGCATTAGTGAAGAGTGAACAGACGTTATCCGCTCAGCCATGTTACATCTGCGAGGAGAGAGGCAGAACGTTGTCTAACCAACATGGAAGTCTTCATCTTTTTTTAAATCTTTTTTTCTGGAGAGTTAAAGTTATCTGGTAACACTCACTAGTGTTCCTTTCTCTTTATCACTTATAACAACTTGCGTTCAGGATCTAAGTTTCATCTTTCACGATATTAAGATTCAAATCATCCCAGCACTATTTTTGTCCATAATGACTTCATTTCCAAGCGTTGAAGACCCCTTTTTCCCGAAATAAGTCTCGTGAATTACTCAGCGTTCTACCGGCCGGATGTAACTTTTTTCAAACTTTACATATATCCTACTTTCCGAGGAAGGTTATCTATGGTAGACAATAATACATAGTAATCATAGTAATCGTCTCGAACGACGTTAGCTTTGAGGGAATATGTTTGGATATATTCATATAAGTCACTAAAGTTCCTGAGTATTGCAGTGCGGACACAGATCTATCGTGGGTACTCACCAGTGAGCTAGGTGTAAACTTTAGGCATAAACTTACCGTGTCTCCGTATTGTAAAAGAAAAACGAAAATGCAGACTGTGTAGGAAAA